>CM031610.1:85800319-85810600 GCA_018398815.1 Conus ventricosus | reverse complement strand
AAACCCTTGTTAAACTTCACTCAGTGGTCACTTTCACCCAATGACCACATTCGTTCTTGAATGAGTCTACTCACAATTATTTTGGGACGCCCGCTACACTAGTCAAGCCATATGAATATTCTTCCTTTAATTGTGGCACGGGGAAATGATTCATATCACTAACTTCATGTGATGGAGCGTCACATGCCTTGATGTGAGGCTACGTCACATGACAATGCGCACTAACGTGCATGTGAAATCGAGTCAAATTCAAGTAACTTTCATTGAGCGTTAAAGAGAGAGAGAGAAAGCCAGTCCACACCATGTGTTTGAGTATAGCAGGAAGATGTTCATGACCTCTCTCACACACGCACGCACGCACACACACACACACACACACACACACACACACACACACACACACACACACTTTTACTTCAGTCAGACTATTACTATATTGGGCTAAGAGTAATATTTCATTAAAAAAAAAAAAAAAAAAAAAAAACTTGTTAAAAATTAATGAAAATGTTGACGAAAAAGCGGTGTGCGCTGAACGGAGCTTAGTTCTTTGTTTCAGTGGGGTCGGCAAACTTCATGACGGCGTCTGCACGTGTGTCTGCCCCTTAATCTACTCCCCGGTGTGTGGGGAGAATCACAGACTTATGCCAACGAATGCCAGCTGCACTGCGCGCGCGTGTGTGTGTGTGTGTGTGTGTGTGTGTGTGTGTGTGTGTGTGTGTGTGTGTGTGTGTGTGTGCGTGCGCGCGCGCGCGTGCATGTGAAATCAAGTCAAGTCAAAATGAATCTTTCTGAGTGTTAAAGAACAAGGTTTTGCCAATTTGGACCAGAATGGAGAAAAGAGTATTTTGTAAAAAATATGGTACGAAGCAAACGTTAATTACCAGGAAAACCAAGAGCAAACACCAGACAAACGAACAAAGAAAAGAAAAGAAAACAAAACAAAAAAACAAACAAAAACAAAAACAAAGCACACACACCCCAACCCAACCAAAAACGTATTCGGTGGACAAAGGTCAGTTTCTTTTTTCAGTGGTGTCAGCAAACT
This sequence comes from Conus ventricosus, assembly GCA_018398815.1. Taxonomy (NCBI): domain Eukaryota; kingdom Metazoa; phylum Mollusca; class Gastropoda; order Neogastropoda; family Conidae; genus Conus; species Conus ventricosus. The sequence continues at coordinate 85,809,555 of CM031610.1, read as the reverse complement.
TCATGACGGCGCCTGCCAGTGTGTCTGCCCATTAATCTACTCCCCGGTGGTGGGGAGAATTCACGGACTTACGCAAACGAATGCAAGATCCACTGCGCGTGAGTGGCTTCTTTACGTGCACGCACTGCGCGCGCGCGCGCATGTCTATGCGTGTGTGTGTGTGTGCGCGCGCGCGCGCGCGCGCGTGTGTGTGTGTGTGTGTGAGTGTGGGCTCAGGTGCATGAGGATATTTTAAAAAAAAAGTTTCGCAATCGTGCTGGTGTGCACTCACGAGCACGAGCGTAAGTATGTGTGTGTGTGTGTGTGTGTGTGTGTGTGTGTGGTGTGTGTGTGTGTGTGTGTGTGTGTATGTGTGTGTGTGTGCGCGCACGCGCGCATATTGTGTGGTGTGTGTGGCGTGTGTGTTTGCGTGCGTGTGTGTGTAGGCCTATGTGTGTGCGTGCGTGTGTGTGTGCGCGTGCGTGTGTATGTGTGTGTGTGCGCGCACGCGCGCATATGTTTGTGTGTGTGCGTGTGTGTTTACGTGCGTGTGTGTGTAGGCGTATGTGTGTGCGTGCGTGTGTGTGTGTGTGTGTGTGAGAGAGAGAGAGAGAGACAGACAGACAGACAGACACAGACAGACAGACAGACACAGACAGACACAGACAGACGACAGACAGAGCTCAGCATTCTCCATGATGATTCAAGACATTTTCCGTCGGAAAGGGAGAAAAGTTACCCTATTAAAACCTGTCCCTTTTGGGCAACTGATGTTGAAGCCAAACTAAAGGCTAGGCCTGCCGTCGTGTGACTGGGGCAAAAGTCCACAGGGCGAGAGCCTCCATCACAGCAGTAGTACTATGATGGGTGTTTCAGAGGAGTGGCCCTGAGACACGTGGGAGAGTGTGACGATGGGGACAGTCCCTGTGTTTCTGTACCTTCCACCTTTCACCCGTGTGTGGCACGGACGGAACCACGTACAGGAACGAATGTGAACTGGAGTGCTTGTAAGACATCTCTCTTGTCTTTGTCTCTGTCTGTCTATCTCTGCCTTACCCGCGCATTGACCAATACAAAGCAAGCCTAGCTTACTCTGGACCATATATCTGGAACTCACTTCCACCGAGTCTACAAAATACGAATACTTAAAAACTTTTCAAGAAACATTTACATAAACATTTTATGTCTCAGTAATTTGATTAATCGATTAAAATGATTAGCGTCCATTGCAGTCTTCTGTAAACCATACTTTGAATACACCGTCTAGGCATATCACCTACTCCGTTAAATCGCTCATCCCACTCCCACTCTGTCTACCACCCCTCTTCTCCTCCCCTACCTACCATTCTCTTCCCCCCTTCCTCCGACATCTCACTCTCTCTAGTTTTGTTTGTAAGTTTCCTTCTGTTTCACCACCCCCATGTCATTATTACGTTTATGAACAGTCTGCTTATCATTGTAGAATTAGATTACAGTATTGCTATGTTAAGTTTCAGTTTCAGTTTCATCAAGGAGGCGTCACTGCGTGCGGACTAGTACATATACGCTACACCACATCCGCTAAGTTTTGAGACCACACTACACGTGATTTGAAGCTGATGGATAAATGAATGAACAACAAAGATGAGACAATTGAAGAAGAGGGTTTCGTGGTTACGACTCAGCGGATGTATGACCTACGCATTAGCGCAACGCGCTGGTCAGACCTTGAGTGCCTACCTACCTTTTTTGTTGTTGCTATGTTGAATTGTCAGTATGCATGACAAGGACAGATTATAAGACTAGGTTTTGGCCTAAAATCTTCATCCTTGCGTATTAAACATCAATCAATCAAATTCTCTCTCACTCTGTCTCTCTTTCTCTGTCTCTTTCTTTCTTTTTCTCACTCCTTTTCTCTCCCACTCTCTCTGTTTCTGTCTCTATGTCTGTCTGTCTCTCTCTGTGTCTGTCTGTCTCTGTCTTTCTTTCTCCACTTCCCTCATTCTCTTCCTGTCTTGTTTCCATTCATCTATTTAGTTTTTTTTTTTCTCTTCCCTCTTTTACTTCTGTCTTCCTTCCTTCCATCCTTCGTTTATTTATTTTCTCTTTTTTCTTTTTTATAAATTATTTATAATCTTCATTAACTATCTTACTTTCATTCATCATCGTTGACTTTTACTCGTCTCCTTCTGAATTTATCTTCCTTCTTTTCTTTATTCTTTCATCTCCTTCATTTATTTCCGCCTTTATTTATTCATTCTGTTTCCTTCCCTTTTCCCTTCTTCATTTACACTCGTTCTTCTTTCCTTCCTTCATTTACATCTCTTTCGTTCTCTTTCGTTCCTTAATTTACTTCTGTTTTTCCCTTCTCTTCTTAATTCACTTCTGTTTTTCCCCTTCTCTTTCTTAATTCACTTCTGTTTTTCCCCTTCTCTTTCTTAATTCACTTCTGTTTTCCCTTCTCTTTCTTAATTCACTTCTGTTTTTCCCTTCTCTTTCTTAATTCACTTCTGTTTTTCCCCTTCTCTTTCTTAATTCACTTCTGTTTTCCCCTTCTCTTTCTTAATTCACTTCTGTTTTTTCCCCTTCTCTTTCTTAATTCACTTCTGTTTTTTCCCCTTCTCTTTCTTAATTCACTTCTGTTTTTCCCCTTCTCTTTCTTAATTCACTTCTGTTTTTCCCCTTCTCTTTCTTAATTCACTTCTGTTTCCTTTTCGTTTGTTCTTGTATTCATTCTTCTTTCTTTTTTTTCTGTCCCCTTTTCTTTGTTTACTCCTCCTCCTGTCTTTCTTTCTTCGTTAGATTACTTACCATTTATATTTCCCTGCCTGTTGCAGCGGTGCCACCAAAGCCTTCAACGGCTACTGTGTGTCCACGCCCTGCAGCTGTCCACTGGTCTGGGAGGTCGTGTGCGGAGTGGACAACAACACCTACCGCAACCCCTGTGAGCTCCAGTGCGCGTGAGTGAATAAACTAGGTGCATTGCGACTGACAATGCAACGCTAGATTCTGTCGCGAGTTGGTGCTTTGCATTGGGTGTTGCGCGAGCGAAGCAAGATATCGGCGAGGTATAGCTAATGTAGTAGTGGTAGAAAAAGATGGCGACAGAATGGATCGGCTTCGTGATGAAGAAGCTTAGGTTACGTTAGGGATGAAATATTTCGAATCAACCAGCCGCCGTGGCGAAGTGGTTAGCGTCGCGGACTCCTGGCTGGGATATCGTGGGTTCAATTCCCATCAGAGTCATGTGGGATTTTTCTCACCCGACCGCTCCTACTTAGAATTGATTTGGCTAAGCGCTCAGTTAGAAGACTGGGACCACACAGTCGAGTTGTTGCTCAAACTTCCGGGCCAACACTGCAGGTGTCTGTATCTCTCGGGCCTGGTGACCCCGGGATATATCGAAAGGAAGCCCTGTCATGCAGTCTCAGACCGGATGGAAATTCGTAGCATCATCTTCATCATCCTCATTTTCATCGATCAGCATAAAAAGTCTCAAATTCTGTGGCTCTTCATGCCCTGCTCTCATAGTGACCTCAGTTTCGATATCCTCTCCACGTCTGGGGTCTTGGTTTGGTTCCGTCGGGGTCACCGGTATCGGCGAGTCCATGGGGCTGTCGTTGGACGGACGTGGTTGCGCCCTTCGGAGGAAGAACTCACTCAGCCGGCTCCGCGACTAAGCAATTATTGTCGTCAGTAGGGGGCTTAGTAGGTGGTGTCCTGCGTATGATAGATCAGAACAGGCGCCACTGAACACACCGAAGTGACTCGGCAGCAGTGCAGTGTCTTCTCCGGTGGGTTGCCTTTTGGCGACTTGACATTGACTGCTCCCTGTGGATTGCCGTGCCGGGGCTGCGGCCGGACTGACCGGGGTGTGGCTGTGGACGGAGTGTCGGAATGAGCGGCGTGGGTGCCACTGGCTGTGGCACAGAAGATGGGAGAGCGCGAAAAGTAAAAAAAGAGATTCGGAATCGCCGCTCCTGCTCTCTCTCTCGTTGCGTCTGACTACGGCGTTCTTGCTGATGACGGGTGGGAGGAGAGGGCGGCTGTGGGTGACGGGTTGGGTGGGTGGGGTTGGGGGCTGTGGACAGGAGTGTTGATTGAGGGGATGGGTGCCATTGTGAGATAGAAAATGTGCAGCCAAAAACAAGAGACATTCAATCCGTTCCTTCTTTCTTTTCATACTTATCTGTCTGTGTTTTTTATACTACTCTTATAGGTTTTAAAAGAAGGGAGAGACGTTGTACTGGGTGTTTCAAATTTTTCTTTATGTTTCAATTACTAGTGCATATGTCTATCATTAGGGTTGTGTTTTGGAGCTGATACTCCATTTCCCTGAAAAGATCTGATCTTAAAATTTGGCAGTTTTTTTTCTTGTTAAATTTGTGACAAGTTTCACGCTTGTCTTGTCGCTTGTTTCTTCGAATGTCTTCGGTGTTGGTCACGTGATCATGTGACGTGTATCTGTAGGAACGTGAGTTTTGCCAGTTACGGTCACTGCCCTGCCGATGTTTGAAGAACAAGAGATGGGTCTGTGGCAAAGATGGCGTCTCCTACATGAATGAGTGTCTGCTCTACTGTGCGTGAGTATGGACCCAAATTGTTGAATTACACAGTGCCCAACTAGGTTTTTTCCTGTGTTGTTTAAACTAGGTTGTTTCCTGTGTTGTTTAAACCTGTTTGCTGCGTTGTTTAAACCTAGGTTGTTTGCTGTGCTGTTTAAACCTAGTTGTTAAACTGTGTTGATTAAACCTATGTTGTTTGCTGTGTTGTTTGAACCTATGTTGTTTGCTGTGTTGTTTGAACCTATGTTGTTTGCTGTGTTGTTTAAATCTAGGTTGTTTGCTGTGTTGTTTAAACCTGTTTGCTGCGTTGTTTAAACCTAGGTTGTTTGCTGTGTTATTCAAACCTAGGTTGTTAAGCTGTGTTATTTAAACCTAGGTTGTTTGCTGTGTTGTTTAAACCTAGGTTGTTTGCTGTGTTATTCAAACCTAGGTTATTAAGCTGTGTTGTTTAAAACCTAGGTTGTTTGCTGCGTTGTGTAAACCTAGGTTGTTTGCTGTGTTATTCAAACCTAGGTTGTTAAGCTGTGTTGTTTAAACCTAGGTTGTTAAGCTGTGTTGTTTAACCCTAGGTTGTTTGCTGTGTTGTTTAACCCTAGGTTGTTTGCTGTGTTCTTTAAACCTAGATTGTTAAGCAGTGTTGTTCAGACCTAGGTTGTTTGCTGTGTTGTTCAGACTAGGTTTTTTGCTGTTTGTTCAGACCTAGGTTGTTTTGCTGTGTTGTTCAGTACCTAGGTTGTTTTGCTGTGTTGTTCAGACCTTGGTTGTTTTGTGTGTTGTTCAGACCTTGGTTGTTTTGCTGTGTTGTTCAGACCTTGGTTGTTTTGCTGTGTTGTTCAGACATTGGTTGTTGAGCTGTGTTGTTCAGACATTGGTTGTTGAGCTGTGTTGTTCAGACATTGGTTGTTTTACTGTGTTGTTCAGACCTAGGTTATTTTACTGTGTTGTTCAGACCTAGGTTGTTGAGCTGTGTTGTTCAGACCTAAGTTGTTGAGCTGTGTTGTTCAGACCTAGGTTGTAAAGTGTGTTGTTCAGACCTAAGTTGTTGAGATGTGTTGTTCAGACCTAGGTTGTTTGGCTGTGTTGTTTAAACCTAGGTTGTTGAGCTGTGTTGTTCAGACCTAAGTTGTTGAGCTGTGTTGTTCAGACCTAAGTTGTTGAGCTGTGTTGTTCAGACACAAGTTGTTGAGATGTGTGTTCAGACCTTGGTTGTTTTGCTGTGTTGTTCAGACCTAAGTTGTTGAGCTGTTTTGTTCAGACCTTGGTTATTGAGATGTGTTGTTTAAACCTAGGTTGTTTTACTGTGTTGTTTAAACCTAGGTGTGTTGTTTAAACCTAGGTTGTTTTGCTGTGTTGTTTAAACCTAGGTTGTTTTGCTGTGTTGTTCAGACCTAGATTGTTTGGCTGTGTTGTTTAAACCTAGGTTGTTGAGCTGTGTTGTTCAGACCTAAGTTGTTGAGCTGTGTTGTTCAGACCTAGGTTGTTGAGCTGTGTTATTCAGACCTGGGTTGTTAAATGTGTTGTTTAGACCTAGGTTGTAAAGTGTGTTGTTCAGACCTAGGTTGTTGAGCTGTGTTGTTCAGACCTAGGTTGTTAAGTGTGTTGTTTAGACCTAGGTTGTTTGCTGTGTTATTCAAACCACTAGTTATTGAGCTGTTGATCTGATCTAGGTTGTTGAGCTGTGTTGTTTAAACCTAGGTTGTGCTACGTTGTTCAACCTAGTTGTTGAGCTGTGTTGTTCAGACCTAGGTTGTTGAGCTGCGTAGCGCTGTGCTGTCCTTTGCTGTGCTGTTGTGCAGAGTGCTGTATCATGCTGTACTGTATGTGTTGTATTGTGTTGCATGGCAAGGAACTGTACTGTAAAGTGTTGTATTATCACGTATCGTAGTGCAATGTATGGCCTATGATGTATTCCAGCCGAGACCCAGTCTGTGATTTCTTGTTTTATCATTATCAATGTCATCTGATCATTAATCATGTGTTCATGTTATTCAAATCAATATTACTGTTATGTCATATGTGATATAATCGTGATATGATATTGTGTGTAGATTTCGCGCTAGAGCTGTGTGTGTGTGTGTGTGTTGTGTGTGGTGTGTGTGTGTGTGTGTGTGTGTGTGTGTGTGTGTGTGTGTGTGTGTGTGTGTGTGTGTGTGTGTGTGTGTGTGTTAACGCGTGCGTGCGTGCATGCATGCGCACGTGTGTGTGTGCGTGTGTGTGTGTGTGTGTGTGTGTGTGTGTGTGTGTGTGTGTGTGTGTGTGTATGGAGTGGTGGTGATGGTGGTGGTGGTGGTGATGATATATTGTGTATGTTTGTGTGTGCGTGCGTGCGCGTGCATGCGTGTGTGTGTTTATGTGTGTGTGCGAGGGCGTGTGTGAAAACTCTTGTCATGATGGTCAGTCCCCTGATCGATCAGTCGGTCAGCCAGCCAGTGAAGCGAGCCATCAGTCAAAGTCTGTGTGCAGCAAAGTGGCCAAGGCTCATGACGGTAATTGTACTGGCTGTCCCTGTCGTCGCTACGTCACCCCCGTGTGTGGCATCGACAACAGAACCTACCTCAACGACTGTTACCTGCGCTGCGCGTTAGTCCTGTCTGCCTGTCTGTCCGTCTGTTTGCCTCTTGTTGTGTGAGTGTGTGTGATAGTGATGATGATGATGATGATGGTGTTGTTGATGACGATGATGATGATGTTGATGACGATGATGATCATGACGTTGATGATAATGTTTATGTTGATGATGATGATGATGATGATGATGATGATGATGATGATGATGTGATGAGTGAGATGATGATGATGATGATGATGATGATGATGCGAAGATGATGATGACGATGATGACGATGAGTTTGATGATGATGATGATGATGATGACGAAGATGGTGATGACGATGATGGTGTTGATGATGATGATGATGATGATGATGATGATGAGGCTGATGATGATGATGGTGTTGATAATGATGATGATGATGATGATTGGTTAGTATGAACCTGAACCAATGTTACTTTCCCAAAGCGTACCAAGGTGGTCTACTCAAAAGCTGGTGTTATTTGTTTATCTGTTGTACCTGCAACTGCTGTAGGGGGGTGGGAAAGAAGCACAACGGACGATGCCAGTGTATATGTCCCACCGACTACCTCCCGGTGTGTGGCTACGACAACGTCTCCTATGACAACGACTGTCAACGTCAGTGTCGGTGAGTTGTGCAGATTAACTAACTCGACTTACTGATTGGCAACTAACTGACTTTAGAAAGAGTCATGTGCCTGTCAATAATGTCTTTACTCACGTGTGTAACACATCAAACTATGTATCACGTAGTTTTATCTCTCTCTGTCTCTGTCTGTCTGTCTGTCTCTCTTTCACTCAACTCCTCCCCTCTCTCTCTTTTTTGTGTTCCAAATTTTGTGTGTACTTTTCTTATTCATGTTATTGTCTGTTTTATACATGCTAATTGTTGTCCATTATAGTACATTTCTATATGCCTCCCCCCCCCCCCCCCCCCACACACACACACTCACACACACTCTCTCTCTCTCTGTCTTTCTCCCCCTTCATTTTTTTCCTTACATTTCTCTTAAAAAATAATATTCGATTATGATTGCGTGACCTTTTTTTCTTTCTTTTTTTCTTCTTCATTTTTTCATATATGATTTCATTTCACTGCATGTTTTAGTCCCTACTCAGGGCGAGGACTGGATGTAAAAAAGCGCATCAGTGCTTATCTTCTATTATTCTCGTAAAGAAAGAATTCTCTCTCTCTCTCTCTCTCTCTCTCTCTCTCTCTCTCTGATTGCTGTGTGTGTGTGTGTGTGTGTGTGTGTGTGTGTGTGTGTGTGTGTGTGTGTGTGTGTGTGTGTTGTTGTTCTTCAATTTAACGTCTTTTCACTAAATGTGATATTAGACAAGGTGTGTGTGTGTGTTTGTGTGTGTGTCTGTTTGAGTGTGTGCATGCAGCGTGCGTACGTGTGTGCGTGCAGCGTGCGTACGTGAGTGCGTGCATCGTGAGTACGTGAGTGCGCGCCCGCGTGCGTGCGTGTGCGTGTGTGCGTGTATGTGTGATGGGGAGAAAAGTAAGACTTCGACTGTTTTAAAAAAAAAAAATAAAATAAAAAAGAAAGACATCAAAAGTAAAAACAAACAACTGTACAAAATAAGATATGAAACAGCAATTGCAGGATTGAGCCAACTGGGCTTAACATAAGAATTCGTACAAAATTTAAGAGAGACATAGTATCCTGGAATATGCACTTTGAAACATCCTTTCTAAATTCTGACAAATCGGAATCAAAGTAGGGGCAAAAGTATAGAACGTGTGTTGTACAATTATCAAGGGAGCCGCAAGCACATCGAATATTCTTGACATATTTTGTTCTGAATGCATTTATTTTTAACCGAAATAATAAGGAGAGAAGTTGTTTATTGTGTCTTGGGTATGATCCTATGTTTGTATTATAGTTTACTGGATTTACCGAGGAAGCCCTTTTTAAAAGATTACTTGCTCGAGAGTTCGTACAACAAAGTATAGAAGAGTCGGGTTTGTGTATTCGGGGGAGAACACTTTCATTGTAGTATTCCCAAATTTTTCAAAAGAGGCTCTTTGTAAGAGAGAATATCCTTCATGTAAGCTCAAAGGAATATGAATGTAGCCGTATTGTCAGAATTGTTTGCACCTGCTCGAGCAATTCTGTCAGCCCATTCATTCTGGG
>CM031610.1:85784593-85793110 GCA_018398815.1 Conus ventricosus | reverse complement strand
CCACTGTTCACTTCCAAATCCATACAGATAAATGGCACGTGATGACATTCCACTTTTCACTTCGCTAATCCTTTACAGATAATTGGCCACTGATGCCCTTTCCCAACTTTTTCAGGTGCGGGGGGGCCAATTGTAAACAGAAAAAAAATGCTCTGCATAAAAATGTCATACAGGATGGTCTAGTTTGTGTTTCTGGCTCAGTAAATGACATTCAGAGCAGTTCTGTGTTTTTGGTGTGTGTGTGTGTGTGTGTGTGTGTGTGTGTGTGTGCTGCGTTGCGTTGCGTTGCGTTGCGTTGCGTTGCGTTGCGTTGCGTTGCGTTCCGTGCGTTGCGTTGTGTTTCATGTGGGCAGGGGTCAAATCAGCTTAGGCGCAACAACCAGACACCAGACATTGTGCTTGCTGGGGTGACCACACTGGTCTATTCCTGCAGGCCTTCTTCTGCCATTTGTTTGCTTTCCTTCCCCGTTGCGTCTTTCAATGAGTCTTCATACCACCTTCCAATGCTCGTGACTGGTTCTTCTGTCACTATCGAGTTGGCTTTGGCCCTGCAACAGTGAACTGACTGCTTCAGCTGCTTCTTTTTAGTAGGGAGAGGCTTCGTGATTTCTGTGGTTTGGAACTCATCCTTCATGAAGCCTCTTGCCGTCGACTGCCCCAGTTGTTCCGTGTGTCAATTCCCCGGGGTGGAAAAGACGATTGTATCATCCATGAATGCTTTCAGAGAGGACATTTTGTATCTATTCCCATTCTCCTTAGAGTGTAAGGATTGGGGGCCGAAACGCTAGCTGAAGGGTGGGAGTGGGTGTCCTTCTCTGAAGACCTTCTCTTGTCAGGCTCTCCCTAAGGGTTCTTCCTTTTCATTTTTTTTGGTCCATTGAACCTGTACCACTCATGGCGCTTTATAGAGACCTCCATTACCAGCAATAATTACATAGCCGCTGGGTATACCTACCTCCATATTAATCCAGTCTACTGCGTATTCCTCCAGCACATAATTACATAGCCGCTGGCTATACCTACCTCCATATTAATCCAGTCTACTGCATATTCCTCCGCACATAATTACACAGCCGCGGCTATACCACCTCCATATTAATCCAGTCTAACTGCATATTCCTCAGCCATATTACACAGCCCCGCTAACCACCCCATATTATCCATCCTACTGCGTATTCCTCCAGCACATAATTACATAGCCCGGTATACTACCTCCCTATTAACCCGTTTTACGCTATTCCTAAGCACATAATTTCACACCCCGGCATAACCTACCTCCATATTAATCCAGTTTTTACGCAATTCCTCCGCCATAATTACACAGCCGCTGGCTATACTACCTCCATATTAATCCAGTCTAAATTTCGTATTCCTTTGTGGAAATCTCATTGAGAAGCATGGAAATACTTCTTCACATTTCGTGGATATTCATGGGACATGCTACATCTCGAGGGCCAGTTAACCACAGAGCCCGTGAATCTGGTCTTTCCCCTGTCATCCAGTCCTACCGGAATCAAGGAAACTACCCAAGCTTTAGTAGGAAGAGACCCCCAGGGAGAAGCTTGACAGCAGGAGGTCATCAGAAAAGAAACCCCCTCAGACTTTTATATCGGCCCTGAACTCCTTATTTTCATTCTAGGGAGGCCGGCCGCACCCAAACCGACTCCCAGATGCCCTTCTTGTCAGGCATTTTTTTGGTATTGGGCGAGATTCGTGCAATTTCTGATTGACGGCCAAAAAGGTGCATTTTTCTTCTTAGGTCCCCTAGCCACTGCTAACAAAAACCTGTGCTCACTGCAAAGAAGACTTAGAAGTCCTTCCCTGTTTTGCTTCGGGACTTCTGGTCCCCCCTTTTTTTCCACGGTCGAGCGCTTTTCCCAGAGACGCAGGCTGAAAGCCTAAAAACCCTTTTTCCCCAACATCTCCGCGAGGACTCTGGCTTGGAAGTCGGTTTTTCCCCCCGGGTGGCTAATTTGGCTCCCCCCCTGTTGTGGGTTTTTTCCATCCTGCTTTCAGATGGCCCGTCTGATCGAGCCATGCCTAATCGTTTTGGACAAAACCCTAACACTTGGAAGAAGTCAAATGAAAAAAAAAAAAAGAAATGATTTGTATAAAATTTGGGGGCATTTCCAGCGGGAAAAATTTTTTTAAAAAAAATTTTCCTTTTAAAATGACAAAAAAATGAACCCTGAATCTGACAAATTTTTTAAACCAGAAAAAACGGGAAGACTGCTTTTGAAACGAGACTGCGTTTTCCCTTTTAAGCCCTTTTTTTTTTTTTAACTTTTGAAAAAAAAAAAAAATGTTTTTTTTTTTGTTTTAAATCCCCCCCCGCACCCTGAAAACCCCCCCAAAACCCCCCCCCCCCCCCCCCCCCCCCCCTCCCCAAAACACCCCCCCCCCCCCCCCCCCCGGTTTTTTTTTCCCTTTTTCAGTCCCCTTTTTTCCCCCCCCTTTTTCCTTCTTTTTTCCCCCTTTCCCCCCCCCCCCCCCCCCCCCCTTTCTCTCTCTGTCCCCCCTGCCCCCACCCCCCCCCACAGCCCCCCCCCCCCCCCCCCCCCCCTCTCTCTCTCTCTGTCCAAAACTCCCGTGCCCGCGCGACCACGCACGTGTGACACAGTTAGTCATATTTCCACTCTTTCTTACATCGATCGCAGCACAGCAACCATAAAACGAAGTTATCTTTATTGCGCACTTAGCTTTCTTTCCCATGTCAATGCAAACCATTGAATCTCCGCTCCCGCTGTGCTTGTGCGTGCGTGCGCGTGTGTGTGTGTGCGTGCGTGTGCGTGTGTGTGTGTGTGTGTGTGTGGATGTGTGTGTGTGTGTGTGTGTGTGTGTGTGTGTGTGTGTGTGTGTGTGTGTGTGTGTGTGTGCGTGCGCGCGCGCGCGCGCACGAGCGTGTGTACGTGCGTGCGTGTGTGTGTGTGTGTGTGTGTGGTGTGTGTGTGTTGTGTGTGTGTGTGCGCGCGCGTGTGTGTGTGTGAAAGGGAGGCGGGGTGAGGAACAGTGCTGCATTTGAGAGTTAAGTTCATATGTCACTAACGGCAACTCTCTCTCTCTCGGTTATCACAGTCATAATAGTCAGTACCACCAAAGTAGGTTAATGTCTGTTCGCTGCGTGTCTGTTTACTTTGACTTGACTCCCCCCCCCCCCCCCCCTCCCTTCCCTCCCCTCTTCTCCATCCACCCTCCCGTCCCTACTCCTTCAACATTTCTGTCCTCTTTCGTTGGTTCTTTCGGGTTTTTTGTTGTTTGTTTGTTTGTTGTTTTTCTCGTTCTTTCCTTCACCACCCCTCCTTTTTCTGATTTTATTTTCTTTCTTTAGGTTTTTTTTCTTCGTTCATTCTTTCTTTCGTTTGTTCATTTCTTTTCTTTTCTTGGTTCATTTATTGATTTTTCCCCCTGGCTTTTTCTTTCCTCAGTTCATTCTCTTTGTTTCTGTTGTTGTTTGTGTGTTTTGTTTGTTTGGGGGTGTTTTGTTTGTTTGTGTGGTGTTTTGTTTGTTTGTGTGTTTGTTTGTTTGTTCTTCTTTTTTTACTTTACTTTCTTCATCCGTTTCTTATTTGCTTTTGTTCGTTCGTCTTTCTTATTGCTTCATTCGTTCGCTTTTTTTTTCTTTTTTTTTTTTTGGGGGGGGTTAACTTTTTTTTTTTACTTTGTCCTTAAAAGGTGCATACGTGTTCAATTATATACAAATTAAAAACACACTTTTGCAAAGTTCATCAATAAGTATTTCTTTCGTTCTTCATTCATTCATTCGTTCTTCTTTTTCCACTTTGTTTTTGTCTTTCCTTCTTTTTTCTTTCGTATTTTTCTGTCACGGTCTCTAAAGCTAAAGATGATGAAAAACAGCAGGTAACAAATTTAACACACACCTTTCTCAATAATCCCCTCTTTTGAAATCTTACACAGTTCACGGTTATAGGTTAGGCCCAAAACGCTATAGATTCTCGATTACACTCAAAGCTGCACCTAGTTTTTCTCAGAAGATCAGTCATTACTAGAACATATCCATCGCACAGTCCAGCCCCTGACCCATACCACCAACCTGACTCTGAGGCAGATCTCATGTCCTTTCTTTTCTATGCAAGCATGATCCATCATTTCCCTGTCGTCTGCTTCTTGACTTTTCACTCCAAATCCCTGTGCCCTTCAATGGCGTAGAATTACAAAGAGTCTTCTTCTTCTTTCTAAAATACTGGTTCCCCTCAAAAACGGGTAGGTCACCAGCGCGCATGTTAAAAAGTAAGATTAAATAACATAAAGTAGTGCGACTCAGTCTGTTGGCCCCTGGAGCAAATTTAGCAACAGGGGGTCGCACTCGATATTTAAGAAGTTAAAAGCAATGGCCAGATTCAGGCCCAGGTAACCATAAAATATCTGGAACCATAAAATACTGAGTCCTCAAGTCACGCTTCATTCTGCTACATTTGCAGATATTATGGCACTGAACTAATTGGCTGACCCAAAATTCCAGGATAAAACCATCTTTTTCACTTTTTTTTTTCCAACAGAGCCAGGGCATTTTCAAACGGTCAAACGTTGTTGTCACTATTTGACCTTTGCTGTAAATCCGAACTTTGACCCAAGGTCAAAAGTCCATGGCAGTAAGTTTTGGAAGAGTAGGACAGCAGGTCTGGATCAACGAAGAGATGACGTCTGTCCGGTCGTCATGTGTTTTCACCAAGTTTCGTTAAAACGGTTCAGTAGTTCGGCGTTATCTTGCCGACATACAGATGAACCGACTGACGTGGATAAAGCATAGTTAACCCTTGGTAGAGGTAATTAATCAAACATACATCAGTGCGTGGATAAATGCATAAATTTCGTTAACCAAATCAGGTTGATGGCAGAAAAGATATGTTTGTCAAATATTTAGAACACACACACACACACACACACACACAGGTGCGCGCACGCACGCACGCATGGAACTCACGCGCGTGCACACACACACGCACACACACACCACAGTGTGTTCTTTTTGGTATACCACGGAGTTAAAAGTGAGGTAGGCCCCTATATAAGCATTTGTAGCCATCTGTTTCGCAGTGGAAACGTACGGTGCAAAGTTCAGTCGTATAAACGGCAGTAGTTAAAACGATCGAATGTAACACTAACGTCTGCTGGACGATCTATGTACTGCGTCTTTCCATTTGTTTTGTAGACCTCTGGTGTGTACAGCCGCCCTCTTCACTGCCTGCATGGGAGGGAGTGTGTGTGTGGTGTGGTGTGTGTGTGTGTGGTTGTGTGTGCGCGTTGGTGTGTGTGTGTGTACGTGTGTTGGTGTGTGGGGGACTACGTGTGTGTGTGGTGTGACTACGTGTGTGTGTATGCGTGTGTGTGTGTGTGTGTGTGTGTGTGTGTGTGTGCGTACGCGCGCGGCGCATGTGTGTGTATGTGTGCGCGCGAGTGTGTGTGTGTGTGCGTGTGATTGTGAGTGTGTGTGTGCGTGTGTGTGTGTGTGTGTGTGTATGCATGTGTGTGCGTGTGTGTATGTGGTTGTGTGATGTGTGTGTGCGTGCATGCACGCGTGCACACATGTGTGTGTTTGTGTGTGTGTGTGTGTGTGTGGTGTGTGATGAGTCATAGGACAACAGATCAGAGTAGTGCACTGCTACCGCCTCATTGTGGTGGTGTTTAGTTAGTGCCAGTTTATCAAGATTTCAACCTACATTTAAGCCTCCTGAAGACAACATTTGCTTAGTCACAGAGCCAGTTGGTGTGCCTGTGTCTCTCTCTTACGACAGTACCCATGAACTCACCGATACCAATGACTTCCACGTGAACTTAGCCGGGGGTTTCGACATGCAAAGGAAATCGAAAGAGAGATCACCACGAGAGCAAGACGTGAAGGGGCCAAACCCATTTGAGACTCTTTTTTCTGATGACCAATGAGGATGAAGACAATGCAATGGAGTTTCATTTTGTCTAAGGCTATGTGACAGGGCTGTCCTCAAAGCCTTCTTTCATAACATATTCGGGCATCAACCAGGCCAGAGGTTACACACACCTGCAGTGTTGGTGAGGAAATTTGAAAACACTCTCCATTAAGAGGTGAAAAATCAGCAGTCTGCTTCCAGTCTTCCCATTCGAGCCCAGAGCATTCTCAATGTCAATAATGCCAGCCACAAGCTGCATTTCCCCATCAATTTCTGTCCCTTTGGGGGGTCAGCAATATGTCTTCCATGCTAACTGCTTGATAATGTTTTTTAACTTTTGCTAATGTTTATGGCATGTCCTGGGGAACCTGTCTAAGTTCACTACAGTGATTTGGGGTATGCCTTCCTTTTCAACGTTCAGAATTGCGTGTATTTGGGCAAGTGAATGAAAAAGGTATCTTAACCTTTACTCCAATACGTTTTTATTCTACTATTAACTGGCATACAATATACATCACATCTTCCCCTCCTCCTCACCTTGGTTCTTCCGAAAAAGGCCTTTTGGAAAACTGGAGAATATTTAGATGTTGCAGTCACACCCTCATATGAGATCTTACTGCAACCAGATTGCAGTTGAATGCTTCTGACTTGTCATGTGTGTGTGTGTGTGTGTGTTTGTGTGTGTGTGTGTGTGTGTGTGTGGTGTGTCCAGACTTTCTGTATCCGAAGAATTATGGAAGAATTCCCTCATCCCGGCAAGGATTATAAAGACTCATTTTTAGTAAATGAAAAAAAGAATCTGCATTTTAAACCAACAGACGAGGCAATCATCTTCTTTGTTTGCATTTGTTTTACATTCAGAAATTCAAAACGCCACTACAGGACATTGACTATTTTAACTTGCAACTGAGACAATAAATAAAGCGATATACCACGTTCATTTTGCAAAGTAGATGCTTGCTTGTCTTGCTTCTTTTTTTATAATTTACTTGTTTACACTCAACAGTCACCATGCTAAAATGAACAATGAACGAAAAGATTGCAGTTGTTTAATTTTTAAAACATGTATATTATCATTAACTTATTCATTATGAACAGTCATCAAACTGAAATAAACCAATATTTTTCTCATCATGTTAAAAGCAAACTCTATAAACATACAAAACATTTCTCCTGTAAAATATGAAAGATGTACAAAAATGTGGTTAAAAAGGCACATAATTACACTTTCACACAAACGTTTCAACTGGTCGACACTTGTGAAATTATTTCCCTTGCCTGTTGCTTTGTGGTGCTGCCGAAAGTAGGGTCTTACACTTCCAAACAAGCACTTGTAACAGCACTGAATTTAGTTTCTTGACCTTCTGCGTTTGTCATGATTCTCTTTCTGCCTTTGTTCCTTTTTGTTTCAAAACGTTCTCAAATAATGTCAAACACTTGCTCCTGTGTCTGGAAATGTTAAGATTGAGGAGGAATTTCCTGCAGATAATTGCAAAAACACAGGAATCTTTCAAGCAACTTGCAAGCCAGAATATCGTTTTAACCCTTTTCGTTGCCTGGGAATTAAGCTTAAAGTTAAATCCTCTTTGCCAAGGGTTTTTTTTCCCAAAAAAACAAACAGGTAATATATTTTCAAAAAATTCTGCTGACTTTCTCACTGACGAAAACGAGATTACCAACTATCAATAGAATCTAGACTTCACCTCTCTGAAAATATCCGTGTTTTGTAAGCAGTATAGATACAAAATGAGGAAAATTCCGGACTTCCCCATGACAAGTATACTCGATGGCCATGGCAGCGAAGAGTACACGTTCTACCATCGACTTATCTCGTAAAGCTAGGCACCGAACGGCTTAAGGAAGCACTTTGAGTTTCACAACTCATAAATGACCGGTTTCCTGTAAGCTTGGTGCTGTCAGCTTCAAACTGATTCTCAACTAAGAACTTTACAGTTATTTCATTACAATGGAATTGAACCTCGACTTCGGTACACTGTCACAAATCCACTACCTCATTGCTGGTTGATATCTTTCTGTTATCCATTCAATGGAGAGCCCAAAAACAAAAACAAAAACAAAAAGACTTGATATCGTTTCTCCAAGTCATCATCAAGATCAAGAGCAGTCAAAGCCCTACACAGATGCAGTACCACTACATCAAGAAAAATAGTTTCATAAATGTCGACCACATTTATCTCCCACATTTCTTTGTGAAACAATCAATGTAAAAGTTGAATTGTTGGCAGGTCAGTGCTAGCTACCTTAGAAATGAATGTAATTTTTTTTATTTCTGTCATCACATCAAATATAACAGACATGGTCAATTAACAGATCCCCCAGAGTTGCAATAAAAGTAAAAAAGAACACATACATCTACAGACATGGCCGATTAACAGGTCCCTCAGGAGAATCTGAGTTGCAATAAAAGTTAAAAAAAGAACACATACATCTGCCTATACACCCTAAGTTCTTCATCTGATGTGCGTCATCAGAATTTCAGCTCTAACAAATAAAGTCAGTATTATATCACTACACATGCCCTTTTCTCATTATCCCATTTTTGATGTGCATCATCAGAATTTCAGCTCTAACAAATAAAGTCAGTATTATATCACTACACATGCCCTTTTCT
>CM031610.1:85769593-85779593 GCA_018398815.1 Conus ventricosus | reverse complement strand
GTAAATGGACTGCAAACAAAGAAAAACTGAATGTTACAGAAAAGAGAGTCTTTCACATGGAAAAGTTTTTTTTTACTTGGAGGTGACGGGAAGGGAAAAGACAAAGAGAGAAATGTTTCAAAAAACTAAACATTTCTTGGAAGGTAGTCTTCATTACAAGGTTATCTCATACAGAAAGACAAATTCCACAGAACAATCTTTCCGAGGAGGGAATTTGCCCGGTGGTCAATGTGGTACAATGACAAAACTAGTCCACTAGTCTTGCAAGGGAGGAAATTTGCCTGGAGGTCAGTGTGGTACAATGACAAAACTATTCCACTAGTCTTGCAAAGGAGGGAATTTGCCCAGAGGTCAATGTGGTGCAATGACAAAACTATTCCATTTGTCTTGCAAGGGAGGGAATTTGCCCAGAGGTCAATGTGGTACAATGACAAAACTATTCCACTAGTCCTGCAAGGGAGGGAATTTGCCCAGAGGTCAATGTGGTACAATGACAAAATTATTCCACTAATCTTGCAAGGGAGGGAATTTGCCCGGAGGTCAACATGGTACAATGACAAACTATTCCACTGGTCTTGTAAGGGAGGGACTCTTTCTTTGGGTGCTAATTCTGGAACAGATCAAGACAAAAATGTTTCAGACTACAAACCTTTAAAAAGAAAGAGGTTTTTTTTTTGTTGGGAGGTAAATTCTGTGCAGAAAAAATGATGAACAGGTTCCATAAACAAGTGTTTGAAAGGATGGAGTCTGTACTGGAGCCAACATGGAAATGGACAAAAATTTACAGAAAACAAAGTCTTTCAAGGAAGGCCATTTTGCTGTTCGTAGTTAAATCTAATCCTAAAATGAAAATGTTGAAAGAAAAAAGTCTCAAAAGGATGTCTATTGTAAGATAAGCAAGGTATACAAAAAGACAAAACATTCAACACACCAAGTCTTTCAAGGAAGGAAGTCTTTATTGTAGGATAAATCTAGTACAGACAAAGGCACAAATGTTTCAGAAAACACATTCACAGGCCAGTACTTATAGAACAGACAAAGAGAAACATGTTCAAGAATAAAACGTAGTTAAAGGGAGGAGTCTATAATGGGAAGTAAATCTCATATAGAAAGAGGCAGAATGTTTCTGAAATCAAGTCTTTTGGTGAAGGGAATCTTTATTTGGAGGTAAATCTGGTACAGATAAACACAAAAATATTCCAGAGGACAAATCTTTAAAGGGAGGGAGTTTAGCTGTGAGGCAAATGTGGAGCAGAAAAAGAAAAAAGTGTTTTAGAAAAACAAATCTTTAACCTTTTCGTGATGCGCCATGCGATAGTGACAGCAAACTCTGTCGACCTGTTCACGACGAGCCGTGCCCTGGTGACGGCAGCACTGCTGTACTGCCCGGACGTTGCCGCGCCTCCGTGATGGCACAACTATAAAAAATTCACATGTTCTCTCGTCTACCATCTAGGGGATGCAGTTGCCATGAATATTTAGAACAGGGTTCTAGCAACTGGAAGGTAAGTTTACATGCACTAGCGATGACCTTTGTGACCCCAGAGTAGTCCAAACAAAGAGACCCGTCTGGCACTGGGAAGGCACGTGTGGAATTTCTGATTGTAGTCTGTTTAAGCACAGCCTCTTGAGAACTCTCTGACAAGCATGGGTCCGCCAGGCCCCGCAACACGTCAACAGGCAAAAACACAGCAAAAGCCTGATCACAATGTATGAACACTGGGGAACCTGCAAGGTTGGACTGTGTGGTGAAGGTTAAAGAGAGGCAGTCTTTGTTTGAGAAGCTAATGCAGGCAGGACACATGGCCGGAGCCAGTGGCTCTGAGGCCAAGCTCTACGGGAGCCAGTGGCTCTGAGGGCCAAGCTCTACGGGGAGCCAGTGGCTCTGAGGCCAAGCTCTTCGGGGAGCCAGTGGCTCTGAGGGCCAAGCTCTACAGGGAGCCAGTGGCTCTGAGGGCCAAGCTCTACGGGGAGCCGGTGGCTCTGAGGGCCAAGCTCTACGGGAGCCGGTGGCTCTGAGGGCCAAGCTCTATGGGGAGCCAGTGGCTCTGAGGGCCAAGCTCTACGGGAGCCGGTGGCTCTGAGGCCAAGCTCTACGGGGAGCCAGTGGCTCTGAGGGCCAAGCTCTACGGGGAGCCAGTGGCTCTGAGGGCCAAGCTCTACGGGGAGCCAGTGGCTCTGAGGGCCAAGCTCTATGGGGAGCCGGTGGCTCTGAGGCCAAGCTCTACGGGGAGCCAGTGGCTCTGCGGGCAAAGCTCTACGGGGAGCCGGTGGCTCTGAGGGCCAAGCTCTACGGGGAGCCAGTGGCTCTGAGGGCCAAGCTCTACGGGGAGCCAGTGGCTCTGAGGGCCAAGCTCTACGGGGAGCCGGTGGCTCTGAGGGCCAAGCTCTACGGGGAGCCGGTGGCTCTGAGGGCCAAGCTCTACGGGGAGCCAGTGGCTCTGAGGGCCAAGCTCTACAGGGAGCCAGTGGCTCTGAGGGCCAAGCTCTACAGGGACCTGGCCAACCTTCGGAGGGCAGACAACTTCATGCCGGCAACTGGCACCAACATCTGAGTGTTCAAGAAGGAGAAGGTAAATCTAATGCCAAAAAAAGATAAAGTGCTCAAGGGGAAAAACACTTTGAAGGGATGGAGTCTACTGGGAAGTAAATGTAGATGAGACAAAAATAACTGTATCTCAGAAAAAAAAAGAAAGAAAACAAAACTATTAAAAAAAAATGCCTTTGTAGTCTCTGTTCAGAGGGTCATTATAAGGAACTTTCACTGAGAGGAGAAGGTGCATTGGCATCCCTGCACGTTGCTTCTGCAATGTGGGTCACACCTGCACTAGGATGCAGTCTTCACATGAGACGAAGGTACCTGTGTACCCTACATTCATGTAGTATCATCTACGGCAGATCCATTTTCACCTTTGAAAGAAGGCTACCCGTCACTCCTGTGTACTGATTAAATGTAGGATGACTTGAAAAACAGATATCTGGTTTTTTGTTTTGTCATCTTGCATTACTGATATGCAGACACATGTGTAGCAGACACACACACACACACACACACACACACACACACACAACACACACACACCCACACACATGTACACACAAACATCCACACAGCAAGTATAACTCATACAACTGATCACATGGCACACCAGGAAAAGAACAGCAACAGACAAAGGGGCAGAAAGTCGCATTATACAGAAAAAGAGGAAACTGATATTGCCTTGATGCAAGGAGAACAGCAACAGACAAAGGGGCAGAAAGTCGCATTATACAGAAAAAGAGGAAACTGATATTGCCTTGATGCAAGAGAGCAAAACAAAGAATTCCCTACCTGCAGACAGGTGTTTGTGAGGATCTGAACACACGCTGAGGAAGGCTGTCAGACATGGCAGGTGGGCCTGGGCCAGATCTGGGTACAATGCACAGATTTGACCAGAGATGAACTAGCCACTGTACAGCAATACACACTCTGGGGTACAATGCACAGACATGACTAGAGATGAACTAGCCACTGTACAGCAATACACACTCTCCTCTCAACAGTTGGCTGATGGTGGGGAAACATATTTATGGCACAGGCGCGTGCGCGCGACACACAACAACACACCACAACACACACACACACACACCACACCACACAGTGTGTGCGAACACACACACACACACACATACACACACACACACACACACACACACACACACAAGCATGCACAAACACATTTACACACACACACACACACACACACACACACACACAACACACACACATATTCAGACATTACCACACACACACACACACACACACCACACACACACACACACACACACACACACACACACACACATTCACACATACCACACAGCACACATACACACACATTACCACACACACACACACACCACACACTCACACACACACACACACACACACACACACACAGATAAAACACAATGACCTCTGATTATTGTCCTTATTAACACCATTCCCTCTGTCATAATATACGTCATTATCTTCTTGAAATACAACCACATCTTCCATGCAATAGTGCAATGAGCAGGGCACTTGACTGTCAATGCCAAGGTCAGGGATCAGAGCCCAGCAGCATCTGGTCCGTGTCCTGAGCCACGGGAGTTGTCCCTTCTCCAGGTCAACCTATGTGCTGACTGGCTAGACGGTGAACCCCCTGGGTGTTGGTATGCATGCACAACTTCAGACACTAGACAACAGATCTCATAGTTCGTGCTGCTGTTCTGTGGGTTATGAAACAAACAAAAATATTCAGCATACACCAGAACACTTGCTGAGAGACACAAACTTTTTGTGTTGCCCACTGAAATGCTGTGATGATGACAGCAACATCATGTTTGTGTCTGTCACAACCCTACGATCTATAGGTTATGGGATGATGAAATACAATCATCACTTTCATAAAACATGACTGACATCATAACCTTCATCACATCAATGGCCAGGGGTTTACCTGTTTCATCACGTCAATGGCTAGGGGTTTACCTGTTTCATCACGTCAATGGCCAGGGGTTTACCTGTTTCATCACATCAATGGCCAGGGGTTTACCTGTTTCATCACGTCAATGGCCAGGGGTTTACCTGTTTCATCACGCCAATGGCCAGGGGTTTACCTGTTTCATCACATCAATGGCCAGGGGTTTACCTGTTTCATCACATCAATGGCCAGGGGTTTACCTGTTTCATCACATCAATGGCCAGGGGTTTACCTGTTTCATCACGTCAATGGCCAGGGGTTTACCTGTTTCATCACATCAATGGCCAGGGGTTTACCTGTTTCATCACGTCAATGGCCAGGGGTTTACCTGTTTCATCACATCAATGGCCAGGGGTTTACCTGTTTCATCACGTCAATGGCCAGGGGTTTACCTGTTTCATCACATCAATGGCCAGGGGTTTACCTGTTTCATCACATCAATGGCCAGGGGTTTACCTGTTTCATCACGTCAATGGCCAGGGGTTTACCTGTTTCATCACGTCAATGGCCAGGGGTTTACCTGTTTCATCACATCAATGGCAAGGGGTTTACCTGTTTCATCACGTCAATGGCCAGGGGTTTACCTGTTTCATCACGTCAATGGCCAGGGGTTTACCTGTTTCATCACGTCAATGGCCAGGGGTTTACCTGTTTCATCACGTCAATGGCCAGGGGTTTACCTGTTTCATCATGCCAATGGCCAGGGGTTTACCTGTTTCATCACGCCAATGGCCAGGGGTTTACCTGTTTCATCACGCCAATGGCCAGGGGTTTACCTGTTTCATCACGCCAATGGCCAGGGGTTTACCTGTTTCCAGATGTGTTCCGGGCTCTCATGTCTCAGGTGGTACCAGGGTCGAACCCCGGTCAGCATCTCATGGACAATGCACGCCAGCCCCCAGCTGTCTGTTCTGTGACTGACCGGTCCATTCTGCAGCAACTGCCACGACAGACAGAGTGGACATCTTCATGTCATCATGCCCTGCCTTCACAGAAAACATCACACTGGAATGCACTGCCTGTGCTATACCCTGAAATTGCACACACACAATAAAACTGATGGCAGTGTTAATGCTGTACAGTGCTACTGCACATACACAATCAATTTGAATGTACTGTCTGTGTTGTACAAGTGATACTGCACATACACAATACATTTGACGGCAGTGGCTATGTTGTACAGTGATACTGCACATACACATTAAATTTGATGGCAGTGTCTATGTTGTATAGTGATAATGACATAGACAAACATGAACCACTTGTTCTTCCATTTCTTAGATATCCATGTTGACCATGGATGAATGATCACAGTTGAATGATCATGTCACAAAAATGCACAGGGAAACTAATAAGAGGACACTTACTTAAAAGAAAAGTTACTATTTTGTGTGCGTGCGCGCATGCATGCATGCATGCATGCATGTGTGTGTGTGTGTGCCTTGTCTCTGTGTGTGCCTGTGTGTTTGTGTGTGTGTGGTGTGTGTGTGTGTGTGTCTGTATGCTTAAAATGTTGTCATTGTAACCAGACAGTTAAGTGTGCATACATGCATAAAACTGTCATTGCCACATGACCAAAGGGAAAACACTCTAATAGCAAGAAGATTTCATAAACACAATTCTCTCCATTTAGAGCTGTGGCACAACAACAAGTCTCATGAAAACATGACAGCAGTAACACTGTTATACTGTGACTGCCTCAATTGCCCCTGACCTTCAACACATTTTCCACTTCTTTTATGACAGCAAACTGCTGTAAAACGTGGATGTCAGCCACACCGTTTGCCTTTAAAAGACACTATAAAATGACTTTTAGATGCCTGTACGTAGGGGGAAAAACATAACAGCCTGATAAAAAAAAATTGTGTCTTTAAAACCAGCAGCTAAAAAGAACTGCTTGCGGTGAATGCAGTCATAGGTGAATTTTCACACTCAACAGCTGTTGTATATTGAGCGGCTGAGCAAGCATGTGCGTGGACCATCTTCTGCAGGAGCACCTGTCAAAGAACCATCAAAAATCAAGTCTGTAACAGGGTAGAATTTTTGTCTGTAACAGGGTAGAATTTTTGTTGGGAAGAAACAATGTTGGAGGCCTCAAGAAAAACTGTACTGGTGGGAAAAAAATTTTTTTAAAGGGAGAGAATCAATGTAACTGGTGAGATTAGTGTCCTTGTCAGTCTGAGACTCTTATATAGAGACATACATGACCATCCCCCACAATTTCTTGTTAGCCTGAGGCTCTGGAACACACACACACACACACACACACACACACACACACACACACAGTGGCGGCGGAAGCTGTCCAGGATTAGGGGGGCAATGGATATTTCAAATCATTGAACTCCGACAATCACAATATGGCAGTGTTCGATAAAAAAATTTTTTTAAAATTCCAGCATGCAATATTCAGTTCACATGCACACACACACACACACACACACACACACACACACACACACACACACACACACACACACTTAAAATACACTTTGTATAGCTGGACATTAGGCACCGTAAAATGCAGTTACTAAATCACGATTGTCACAGTCTGTACATTAGCAGGTTACACCAACAGCTGGGAGGTTACATCATTACACATTTAATTTTCCGAAGTAACTTTGACGTCGTTCATTTCTGCAAACGAACTCGGGAAAAAAATGTCAGCGAGACTGAGCTGATCAACCTTGTCTTTGAACACATGCATAATGAGACAGTTGTTTAGGCGCTCCTGAGTCATAGTGCTTCGGAGGTATGTTTTGACCCGCTTCAAGGCAGAAAAACTGCGTTCAGCTGTTGCAGCTGTAACTGGAATGGTCAAGTACAGCCTGATAAGTTTGTCTTCCTCACTCAACATTCTTTTAACAGTGTCAGAAGCTGTCAGTTCTTCTAGCAGTGCCTCAAAGATGGACTTCTTGTTGTCCCCCACAGCATGTGGAAGGATGGCCAACTGTGTTTTGAGTCTGTCCATGTCAATGTCCGAAGCATATGTGTCTTTGATCTCTTGAGGAATTTCTGGATTCTTTCCTGCAGCTCCGTCACCCAAGAGAATTTCAATCTTCCTTGGCAACTGAAGACTATGTTGGTCAAACCTGTGCTTTACAGGGCTCTTGACGTTGTCTATGGCCTCATAGTACTGCTGTCTGTAAAAAGCAGAAGGGTCAGAGTAGCTGTGACCCTGGGAGCCCTCATCAAGTCTTCATGGAGGGCTGTGTCTGTCTCGGAATGTGGGGCTCATCACACAAGTTTTGCAGCCGTGGTTGAGACGTCGGCAAAAAAACGTCTGGAAACTGTTTATCCTGGCGCATACTTTCAAGCGTTCTCAGACAGAGGTTTGCAGCGTTTGTTGCACCACACAGGATGTTTGTTTCCTTTGAACAGCTGTCACCAGCTCTTCAGTCACATTAAAGACATCCGTGAAAGTGAGGGCCCAAGACAGGTGGAGAACTCCTGCATAAGTGCTAGAAGGCCGGATGCCCTCCTGGCATACTCATCATGTCCTTGTGAGACTAGTTCAAGTGTTTCTTGCAAGCCTCATAGTTCTCAATGAGAGAGTCAAAAGCTCTTGTTCGAACAGTCCACCTTGTTGGACACAGTGGTTTTAATGGCCCGGGCTGCACCGAAGCTGAAGTTTCATGTTGGATTGTTTCAAAAGGATCTGTCGTTTTGGTGATAATTTGATCAACTGAATGACCTTTTGTGCAAAGTCAAGGGGCATCTCTTATTACTTGACCTTTCTGGAAGCTCTTGTAACACAAGATTGACTGAGTGTGCCAAACAGTGTACGGACACTGCTGACGGGACCTCTTCTTTGAACTGTTTTGCAACACTGAAACGTGACCCTGAAAATTACTGGCCCGTCGTAGGCCTGACCCCTACACTTCTGCACTGGCAAGTCCAGCTTGATCAAGCAATCCTTTAGCGCATTAAAATTGTCTCAGCACAGGTATTGTCAACATGCACCAGTCCCACAGGCTCCTCTATGACTTCAAACTGCTCAGTTACCCATCTTATGCAAATTACAACCTGCTCCCTGTTTGCAACATCACGGGTTTCGTCAGCTGGTATCGAAAACCAATTCACTTCTCTGATTTCAAGTACAACAGATCGCAAGACTTTATGTGCCATAATCCTGAGGATCTCGTTGACAATATCATGTGACAGATAGTTTGAACCTGTGTTTGTTTTTTCCTTGCAGCCCTCTCCAAAGCAGAACTTGAGCAGCTGTTGAAAGTTGCCTTCCCTGCTCATCATGTCCACGGAGAGGCAGACCCTGTCGCAGGAGAAACTGAAGGCTCTTTAGTTCGTTCATCAGGCTTTGCAGGTTTTCTTTTGTTCTGTTTCATGCTGACATGTCACTGGAGCATACACTGACGTTGTAGACTGCCTACAGTTTACTCATACACGGCTGCTCCATGTGAAGATTTTTCGTGGCTTGAGAACTTTTCCAGTGCTTTCTTCCAGTTGTCAAAACCGCTACATACAAACGCTGCGTCAGGTTTGCAGCCTTGATGATTAGCCCCCATGCAGAAGGGAAAAAACATACCTTGTTGTCTGTTGTGCATAGGTGAAGCCAAGGGTATTGCTGGAACCAAGATCTTTGGAAATAGCGCGTCTTCCTGAACTTACCCTGGTCAGTTTGGAGAGGACTGTGTCGCTCTGTGGCTGAAAGGGGTTGACTGCGTCCTTGCAGCACACAGTAGACTGACATTTTGGTTTTTTTACAGTAGCAAAGGGCGGTCGATGTCATCACGAGGAGACTGCGCAGGTCGGTTGGCGTCGTCACGAGGAGACTGTACGATTGATGCACCTTCTGTAGGAGATGAGAAAACACTTACACCCTTTTTCTTCATTATTTTCACTGTCCCTGGTTTGATGAAGTGTTAGGCTCACAAAATGTTCCCTTGCTTACTTGCCCTATAAGGACAGGTGGAAGGGATGATTCAATGTCTCCCGCTAAGATCTTATTCATTAGGTAGCATATCCTGGAGCTCTCTTGCTGACTTGTTACGATGTGTATGTCCCTACCAATCATTCTCGCCATAGCTTGCACTACAACAGCATCAGCATATATGCCATTCTTGGCAATGTTGGTCAGGTACTGGTCAGTAATATGTGACCAAAGTGGGTCAGCTGCAGAGAGGTTCCCGAGAAATGTGTTGACATCTTCCTGAGCAGTTTGACAGGAAGTATGACAAGTATGGCGACAAGTGATGCACCATCCCAAACATCTCTCTCTCTCTCTCCTCTCTCCTCTCTCCTCTCTCTCTCCTCTCCCTCCTCTCTCCTCTCCTCTCTCTCTCCTCTACAACAACAACTCGTCCAAGAACTGATCTCTTTATGACATCTTTTTCTATTCAGAGGAAAATTATGGAATGAAATCCCAGAATACATAAAAAACAAAAATAGTTTATTATCTTTCAAAAAAGCATACCACAGATATTTAAGGAAAAGTTATAAATGGTTGGTTTCTTCAGTTGAGACCTGAATTTATT
>CM031610.1:85694593-85764593 GCA_018398815.1 Conus ventricosus | reverse complement strand
GCACATTCAAATTTAAGTAAACACTCTAAACATCTTCAAATGAAAGAGCAGTTTATCAACTTTATGCGCCATTCCCAAGTATTACAAATTTGCTTATTCTAAGTTGCACTTTTCTTCCAGTCTGAAATAAACTACAATTTACATAAATCAAACACTGACAATGAACAGTGGTATTTTCTGGGTATCAGTGTGCTTGGAAGCCCACATACTTTGTGGACTTCTAGAATAAAATGAAATCTGTTGCCAGTGTTTCTCATATTACATTTTTTACAAATTCCATTTTCCCTGTCTTTTCCTTCGCTCCTACCAAATTCAAACTGTAATTCACGGCTGCTGCCACAGAATGCAATTAAAGGTGAATGTACGCCTCAGACCCACAGGTCTCCTTCAGCGGTCTGTCTGCAGACCTATGTATGCCTCAGACCACAGGTCTCCTTCAGCGGTCTGTCTGCAGACCTATGTATGCCTCAGACCCACAGGTCTCCTTCAGCGGTCTGTCTGCAGACCTATGTATGCCTCAGACCCACAGGTCTCCTTCAGGGTCTGTCTGCAGACCTATGTATGCCTCAGACCCACAGGTCTCCTTCAGCGGTCTGTCTGCAGACCTATGTATGCTCAGACCCACAGTCTCCTCACGTCTGTCTGCAGACCTATGTATGCCTCAGACCCACAGATCTCCTTCTGGTCTGTCTGCAGACCTATGTATGCCTCAGACCCACAGGTCTCCTTCACGGTCTGTCTGCAAACAAGTTCATTCCAACCTTGGGAAGCTGGCTATTGGGAATGAAGGTGTTGTGTGTTGCCGAGGAAATGGTCAATGGACATGCAGCTGGTGAACATGGACTGTCTGCATTTGGAGTGTCTGTGATCACCAGAGGAGATAGCAATGGTTGCGATGTTCTTGAGTCATAGACCTTGCACCTGCCCATAAGCTGGCAAATGAAGGACAAGGAAACATGCCAAGAACAAAAATAAAATGTGGAGGGGGAACAGCTCACTTCAGATTTGGTGAGGTGAGGTGTTGGTTTGGAAGATCTGCAGTCAAAATGTGTTTAGTTGCCGAGAGTAACAGGGTTAACAAATTGAAAGATTGTACAGCCGCCATGGCGAAGTGGTAGCGTCGCGGACTCCCGGCTGGGAGGTCGTGGGTTTGAATCCCAATCAGAGTCATGTGGGTTTTTTCTGCCCCGACAGGCTCCTACCCAGAGTTGAGTTTGCTGCGGACTCAGTTGGGAAGACTGGGACCACACAGTCGAGTTTCATCCACTTAATGGATG
This sequence comes from Conus ventricosus, assembly GCA_018398815.1. NCBI lineage: Eukaryota > Metazoa > Mollusca > Gastropoda > Neogastropoda > Conidae > Conus > Conus ventricosus. The sequence continues at coordinate 85,763,316 of CM031610.1, read as the reverse complement.
CGTTTCTGAGAGTGTTGCTCAAATTTCATGACCAACACTGCAGGTGCCTGTATCTCTCGGGCCTGGTTGACGCCAGGATATATTATGAAAGGAAGCGTAGAGTACAGCCCTGTCATGTAGTCTCAGACCGAAATGGAAATCCGTAGCACCATCTTAATCATCCTCATTCCCATTGATCAGCATTTTTTTTTTAAAATGTCTCAGGTTCTGTGGCCCTTCATGCCCTGCTCTCATGGTGACCTCAATTTCGATGTCCTCTCCGCGTCTGTGGCCTTGGTTTGCTTCCGTCGGGGTCACCGGTATCGGCCAGTCAATGGGGGCTGTCGTTGGACGGACGTGGTGGCGCCCTCCAGAGGGAGAGCTCACTCACGCCGGCTCCGCGACTAAGCAATTATTGTCGTTAGTAGGGGGCTTAGTAGGTGGTGTCCTGCGTATGTTAGATCAGAACAGGCGCCACTGAACACCACCGAAGTGACTCGGCAGCAGTGCAGTGTCTCCTCCGGTGGGTTGCCTCTTGACGACTTGACATTGACTGCTCCCTGTGGATTGCTGGTGCCGGGGCTGCGGCGGGGCTGGCCGGGCTGTGGCTGTGGACGGGGTGTCGGAATGAGCGGCGTGGGTGCACTGCCTCTGAGGTAGCGCAGAGGTTGGGACAGCAAAAAAAAAAAAAAAAATTGAAAGATTGTTTTTTGTGGGGGAGGGGGGGAGGGGAGGGAGGGGGACTTGCTGTATTATCCTCTGTTCCCTCTGTGTGATTACACCATTCATTCCAGTTTCCTTGTACCAGAGTTACCAAGAAGAAAAGCAAAAACTGCTGAGATTCTGGGGCGGTCTGGAGGGGCATGCCTCCCCACTCCCCCCCTTCTGTCCCCCTTCCCTGGGCAATTTTGAAACTTGCTTTCAAACTGAAATCTGACACAAATGGGAGTATGTAGTGCTGTATTTAGTTCTTGATGCTTAACTGTTGATGTACACATTGGTACATACCACAGAGTCATGGGAACCCAGCCTGGTAACCATGGGGTTTTGATGCTTGTGGGCGTGCTGGAGTTGGTGGATGGACAGAATGAAGTGGCGTCTTATGCACGATTCACTGGCATGCTTTTTGGCGATATATCTGTGATGATACCTGAAATATATCTGTAATGGTATTGGAGATATATCTATGATGATATTGGACACATGCCTGTGATGATATCAGAGATATATTTGTGACGACAGTGGACATCTATATCAAGAGACATACGATAGATACAGGTAAGATTTGACAGAAGTATAGAGGACAGTTCAACTCTGGCGGAAGTCTGCGCTCTCTTGAATGCCCTTCTAGTTTTTATACAATTCAGTTGTCAGATTTCCATCAGATCTGTGAGAGATATTTCTCTAAAGATGCAATTTGGAAGGAAAATCACCAACGTGAAGCTTGGCAATGATCATTTAAAGAGAAATTTCCCGAAGATGGAGTATGGCTGCCTTAATGGCAGGATAAAAAAGGGTCATACACACAAAACTCCACTGCCTGGCTATACAGGGAGTGTCCGCAGGAGTATCAGCCTGCGTACGCAGAAAGAAAGAAAGAATTTAAAGAGAAATACAGAGGTATTGTCAATGAAAGAAGATTTAAAGCATCAACTTTGTAAAATAAATAGTACTCAAACTGCCTTCTGAGAAATACAAAGATAACTGTCAACTTACCAGGTATATATTCTGTGCAGATTACAAATATATTGTTCACATCACATGAGGCAGCCCAGACGTGACCGACGATATGCGGGTGTCGTAAACCACGCATTTTTTTCAGTGTGAACAGCTGATTGTCACTGTCTTGGAGAGCTGTCTGAAACATCACAGAGGCAGTCTGTCTTTGTCCCTCTAGTCAGGCATTTCGTGTGGCAGACTTTACTCCAAGAGAATTGAGCCAGCATTCTGGTTGACACCAATGAAACCCACTGATCTAAGCACCATTATGTGGCCTGAAAGTTCTTTATCTCCAAACATGTACATATTAATTGATGTATCAGTGGAGACATAATTACACGTCCATAGCTCCAAACTAATGCTGGTTGTAGCCGCTATTCCCTGGCACACTTTAATGCATGCACATAATCATTTTTATGTCATTCTGTGTCGTCAAGTGGGGGTTGCCACGATAAGCTTCTGTTACAAAAAACCCTCATATACAAGGACTAAAGGACATCTGACATAAGAGGTTGAGAAAACTATCCGGAATAAATTGCAGAACCAGCAACACAAGATACAAAATAATTGCCACAGATGTCAACACATTATTGTGATTGCTTCTGGTGCAAAAGTTTCTTCCTCCAGACAGCTGCCTGTTTTTTCATGAAAATCCTTCAGTTCAGGTTTGAAATACACCCACATAAGATAATGTTGCTTATAGCCCAGCCGACCGCAAAGGGCCACATCAGGGCTGATACACCCACATGCAACCCTGGCAATGTCATGTGGCTAAACAAAATGGAATACAAAGAAAAATGACAATATTTGATATTGAAACTCATTTTTAATCCACCACTAAACTTCACAGTGTTGAGCCCATGAACTCCAAAGATTTACCAAAGACATGCTAGAAACCAGTAAAATTTTGACCAATGAAATTGCTGCAGAAAATGCCTAATGACTGAATTTTTAAAGTTTCACAGTAACTCTGAAAGAATATGGTTCTCTAGATCTGAAAAACGCAAACAGTGACTTCACATTTGTTTCAGAGGTCGTACACCACTCACAGGTCTCCCTAACAGTGTCCAGCTAGGGAACGCTGACACCAACGATAAAAACACCACCACAATAAACACAGTCTTTGACAAAACTTTGACAATTAAAAAAAAAAATAATAATAACTTTGAAAAAAAAATGGTGAATACATTTTGTCATCAGACACACCTATCTTAACTCTACCTGAAAAAAAATCTGCCATTCTTTTTACAATGGTAACGCTGGGGGAAAGCTGTGTAAAAAGATGGACAATATATCAGATCTCCAACAATGACAAAAGGGGCAGTGGTCTCGCTGGGGGAAAGCTGTGTAAAAAGATGGACAATATATCAGATCTCCAACAATGACAAAAGGGGCAGTGGTCTCGCTGGGGGAAAGCTGTGTAAAAAGATGGACAATATATCAGATCCCAACAATGACAAAAGGGGCAGTGGTCTCGCTGGGGGAAAGCTGTGTAAAAGATGGACAATATATCAGATCTCCAACAATGACAAAAGGGGCAGTGGTCTCACTGGGGGAAAGCTGTGTAAAAAGAGGACAATATATCAGATCTCCAACAATGACAAAAGGGGCAGTGGTCTCGCTGGGGGAAAGCTGTGTAAAAAGATGGACAATATATCAGATCTCCAACAATGACAAAAGGGGCAGTGGTCTCGCTGGGGGAAAGCTTGTGTAAAAAGATGGACAATATATCAGATCTCCAACAATGACAAAAGGGGCAGTGGTCTCGCTGGGGAAAGCTGTGTAAAAAGATGGACAATATATCAGATCCAACAATGACAAAAGGGGCAGTGGTCTCGCTGGGGGAAAGCTGTGTAAAAAGATGGACAATATATCAGATCTCCAACAATGACAAAAGGGGCAGTGGTCTCGCTGGGGGAAAGTGTGTAAAAAGATGGACAATATATCAGATCTCCAACAATGACAAAAGGGGGCAGTGGTCTCGCTGGGGGAAGCTTTTGTAAAAAGATGGACAATATATCAGATGCCAACAATGACAAAAGGGGCAGTGGTCTCGCTGGGGGAAAGCTTGTAAAAAGATGGACAATATATCAGATCCCAACAATGACAAAAGGGGCAGTGGTCTCGCTGGGGGAAAGCTGTGTAAAAAGATGGACAATATATCAGATCGCCAACAATGACAAAAGGGGCAGTGGTCTCGCTGGGGGAAGTGTGTAAAAAGATGGACAATATATCAGATCTCCAACAATGACAAAAGGGGCAGTGGTCTCACTGGGGGAAAGCTGTGTAAAAAGATGGACAATATATCAGATTCACAACAATGACAAAAGGGGCAGTGGTCTCGCTGGGGGAAAGCTGTGTAAAAAGATGGACAATATATCAGATCCCAACAATGACAAAAGGGGCAGTGGTCTGCTGGGGGAATAGCTGTGTAAAAAGATGGACAATATATCAGATCTCCAAAATGACAAAAGGGGCAGTGGTCTCATGGGGGAAAGCTGTGTAAAAAGATGGACAATATATCAGATCTCCAACAATGACAAAAGGGGGCAGTGTCTCGCTGGGGGAAAGTTGTGTAAAAAGATGGACAATATATCAGATCTCCAACAATGACAAAAGGGGCAGTGGTCTTGCTGGGGGAAAGCTGTGTAAAAAGATGGACAATATATCAGATCTCCAACAATGACAAAAGGGGCAGTGGTCTCGCTGGGGGAAAGCTGTGTAAAAAGATGGACAATATATCAGATCTCCAACAATGACAAAAGGGGGCAGTGTCTCGCTGGGGGAAAGTTGTGTAAAAAGATGGACAATATATCAGATCTCCAACAATGACAAAAGGGGCAGTGGTCTCCTGGGGGAAAGTGTGTAAAAAGATGGACAATATATCAGATCTCCAACAATGACAAAAGGGGCAGTGGTCTCGCTGGGGGAAAGCTGTGTAAAAAGATGGACAATATATCAGATCTCCAACAATGACAAAAGGGGCAGTGGTCTCGCTGGGGGAAAGTTGTGTAAAAAGATGGACAATATATCAGATCTCCAACAATGACAAAAGGGGCAGTGGTCTCGCTGGGGGAAAGTGTGTAAAAAGATGGACAATATATCAGATCTCCAACAATGACAAAAGGGGCAGTGGTCTCGCTGGGGGAAAGCTGTGTAAAAAGATGGACAATATATCAGATCTCCAACAATGACAAAAGGGGCAGTGGTCTCCAATTTTCAAAAGTGACAGATATGATCTCACATGACAAAGAGGGGAGTGGCTCGCGGGAAACTGTGTAAAAAGAGGAAATAGACCAACGATGAAAAACCAGCAGTCCCCCCATTCCACCCATGCGTGATCTTGACACGAGGGGGCTCAAGCCTGTTAGACAGATCATACACGAATACGCATGCACACACTGACACGCATGATGCAACGTGCACAACACATACACACACACACACACACCATCATACATCAACACAACACACACACTAACACACACACACACACACACACACACACACACACACACACACACACACAAACAACACACACACACATACATATAACACACACACACACACAACACACACACACCACAACACACACACACACACACACACACAAACACATCATTTTTAACAACAATGATTTTCACCTGACCCACAGCATTTCAACCATCAATGGCATCCCACTGTTGCCTGGACACAAAGCAGCATTTCACCCCCAAGTTACCAACGCACCACAGAGAGAATATTCCACTGCACTGATCACTGCAATGCAGATGTTTCTCACCACGCCACAATGCTCAGGATACAACAATATTTCACTGATTTAGTCACTTGATATATAATGAATTTCCATATGTAGGTTAGTAAAAATCAATCATAAGTCGGCAAAGGCCAACTGAAAAAACCCATTCTAAGTCATGTGTAGTAGTGGCTTATAAACAAAATACGACAGACATGTCAGATTTTTTTTTCTAAAATAAAGGCATTAATGCAGTAATACAAACGATGTTATATGCTACTGCACATTTCATCACAATATTATCTTAAGGATCTTTCCATGGAAAACATCACAAATACTTTGAGTACTACTGCCTTGTTAAACCTCAGCCATATCTTCTTGGTGTACTTTTTTTTAAAATCCTTTTGTGCAGGATTTGTCTGGTTGAATTTCTTTCCAGTAGCAAAAAAAAAGAAGAAAGAGAAAACAATAGAATAAAAAAGACAGTGCAAAGTCGAGGGCCAGATTCAAGGTTGGTCAGGTCTGTTTGCACTTTCCAAAAGTCTAGCCGATTTAAATCTACTGACAAGTTTTAAACGGAATTTGAAATAACTCCACCAGTTATCATGGACAAACAAATTATAAGACAAAACACCATGCTTTTCGATCAACTAGGTCTTCTTCGGGCAAGATAAACAACACTCAGGACAACAAAAATGAAAAGCGAGCAATTACATATCTTCTCAAAGGCCGGCCTTATGAGCAAGGCATGAGACTCTTCCTTCAAGGTCTAGGGTCCGAGTCACATCCGAGACAACCAGGTTGGATGACACGATGACAGATGACATTTTCTCTTCAGAGGTAATATTTGTGAGGATTTCACTTCCCCAGACCTTAGGCAACACTTTAAACCCAGGTCTTGTGAGTGAGCGTGTGTATAAAAGATCTTGCATGCATGTTCAATTCCATACCACCTTTCAGAGAAGAATAGGCCATCATATGCTCATGGGATGAATGACATCAAATCAAAAACACATGCACATTGGTGTCGTGTTTCTTCCCAAAGGCAGAGGGCAGCTACCTTAATGGGACTGACATGGTCGCATTTGCAAATATCTCACTGATGAAGAATCTCATGGCTGTAGCTGAGCAAAGAAGAAGAATCCTTTGAACATCAGCAGTTCAGGAATCTCAGTCTTTCTCAGCATCAGTGGATGTCACAGTCAGTGGTCTGAAAGGCTGTTACCTCATCCTCATCCTGTCTGAAAGGCTGTCACCTCATCCTGTCTGAAAGGGTGTCACCTCATCCTGTCTGAAAGGCTGTCACCTCATCCTGTCTGAAAGGCTGTCACCATCCTCATCCTGTCTGAAAGGCTGTTACCTCATCCTGTCTGAAAGGCTGTACCTCATCCTGTCTGAAAGGCTGTTACTCCCTCATCCTGTCTGAAAGCTGTCTATCCTCATCCTGTCTGAAAGGCTGTCACCTCATCCTGTCTGAAAGGCTGTTACCTCATCCTCATCCTGTCTGAAAGGCTGTTCCTCTCCTGTCTGAAAGGCTGTTACCTCATCCTGTCTGAAAGGCTGTTTACCTCATCCTGTCTGAAAGGCTGTCACCTCATCCTGTCTGAAAGGCTGTCACCTCGTCCTGTCTGAAAGGCTGTCACCTCTTCCTGTCTGAAGCTGTTACTTCCCTATCCTGTCTGAAATGCTGTTCCATCTCATCTGTCTGAAAGCTGTTACCATATCATGTCTGAAATGCTGTTACTCATTCTCTCTGTCTAAAGCCTGTCACTGAACTTTGAAGGTGTTACTATCCTCATCTGTTGAAAGGCTGTTAAACAGATCTATTCCTGTTAAAAGGCGTACATCATCCTGATCTGAAAGCTGTTAACGCTATCTCATCTGTCTGAAGGCTTCACTGTCTGTCTGAGCTGTCACCTCATCTCATCTCGAGGTGTTACTTCAAACCCATCTGTCTGAAAGGCTGTCACCTCATCTGCTAAAGGCTGTACTATCCTGTTGAAGGCTGTTTCTTCTTCTGAAGGCTGTCACCTCTCTGTCTGAAAGGCTGTTACTTTCCTGTCGAAAGCCTGTCACCTCATCTCATCGTCTGAAGCTTCACCTGTCCTGTCTAAAGCTTTACTCATCTGTCTAAAGGCTGTACCTTTGTCTAAAGGCTGTACCTCCCATCGTCTGAAAGGCTGACCTCATCCTGTTAAGGCTGTCACTCTCTGTTGAGGCGTTACCTCATCTGCTGAAAGGCTGTCACTCATCCTGTAGCTGTTACCATCCTGTCTGAAGGCTGTCACTATCCTGTCTGAAAGGCTGTCACCTCATCGTGTGAAAGGCTGTTACCTCATCCTGTCTGAAAGGCTGTTACCTCATCCTGTCTGAAGCTGTCACCTCATCCTGTCTGAAGCTGTCACCTCATCCTGTCTGAAAGGCTGTTACCTCATCCTGTCTGAAAGGCTGTCACCTCATCCTGTCTGAAGCTGTCACCTCATCCTCATCCTGTCTGAAGCTGTCACCTCATCCTGTCTGAAAGGCTGTCACCTCATCCTGTGTGAAAGGCTGTTACCTCATCCTCATCCTGTCTGAAAGGCTGTCACCTCATCCTGTCTGAAGCTGTCACCTCATCCTCATCCTGTCTGAAGCTGTCACCTCATCCTGTCTGAAAGGCTGTCACCTCATCCTGTCTGAAAGGCTGTTACCTCATCCTGTCTGAAAGGCTGTTACCTCATCCTGTCTGAAGCTGTTCTGTTGCAGCCTTATATTAGATACTGCAAAATGGGTCCAGTTTAAAACTAGTGCTCCAAATGGATGCAAAATCTGGTCATTTTTTTTCTTAACCCTTTGACTGAAATATTTGAGGGTCATTCTCTACTTTTGGACGGTCATCAGGATATTTTTATAAAAAGACTACACACACAATACAGATTAAATGAAACAGCTATTCATGGACAAGCTTCAACAATAGTTTTGTCTATCACGGTTCATTCAACCCATTTACTATAGATGCAACGCTTTGACACAAGAGTTTTTTTTTTTTTTTTTTTTTGGTCCCTTGCAATGAAGGTTATATTTCCATTCAATACACATGTTACATCAACAATACACACATTATTCAATACATTTACATACAATGTTTAACTAGAGCCTTTGACACAAGAGTTTGTATGACCATGCCCATCAGCAGAGAAGGGAAAGTTCTTTGGTTTGTTTCTGTTGCGTCATCTGCTTAACATCGGCAATTACTTCAGTGTATTTGTGCTATGAGTACCAGTCTGCCCTTCCAGTTTGGAAAATAATGTAAGTCACCATGATGCATGGGCCATGGTTTTCTCCATACGACATAAACCTCAGTGCTTTGTTCACTCTCACCTGTGCATCTCTGGAAAAACTGAAAACCTGGTGTGTTTGTTGTTCCTCCCACAGTAAAGTTCTATCATTTGAGTTGGTGCAGAAATGGGCAATGTCCCAGTTTAGAGGCCCCCATTTGTGTCAGTCTCTTCGATTCACACTCCCACGAAGAGAAGCCTCTCTGTCTGTGAGAGCACCAATCAATGATGCTGACACAAAGGGGAGACTACAAACACTGGGACTTTGCCCAGAATCGCATCCTCAACACTGAGCCTTGCTGTAGTGTTGATGCAACATCAGAGATGAAAGGGTTAAAATTAATGTTTTCCAATAGACAGTGCAGTATATATGACACTTACCTTGATGAACTCATCAAATTCTGTGCCTTTAGGAAACATGGTCAGCATGGGACTGTCAATGAGAGTTATCAACTCTTGCATTGTGTTTTCCTGGTTGCCAAGACACCTGACAACAATAAATATTACACCACTAAATAAAAATGAAAAACTATCACCTTTTTGGGGGTGGGGGGTGGGGGGGGGATGGAGGGTGTTGGTTTACTTTTACTGTTACAGCGGTGGGTGCAATTGAAGAACACATGATCATCTGTCCCAGGTCATTTTTGTTCTTTTCAGAATATACAACACAAGGCATGAAAAGACGAGGTGGACCAGGTCAGTGTAAGGTACAGGACATGCCAGACCAGCAAACGTAAAGGTCAACACAGAAGAGGTCAGCGAAGGGCAGAAGACTTCAGGGTCACACTGAGCTGCCCTGACAAAACAGAACAACACAGACCAGCAGAGGACACGACGTTACGGCAGAGACAGTGGCCAGGACAGCAGAGTGCAGGACAACAAGGCAGACAGCGCAACAGCGCAAAACAGCAAAATATAGCATGACTGTGGAGCAAACAGCAGGACAGATGAGTGCAGAAGAACAAAGGACAGGCCAGGACAGAACAGCGGAGCACCGACCAACGGAGGACAGACCAGTACTGGACAGCAAAGCACTGACGGGACAGCTGAGCACCGACAGGACAGCAAAACACCCACAGGATAGCTGAGCACCCACAGGACAGCTGAGCACTGACAGGACAGCTGAGCACCGACAGGACAGCAAAACACCCACAGGATAGCTGAGCACCCACAGGACAGCTGAGCACTGACAGGACAGCTGAGCACCGACAGGACAGCAAAGCACCGACATGACAGCTGAGCACCGACAGGACAGCAAAACACCCACAGGATAGCTGAGCACCACAGGATAGCTGAGCACCCACAGGACAGCTGAGCACCACCAGGACAGCAAAGAACCGACAGGACAGCTGAGCACCCACAGGATAGCTGAGCACCCATGGGACAGCTGAGCACCCACAGGACAGCTGAGCACTGACAGGACAGCTGAGCACCCACAGGACAGCTGAGCACCCACAGGACAGCTGAGCACCCACAGGACAGCTGAGCACCGACCAACAGAGGACAGACTAGAACAGGCAACTAGAGCTCAGAATAACAACAGTCAGCCCAGTACAGAACAGACCACAGAACAACAGAGGATAGTCCAGGACAAAAAAAACAAGCACAGGACAACAGTGAACAGACCAGGACAAAGCAACAGAGCACAGAACAGTTTGAGGACAGACCAGGACAAAGCAACAAAGCACAGTACAGCGGAGGACAGACCAGGACAGGAGAGCGGCACCACAGACCAACAGGGGCAGAGAACAGCGGAACAAAGAACAACAGAGGACAGTACAGCAAATGACAGTGCAGCGGAGGACAGAACAGCAGAACAAAGAACAACAGAGGACAGGACAGCAATGACAGCAAATGACAGTACAGCAAATGACAGGACAGCAAATGACAGGACAGCAGAGGACAGGACAGCAAATGACAGGACAGCAAATGAAGGACAGCAAATGACAGGACAGCAGAGGACAGGACAGCAAATGACAGGACAGCAAATGACCAGGACAGCAAATGACAGGACAGCAGAGGACAGGACAGCAAATGACAGGACAGCAAATGACAGGACAGCAAATGACAGGACAGCAGAGGACAGGACAGCAAATGGACAGGACAGCAGAGGACAGGACAGCAAATGACAGGACAGCAAATGACAGGACAGCAGAGGACAGGACAGCAAATGACAGGACAGCAAAATGACAGGACAGCAAATGACAGGACAGCAAATGACAGGACAGCAAATGACAGTACAAAAGAGGACAGGAAATGACAGTACAGCAAATGACAGGACAGCAAATGACAGTACAGCAGAGGAAGGACAGCAAATGACAGGACAGCAAATGACAGGACAGCAGAGGACAGGACAGCAAATGACAGGACAGCAGAGGACAGGACAGCAAATGACAGTACAGCAGAGGACAGGACAGCAAATGACAGGACAGCAAATGACAGGACAGCAGAGGACAGGACAGCAAATGACAGGACAGCAAATGACAGGAAATGACAGTACAACAGAGGACAGGACAGCAAATGACAGCAGAGGACAGGACAGCAAATGACAGGACAGCAAATGACAGGACAGCAATGACGGACAGCAAATGACAGGAAATGACAGTATAGCAGAGGAAGAACAGTGAACAAGACAAAGAACAATGGAGGACAGAATGCAGAGAACAGACAGGAGAGATCGAAGGAAGAAGAATGAGAGGACAGAACAAAAAATGACAGAAGACGGAGCAGGAGATGACGAACAACAAAAGACAACAATAGTGACAGGAAAACAAATGGACAGAACAAATACAGACAGAAAACAACAGGAAGAACAAAGTGACAGAAAACAAAGGACAGAACAATAGTGACGAGAACAAAGGACAGAAGCAATATGCTGACAGAAACAAAGGACAGCAAACATAGCGAAGAAAACAAAGGACAGGAACAATATGGCAGGAGATAGAGGACAGGACAATAGTGGCAGGAGAATAGAGGATGTACACAATCAGAAGGCAGAAACGGGACGATGACAGAAACAGACAGCATGACAGTAGATGAAGAAACAAATAGAAGAACAACAGAGGACAGGAACACAACAGAGGACAGAACAACACAGGACAGAACATACAGGAGAACAGAACAACAGAGGACAGAACAACAACAGGACAGAACAACAGAGGACATGAACAAACAGAGGACAGAAACAACACAAGGACAGAACAAAGAGGACAGAACAACAGAGGACAGAACAATATGGACAGAACAGCAGAGGACAGAACAATATGGACAGACAACAGAGGACAGAACAATATGGACAGAACAGAGAGGACAGAACAATATGGGACAGAACAACAGAGGACAGAAACAGCAGAGGACAGGACAATATGGCAGAACAACAGAGACAGAACAACAGAGTGACAGAAACAGACGGACAGAACAACATGAGTGACAGAACAACAGAGGACAGAACAACAGAGGACAGAACAATATGGACAGAACAGCAGAGGACAGAACAATCATGGGACACGACAGCAAGAGGACAGAACAACTATGGGACAGAACAACAAGGACAGAACAATATGGGACAGAACAGCAGAGGACAGAACAATATGGGACAGAACACAGAGGACAGAACAACAGAGGACAGAACAACAGAGGACAGAACAATATGGGACAGAACAGCAGAGGACAGAACAGCAGAGGGACAGAACAATATGGGACAGAACAACAGAGGACAGAACAACAGAGGACAGAACAATATGAGACAGAACACAGAGGACAGAACAATATGGGACAGAACAGCAGAGGACAGAACAACAGAGGACAGAACAATATGGGACAGACACAATACAGGACAGAACAGCAGAGGACAGAACAATATGGGACAGAACAACAGAGGACAGAACAAAGGACAGAACAACAGAGGACAGAACAATATGGGACAGAACAGCAGAGGACAGAACAATATGGGACAGAACAACAGAGGACAGAACAACAGAGGACAGAACAACAGAGGACAGAACAACATGGACAGAACAACAGAGGACAGAACAATATGGGACAGAACAACAGAGGACAGAACAACAGAGGACAGAACAACAGGGACAGAACAACAGAGGACAGAACAACAGAGGACAGAACAACAGAGGACAGAATAACAGAGGACAGAACAACAGAGGACAGAACAACAGAGGACAGAACAATATGGGACAGAACAACAGAGGACAGAACAACAGAGGACAGAACAACAGAGGACAGAACAACAGAGGACAGAACAATATGGGACAGAACAGCAGAGGACAGAACAGCAGAGGACAGAACAACAGAGGACAGAACAACAGAGGACAGAACAATATGGGACAGAACAACAGAGGACAGAAACAACAGAGGACAGAACAACAGAGGACAGAACAACAGAGGACAGAACAGCAGAGGACAGAACAATATGGTACAGAACAACAGAGGACAGAACAACAGAGGACAGAACAACAGAGGACAGAACAACAGAGGACAGAACAATATGGGACAGAACAACAGAGGACAGAACAACAGAGGACAGAACAATATGGGACAGAATAACAGAGGACAGAACAACAGAGGACAGAACAACAGAGGACAGAACAACAGAGGACAGAACAGTAGATGACCTAACAGGACAGCAGAATGCAGACTGACACAGGACAGGAAAGCATGATGATGCATGATGACGACATGCACACACCAGAATCCCCAAATGATTGCAGCACACGGAAGGAGCTGAGACCAGGGAATAAAGTAAACAGGAATCACAGGGACATTAGCACTACACTGGGTAGGACAAAAGTGAAAAGACATGTCTGTCCCTTACAGACCAGTGTGGATAGGACAGATTTAAGTTGACAAAACAAAGCTCTACAACGTAGGATAGGGCAGGGCAGACAAAGAACGCAATAGTACAAGTTTCAGTTTCAGTTTCATCAAGGAGGCTTCACTGTGTGTGGACTAGTCCGTATACGCTACACCACATCTGCATAATTTTGAGACTGCACATGATTTAAAGCTGATGGATATATGAATAAATAACTAAGATTATCCCTGCGGGGTACTGGAATAGTACAAACAAATAAAAGTTCACCATGGTTATGTACATTTCTTTTTCAAGGCACAATTCAACAACCCACTGACCTGTACGACATCAGTCTGCACCAAGGAACGTGACAGTGGGGCAAACAACAGGACTCTACGTAGTGTTCGTGAAGAAGTCTTAAGGTCCTCAGGTTCTCAAGGTCTAAAGAAGATGGGCCTTGCCTTAAGGCAGCCTCCAGCTGGTGTATACTCTTTTTAAACTAGCAGACCAACAGCAATAACAACAACAAATGATATGAACAATCAGTTAAACTATGGATCAAATGTAAAGGCAACTGGTCATTGAAAAAAAAAAAGATTTGAAGAACAAAATTTCATGATTATATTGAACACATAAAACAAGTTATTCACTTGCATTCAGTGTCAGCTTCCCATTTACTTGATTTCTATTCATTGCAATGAATGCACTTGTGTTCACATGTAAAAAACAACAACATTTTTTAAAATCAAGCATATACAAAATAACAAATTTCCCATGACAGTTTGAAAAAAACGTAATTTACAGCACTGTATGCACATATCAGACCACATGGTGCACTCACTGAAGTCATACACTGTAATGATTTCTCATTTTCAACATGATGTCCTATAACGATAACTGCTAGATTTTTAGATTTAGATTTTTTTGCATGTTTTTTTTTCTTATACCCTGTGCTATAATGTAGTATCATAATAATTTGATTTTGCTGGTCATTGGTATGATAGAAATAAGTACCCCATAGCATCGTGAAAACAACCCCGTAATAGACACGGGGCAAGCAGGGAAGAGGTTAAAACACCAACCTGAGAGCAGGAAATGTCAGAACACCTGTGATCAGAACACTGCGAAAGGTTGACCAGCAGCTCAAGGTCACTCTCTCCCACGTCTGAGTGCACACTTCCGCTGGGCAGCGCCACACTGCTGCTGCAGCTGCTGCTATGGGACATCATCATTGTCTGCAACCAACGTGGATGAATCGCGCTTCATTTGCAGAAGAATCTATGCTGTGTTTTACTGAACTGTGTTTAATTGTACCGTAGCATTTAGATCACAAATCTGTGAAAATCAGGCTCTCTTCTCTCTCTCCCTCTCTGAGCATCTGTGTGTGTGTGTGTGTGTGTGTGTGTGTGTGTGTGTGTTGTGTGTGTTTGTGTGTATGTGTGTGTGTGTGCATGTGTGTGTGTTTACTTGTTTCCCAGTCCTAGTGAGAGCTTCTTCCACTACACATAGAGTGTCTTGAAAAGGTTCCATGTCCTCAGAAGGTTTGGAAGTGAAAAGAAGTGGTGCACAATGCAGCTGTACACTTTTCAGTCCTGAAGGTATCACATCAAGAATCTGGGAGTTTTGAGACCATGACCTCTTTCTCCTAGGCAGTGACGAAACTGGGTCAGTTTATACAATGTTCATTTTTCTAGCAACAAAAGTATTTTAAATGAGATTGTGTGTGATGCTGTATGCTCATAAGGTAAGCCATATAAGATTGTGTGTGTGTGTGTGTGTGTGTGTGTGTGTGTGTGTGTGTGTGTGTGTGTGTGTGTGTGTATGTGTGTGTGTGTGTGTGTGTGTGTGTGTTTGTGTGTGTGTGTGTGTGTGTGTGTCTGTGTACAGTTGCTGTGGGATCGTTCACATGTTCTAACTCCAAGCTAAACAAGGGACATCACTTCTGATCTCTGCTGAAAGGCTGGCACCGATGAAACACAGCGCAGACAGGTAAAATTGGCAAATCCGGTGTGAAACCTCCAGTTGCATTCATTTACTTATTTTCTGCAACCCTTCAATCTGTGAACCATAATACCATCACACACAATGCTGCTGATCCAGCTTCTAGATAGATCGATAAATAGATAGATAGACTGATAGATCAATAGATAGACGATAGATAGACAGATAGATAGATAGATCGATAGATAGATAGACCGATAGATAGACAGGTATGTAGACAGACAGACAGATAGATAAGATAGACAGATAGAGAGATTGATAGACAGCGAGATAGACAGATAGATAAGATTGATATATAGGTAAATTGATGATAATCTCTCCATGATGGAGTCCATCCATGCACACCTGCACATCCTCAAACCTACGATTACCAAACTGAGGTCCCATGAGTCTGTCATGTACCCCAATGTACATCCTCAACCTATGATTACCAAATGAGGTCCCCATGAGTCTTGTCATGTACCCCAATGTACATCCTCAAACCTATGATTACCAAATGAGGTCCCCATGAGTCTGTCAGTACCCATGTACACCCACCTAGATTCAATGAGTCCCATGAGTCTGTCATGTCCCAAGACACCTCAACTAGATTACCAAACTGAGGTCCCCATGAGTCTGTCATGTACCCCATGTACATCCTCAAACCTATGATTACCAAACTGAGGTCCCCATGAGTCTGTCATGTACCCCAGTGTACATCCTCAAACCTATGATTACCAAACTGAGGTCCCCATGTGTCTGTCATGTACCCCAATGTACATCCTCAAACCTATGATTACCAAACTGAGGTCCCCATGAGTCTGTCATGTACCCCAATGTACATCCTCAAACCTACGATTACCAAACTGAGGTCCCCATGAGTCTGCCCATGTACCCCAATGTACATCCTCAAACCTATGATTACCAAACTGAGGTCCCCATGATCTGTCATGTACCCCAATGTGGCCAAACTGAGGTCCCCATGAGTCTGTCATGTACCCCAATATGGCCAAACTGAGGTCCCCATGAGTCTGTCATGTACCCCAATGTGGCCAAACTGAGGTCCCCATGAGTCTGTCATGTACCCCAATGTGGCCAAACTGAGGTCCCCATGATCTGTCATGTACCCCAATGTGGCCAAACTGAGGTCCCCATGAGTCTGTCATGTACCCCAATGTGGCCAAACTGAGGTCCCCATGAGTCTGTCATGTACCCCAATGTGGCCAAACTGAGGTCCCCATGAGTCTGTCATGTACCCCAATGTGGCCAAACTGAGGTCCCCATGAGTCTGTCATGTACCCCAATGTGGCCAAACTGAGGTCCCCATGAGTCTGTCATGTACCCCAATGTGGCCAAACTGAGGTCCCCATGAGTCTGTCATGTACCCCAATATGGCCAAACTGAGGTCCCCATGAGTCTGTCATGTACCCCAATGTACGTTTCTTTCATGGCACACCGCCAATGCATTATCTGATAAATACACAAAAATTAACAGACAAATTAATAGATCTGTCAAATGTTAGGTGCAATTGAATGTTTACAACACACACACACACACACACACACACACACACACACACACACACAAACTCGTGTACACACTAACATATACACTCACACACAAAAATTGTTCACACACACACACACACACACACACACACATGTGCGCATGCACATTCAATTTCAAGCACACACACACACACACACACACACAATCTGTGGACTCTTGATCCACTTTACACACTTGTATCCCTTCACTGTTTTGAGTTTGTAATAATGCCAAAGTATGCTGAGATACTCAAAGTCTGTTAATGCTCACCCCAACATTATCTTGATATTTGACTACACTTCCTAAAAACGAATGTAAATCTGTCAGTTTTGTTAACACACACACACACACAAACACACACACACACACACACACACACACACACACACACACACACACACACACACACTTGCGTGCGCGCGCGTTTATTTGGCTTCGTTGGTTTGGTATTTAAGAGCGATCAGGAATGCCGCCTGGCTGTACAATTATCTGGGATCATCGATGGCAAACAATAAATTAAAATTAACAAAAACAAAAGTGAAAGTAGATTCTGGATTTCGATCAGACAAGCACAGACTTTTAACCTTTTATACCTGTTCAAATAACTCACCAAGTTTGTTGTTTTTTCGTCTTCTCTGATCATATTAGAATCAAGCTGCTTTCGCTTTGCAACAAACGTGACAGAGACAATATTTTGTATCTCGCGTGTTTCCCAGTGTTGCAGAATTTACCGAAAAATGGTTGCCTAGCCGGAAGTAAAATGATTGGCATAACAGCCAATCAAATCGAATGAACATGATTGTACTACACAGTTAATGTTCTTTGATTAGTAAACCGGAAGTTCCTGCGTTCGACAACAAATCTCGTCAGAGGCGTGTGACGATCACCGCAGCAGACGGTCACATCCAATTTTCAAATTATAAGACGACCAGCCGAGTTCTCTGACTCCAGTTGCCATGGATAAATTGAAACGTGCTTTGAGTGGGGATGAAGAAGACGAAGACAGGGGAATAATAACGCAGGTGATATTTGTTTTAATTTATAATTACAAGAACAGGAGAGTTTAGACCTCTCCTCCCCAGGTCACCCTCCCCAGCCATTCACTTTCAATCACTTTCGACTCTTAAAATTTAACATCAAGCGCAGAAACCGAAAAACAAGTAATCAGTGATTTCATCGAGACGTAACTGTTCTAAAACAAGTTTCTGGTAATTAGTCCGACGGGAAGTTAAATATCACACACACACACACACACACACACACACACACACACACACACACACACACACACACAGTCACTCACTCACTCACTCACAGTTTAGTGAACATGAAGAAAAAAGATTAAATCGAATGACTTTCTTCATTTGAGGATCATATGCTATCACTAATAACCGAGAATATGGCTGGGAGAACTCAAAAGATGAAATTAAAGAAGGAAATTTAGCCCCTGCATTGACACTGACTTGTAGAACATGCTCATCTCCTCTTCTAGTTGGGGGTATTGTCCTGCCCTGTGTTCAGCGGTCTTAACTGAGATCATTTT
Organism: Conus ventricosus; assembly: GCA_018398815.1. Lineage (NCBI taxonomy): Eukaryota > Metazoa > Mollusca > Gastropoda > Neogastropoda > Conidae > Conus > Conus ventricosus. The sequence goes on along the minus strand of CM031610.1, from coordinate 85,744,686 downwards.
TAGCACATATGTTGCATGCTATGTATAGGTATCATCCATCATCGTCTGTCTACAGGCTACCTTCCACTTTCATGTATTCCCTCAATAACACTATCTTGAAATCAGTATCCTCAAACCCATACCTAGGAATCCAATTCTCTGATAACCTCAAATGGAGCAACCACATCAGCGGCATCACCAAAAAAGCGAATAGCTCCCTTGGATTCCTCTGGAGAAACCTCCACCACTGCCCATCAACCTGCAAACGTAACGCCTACCTGGCCCTAGTCTGTCCCCTCCTTGAGTATGGGGCGTTGGTCTGGGACCCGTATTAGAGACAGGATATCGATAAGATTGAACACATTCAGTGTACTGCAGTGCGCTTCATCGCAGGCAACTATCGCACTACCACCCCTGGCTTTGTTACGGGCCTCCTGACACGACACAACCTCCCGACCCTCCAGGAACGATGTGAACAACTCCGCCTGACCTTCTACAAGGTGGTTGAGGGGCTGGTGCCAGCAATACCTCCTCATCAGTTCTTGACACCTCAAAGAGCTGGCCGCATGATCAGACCCAGACGTAACGCAGCAGACTATGTAATCAACAACCCTGTTGAAAACTACATTAGGAACAACGATCGGTGTTTCTTTGTACCATGTTGCCAGTCAGATCAGTATAGGCAGTCCTTCTTCCCACGCACCATAATAGCGTGGAACCACTTGGACAATTCGGTGGTCCACTCGCCATCCACTGATTTATTCAAGAGGGCGATGACCACCAAGCGCCATTAACAACCTTCGCTGCGCACCCCCATCCGTCACGCCAAAGCCAGATCACTGGATGTCAAGCGACGTACAGATACAGATACAGATACTCGTCTGAAGGATGGTGATGGGATTGAACTATTCCAGCCCCCAGACAATTCCAGCTCCCACTTTGTACTCTTTACATATGACAATGAAACTCAAGTTTTTAGATATGTTGGCCTTTCTGTAATTACCATTAATTACTAATCCATGTATATGTTTGATTAAAAAGCAGATGATTTTTTCCCATAATGGTTTCCTTTCACTTTTAATATGAAACAGTACAAGATCATGGGAAATTGTATAAGAAACAACAAATTATATTAAACTGCTTTTCATAATTCTACAATTCAGTGGAAAGAACACATAGAAATTGACTGAAATAAATGTTACATAGAAGAATTGGTCATGCATAAATTTCTTTGAAGACAGAATTCGGCAAACTTCAGGAAGGAGTGTATTACATGAGAATTACCATACAGATATAACATCCATTATTAATTTTACTGCATACATGAAAGTAGTTTGAAACCAAAGGAAAGTAAGTGATAACAAAAACCTCAAAAAACTGACAAGGATCACTGGTTGGTCGTATTTTCACACTATGTGTGATGGGTTTTGTTTTTGAAATAGTGGTGTAGTTTAAGAAGGTTAACTAGAAAAAAGTGATCAAAAACAAGAGGACTGGATTAATATTGACCATCAGATTGAAATATAGCTCGCAAATTACAGTAGAGAAAAGCAGAACGCTCAAAATGTAACACTGAGATGCAAACTAGCATGTGTGACATTCCTTCTTTTGATGCAGTTTCATATTAGAAAGAGGAGGAAGCAGAGGACGCAGGAGGAGTGGGGTTGGCGGTCAGCCAAGCGCAGTACCTCCTGCTTTTTGTTTGTCATCAGTTCATTTTTTTATTTGTTTGTTTTGATGCCTGTATTTTTAATTTAGCAGCTTTCTTAAACCATGAAATATTCATTTCTGGGTATTACTATTCAAATTAAAAGCAAGCTATTCTTCCATTTTGCTGATCCGAAACATGAATGAATTGTGAATCCCCTCACCGCTCCCCCCCCCCCCCCCCCTCACCCCACCTGCTCCTGCTTTCTCCCCACCCTGCTTGTTATTTAGTAATTCAGGGATCACGGCAAGGAATCTGTTTGATTTGAATTGCTAATTGGATGAGGTGTTCATCACCTGACTTGTAATCAAACCAGCTGTACATAGTTTTATGTGAGAATCAGAATGACTTCTAAAAACCTACATCTTTCCATTGTTGGTTTCTCAGGTGATACAGTTGGTACTAAGTTCTTCCGGTATATTTTATTCTCCTTTTGTGGTGGTTGGAGGAGGGAAGGGGAAAAAGATGGGGGAGGGGGGGGGGGTCTTTGTGTGTGTGTTGGGGGGGGGGGGACATTAATGGTCTATTAACATTAACATATTAAAATGTAATCAAAATTAATGTAAAGGTCTTGTATAACTGCAGTTCGTGAACAGCAAATTTAATTCAGTGCATATGCAGTATAGTGAGTTTACACTATAAAAAAGCCTGGCAATAAGAACTTCAGAAATCCTCTTTTTGATTTGCTTCTTGAAGGAAGGAGACGTGAGGAGGGGGGCATGAATTATTATTTATATTAATGAAAAGAAAGCTGCTCAAGTAAAACAAGCTTGTATAGGGAAGAGTAATTATCTAGACAAAGGGTCTTAATTGGGATGTTCAATAGTAATATCAATCATAATCATACTATGAATCACAACCAATAGATACTCAAGCATTTTTATTTCTTTGTTAGTTTGTTTGATTTTTTGTTTGTTCTTGTTTTGTATCCCATGAGCAATAAAAGGATTACAAGTTAAAGACAAAGAGTTTCAAAAATGAAAAAAGAATGAGTAAGATAAGGAATGTTACAGAAAAGAAAAAAAAACTGGAGCTCCACAATCCAACGTCAGAAGGTCATGATAGACACTCACTGTTTTCAGACATCAGGTCTCCCCTACAGACACAAATACACAATAGTACAAACACAACCCTGTCCCTTTTTCACACACACACACACAACACACACACACACACACACACACACACACACACACACACACACATGCGCATACACACTCACACACATGCACATCATTCACTAGCACACACACACACACACACACACACACACACACACACACACACACACACACCACACACACACATGGGAAAAAGGACATTACAAAAAATTAGACTAAACATACACACAAAACACACACACACACACACACACACACACACACACACACCACACACACACAGTGTGACACAAACAGTCACACACAAACACATTTATACACACATTTATAAAAACACACACTGGGTATTATGAATAAGCTAAAACAGAACAGTTAATTTCTGTACAAACAGATGGGTGTTCAGAGGAGACTGCAGAGAAGTGAAAATGGAGAGTCTAATGGTGAACAGAAATGTATACCAGACTGTTAGATCCTGATACAGTAAGAATGGTAGCTGGAGGTTTTTGCTCTAACAGATGGAAAACAGAGAATGGGGTTATCAGGAGAAGGATCAAGATCATATGATGGGGAAACAGAAAGAGAGAGAGAGTTTGTATATTATGCTGAACAGTTTAGTAGTGGGGGAAAAGAAATGCAGGCTAACAATTTTTCCATCATATTAACGACTTTTTTTTTTTTTTTTTCTGTCCCAAATTCTGCGCCGCCTCAGAGGCAGTGCACCCACGCCGCTCATTCCGACACCCCGTCCACAGCCACAGCCCGGTCCGTCCCGCCGCAGCCCCGGCACCGGCAATCCACAGGGAGCAGTCAATGTCAGGTCATCAAGAGGCAACCCACCGGAGGAGACACTGCACTGCTGCCGAGTCACTTCGGTGGTGTTCAGTGGCGCCTGTTCTGATCTAAATACGCAGGACACCACCTACTAAGCCCCCTACTTACGACAATAATTGCTTAGTCGCGGAGCCGGCGTGAGTGAGCTCTCCCTCCGGAGGGTGCCACCACGTCCGTCCAACGACAGCCCCCATGGACTCGCCGATACCGGTGACCCCGACGGAACCAAACCAAGGCCACAAACGTGGAGAGGACATCGAAATTGAGGTCACCATGAGAGCAGGGCATGAAGGGCCACAGAACCTGAGACATTTTTTTTTAATGCTGATCGATGAGAATGAGGATGATTAAGATGATGCTACGGATTTCCATTTCGGTCTGAGACTACATGACAGGGCTGTACTCTACGCTTCCTTTCATAATATATCCCGGCGTCAACCAGGCCCGAGAGATACAGACACCTGCAGTGTTGGTCAGGAAATTTGAGCAACACTCTCAGAAACGCATCCATTAAGTGGATGAAACTCGACTGTGTGGTCCCAGTCTTCCCAACTGAGTCCGCAGCAAACTCAACTCTGGGTAGGAGCCGGTCGGGGCAGAAAAACCCACATGACTCTGATGAGATTCGAACCCACGACCTCCCAGCCGGGAGTCCGTGACGCTAACCACTTCGCCACGGCGGCTGGTATATTAATGACTTGGCAAAGATTTAAATGGAAAGAAAAGAAGAAGACAAAATAGGGAGGAGTGGGGAACGGAGAGAAAAGAAAAAAATGAGAGCGTAATGTATGTATATGTATCATTGTATGTATGAACATATGTGTATGTGTGTGTGTGTGTCTTCTGGACAGGCACTTGTAAAAATCAAGATGAGAAGCAACAAGAAGACAGTTTACATTTTTTAGAATGACACAGAGGAGGATCAAAGAGAAGATAATTTAAAAGTTTTAGGATGAGCAAGATGAGAAACAGGGAGCCTGTGCAAAGATTTCAACAGAGATGTGACATGTTTCTGTCTGACTTTCATTTTAGTTGTTTGTTGTTAAGTTACTGGTGTTCAGGCATGAGAATGTCAGTAGGTTTTATTTGACCTGTTGACTTGCCTGCTGTGTGGCAGATCAGTGATGCGTCGACGCTGAGCTGGAGCACTCGCATCAAGCTGTTTGCTCTGTGCTTTATTTTAGGTGCCACCTTGTCCATCTTGGTAAGTCATTGGTGTCAAGAGCAAAAGCAGAAATTACTGGGCTGCCAAAGGAAGGAACGAATTACAACACTAACACAAGTGTTACATTTGGGATCTCCTTCAGGCAATGAATTAAACAATAAAAACAAAGCGGGAACTGAGAGTCATCTGCACCCAAGTCAAAGAGATAGGTGACTCGCTGACTGTCTGTTCATCCTTTGTTTTCATTGTTTGGAATGGTATTTGTCCTGCCTGAAGAAGACCTGATGGGTTGGAATGCATTGTGTTTGTTTTGTGATTTGTTGGCTCCTTCGTTTGGCGGCACTTCATTCTGTCTTTGTTTTGTTTTAACTTCTGCCTGCAGAAGTATCCCCACCTTGAAGCCGTCAGTGTCAAATTTTCTTGTTTGTGTGGGTAAGGGTGGGGTGGTGGATTTCAGGGGTTTGGGAGATGTATGTGTATGCACTATGTTAGAGTGGATGTGCATGGATGCATTCTGTATTTTGTGTTTATGTTATTTTGATGTCCCCTGTTCCCGCTCCCTCAGAGGCTCATGCTGCTATTCTAACCACTGTTCCCTGCTCCCTCAGAGGCTCATGCTGCTATTCTAACCACTGTTCCCCGCTCCCTCAGAGGCTCATGCTGCTATTCTAACCACTGTTCCCCGCTCCCTCAGAGGCTCATGCTGCTATTCTAACCACTGTTCCTGCTCCTAGGGCTCCTGCTATCTACATGTTCTGCTCCTAGAGCTCATGCTGATTCTAACCACTGTTCCCTGCTCCCTCAGAGGCTCATGCTGCTATTCTAACCACTGTTCCCTGCTCCCTCAGAGGCTCATGCTGCTATTCTAACCACTGTTCCCTGCTCCCTCAGAGGCTCATGCTGCTATTCTAACCACTGTTCCCTGCTCCCTCAGAGGCTCATGCTGCTATTCTAACCACTGTTCCCTGCTCCCTCAGAGGCTCATACTGCTATTCTAACCACTGTTCCCTGCTCCCTCAGAGGCTCATACTGCTATTCAACCACTGTTCCCCACTCCCTCAGAGGTCATACTGCTATTCTAACCACTGTTCCCCACTCCCTCAGAGAGTCATACTGCTATTCTAACCACTGTTCCCTCCCCTCAGAGAGTCATACTGCTATTCTAACCACTGTTCCCTGCTCCCTCAGAGGCTCATGCTGCTATTCTAACCACTGTTCCCTGCTCCCTCAGAGGCTCATGCTGCTATTCTAACCACTGTTCCCTGCTCCCTCAGAGGCTCATACTGCTATTCAAACCACTGTTCCCCACTCCCTCAGAGGCTCATACTGCTATTCTAACCACTGTTCCCCACTCCCTCAGAGAGTCATACTGCTATTCTAACCACTGTTCCCCGCTCCCTCAGAGGCTCATATGTGTGTGTGTGCAGAAGTGCATGTGTGTGTGTGTGTGATTTGTAGGTTTGTGTGAGCATACACACGTATTTGCATATGTTTATGTACATATACTGACTTCCATAAAAAACGCGAAAGCAAAACAAGCTGAAGGTTAGGGGCGAATTTTATTGGACACAATTGTACAGAGTGGAAGCGAGAATTCAACGTGATTTGATTCATTACACCGGTAATGTGTGAAAATGTCATCAGCAATATGTCTTTGTGTGGAAAATCCAAGGTCACGTGACAAACCAGCTTGAAGTCCTAATACCGTGTGTGGCCACCATTTGCATGGACAACTGCTTGACACCTGCGGCTCATTGAGTGGACCAGGTGGTTGATGCGTCCCCTTGGCACACCAGCCCACACATGGACGATGGCCTGGTGAAGTTGAGCCGCTGTTGCTGGTCGTGGACGCAGGAGGTCCAACCGTCTGCCAAGTTATCCCAAAAATGTTCTATTGGGTTTAAATCGGGACTGAGGGCTGGCCAGGGCAGCACATTGAAGTTGTTATGCTGAAGAAATTGCTGGGTGGCCCTGGCTGTGTGTGGTCTTGCATTGTCCTGTTGGAATGTCCAGTTTGGGTGTTGTGCAAAAAAAGGAACGACATGGGGTCTGAGCACCTGGTGGATGTAGCGCTGTGCATTGACACCCTGTCCGCGACCAGGACCAATGTTCTGAAAGATGACTGGTCCTATGGCGTGGTTAATGCCAATTGCACCCCATATCATAATGTTCGGGCCTCCCAGGGGTTCCGCTCTGCCACACAGGAGTCAGCATAGCGTTCACCAGGTCGACGCCTTATTCTGACACGACCGTCAGCCATGTCAATACAAAAACGGCTCTCATCTGAGAACAGTATGCGTCCCCACTGCTGCCTGCGCCAGTTGATTCGGGCTTGTGCCCACTGCAGCCTGTCCTGCCGGTGTCTTGGTGTCAGTACCGGACCTCTGTGAGGACGCCTACATGCCAGCCCGTTCTCCTGAAGACGCCGCCACACAGTGTTGAGGCTGATTCGTTGCTGGAGATTCCCAGGCACCTGTCGAGCAGTGTTTGCGGCTGTTTGCCGCCTGTCCCGCAGATGGGTTCGAACAAAATGGCGATCTTCTCTTGGTGTGGTGACCCGAGGACGGCCTGGCCGGGGACGATCATCAGTGGTACCAGTGACTCGCATGCGGTGCTGCAGACGATAGATGGTTGAGATGTGGACGTTAAAGATGTTGGCAACCTGCCTGGCATCCACACCAGCCTCCAGATGGCCTAGGGCACGATTGCGTTCCTCTGCTCGTAGTCTTGGCATCTCTGTAGCGCTCAGACTGGCAAGTCGTTATCTGAACCTTGTAGCGCGGCTTTATAAGGGCTGCATGCCTGTGTACTTGTCGCTGGTTAACTTTGCTCAGCATAGTGTGCACGTGCCTCACATGCAGCAACCAGTTTGCCATTTTTGTTGACCCTCAAATGCCGGGAATGATGTGTTGCTCACACAATTTTTTCACTGCACGTGAGTCTTGGACCCAAACAACTTGCCACAATGGTTCAATATTGTATATTCACCCCTTTTCACCCGAAAAATAGCCTTTCAATTTTTCGCGTTTTTTATGGAAGTCAGTATATATGTGTGTCTTTGTATGTAGGCATGTATGCATGTGCATGTGTGTATGCACGTGTGCATTCATGCGTATGCGTGTATGTGCGCACATGTGTGGGTGTGGATGTGCACATGCAAGCATGTGCATATGTGTGTGCGTATTAGGGAGCGCATGTAGGCACGCATGTTTTTGTGTGTGCGTGCTCGCATGTGTGTGTGTATGCACATGTATGTGTGTGTGTGTGTAGTGACTGCTTGTGTGAATGTTCAGTTGTTACATAATGTATAATTAGTTGATTGAGCTTTGGTTTAAAGCTGCAACATTTAATTTTAGAAACTCAATTCAAAGGTTTTTAGGGATTTTGTTGTTGTTTTGTTGTTGTTTTGTTGTGTTTTGTTTTTTCACTTAGCATATTGTGAAAACTGAACTTTGCTATATCATTTATATTTTTATTGTGTACAGGGAAGCTGCCTGATCTTTTTGCATAATGGACTGACGATCTTTGCCATTCTGTACACCTTAGGGAATATCTTGTCACTGGCCAGGTAAGAGACTGCAAGGAATTTGGGGTGTGGGAAGAGAGTGAAAAAGAGAGAGTGAGTGTGCATGTTATAATGTTCATTCAATTGTTATTCAGTCATGTTTTTAAGATGATATATGTGCATACATGTATGTGTGTGTGTGTGTGTGTGTGTGTGTGTGTGTGTGTGTGTGTGTGTGTGTGTGTGCATTTTGAAAGCTTTATTCAGTTGTCACAAACCTCTGCTAGGCACCCGTGCAGGTGACGGTCAGATCAGCTTGAAATGAGCAGTTCACCACCAGAGATAGGATAAGATAATGTTGCTTATAGCCCAGCCGACCGCAAAGGGCCACATCAGGGCTGTCACCACGTTAAAATCAACTCACAAGTCATTCATTCACAAAATTCTTTAAAATACATTGAAAAACCATCCGAACGTTTGTTAAACCAGAGAGGACAGACAGACAGACAGGAACAGTGTTTGCCATGGAGTGGACACTGTCTTAGTCTCACAATAATGTCATTGATAGTAATCAGTGTTTCTGGATTTCCCAAAGGATGTTACACATACAATGTGTTTTGATAGTTATCGGTGTTTCTGGATTTCCCAAAGGATGTTATACACACAATGTGTTTTGATAGTTATCAGTGTTTCTGGATTTCCCAAAGGATGTTACACATACAATGTGTTTTGATCAGTGTTTCTGGATTTTCCAAAGGAGTTTACACACACAATGTGTTTGATAGTTATCGGTGTTTCTGGATTTCCCAAAGGATGTTGCACACACAATGTGTTTTGATAGTTATCAGTGTTTCTGGATTTCCCAAAGGATGTTACACATACAATGTGTTTTGATAGTTATCGTGTTTCTGGATTTCCCAAAGGATGTTACACATACAATGTGTTTTGATAGTTGTCGGTGTTTCTGGATTTCCCAAAGGATGTTACACATACAATGTGTTTTGATAGTTATCGGTGTTTCTGGATTTCCCAAAGGATGTTACACATACAATGTGTTTTGATAGTTATCAGTGTTTCTGGATTTCCCAAAGGATGTTACACATACAATGTGTTTTGATAGTTATCAGTGTTTCTGGATTTCGCAAAGGATGTTATGTATACAGTATGTTTTGATAGTGATCAGTGTTTCTGGTTTTCCCAAAGGATGTGATGTATATATGTTTTACATCACACACAAGTAGACAGTCAATATCTGAATGAATGAGAACATACATGCACAGCTTCTATATTTTGACTCATGTTACAGAGAATGAAGTAGCTGATAGTTTTGGTGTTTATTTAGGGTGGGCTTTTGTTTGTTTGTTTGCTTGGTCTTTGGGGTTATTTTGTTTGTTTTGTTTTGCTTGGTACTTTATCTCATTGAAAAGTATTTCGGTGCTTTCATGCACATGCACAGTAAGTGGAGCGACAGGGGAGTGAGAGGGGTGATAGTAGGGAGCATAAGGGATGTGTGGGAAAAAGTCACCATAGCAGAGGCATGCAAGTTTAGAGTGATGGGTGGTGTGTGTGTGCGTGCATGTGGTGTGTGTGTGTGTGTGTGTGTTTGATTTTTGCTCTAGCAGATATTTGAGCTTGTATATACTTGATATTGTAAAATTGCTTTTAGAAGTGGGAAAGTGTGTAGGAATACCCCATCATTATTACAGTTAGATATAAAAGAATGCAAATTTTCTCTCTGAATACATTATAAATTAATATTTGATATTTAAGAAATAAAGAGTAACAGTACTGATGTAAACAATCCATTAATTTCAATTTTGTTGTGGCCCGACCTTCATTCCTGAGAACTTTCAGCACTGTGCCCACTCTGGAAACTTGTAAGAAACAGACGAACTGTTGTGGAAAATGTCCAGAGCTGGGGTCTGTTGGAACTGTTCTGGGAAGCGGCCTCTGTAACCTGTAAGCAGGTAATGGCCATGGCCCAAGGCAGAGCAGGTGACCCGTTGGTTTGTGTTGTTGCAGCACGTGCTTCTTGATGGGGCCATGCAACCAGATCAAAAAGATGTTTGCCAAAACCAGAGTGATCGCCACGCTGCTGGTCATGGTCAGTGATGGTTTGTCAGTTCTGTGTGGGTGTACATACACATGCCTGAACCAGTGTGGTGATGGTGTGTACATGTGTGTGTGTGAGACCTGGTTGTTTAGGGACGGGGAGGAAACAGCGGGGGGAACATGGTCAGTGATGGGTTTCAGTTCTATGTGGGTGTACATACACATGCCTGAACCAGTGGTGATGGTGTGTACATGTGTGTGTGTGAGACCTGGTTGTTTAGGGACGGGGAGGAAACAGCGGGGGAACATGGTCAGTGATGGGTTTCAGTTCTATGTGGGTGTACATACACATGCCTGAACCAGTGGTGATGGTGTGTAATCATGTTGTGTGTGTGTGTGGACCTGGTTGTTTAGGGCGGGGAGGAAACAGCGGGGGAAACAGGTCAGTGATGGGTATCAGTTTATGTGGGTGTACATACATGCTGAACCAGTGTGGTGATGGGTGTACATGTGTGTGTGTGTGTTGTGTGGTGTTGTGAGTGATGTGTGTGTGTGTTTGTGTAGTGTGTGTGATTGTGGACTGGTGTTTTATGGGCGGGGGGAAAGTACGGAGAAGTCAGTGATGGGGACAGTTTTATGGTGTGCATATGATGTTTGGGGGAGTGTGGGATTATGTGTGTGTGTGTGATTTAGTGCTTGTGAGTGATTTTATATCTTGTGTGATTTGTACATATGTGTGTGATTGTTTGCAGTGTTTTATGTGCATGTGTGTGTGATTTGTACAGTATGGTGATTGTGATTTATGTACAAGTGTGATTTGTTGCAAAGTGTGTGTGTGTATGTATCTTGTGTAATATTGTCTTTTGTTGCATAATGTGATGTGGTATTATCAGAGTAGAGTTAAAGTACGTTTATGTTAAAGCAAAAACAAAGTAAAAAAAAATTACTGCTCTATCTTTATTAGTTTTAGAGATATCGACATTTTAATATTGCATTTGCCGAACGTTTCGCATGTAATAGTGTGACATGGCATCTTGAAGCCTCCCAGCAAGAACACCATGCATGCGAGACATAAGATATTATGCATTTGGAGTGTGTGTACCATATACTCTTAGCACACAAATTTACAGGGCTGTCCAAACAAATTGCCTCTTTTGCTTGTGGTCAAAAATGGCACTTCATGCAATTCCGGAAACGTCAAATCGGCACGAGGTGCCATGTTTGGGGACCTACAGACTTTAGAAAATGACCTCAAATAGTAATGTCTTTAGATTTTTTGAGTTACTAGTTTGCATAGACTTAGCCTAATTTTTTTCAGCTCAATGGGTCTGTAAACGTTCCATCTAATGAGGTATAAATATGCTTAGAAAGGCCAAAATGTACAGTGGCAAATGGGCCGTAGATGACAAAATTAGAAAAATGGACATAATTCCTGAACTTATACAGATTTTCACTTCAAACTTGGTGGCTGTATTCTAAATGGTATCTTTTGTCTTGTAAGTGTTAAATGACAGAAATCAAGCAAAAAAACCTGCATTATCCATTTTAAATGATGCTTAGGGGACCTAAAATCCACAGACGTCAACAGGAAAATTGCAATGTTTTTCCAAACCACTTGTCATATCCCTCTCAAATTTTTACCAGATATCTAAAATGGTGGAATGCATAACTTAAACTATTGAAAGTCTTCACAGACAAACTTTTTGCTTATTTAGATTGTCTTAATAATCTACTAACAATACTAGTGTAAAGATCATTATTTTTGAAAATGATGTCAACAGGTTCACTGATAGCTGAACCACTGAAAAGAACATTCTTCACAAGTCTACCTTTCAAATAACACCTTAGGTCACTTACAACAGACATTTCTTGAAAGAAGCTAATCATAGACGATTTCAAACAGAAACGTTTGAATGCGTCGTATCTCTGGCGTAGATCATTTGGCCAGTCCACAACAGAAGACCTCCCAGATGAAGAGATGGGGCCAGGGTGAGGTTGGAGGCAAACACCACTGAGGCGTTGATTGGATACACATCAAGTGAGTGTGGCCATCGGTACACATGGCGGGCATTGGCACCTCTACCCACAGTCGCCTTGGTCATGAAGTTCACCTCCGCTTGATCCTCACTCAGAATGTTGTGCACTGCCCCTATGAAGAAGTCATCTTCAAAGTAGACAGCAAAAAGCTCTTCTGGCTGCCTGAATTGGTAGTTGAAGTGCTCAAAATTGTGTGCTGTCTGCTCTTCTTCATTGTTATCCTCATCAGAGCTGGGGTGATCTTCACTCTGATCAGAGTCATCCTCAGAAGAATTTGATCTTTTCTAAGCGTGGACGCTTGTTCGGCTGAACTTCTGATTGCTGGCAATCGTTCTATAACACCTCCCCACCAAAAACTCCAAAAGCTGATTCACAAGCTTTAGAACAGATCCTGTGACCTTGAGCAGTGAAGACTTTTTTCCAAATGGTCAAAGGTATCTGGAGAAAAGGAGATGGTGTCGCTTGATTCCTTTTTCTGCAAGAAGTGACCAATATTTCTACTTTCCAGTTCGAACCTGACATTCCGTCTCTAAAAATCTCTGAAGATCACCATCACATGATAACGTTGAAACACCTCTGATTGCATGGTTGACCCTCTGTGTTTCAGTGTATTTTGGGGGTGCAAAAATGTTTTCATCACACACTTTGTCAACAAAGGCGGAAATCTCATCCCAGCTCTTCTCACAGGTCCGTCTCAAACAGTCCAGTTGAAGAAGCAGCTTGTTGGTGGCAACTGACTGCTTGGTCAGGCCTACTTTTCTCCCCTTCCTTCTGCTGTGAGGTACTGCTTCATGCGATGAAACTGGTCATCTTCAAGGAAAGAAAGGAAAATTTTAAGCATTTGACTTCCATTTTTTTTGCATGCTTCTCAGATGCGTGCACCTGTGTCAGTGTGGGGGAAAAAGACAGGAGAAGAGGAAGAGGTGTTTGTGAGCTTCAATGTGTGTGTGTGTGTGTGTGTGTGTGTGTGTGTGTGTGTGTGTGTGTGCGCACGCACCTATATCATGTGATTGTGAGTGTGTTTTCAAGACATCATAGACATTTGCAATATAACCTTTTTACAATGAAGTGAATGAGATTTACTGGAAAATAATCTAAGTGAGCATATTTTAACAAGGAACATTTCTTTAGTACTTTTCTCACCATACATTTTTATAAATACTAGAAAGCTCAAAGTGCTGAAGTACCTTAAAATAGCAACAAAAAAAGCAAACTAAAACACTCATTCACTCACACACACAATCGATCATGTATTTTTTTAAATGCAGTCTTTTTTTTATAAATGTATGTTCTTTTCGTGACTGTGTTGTATAAGGGGGAGGGAGAGAGAGAGATAATAAATGGAATGATGTGGTGGGCTCTACACGCGAGAAAAATCCAACAGTACTACTGCCCCTTCTTCAATACTATTACAAAATACACATACAATGACAGAAATCAACAGATCATTGCATGAAAACAAAAATAATAAATGATCACTATGCGCATTAACTTCGAAGAAAAACGCACGAACACGGCCGCGCAAGATCGACCAGATCGTTTGTTACTTGTGACCAAAAGTCATTCCACTTCCGGTAATCGATACTGTCAAATAATTTAATAAAATATGCCCCCAAAATTTTATTTTATAAAACATAAAACATACGATTCGACAATGTGCAATCTTAAAATGATATTTAGTTAATGTTTAGGTAAAATGAGCCTTCCGATAAAATTAAATCAACTTCGACAGGAAGACAACAGAGTACAGAACATGTTTTTCCTAACACTTTCACTTGATCACTTCTAATTCAAAACTAACCATAATCTGGTCATTCTCAACCGATCATTTCTTTGAAAGATGTGCTTAAATAATCAATCTGCCATAATCACAAATAAAACTTACCATAGAGATCCTGGACACGGACGTCCCATTCATTTGAAACGATGTGTCGGTGGCCCCTTGCCAAAGTAGGTCGCCCTACGATTGGGTTATGGGGAGTGTGCCTCGGCAACCCTGCTTCCCACACCCCGCTTTTCCCGGCTTGGCGAGTTCGGTGGCTACTGGGCCGGCTAGAGCTATTTGATACCGCTGTGTAGGACTTGGTGTTTTCTTTCCAGACGAACCAAAGGTGAGATCTTTTCTTGTTATTCAGTTTTTTTGGAGATGAAAGTAGATGAAAGTGAACAATCTTTCAACTGCATTGGCGAAAAATTCTCCGCAATTTTCATGGAAAGCGAGAGAGAGAGGAATGCTGCGGATCTGTGTGTTAGAATATGTGTGTGATGTGTGTGTGTGTTGAAAAGGAGAGTCGAGATGAGAGAGACCAACTTGGGTCGAGGAGGAGTCGGAATATGCTAGGGAGCTACTTTTCTTCCAGGGTACATACATTATAGATGCTTGCACACCCCACGCCATCATGAACAAAAATACAAACACATGAACACAAATAAAAATAAATACAGAACAAAAAACATCACACACATACAGTATTAAATGATACATGTGCATATTGAAGTGGCCATTTTCTACCTAACGCGCAACCTATTCACACTGAGAGAAGTCTGGCGGCGCTAAAACATGTGTGTCTATTATTGAACCAATTTCACCAGTTTTTGTTTTGTTATTCAGATTTTAGAATGGTTGATTGTAGGTGGATTTGTGGCAAACCAGTGTGTATTTGGCATACGTGCTGTATTTGCTTGACGTTTTGAAGCCAATCTGGGTTTATAGGACAAAGCAAGAGCAGCGACGTTGGGGTGAGGGCCATCGAAATTTGTACAATCCACCCTAAGGTGAAAAAAGACTTCCCTGTCATACTGACGCCAAAAAGCTCAGGCAAAGCATGAAGTGATGCAGCTAATCAACATTACATTTTACAACTAACATCCCCAGGCCATTGTTTTACGAATAAGGTTACTGAATCCGTCAACATGTTGGATAATGGCATCCTTTGTCTTTCCAAATCCTTTGTCATTTACTTTTTTTATGATCAGTTTGGGTTGGCCACCCGTGAATCCCAATTAGGCTTATTTGTGCGTCTCACTTAGGTGTTGTTTTGCCTTTGTGTGGGTGTGTGTGGGGCTGAGTGTTTCTGTGTGGGGCGAGACAAGAAGAGGGAGAATCGTTAGATCAGTGGAGAGAACAGTTGTTGTTATTGTGTGTTGTTTCAAGCAGGGACATCAGAGCAGAAAGACTAAATGCAAATATTTCCAAAATAGCATGCAAAAGATGAACGTTTTGCTAACCGATTCTCTTTTCAACGGCCTGGGAGTCCACTCCATCTGTTCAACCCTCGTTGTCCTGGACCTCGTCTGCCCTGTTCCAGCATGTCTTCCTCCTCAGCTATGGGCTTCTTTCCCCCCCACACACCACACACACACACACAAAAAAACATACCACACACACCACACCACACACACACACACACACACACACCAACACACCACCACACACACAAACAAACAAAATACACACACACAAAAGACAATGAGACAAAAGAACACGAAAATTAAAACATTTTTTCCTTTATTCCTGATTGCCATGGGTTGTTATGCACCGGGGTAAAGTGGGGGTGGCAGGGAGAGCCTGCTCGCCCGCGGGGCTCCCGGGTTCCTGTGGAATATGGGACGATAACCCCTCAGCGAGTGAACCGTTTTCCGTAGGGGGTACAGTCTTTTGGGCCACGCCTTGAGAGGTCCCATTCCGATTTTATTGTTGGCCCGCGACGTCCCACACTCGCTTTTCCCCGGGGTTTCGGGTGGCTATGGCCGGGAAAAGCTAATTTGCTACCCCTGTGTAGGCTTGAAAATCCTCTTTCCACGCACCCAAGATGATAATCTTATTTGTATTTCTGGGGATAAAGTAGATTTAAATTTTCCCATTTTCAATATTTTTCAAATTATACTGGACTTAAATTTTTTGAACTTGTACCCTTTTAAAAAAAAGGAATCTTCGATCTTTTTTATGAAAAAATTTTTTAGTCACCTGTCCAGCATGGTAAAGCGAGTCGAATTTTTCCCAAAACGACCACTTCGGGTTCGGGGACGTCGCAAATTTTGTACGGCGAAACTGACTTTTCTTTCCAGGGGGTATTTTTATTTAGATTTTCTCTCTCTCAGATTATGACAAAAAAGAAAAAAATGAGAATAAAAGTAGATAAATAAAGGGTTTATTCAGAATCAAAAAGCATCGTTATGATACAGTATTACCCAGTAGGGCCCGATTGAAAATTTCCCATTTTCACCTAAAACAACCTTTCCCCCACTGCTGACAGGGGCGTCCCCTACCCAATATATGGTTGATTTTGTGTACATATGCGCATTTTTTTGTGCTATATTCATGATTTGTGTACATATGTGTGTGATTTTGTATGTGTGTGATTTTGTGTACATATGTGTGTGATTTGTGTCCATACGTGTGTGATTGTGTGTACGTATATGAGTGAGACACGGTGGTTTAAGGTAGGGGAGGAAAGAGCAGGGGTGGGGGAGAGGTCTGTGAATTTGTACATTCCACATTGAATTCTGGTAAAATGTCTTCCTGTCATACTGACGCAACAGTCAGTTGTTAAGTTGAAGTGTATGAAGTCCTAATTTGCCTAACAGACATTTTACCCTTAATCCCCAGGCCCGTTGTTTTACCTGAATAAGTGTTGACTGCATCACCGTCATAATGATGGAGAAATGTTTGCGATCATTTGTTTTTCCCCCACTTTCTTTTTGTCCATTCATGACATGATTGTTTAATGAATCAGTTTGGGATTGCATCCCTGTTGACATCCCAATATAGTGTGTTATTTTTCAGTCTGTATCTTAAGGACTTGTTTATTTTGCCTTTCGTTGGGTGCCTTTGGGGACCATTAGAGTGATTTCTCCTAGTGGGGCTGAACTCACCACAGAATTGTAGGTGGGAACTCTGTTAGATTCAGTGGTGAGACAAACACAGTTATGTTCAGTTCTGCTGTTGAATTTCAGCTGGGGCTCACGTGCATAAAAATCGAATAAGGTATTCCAAAATAGCATGAAAAATTGGAATAGCTGTTCTTTCTTATTCTGCTTTATTCTCAGAAGCAAAGTATTCCTTCATAGTATAAAAAATGGAATAGCTATTCTTTCTTATTCTGCCTGACAGTTTTTTGGTATGCATAACACCAAAAGGTAGCCTGAATACATATTCAGTGTATTTGTTGCACACATATGTAAACATTGACACACTGGCATACTCGACGGTAAAGCTGAGTTTTCTGTAGTATCTTTGGTGAAAAGCTGAGTTTTCTGTTGTATCTTTAGTGAAGTTGTAAATGAGCATAATCATTTCTGTGCAATCAGTAAATATTATTCTTTATAGTGGCGTCAAGTCAAAATGTTATTGTACTGGAAAGGATCACATCCATGTCCATGTGGCTGAAGGAGAATGCTTCAGTGACGGAGTGTGGATGAACAGCAAAGAAAGCGTGACAATTTTTGTCTCAAGCCTGGACTGTGTGTGTGTGGCAAGATGGAGCATGAGTGACACGAAAGCACAGTGTGACTGGTGTATTCCTTTGCTGCCTGCTACTTCCCTTCTTATTGAACACCGACCTGTGTGGAGGACCCTGCAAAAGAATTTGTTTTCCATTAGTGAATTTAACTTCACAACCCGTTTTTTATCATTTTGTTATTCATTTCCTGTACTGCATATGAGGATAGCTGCCTTTTTTTCATTCCTTATTTGGGCTGGGGGTGGGGGGAGGGAGGACACATGAGTTATTCCTGAATACAGTTTTGGGAACAGTTTCCTGCATCACAGTTTTTGTTCCTATTCTCTTTTCCTAATACTTGGTGTTTTGTTTGCTGCCCCTGAAAAAGTTTGATGCATTCCAGTCCAGGAGACCAGATTCGATTCTCTTGGACATGTCCATGTTAACATGATCTTCCCACAGCCAGACTTGATGTCCCCATTCCCTCCTCCTTCCCCCCCCCCCCCCCCCCTCCCCCCGTCTTATCTCTCCTCTTTCCCTCTCCCTCCCTTCTTCCCTCCCTCCTCCTTTCCCCTCTCCCTCCCTCCTTTCCCCTCTCCCTCCCTCCTTTCCCCTCTCCCTCCCTCCTTTCCCCTCTCCCTCCTAGTAAAATGTCTTCCTGTTATTCCTGCCTTACTGATGTAAAAATCAGTTGCTTGAATGCATGAATTCACATTAATTGGCTGGACACAGACTTTTTACTTCCATCATTGCAACCATCTACGGACAGTCCCCTTCATGACAGATTTCTAGTCTTGCCTCCTTTCATTGTATCAAGTGCCAGCCACTAACACTGTAACAGTCCCTTCATGACAGATTTCTAGTCTTGCCTCCTTTCATTGTATCACATGCCAGCCACTAACACTAACAGTCCCTTCATGACAGATTTCTAGTCTTGCCTCCTTTCATTGTGCCCAGTGCCAGCCAGGCATGGGAGAGACAGACACCTGCAGTCTTGGTCAGGAAAGTTAAGAAACACTCTCAGAGATGCATCCCTTAAGTGGATGAAACATAACTGTAATCCCAGCCTTCCTGAAACCTTCTGATGGCTTACATTTTCAGGCCCTTTTGATAATTTTTTCTTTATTATTGCAAAAGAGGTTTCCTTTCCGATGTAACATTTACAGGCAGTGTGAAGTTTTAATACGAAAGTGGAGATTCTGGTCCTTTATGTATCTAATATACTATTTTGGATTAAGAGATAAACCAGGTTTTCATTCTTTGTGGAATAAAGCAGAAAAGTCAGATGAGAAAGAAGCTAAAGTGGGGAAAGTATCATTCACTTTCCAATATTTTGTTTTCTGGTGTTTTTTTAATTGTTGAAGTGCAGCATTATTTGCAGCATAATTTTTGTTTGTTTCAGTTGATGTTTGTCCTGACTTTGGTGTGCGCATTAGCAGTAAGTATGAAATGTTCTTCTTGGCAGTCGTCCGTTTTGTTGTGTTTATATTCAGATTGTACAGTCTTCAGATTGTACGGTCTCCCCCTCTGTCCGTTTATCTGTCAGTCTCTTTTCTCTCTCTTCTCCCTCTCCCCCCGCCCCCTTCCCCTCCTTCTCTCTCTCTCTGTCTTTTTCTCTTTTTTTGCTGTCTCAGCTTCTGTGCCACCTCAGGGGCAGTGCACTCCTGCTGCTCATTCCATCTCCCCTCATCCACAGCCACAGCCCAGCTCATCCTGCCACAGCCCCAGCACTGGCAATCCACAGGGAGCCGTCAGTGTCCTGAGGCATCTCACCAAAGGAGACACTGCACTGCCGCTGAGTCGCTTCAGTAGAGTTCAGTGGGTGCCTGTTCTGATCCAACATAATTATGCAGGACACCACCAACCATGAGTCCTATGATGACAATGATTGGTTGGTCATGAACCTGGCATGAGTGAGCACTCCCTCTGGAGAACGCCAACAAGACCATCCAGTGACAGTCCCCATGAATTTGCTGATACGGATAACCTTGACAGAATCAAATCAAGGCAGCGGACATGGAGAGGCAATACAAACTGAGGCTATCATGAGAGCAGGGCGTGAAGGGCCACAGAATTTGGGACTCTTTTTTTATGCTGATCGATGAGATAGGATGATGAAGATGATGCTACGGATTTCCATTCTGGTCTGAGACTGCATGACAGGGCTGTAGTCAATGCTTACTTTCATGATATATCCTGGCTTCAACCATGCCCAAGAAATACAGACATCTGCAGTGTTGGTCAGGAAATCTGAGTAACACTCTCAGAAACACATCTACAGATGAAACTCAACTCTGTGGCCCCAGTCTTCCCAATTGAGCGTATAGCAAACTCAAAAAAAGTCTATTAGGGCAGAAAAATCCCACAAATAAATGGCTCTGATGGGAATCAAACCCACAGCCTCCCAGCTGGGAGTCTGCAATACTAACCACTTGGCCATGGTGGCTGATGGCTCTGGTCTTCCACCTCATTTAGCATCCAGGGCACACGTAGATGTCAAAGACAGGAATATGATTTTTCGTCATATCAGACAGATCCCTTGATGCTATGATTTTTTGTCTTTTCTGTTTTCTTTTTTTTAATGTGGGATTCAAAGTGAGACATCAGGCAGTTCAGGTCACTGCTCTTGAAGATGAGGTTGTCTATGATCATGTTTATCTTAAAGAAATTGGTTGCCATCCAAGACTGACAATAGCTGTTGAGGAACAGTGTGTTGCAACAGCTCCAGCTGTGGAACAGCATGTGACAACAGTTCTTTTCTGACTGTATACTGTGACACAAATTGTAGCTCAATGGTGTTTTCATTTCCATTTGAAAGTCTGCTGCCAGCTCAACCACAAATGAAGACATTGCAGACATAGCACACCTGAGTGGTGTACTTTGGTCACTATTTTGTGTGATTTTTATGGGATGCCATCTTTTCATTCTGTGTTTATGTTTAGATAAGACAACTGAATTCTTTATGTCATTGTAACGTTGTAAAAATTGCACAATAGCTATAATCAAACCTACAGAATCAGTTTGTAAGGTTTTAAAAGATCTTAATTGCTTTTTATTCCATTTGGAGGAGGAGGAGATGTGGAGGTAATGTATGTGTGTGCGTGTGTGTGTGTGTTTCCAGTCATTATTGTCCCAATAACTACCTCACGGTTGTTACAGTTGAAAAACACAGCGCTGGCCATAGTGTGCTGTGTGCTGCAGTTCCTGGCACTGACCTGGTACTCCTTATCCTACATTCCTTATGCACGGTAAGTGACCTGGTACTCCTTATCCTACAATCTGTGTGCTCTGTTTATGATCTGCCCTTCATTCATTGTAAATGGGCAATGTGTGTTCTTACTTGAAATGATGACTTGAACAGGAATATTTGTGTCCTTACCTTTCTGCTAGGATTAGGATCCATCACTGTTTCAGAAAAGATAGGATCATCATCACCAACATTAATCAGGTTCCTTATATAATTAAAAAAGGAAAGGGAAAAAACTATGACTGGAGTGAATTTAAAAAGTAACAGTGTTAGTTACCTCCACAAATACAGCTAAACAGATTACAGGAAATTTTTTCTTTTTGCTTCTTTTTTTATTTTGCTTCATTTCCCCTCAGTCACCTTGTTTTGAAACAAAAAACTATGACTGGAGTGGTGGGTGTGTGGAAGATAAAAAAGACAAAAAAAGGCATGCTCTAGAGCACCTGTTTTCACATTGCAAAACACAGGTTGCTGCTTTGAATATGTTTCAACAAATTTTCATATCAGATTTTGTATTATTGTGAAATGAATCAGGGACTGGGGGTGGCATGTGAAGATTTCCAGCAAAGGTGAAATGTCAACTGAAGATTTCCAGAGAAGGAAAGAAATGAGCTGGACATTCTGAAGATTTCCAGCAGCAAGGTAGAAGAAATGAGCTGACATTCTGAAGATTTCCAGCAGCAAGGTAGAGAAATAGCTGACATTCTGAAGATTTCCAGCAGCAAGGTAGAAGAAATGAGCTGAAAAGAGGGTAATTGACACACCTGGATTCATTGTCTCACAACGTTCAATTGTAAGAATGCTCTGACAGACATCTTTGCAGTCAGAGATCTCCTACGCTAAGTGTCCTATGTCCTGTGCAACATGATAGAGGTGCAGCGTTAAGACATCCTTCTCTGGATTGGCTTTCTAGTTTATTGAACCACAGATTTGCAGCCTCGTTTCCTCATGTTTAAACTTGAAAATGCAACAGATTTCCCATGTTTCTGTTTGATCCCTCTTTGGGGATGGTCTGAAAGCATGTCAGTTAGTCCACAGGTTTGTTTGATGACAGATTCTTCTTTTGTTATTATTGTCGTCGTTGTAGTGAGGAATGGGCTTCATTTCTCTCTCTTTTTTGTTTGTACACCTCTTGGATGCATTTCTTGAAACATGTGGCTTTGCTGGAGTATAGCTACAGTTCTGTTTTGCTTTGTGTTTTCAGAGACATGGTGAAGAAGTGTTTCTCCGCCTGCATTGAATGAGATCTCCAGAGAACATCATCCATCCCGCCACTCTATGTGGTCATCTGGTCTGTCGCCCAGTTCATGTGTCACATACATGTCCGGTTTGGATGATGGTGTACACAGTGTGGATGTGCTCTGGACATGTTTGTGGGCCTTGACATGGTGTGTCTTGGAATAGAGATTGATTTCGTCTTGTGTGTGAAAGAGAAGTATGACTGTAATGATTCTGAAAACATTTGTTCAGGTAAAGTACATTGTGACTAAGCATATAATTATAGACACCCAGACACAAAATGTGTAACATGGCAACTTCATGAATGTTTGTGAACATCTGCCTTCTGTTCAGGGTTTTATTTGTTGAAGATTTGATCTTTGAGTCTTGTGCAGATGCATTTGTTTTCAGTTTTTTTCAGTGTGTGTTATTTGTTGATTGGTTTGTTTTCAAGTGGAGGGCAGTGGTGTTAGGAGGGGGGTAATGTAAGGTAAATGTTCCATTTTTTTCAGATTTTTGCTGTATTAACTTAAATCTGTTTCTGTTTAAACATAGTCCTTCCATTGTTGGTAGCATTGTAAATTGGAGACGATAATGCAGGTAGTATAAAACACACATACACAAACACAGATGTGCTGTGTAATACACACACATGTATATCCGTGCAACATACCATGCACACACACAACACACACACCCAATACATAAAGTTACATATATACTCATCAACAACATGTGCGTGTACACACACACACACACACACACACACACACACACACACACAACACAAGTACACGAGTTTAGGACTGGCAATAGAATCTGACTTTGGGACCATGAGGGGCTGTGTAATAGGATTCATGATTTCATATGAAACTAATGTTTTTCATCATGCTCATTCAGGTCACTGAAGCGTGCTTTTGTATGCGTGTGTATGACAGATTGTTCTTCATCCTGGTGATGTTGGCTTTTGACGTTGTTTACGTTTTAATAGAAAGTCAGCATTTGTGTGTGTGTGTGTGTGACGGTTGATTTGTGAAAGTATGAATCTTTTTATGCAGCAGGTTTATGTAGAACTGCTTTATGCAGGACTTCTCTGATTGCTAGATGTATAAAAGTTGGTTTTTGTGTGTGAGAGGAGGGCAGCAGAAGAGAAGGGGCAAGAGGTGGACTTGTTCTGCGGCTTACAGCAGGTCAGAGAGTGAAATTTTGACTTTGCCCTCTGTGGGGAATACGGTAATTTTTGTACTTTTAAATGATGCTTTTTTTTTTTTCAAAGTTCTGACCAACGGATCATCTCCAAAAGAGCTGTGAATATTGCTAGATAGTACCCAAGCATACAAAGCTGACTTGCACCGCTCAAGTTTATTTTAAAATTAAGAAAGGGTTAGTTCTGATCCGCCGGAAGGCAGATGGTTGTTGCAAGCAGGAGGCAGAGGTATGGTTTTGTAGGTAATACATTTACTGCATGTACATTCCTCTTTTGGTAAAAGTGCACATAAGATCTTTTTTTCATTGAAGTAGGCTGTCAGCAATTGATTAAGGTCTTTGTTTCATTGGATGTTGACCAGTGGGATCAACAGTGGAACTTGACGTTGATATGCAGGCAGAAGAGAGGACGAGGCTGCTCTTTTAATTCCTTGTTTATTGGTGATAGGGTTGGGTTTGTTTCACTTTCTTTTTTCATTTCAAAGGCAATGTCTTGTATTCTATTACCGTACAAAATTTGTGGTAGTTTATCCAGACAAGCCCCGCTCTTACCCTTAGCTCTTCTGCCTTTTCTGGTAAGTCAGGCTGGATTGTAGGTGTTGATTTGAGATGCATTGAAGTCCCATGTTGGGTGTTTTGGCCTGTTTGTCTTCATCGCTTGAGCTGCTGCTTCTCTTGGCAAAATTCAGATGTTTGTGCCAATACTTTGAAACTGTTGCATGTCCCTTCTGTTAACCCTCTTGCATTTGTTTCGCCTGTATCCCGCCGCTCTGTTTGTCTCCCCTGGTGTTCGTTACGGCCACAACCAGCCCCACATGCTGCGTTACTTTCCCTCAGACTGCGACCTTAAGTCAAGGCTGGCTAAAATAATGGGCCTCCCTGAAAGGAGTCCAATGAAATCTTAGCAGTAGTATGGGGTGTGGGAAACGATTCATTCACACAGACTATGGTTGTGAAGTGAACGCATTGCATTGATTTCTCAGAAAATACGAATACTAGGAGCAGTGTTGGGTTGGAAAATGCAAATGCAAGAGGGTTAAAGAAAAATCGTTGAGTGTGTGTATTGAAATTCCAGTGGTTTTTATTCTGATGGTAGAAAAAAATGTTGAACATTCTCATGCAGTGTAAAAGAATGCGGCAGATTTGGAAGTCACATAATGTGGAGGTAGATTCAAGATGAAGCCACAAGTCGTTGGCAAGAAATGCAATTTTTGCAGCAACCATCTGTGTGAGCCAAGGCGGACAACTCACATATGGGTCAAGCTTGGGACTCAATTTAGACATCTGAAGATAAACATTGCTGAATGCTCAAGTCAGTTTTTGTGGTTGTTAGCAGGGCAGTGTATACAGGCTACACCCAGGCAGACAACTTACAGGATAATTGATGCTTTGAGCAGTGAACCTGTGTGAGACTTTGCTGGGAAATGTCGCTGTACTCGACAGTTCAGTTCCTGTTAGTGGTAACACAGCAGGTGATGAAAGCTGTCCTGGGGGCTGACAGCTGACATCATAAATGATGCCTTGGAATCTGTCAAGTGTTGGTTGCATAGTAGGATATGAAGGCTTCACCCATTAGAGGTTTTCTCACAGTGACCGTGGTACAGTGATGGCACACTGATGTAGTGTTCAGGGCATGTTGGCGACCGATGGCTTTGCCTTTTGTCATCAGCTTATCTACACCTTGCAGTCGACTTGCTGTATGTATTTGTGCCCACGTGTGAAGCAGCTGAGTACGAAATACGATTGTTATTGTTTGTTCTTTTACTAAATTTTTCATGTTTAGACAAGATGCTCAGTGTACTCATAATCTGCGTTTTTTTTGTGAGACTTTACTGAGTGCGGAGAAAGTTTGGTTGTATTTTGTACAATTTGCTGAATCACATTATCTAAGGAATGGTACTACTTTGGGATCGTTTTATTTTAATCTGAAACCACATTTGTCAAAACAAACAACAATACCATTGGGCATCATGCACTGCAGGCACTGTGACCTTGATCTGTGGTCATAGAAAAGGGTCTGTTTTGACTGCGCTGGTGTAACGTGTCTGACCTTTGGCCTCTATGGGGTTAGCTGCAAGATGTTTCTGTCAAAATGCTAAATGTTACATAGATCTTAAATACTTGTTAACTCGTTTTGCTGCCGAGGGATTCCTTCCTCATAAGCTGGTTTGATTAGTATCAGCCATCTGTTTGTTGACTGGTAAGTATATCTGTGAACCACACAGCACTTGTACAGCACTTGACAACAAAGTATAGGTACTAGGTCACAAATCAGTCTTTCTCAAGGTTTTTAGATTAGAACTTCTGTGCCTTATATAATATGTATAAAGAAAATTAAACAAAGTGCAAGTGTTTTTGTAAACAATTCAGCCAACAAAGAAGCATGAAGATCTGATTTTAGGATGTAAAATGGTGAACTGGAGTGAGGACTCGGTGTGAACCTTCACATCTGAAATGATCAGACATATAAAAGAAAGGTACATCAAGACTTGAAATCTCCACCAATCAGTTGCCTGCACACCGTGGTGTGGCGTGGAGTCCGTGGCATCATGTGAGGGGGTACCAGTTGTACACCAGACAGTCCGTTGTAAAAGACTGAAGGAAGCCTTGCATCTCAGGGCAAAAGTATTTTGAGAACAACGGTGTCAACTTCATGAAAAGTTGGGAATCCTACCCAAGGTGGATGAGCTAACATTTGGGCTGGACATCCACGTCCATGACACATACAGGGTTCCCACTTCCTCACAGGAAAAAATTCAAGGGTTTCTAAAGGGGATATTTTAATTTTTAAGGGGCAAATTTAGCCGTACGATTGAAAAAAAAGAGTGAATAATTACCTTACACATGAAATCCAGCCATGATGATAAGGTGATTACATTTCTGTAGTCTTTTCCATGCTCAATATCATATGCAAAAAATAAAAAATGGAAGTCTTTATACAGAAACTGAGAAATCAGAAAAAGAAAACTTTCAATCTGCTTTCTGGACCAGTATCTGACATGGGATGTCCAGCTGCTTCTGTTTCAAGTCCTTATTCAATGATTCATCAAAAAGCATGACATATTCATTAATTCTTTTCCGGCAGCTGCAGCGGAGGCCCCCTCTCTGGCACATTTCAGGAGGGAGCTCTGCAAACTTTACTTTTAAAATACAGCCACTGTATGTGTTGTGTGGAAGTGTGTGTGAATGGTTGGCGGGCCTGGACTAGCCTAATGCTTGTTCTGGGGCAGGATCGGGAGCGGGATAACCCCTCTTGAAAAGGTGAACGTGGGTAGCCTTCCTGCAGCTCCATACTGAACTGTTGTTTTTTTTAAAAACTTTTTTTTAATTGCTTTAAACAAAATGACAATAACAAATACACAAAAGAAATCATATTCATTATAAGTGAATTAAATATAAAGCTAGAAAAAAAGTATGAGAGAGAGAGAAAGAGAGAGGGAGGGAGGGAGTGGGGGAGTGAGAGAGAGAGAGAGAGAGATTGGGTTGGGTTTGTGCGTGACTTCAAATGCTTTCAGTAACATGCTTTAAATCAAGTTTTGGATGTTGGACAAACAAGCTGTAAAACACAGTGGAGAGTACATGGGCAAACAAGACCTATATCAACCATATGTAGTGTAACACACAAATACTAAATACTTGATTACATGCAGGAGCAAAAGTGGCCTTTTGAAGTAGTTTGGGGTGTGTGTGTGTATCTGTGTGTGTGTGTGTCTCTCTCTCTCTCTTTCTGCGTGTGTGTGTGTGTGTGTGTGTGTGTGTGCGTGTGTGTGTGTCTCTCTCTCTCTTTCTGTGTGTGTGTGTGTGTGTGTGTGTGTGTGTGTGTGTGTCTTTCTCTGTGTGTGTGTGCGTGTGTGTGTGTCTGTGTGTGTGTGTGTGTGTGTCTTGTGTGTGTGTGTGTGTGTGTAGGCTAGCTGGTAGGTAAGTTGGGTGGGGGGTGGGGGGGGGGGGGGGGGTAGGGGTGTGGTATAAATGCTGTCTTTTAAACAAGACAGTAGGATTTTTTTTTTTTAAATTACAAATGTGCACACACGAGTCACTTACTTAGTGTCTATGGAGACGACGTGACGATTGATTTGAAGATTCAGTATATGATTTCACTCTTTTTTCAGTTCGAACAGAAAAAAGGAGCAATGCCAAAAGTTGCAAAATATCTAATTTTAGTTTCCCCACGCCGATAGTTCGTCGCAATCGAGTAATATGTTAACATTGCTGCAAACAGTTTCGTGTCGTCTTCAGCAGATCGGAAACTGTGATGATTGTTGATGGCATGAATCGTCCACAACACTTCAGCTTTTAACTTTTAACACATCTGTCCCACTTGCTGTTATTGTGGATTGGCTGACGATTCTTACTGAGGAAAGGGTCTGACCTGATGTTGATGAATTTGATGTTCCTCTTTCCGTGACTTGCAACCGCGATTCGCCCACTGCCCGAACATCAACGGTCTTTTTGCACACTTTACGGAAAAACGCATGTTTGTTGTCTCTGCATTCAGTGATCCAGCTTCGATATTCTTCCTTCTGTAACCACAACGGATCAGTTGCGCAATTTCCTTTAGGCATGATGACAGACGCAACAGTGTTGGCATTCACCGAAGATTAATAAGTGACAGAATAATCATTAAGTTGATTGTGGTCGCTGACAAGGAAGAAGAAGAAGATTAGGGAAGATGGCGCTCTTTGTCGGAAGTCGAACTGCGCATGCGCAAACAATAACCAACTATTGAATTGCTTCCCTTTGCTTGAAAAGCAGACGACACACTGAACAATTCGAGAGGCGAAAATCGATGTCCGAAGTCTTGTTCGTGTTTGTTCTCCGATTCGTCTTCAAATGTTACGGTCAGTTTTGGTCCGAAAACGATTTTTAAGGGGATTTCAAGGGATGGTAGGGATATCTACAGTATTCAAGGGTTTTCAAGGGCCTTTTTGACCCAGTTGTATTTTAAAGGGTTTTCAAGGGTCTTCAAGGGGCGTACGAACCCTGCACATAAAACTGCAGACAGGGGATAATGCCCCAGGAGGGTAAGGAGTGGAGATGGAAAACCATCTGATTCTGCACTCGTAGTACCAGAATGACAACAATGATTTAAACATGCAACTTGTCACTGTGAGCTGGATACTTGACCACTGAGCCAGTCTGACTCGCCCTCTCCTTGGGAAAGTTGAATGTTGATCATGGCCTCGATCCTTCACAAGGTGATCAGGAAGGCGAGAATGGAAAGACCCAGGCTCATTCTCATAACCCCATGGTGGTCGACCCAGTCCTGGTTTCCGGACCTCAAGTCACCCATGTATCCCCCCTCCGTCTCCACGCCTGGCTTCTGTGCCAGCCCAACTGCGAGCACCTGCCCCTACCTCCCGGAAGGACAGGTCCCAGTCCGTCCTAAACATACTCGAGGGGGCGGGGGCCTCGCAGGACCTACGGGACCTAGCGACGGCCTCTCGCAGGGCCAGCACTGAGTCCCTCTACAATTACCGATGGGAGAGATGGGTCTCCTGGTGCTCAGACAACTCTGTTCCCCATGATCACCCTTCCAATATCCAGATAGGCAATTTTCTATCTCACCTATCCTCCTGGAAGCTCTCGGCTAGCTCCATACGGGGCTACAGGTCGGCTATCTGCACCACCATTCGCCAACTCGATGGACCCTCCTTTGAGAATGACTTCCTTCTCAGAGAGATCTCTAGGGGAGTGGCTGTACGTGAGTCCCAGTCCCCTAGGCGCATATCCCTTTGGGACCTCTTTATTGTCCTGGACGCTCTCAGAAAATCCCCTTTCGAGCCTATCACCACCCTGTTCTCCTCGCCCTGGCTTCGGCCAGAAGGCGAAGCGAGATTCATGCCCTCAGCGGGGACCCCAGAGACATTGCCTTCCACAGGGACGGCTCTGTCTCTCTTATGTTTCTTCCCGAATTCTTAACTAAGAATCAGGAACCGGGCACTCCCTCTCCCTCCCTTGTCATCCGCTCACTGGCGGATATCCTAGGAGGAGGGGAGAGCGGGGGAGACATGGACCTGTGCCCTTCCAGATGTCCGAGATACTACTGGGAACGTTCGCGGCCCAGGCGCACCTGTCAGATGTCTCCTTATTTCCATCAACCCCAAGAATAAGAAAGACATCTCGGCTGGCACTATCTCTAGGTGGCTTTCCAAGACGGTGAGATCTGCGTATGCCCAGGCATCCAAGGATCTCCCTGTCATATCCCCCCAGGCCCATGAGGTCAGAGCCCTGGCCACTTCCGCAGCGTTCCAGCACTCTGTCCCCTTGCACCATCTTCTGGAGGCAGCCTACTGGCGTTCGGAAAATCCCTTTATAAGCTTTTATTTAAGGGATATCCGCATGACCAGGGCTGATGGTTCTAAAGGGATCTCCTTTGTGGCGGCTAATGTAGCCATATTGGTTAACCCCCAAAACCACTAGGGCACTCGGCCCTCTCCGATTCCTTTAAATTCTGCTATGGTCTGACATGGTATAGTATATGACGCCAAAATGGGGAGTTTGTATTATACTCCCTGTTTGGCTAGTATACTTACCATGTCAGACTCTAATGCCCGCCCTACCTTCCCTCTTGCGCCAAGGTTCTCGGGGTTACCTTGCATGCAGGCCTCGACGAATGAGGTACAGGAAGCGGACACCGGCTTCTTCCTACGGTGGAAGTAGGGTGGGCGTCACGTGACTGTCTTATTACTGCATTAGCCACAAAAAATTTGGCCTGTCAGAGCTGACTAACTGCCGTAGAATGCTATGGTCTGACAATCATGGTAAGTATACTAGCTAAACAGGGAGTATAATACAAACTCCCCATATTGCTAGAGGCATTACAAGTCCAGACAAAGCATTTTAAGCCAAGACACGGCAGACAAATGTTGCTTACCTTGTTGATTTAACTCTCAGCTTTGTGTGTGTGTTGTGTATGTGTGTCTGGTGTTTGTTGTGTTTGTGTCTATGTGTGTGCGTGTGTTGTGCATGTGTGTTTGGTGTGTGTGCGTGTGTGTGTGCGCACATGTGTGCACAAGCATTCCGATGCCCCAAAAGCAGCGTTTTAGGGATTTGCATGATTTCAGCTTGTTACTCTCTGCAGATAGTACTGATAACTAATTATGTTTAACATCAACCATCGGTATCAGAGTTGGAAAAAAAAAGCACCAAAAATTGACTTGCAAGGTTTCCGTGAGTAACTGATTTTTTTTTTAAAATAGTTTTTCTGGTCAGAAGAAAATTTTTCCCAGCTTCGATTTGTGGTTTAGAAGATGTTACATTTTTTCTTCCCAGATGGTGATTCTAATTAACTCATTTGATTGATACTGACGATATTAACATTGATTCATCTTGAACTTGACTGGTTAAAGTGTACTGCTGTCATGCATACGGAAGAAACAGAAGGGTGAATCTAGTACCTGCAACTAAGAGCAGAGAGAGAATGCTGGGTAACCAATGCTGTTGTATTGTTATGAATAGTATTGCTTTCCTGTCACAGTATGTCTACATTAAATCTGGTTGCTATCCTCAGGGAAATTGTGTCCCCATGGTACGACACTTTTTTCCCTTTTTTTTTTTATATTCCAATTTTTCTGAGTGAATGTTAAGCTTTCATGCCACATTTTGCTACATAATTTTGTCAGGAACAAGTATCATGTTGAGCTGGTGTTGTATACAGGATCATAGTGTAAATGATCTCTCCCATAAGACAAACATCCAGATCTAAGGCAGAGGGGAAAGGAAACCTAACTTGTGAGAAATTTGAACCTCGGGTCTGGGAGCCTTTGGTAAGGTTGGGTATGATCCAAGTCCACCTTTTCCCTTGATTCAGATGGAAGAAAAACAAAGGTTTTTTGTCCCCATGCATATACATATATTTTTCTGATATTGGTGTAATCCTCTGCCTATAATAGCTCGTTCAAGTCTGACATCTTGGTGTAATTGCTGCCGCCGGAATCTGATTCCATTTGTATCCCAATCTATTTTTAGATGTTGCCTCGTCGCAAGCATTCATTTTTGTGGGTGTGACATGGGTTGTACTTGTCCTTAATGATGGAGACTATTTTTGATGGACTTGAAACTATTTTAATATGAGTTTTGTCCTTTTGTGACCAGCTGCCATTGCTCAGATTCATAGTGCCTTGTATGATGAAAGTGGTGGAACTTGGGAAATCTAGCTGCTTTCATGAATTGGTTTGTAATTGTTCCCAGATACTCCCTGGAACGAGGCACATGAATGAACTGCAGTGAGGACGGAAAGCCACCTAATTCCATTGTTACCATTACTTTTTTGTTTGATCAGTTCATTCTGAAAATGCTTCTCTGAGTTCAGAGTTGGAGAGGTTCAATCAAATGGAGTTTGACCATTTTGACCAGTGACGTTTCTAGACAAGCTTTTTGTAATTGTTCATCATGCGTATCCCAGTTCAGGAGAAGGCCATATTTGTGTGTTCCCCGCTTCTGCTCTGTGTGCTGGCTGATTGATTACTCTTTTGCTACAGAATATCAGAGAGAACATTGATAAAGGTTGATAAAATTGGTCTTTCTCCACGCTTTTTCGGCTTACCCTTCATTGCTGTATAAATCAACTTTGTGAACTGGTACTCTTTGTTCATACCTTCCATGCCTTTTGGCAATACCTTTTGCTAAATGTGTGTGTATGTTGTGTGTGTGTGTGTTGTGTGTCTGTGTGTGTGCTCTCTGTGTGTGTGTGTGTGCATTGTGCAGACCTTGACTGCTTTGTCTGAATGTCACTGCATAGTACACAGATAATGTGACCGTAAAGGGCAGCAAGTCACACAGAGGGACAGCTAAAGTGGACCCTCGGTGTCATGGGACTAGTTTGATTGGAATGAGATTGTTTTTACAAATATAATCCTTTCACATTCCAGTTCTCACTCATCCGTCTACTTCAAGGACTTGAAAGACTATATTTCTGTTAGCATAGGGAACTTGTTCTTCAGTGATGAAAAAGGACTTTATTTCAGCAATAGATGACATGGATTTGATTGTCAATAATTAAGGACTTGTTTTTCATACATTGAGAACTTCGCATTTCATGATAGGGTATTCAATTTCTCAGGAATTGGGAAGGATTTTGACTTTCAAGAAACATGGATTGGAATTTCAGTTATTTTTGTTTTTAGTTAATATTTTGATCTTCATTATTTCATAACAGCTTCAGGTTTGATTTCCAGTTGTTATTCTTATTTTCATTACTTCTTTAAAGGTCTACTTTAGAGGTTTTCGATAATTGGTCAGCTTATGCAGAAATATGAAATGTTTGAGAATTGGAAAAATAAACATCCGATTCGCTCCCGATCACACAAAATCGATCCGCGAAAGTGGGCATTTTCACCTGTAATCAAGAAAACGGGAGGTAATCAACTAAATCTTGCATGGCTTAACTGCTCTTGGATGTGACGTCACATGATGGTCAGCGACGGCGACAGAAAGCGATTCTGGGTGGGTTTTTGCATATCTCGCTTGGTATTTAATTTATCATGTAAAAGCAGTGACTATGATTGCGACAGCCAATGTGACTCTGGGGATGTTTCTGCAAGGCCTGTACCTTATCAGTTTGAACGCTAAGTTCTTTTTAAAACCACGTCAGTTCAGTTCCAGCTGGACGCCCGAACACAGCATTCCGAAGGCGTACGGACTTTACCGAAGTCTCGAGGGAGGCTACCGACTGACTTCTTGATGCGATCACGCGTGGACGGCGAGCGGAGATTCTCCTTCAAGTGTGGGCTGTCCATGGATAAGAACAGAATAAACATGCGACTATCGTACTCATCTGTACAAGCTTACCACTCCGCCTTCAAAGCGCACAATGCAGACGAAGTTTTTGAGCCACTCGAACGGGCACGGCAATTGTCGGAATAGCTCGTTTCCGCGGTCCAGCTGGAACTGACGTGGTAAAAAGAACTGTAGCTGCCCGGCATGGTTGCACGAACTGAATCCACTTCTTTCGAGTATCTGGATCAGATGGAAATGTGTGAAAAAGAATATCCGTCTCCTGCTGAGCTGCTGCACTCGCCTACAGCACAATATCTGCCACCCCCTCGTGACTTTTAGGCTGTGGGGGATCGCAACTCGTGTTGATTTCACTTGGCGTTGGCTTGTTGTGTAGGTCGCGGCTGACGGCCAGTCCATCAAGTGACGTCACAGTTTTCGTCTACCGCGCGGGTTGAACAGGTGTGCAGAAGTCGTTTTTTATCTATTAAATTCTTCCGGCGATTTTTTTTAAAAAAATGAATACCATACTGTAGTTTGTATGACATGTAGACCTGTTTTTAACAAATTATCGTAAATCTCTAAAGTAGACCTTTAACAACTTCAGCTTTTGCTTACAGTATGAATTTTACAGACTCAACTGCGACTGTGGCAAAGTGATTGAAATAGTGTTTGAATGAAATAGTGTTTGATTTTTAGTACTTAAAATGTTCTTTTGAAACGCTTAAAAAAAAAAAAATTTGTAATGAGTGAAGATTGTGTCTGTTATCCTTTTAAAAGGTTTTTTGTTTTTTTTGTAATGAATGATGATAGTCCGTTTTCCTTTTAAAAATAATATTATTTTGTTTATTTTGTAATGAATGATTGTGTCCGTTTTCCTTTTAAAAAGTTTTTTGTTTATTTTGTAATGAATGATTGTGTCTGTTTTCCTTTTAAAAAGTTTTTTGTTTATTTTGTAATGAATGATTGTGTCTGTTTTCCTTATAAAAAGTTTTTTGTTAAAGTTTATTTGTAATGAATGATGATAGTGTGATTCTTTTGCCTACTTCATTTGAAAGCCCAGTGATCAAAGCTCTCCTTTATAAATATAAACTGTACATCCTACAAGTGTTAAGTAAAGAATAACTTTGGTTTTTTAACTTCAGTTTGCAGTAGTCCCTCCTCTTTGTAGTGGGACAGCCCTGATGTGGCCCTTTGCGGTCAGCTGGGCTATAAGCAACATTATCTTATCTTGTCTACCTCTTTGTAGAGAATGGGAAGGGAGGGAGTGGGGTAGGAGGGCTTTTAACCTGTCAGTTCAAAACAGCTCTCTGGCTTCTTTCTGTGTCAAGAGATTCCAAGTTCTCCTGGGGACGAGGTGAAGGAGAGGGAGGAAAAAGGACTCTGACGAACCATGCTCACAATATTTTCACTTTCAAATGAAGTTCTTTTTTTTCCTTTTTCTAGAAGAGTATGAATTATTGTCATTATCATTCTAAAATGTGCAGTCAAAATGAAATGATAGTCATCAGTGAATAATATACTTGACTGTTATTGCCCGATATTTATGATAATCATCAGTGAATAATATACTTGACTGTTATTGCCCGATATTTGTGGCATTTCCTCCTGTCTTCTTATTGAACTCTGGAAATAGTATCCAGTCTTGACTTTGGTTTTTGTGTTCCTGTTCATGTAAACGTTAACTGCTTCCTGAAGCATGTCTTGTCAAACCATGTCTGTGCTGTATCATAACTATGATAGGAAATTGAGTTGATGCTGTTGTTGCATGTGAAAACCTGAAAATAAAAGTACTATGTGAACGTTGTATTGTTTACCCAACATTTTCATTGGCCATCAACTGTCATGATGTTTACTCATTTCAGTTGCGATATGAAACTGGATGAGTTTGGGCAAATGTCATTTCTGTGAGTCGACATCCCTGAAAGGCCTTGTCTAGTCCACTTCGCCAAAAGAAAACTGAAACAAGTGTTTGTGCAAAATTCACTGCACTTTGGGTTTTTTACTCAGAGATCAAACTCACATACATTGGAGATATGTGGAATGGTGGCGTGTTGTTTAAACATGTATATTTCAGCACAAAGATGAAAGATTTTTTTCTTTTATTTGAAGATTTAGATATATGTTGAAATAACTTTTCACAACATAATCTTTGTTTTTCTGTCTCTTTCATCCATGCTCCACAATAGCATTGCATCCACGCTGCTCATTTTGCCTCCTGGTCTGCAGCCACAATCTAGCTTGTCCTACCACAGCCCTGTCAGTCCACAGGGAGCAGGCAAAGTCGAGCAGTCACTAGGCAACCCCACCAGAGGAGATGCTGCGCTGCTGCCGAGTCACTTCAGTGGTGACTGTTCTGACTTAACGTGCAGAAAACCAGCTACTAAGCCCCCTACTAATGACAATAATTGCTTAGTCACAAAGCCAGTGTGAGTGATCTTTCCCAACCATGTCCATCCACTCACAGTCATGCTGGTGACCCCGACAGAACCCCACCCAGGGCATAGATGTGGAGAGGAAAACAAAACTGAGGTCACCATGAGAACAGAGCATTACTGATACTGGTGACCCCGACAGAACCCCACCCAGGGCATAGATGTGGAGAGGAAAACAAAACTGAGGTCACCATGAGAACAGAGCATTACTGATACTGGTGACCCCGACAGAACCCCACCCAGGGCATAGATGTGGAGAGGAAAACAAAACTGAGGTCACATGAGAACAGAGCATTACTGATACTGGTGACCCCGACAGAACCCCACCCTGGGCATTGATGTGGAGAGGAAAACAAAACTGAGGTCACCATGAGAAGAGAGCATTACTGATACTGGTGACCCCGACAGAACCCCACCCAGGGCACAGATGTGGAGACAAGTCAAAACTGAGGTCACCATGAGAAGAGAGCATTACTGATACTAGTGACCCCGACAGAACCCCACCCTGAGCATAGATGTGGAGAGGAAAACAAAACTGAGGTCACCATGAGAACAGAGCATTACTGATACTGGTGACCCCGACAGAACCCCACCCAGGGCATAGATGTGGAGAGGAAAACAAAACTGAGGTCACCATGAGAACAGAGCATTACTGATACTGGTGACCCCGACAGAACCCCACCCAGGGCACAGATAATAATAATAATAATAATAATGGGGATTTATATAGCGCCTTCCACGGCACAAGGCGCTTTACAAAGGCAAACGAAAAAAAAAAGTACAAATTGCTAAATGTAAAGAAAATGCATTGAAAAACGACTCAGAAAATGAAAACAAAGGCTCTCTCCCATTCTCTCCCACGCGCACACACACTCTCACCGCGTAGACACACAATACACAACAGTCGCAACAATCACAAACTATTTAGCGATCCGCAAAGACAAACAAGAGTCAATCAACTATCAGGTAATAACGTCTTCTTAATATTGTTTGAAAAGGTGGGTTTTCAGAGAGGTTTTGAAGGAAAAAAGGTTTGAGATGTCTTAAGTCATAGGGGAGTTTATTCCAGAGTTTGGGAGCTGCGTATGAAAAAGCTTGTTCACCATGCTGTTTACGATGGGGACGGTAACTGGGAAAGCGGAAGGTCCTGGTGTCGGTGGAGGAGCGGAGCGTTCGTGATGGAACATATACTTGAAGGAGATCGGAAAGATAGGCAGGGGCATCGCCAGTGAAAAATCTTGAAGCAAAGACAACACACATTTGTATTTAATTCTTTCTTCAACGGGAGCCAGTGCAACTTTTTCAGGAGAGGGCTGCAGGGTTGGGTCCTAGGAGATTTGCAAATGAGACGGGCTGCAGAGTTCTGTACACGTTGGAGGGGTTGGATGACAGTTGAGGGACAGCCAAGGAGAACACAGTTGCAGTAATCTAGCCTTGAGAGGATGTAGGATGAAACGAGAGTTTTTGGGCGTCTTCAGCGAGATAGGGTCGAATAGCAGCAATTCGTTTAAGTTCCATGTAAGCTAACTGACAAGTTTTTGTGACATGCTGTTTCATTGAGAGGTCACTATCAAGGAGAACACCAAGATCACGAACAGTGTTTGAAAATTCGATAGTGCTGGAACCTAATGTCAGAGAAGAAGGGAGCGGATCAGGGCCATGATGTGACTGCTTTGAAAAACGGATGGCTTCAGTCTTCTCGCAGTTTAATTTAAGCTTATTTGCTGACATCCAGGTCTCAATATCAGAAGTACAAGATTGAAGAGTAGAAACAAGGGGTGAGTAGTCATCGATGACAGAGGAATGGAGCAGCTGAGTATCATCCGCAAACATTTCGTGTGAAACGGAATGGCCGTGGATAACATTAGACAATGGAGTGGTGTACAAAATAAAGAGGACAGGTCCCAGCACGGATCCCGAGTACGCCAAACTGGAGGTTAGATTCATCAGAACGGTGGTCACCTACTTGAATGAACGTTTCCTGTCTAGGAGATAAGAACGAAACCAATTTAAAGCTGTTTCCCTAATGCCACATGTGTATTTCAAACGAGAGAGAAGGATTTCATGGTCTATGGTGTCAAAGGCTGCCGAAAGATCTAGCAAAAGAAGGATAGAAATTTTGTTTTCATCTAAGGAATTTAGGATATCATTGAGAATGCGAAGGATGGTGGTCTCCGTGCTGTGCCCAGGGCGATAGGCTGACTGATGTGGTGTGAGGAGGTTGTTTGAGACCAGATGGTCAGAGAGCTGTTGAAGAATGACTTTCTCAAGAATTTTGGATAGGAAAGGAAGATTTGAGATGGGTCTGTAATTTTAAGAACGTTGGGATCAAGACTGCTTTTCTTTAGTAGAGGTTTAACAAGGGCGGTCTTGAAGTCAGTGGGAACTGTGCCAGAAGACAGAGAGTCGTTAAGAATTTGGTGATGTAGGAAGGAGAGAGTCAAGGTGTTTAAAGAGGGGTGGGAATGGGGTCAGGTCACAGGATGTTTTCGCGGACTGTGTGATGATTTTACGAACAGTCTGCTCGGACACTGGCAAAAACTCACAGAGCGTGGTACCGTAAAAACAACAGACTGGTCTGAAGTATCTGAGGATGAGGAGAAAGCGTTTCGAACTGTCTGAATTTTGTGGGCGAAAACTGAGAAAACAAACCAGGAAGTTGTGACGGCTCATGAGTGGACGGCATTACAACACTTGCAGCCTTACCCAACATGCTAGTGACAGTTCTAAACAGTTCTTTACACGAGGATGCTGCTGCAACTTTGGAAGAATAAAATGCGGTTTTTGGCCTGATGGACAAACTGTACGACTTTCTGTTTGGCAGCATCATAAATTTGCTTGTGTATTGTCAGTCTAGACGATACCCAGCGCCGCTCGGCTCGACGTCACTCGCGTTTCAATTTTCGCAGCTCAGGTGCAATTGAGTTGTACCACGGAGCCGGGCGACGCCAGTGTACCGTCCGCTGACGTACAGGCGCATGCTTATCCAAGACTTTTCTAAGACCAATGTTCAGGTCAGTAAGTGTTACGTCAGCGTGATAATGTTAGCGATGTCATGAGAAAAATCAGCAGGGTCAATCCATGAATGGCACGAACACATTTGAATTGGGTGCCGACTTTTGCTTTGGAACACTGAGATGGCACACTAGACTATAGTGATCAGACATCAAATCATAATAACACTTAGCAGAATGCAAAAGACCGTCAGTGTCACGAAAAATCACAAGATCAAGAATGTGACCACTTGCTGGATAAGTGGGTTCATCAATGGCCTGAGAAAGGCCACACGTCTCTAAGAGTTTTCTGAAACCTCCTAACTCTGGGATCACTCAAGTCGTCGTAATGAACATTAAAGTCACCGATGATCAGAAGATCGCCGTCACGCGTGGCGGCAAAGTCAAGGAAATCAGGGAACTCTTCGTAGAATCTTGAATCAAGCAGTTTGTTCCTTTTACTGGGCGGGTCCGATACACGCACAGCAGACGGATCCGTTGATTTTGCAAAGTCAGAAGTAGCTCAGCCAGTTCAAAAGTGGTGTGGGAGAAGGGGAAGGTGAAATTGACGTGGCAGTAAGACACGAGACACTCTTTGATGATCAGCACGATCCCACCACCACTCTTGGCAGTGGCACCAAGTTCACGGGGAAAATTATAGAGTTTATAACCCGGGGGTGTCAAATCAGCACATTTACTCTCATCACCTGACTCACGAAGCCACGTTTCTGACACCATCATAATGTCAACGTCGTAATCGGTCATGAAGTCAGCGATCGCAGTGCGTTTCTGGCGTGTTTTAAGGCATTTCCACGAACAGACTGGGCATTCAGGTGACAGACCAGAGCTGATTAGGAAGATCAGAGCCCTGTACAGGAACCGCTATCAAGTTCCGGTTAGCACCTGAAGCACAGGTCAGCGCGTCGACACGTCAGGGGAGCTGAGGGAGGAGTCAAGATCAGCGACAGAAGAGATAATTGGTTGTAGAATGTTGTTGACTGATAACTACAGGAATCTGCCGGCGTTTTCTGGTGCCACCTCGGGACGATCGGTGGCGTGGCAGACAGTAACCATAGACAGTTCTTTCAAACGACTGATCAGATCGGGGTCGAGGTCACGGTGCGCCGCTGTTTGTTACATGCTAACAGCTGATTTCGTGTATAAGAGTAGCAGGCACGACCACAGTTCAGTATACGAAGCACCTCCGTGCTACACGTAGTGTCAGCTAGCGGCAGCGTGGGACGGTGAAAAGTGGGTCGTAGCATGTGCAAGTGCCGGGATGTCGGCCGAAAATGGCGGACTGCCACGCTGATTCAAAAGAAAAAATCTCACCGATAGAATCATGAAGAAGAACATCGTCCTGACGTGAAGTGGAGCACACATAATCCAACACCATCCATCATGAAGCACTCTAACAAATATCAAAACTATACACACAGTCAACCACATGAAAACGATGAAAACTGACGGAGCTAAGATCGCCGTGCCTGCAGCGACCTGACCTTCACACCACAGATGTGGAGACAAGTCAAAACTGAGGTCACCATGACAACAGAGCATGAAGGGCGAGAGAATGAGACATTCACGATGACAATGTCGTTACCAGTATCCAGTCAAACTTGGACTATGAGGCAACAGAATGGGTGATCAAAGAACTCTGCATTTCTAAACATGGAGGCTGTCATTTGTACTGCTATTTATACATAACTCGATTTGGGTAGGGGAGTTGATGATTGTATGTTTAAATGGAAACTGGAAGGAGATGGTTTGACGATCATCCTCATCTTATATCCATCTTGAAGCCATTGCTTAAATTTCTGATCTGAACTGCAACAGCCAACATATCTGCTGACCAGCCAACATTCTAGATGTAAAGTGTAGATTACAAAAGGCTCATATGTAGACCAGAACAAATTTCGTTAATTCAGACAGCAGAAGTGGAAGCAGACACTGAATTTATGAGAGAAAAAAAATATTGGTAAACAAAGAAGTGATGGTGTGCACAAGAGTATGACTGTAAATCTGAAGCAGTTGCGTATACTGCATGGTATTACTCTGAGTGTGCGTATGTGTGTTTTCTGTCAGTGAATGAGACGACATATCTAGATGAAACAAGCCTAAAACATGATTTCCAATGATGGGGGGGAAATATGACACATATGGTAAAAAATGACACATATGGTAAAACAGACAGATCAACAACAACACAAAAAAACCCAGATCAAGCAAAAATTTGCACAACAGATACTGGTCAAATCAAAAAGCTTTCACAAAGAACAACAGAGGCATTTTTTTTCTTTTTTTTAATTTTAATTTGGAACCATGTGTATGACATCATGAATATATTCTACAATGCGCATCACTGGCATTTTCATTCAGTAATATTCCCACACTCACCATGAACCTACAATCATCTTCACATAGGCCTTGTGCTTCAGACGCCATGGAGGCAACAAGCAGTTATCTGATGGCTGTATTTCATTAAGTCTTTTTCTCCCACTGACTTTGCCCTTGATGCTGACTCAACTTTGCTGTTCTGGGGTAACCTTGACACACCCCGGCGGATTTGTCCCCAGCCAAATCAATCTGTAGAAGAAAAAAAACGTGACCCGATTATAATCAATTATACTCACACAAATGGAAAAAAAAAGGTAAAACAAAGGAACCAAAGCAATGGATATACAAACTTAAATATTATAATAATAAAAGTCAGTCTGGCTTCCATACACACAGTTCACACATACACAGTTCAGGGGTGGGACTCTCCATAAAGGAAAAGAAAGAGGAAACAGTCTAGGGGGGTCCGGGGGCATGCCCCCCCCAGAAAATTTTGGGTTGCTACATTCAATTCTGTGCAATCTGGTGCA
Organism: Conus ventricosus; assembly: GCA_018398815.1. Taxonomy (NCBI): domain Eukaryota; kingdom Metazoa; phylum Mollusca; class Gastropoda; order Neogastropoda; family Conidae; genus Conus; species Conus ventricosus. The sequence goes on along the minus strand of CM031610.1, from coordinate 85,703,167 downwards.
TTTTGAGACTGAAATTAACAAATTTTAAAGCAAAAAACCAATATATTTTTTTTTTTTTAAATTGGAAATGAAATGAGGCAGGGAACATTAAACAATAAAACAGTAAACAAGTGGGGTAACGTTTGCTCCCATAAGAAAACCTGACACAGAGTAACTTTTATTCAAGACAGTTATAGCCTTTAAACTTGAATAAAGTCAGACAAATACATAGACGAACAATCTAATGGTGGGGGGAAAAAAAAAAGCGCAGGCCAACAACTGATTTGTCCTCACAATAATGACTTGGCAAAGATTTGGACTTAAGGAGGGGGGCAGTTCGAAGATGGAGAAACTGGGAACATGAAATTAAGAAAATATATTACAGATATGAAAACTCTTCAGTAGCTGCACAAGGGAACCAATGCAATCCCTTTGAAGGCAGATATATTTGTATAAAAAAGGCAAATATATCTGCCTTCAAAAGGGATTGCGATGATTCCCTTGTGCAGCTGCTGAAGAGTTTCCATATTATCTGTAATATATTTTCTTAATTTCATGTTACCAGTTTCTCCATCTTCAAACTGCCCCCTCCTTAAGTCCAAATCTTTGGCCAAGTCATTATTATGAGGACAGCTAAGTCCCCCCTATCAGATTGTTTGTCTATGTATTTGTCCGACTTTACTCAAGTTTAAATGGCTGTGCCAGTCTGAATAAAAGTTACTCCGTCAGGTTTTCTTATGGGAGCAAACGTTACCCACTTGTTTACCTTTTTTTTTTAAACACAAAAAGCTATAAAAATCAACTATACTAATACTTACTATCTTTAACAACTTGGACCAAGTGTAGATGAGAGGGAGTTCCTTTTCAACCTAATGGCACACCAAATTAATGCAAGTGTGGAGCTGGACATCTTGCATTAACAGGGTTCCCACTTCTTCACAGGAAAAAAATTCAAGGGTTTCTAAAGGGGATATTTTAATTTTTAAAGGGGCAAATTTAGCCGTACGATTGAAAAAAAGGATGAATAATTACCTTACACATGTAATCCAGCCATGATGATAAGGTGATTACACTTCTGTAGTCTTTTCCATGCTCAATATCATATACAAAAAAAAAAAAATGAAGTCTTTATACAGAAACTGAGAAATCAGAAAAAGAAAACTTTCAATCTGCTTTCTGGACCAGTATCTGACATGGGATGTCCAGCTGCTTCTGTTTCAAGTCCTTATTCAATGATTCATCAAAAAACATGACATATTCATTAATTCTCTTCCGGCAGCTGCAGCGGGGGCCCCCCTCCTGGCACATTTCAGGAGGGAGCTCGCAAACTTTACTTTTAAAATACAGCCACTGTATGTGTTGTGTGGAAGTGTGTGTGAATGGTTGGCGGGCCTGGACTAGCCTAATGCTTGTTCTGGGCAGGGTAGGGAGCGGGGTAACCCCTCTTGAAAAGGTGAACGTGGGTAGCCTTCCTGCAGCTCCACACTGAACTGTTTGTTTTTTTTTTTGTTTTTTTTTTAACTTTTTTTAAATTGCTTTAAACAAAATGACAATAACAACTACACAAAAGAAATCATATTCATTATAAGTGAATTAAAATAAAGCTAGAAAAAAAGTATGAGAGAGAGAGAAAGAGAGAGGGAGGGAGGGAGTGGGGGAGTGAGAGAGAGAGAGGAGAGAGAGAGAGAGAGAGAGAGATTGGGTTGGGTTTGTGCGTGACTTCAAATGCTTTCAGTAACATGCTTAAATCAAGTTTTGGATGTTGGACAAACAAGCTGTAAAACACAGTGGAGAGTACATGGGCAAACAAGACCTATATCAACCATATGTAGTGTAACACAAAAATACTAAATACTTGATTACATGCAGGAGCAAAAGTGGCCTTTTGAACTGTTTTTTAGTTTGGTGTGTGTGTGTGTGCGTGTGTATCTGTGTGTGTGTGTGTCTCTCTCTCTCTCTCTCTCTCTCCTTCTGTGTGTGTGTGTGTGTGTGTGTGTGTTGTGTGTGTGTCTCTCTCTCTTTCTCTGTGTGTGTGTGTGTGTCTTTCTCTGTGTGTGTGCGTCTTTCTCTGTGCGTCTTTCTCTGTGTGTGTGTATGTGTGTGCGTGTGTGTGTGTGGTGTGTCTTGTGTGTGTGTGTGTGTGTGTGTGTGTGTGTGTGTAGGCTAGCTGGTAGGTAATTGTGGGGGGGGGGGGGGGGGGGGGGGGGGTTAGGGGGGGGGTATGAATGCTGTCTTTTAAACAAGAAAGTAGGATTTTTTTTTTTTTTAATTACAAATGTGCACACACGAGTCACTTAGTGTCTATGGAGACGACGTGACGATTGATTTGAAGATTCAGTATATGATTTCACTCTTTTTTCAGTTCTAACAGAAAAAAGGAGCAATGCCAAAAGTTGCAAAATATCTAATTTTAGTTTTCCCCACGCCGATACTTCGTCGCAATCGAGTAATATGTTAACATTGCTGCAAACAGTTTCGTGTCGTCTTCAGCAGATCGGAAACTGTGATGATTGTTGATGACATGAATCGTCCACAACACTTCAGCTTTTAACTTTTAACAGATCTGTCCCACTTGCAGTTATTGTGGATTTGGCTGACGATTCTTACTGAGGAAAGGGTCTGACCTGAATGTTGATGAATTTGATGATTGCCGAACAAAGTCCGTAAGACTAACTACCAGCCTACTCGCGTTTTCCAATTCCACATATTTTTCCTCTTTCCCTGACTTGCAACCGCGATTCGCCCACTGCCCTAACATCAACGGTCTTTTTGCACACTTTACGGAAAAACGCATGTTTGTTGTCTCTGCATTCAGTGATCCAGCTTCGATATTCTTCCTTCTGTAACCACAACGGATCAAATGCGCAATTTCCCTTAGGCATGATGACAGACACAACAGTGTTCGCATTCACCCCAAGATTAGGGAGCATGGCGCACTTTGTCGGAAGTCGAACTGCGCATGCGCAAACGATAACCAACTATTGAATTGCTTCCCTTTGCTTGAAAAGCAGACGACACACAGAACGATTCGAGAGGCGAAAATCGATGTCCGAAGTCTTGTTCGCGTTTGTTCTCCGATTCGTCTTCAAATGTTACGGTCAGTTTTTGGTCCGAAAAAGATTTTTAAGGGGATTTCAAGGGATGGTAGGGATATCTGCAGCATTCAAGGGTTTTCAAGGGCCTTTTTGACCCAGTTGTATTTTAAAGGTTTTCAAGGGTCTTCAAGGGGCGTACGAACCCTGATTAAGTTTGTTTCCCCTGATCCAGAGCTGTCTGTGCTTGTTGCTTTTAATGTGATCCACCAAAGCAACTTTTTCCGCGTGAACTGTAATTTATTTGCACTCGGCAAAGATTGCAGAAAGCAAGGCCACAGGCATTAAATTTAGCTATGAACTGGCCTATCACTTCTTCATCATCCACCTTACTCTCCAACCAGCCCCACTTCACTTGTTCTTCAAAGAACTGTCGCAGGAAACATTTTCTCCGCGTGAACGACGTCTCTTCGACATGTCGCCATTTGAAGATCGCAAAACCGAAGAGAAAGTTACCAAAGTAACTGCGAATCCAAGCCGTTTAAGAATGTCGAACAGTTTGTGGATAAATGACACCGGATGTTTTGAAGACATGAATGAGAATCACAAAATCGCTTCCGCGGAACTGACACGCTGTTACGCGGAATGAACAAGGATCTACCGCGGAAATCCGCGGATCCGCGGAAAAATCCCACCCCTGACAGTTTGTATTCTCACACACGCCACGCACACCAGATTCAAAAACTGTTTTCTGCTAAATTATGCTTTGGATTATTTGGCCATATTTCATATGGTTACAGCGACTACCCTCCCCACCCCAACCCACTGCTACAAATCAAAGCTTTTTCTTGAACCAATCCTGAAATCCATAATTAACTAGATTTTTGCCATGCAATGTTCCAACACCTCATATGTAAACAATGTGACAAATCTATGGGCAACTTACACTTAGGAAAAAAAATACAGACTTCCTCCCCCATCCTAACTACATAAGGACCGGGGCATTTTCATGTTGATAACACCTCCATAACCAGTCTGATTTTTAAGGGGGAAAAAATCAAACCAAACAAAAAAAAATTTGTTTTTGCTAGATTACACTGCAAAGAGATGTTAAGTTATATTTCAATTTTTTTTTTTTTTTTTTTTGGCAAATGATTCCATCAGATGAAACTGTTCTCACTTCAAACCTCTATAAACCATTGGAAAGCTTCCCCCCCCCCCCCCCCCCCCCCCCTTCACCAGTCCAAGATGCATGCACATAGCGCCATCCCTCTCGATCTTGCTAGTTCCATCTGCCTGTGTTCCTTTTCATACTCTGGCAGATTGTGAGACAGGGCCGCCAATACCTGCTGCACTTGTCAGCCACCATGTACATGTGCTCCAAAGCTTTTTCTACCCAGACCAACAAAACCATCACACTTAACTCTCTTCAGCTCTTTCCTCTGAATTTCAATCACCGGTGATTGACGGTTTTCTTCCCGGAATTATGGTATTTAAAACAACATTTTTGTCATCTGGAGTAATATTTCACCTAAAAAACACGAAATAGACATTCATCACAAAAATATTATTACTTTAAAGTAATGCACAAAATGTTAGGAAAAATTACGAAAAATTAATGCAAAACGCAGAAATCTCAAAAACTGTTGAGAATTAAGAGAGAACAAGCAGAAAAAAGGGAGACCACTGACCTCCAGTGTTTCTCCACGCGGCGACTGAGGGCAATCTTCTCCCCGATCTCGGTGCACACGGGGTTGGTCAGGCCGATCTTGGCCAAATCAGCCTTGACGGCCTGCACACGGCCGCCAGTGGACAGGGACCCGATGTTCACCATCAACACCTCGTTCTTGGCCAGCTTTTGCACCTGCAATCCAACAACACATCAACGACTTGTTCTGTTTTCATCCTTGTTGGTATTGAACAACTTACTGCAATCCACAACAACATCAACGACTTGTTCTGTTTCATTCTTGTTGGTATTGAACAAGTTACTGCAATCCAACAACAGATCAACGACTTGTTCTGTTTTCATTCTTGTTGGTATTGAACAAGTTACTGCAATCCAACAACAGATCAACGACTTGTTCTGTTTCATTCTTGTTGGTATTGAACATTAGTTACTGTGACCACACAGCACCTTTTTCAGGGCTGCAAACACACTGGGGAAAAGATCCCCTGGCGAAAACGATGAAACAAACATCATATCTCATAAGATTAACATGGTAGCTAGACTACTGACAAATAGGGCCATAACTTCCAGTGAGAGAGAAAAAAAGAAAGAAAAATTAACAAAAAACTTTGAATGCATCACAAGTACATTTAAAGCACTGCAGAATCGACAGCTAGTGTCTGTGGATAGCCTGTGCAGTCTCAGTACTTCACCGACAGTTAAATAACATGACGAGAGAAAAAGTGTAACGGGCCTTTCAGAACCAAGACCAGAGAAGGTGGCACAGAGGCAAATATCCACTGAGGACAATCAATGACAGTAAAGACAGACAAAGCACCAGAACAAGGTGACAGAAAAGAGGGAAATTATGTGCACAGAACTCCTTGAAGACCCAGGTATCACTTACACTGAAAGAGAAAGTCGCAAGCACAGAACTTCCACAAGGCATAACTATCACTTACACTGGAAGACACCCCAGCATCACAAACTTGAGGATGGAGACATTCAGTAAATACTTTACTAAAAGCAAATATTTCTGGCACCTGCGTTTGCATCTTCTTGTACAATTAGCCAAGAAATTTACAAACTTGCATTCACCAAAGAACTGCTGCTAACATTCAAAACATTGGACTAAATGCACAAATCTGATCTGACACAAAATTTTCATGAACATGCAAAACGTCATGAAACTGGTTAAAATGTGTTTCTAACCGATCCACTGCCAGAATTTTTAATTCTGCTCCCTTTGTTTCAAACATAATTATCTTCTTAATCATCTATGCTTGATTCCTCCACAAATGCTCAGGACAAGACGGGTACCTCTTTTCCTTCCGCTCATTCCACTTGAGAATCAGGGGTGGGAACTGGTAAAAAGACCAAAAAAGAGGAAATCTAGGGGGTCCGGGGGCATGCCCCCCCGGAAAATGTTTTTTCTTAAGGATGCATATCTGTGCAATCTGGTGTATTTTGGGCAAATAAATGAAACATTCAGAGAGCATAAAATATGTTTTTTTTGGGGCACGGTTTTCATCTATTGATCACATGCAAGCATTACAAAAATACTCACCCTACTTCGAAAAAAAGAACATTGAAATGGATGCCTGCTTTCGTTTACTGGATAGTCCTTTCCTGAGCTGGACTGTGGTGCTGCCCTCTGTGATTCACATCCGGATGAGTCCTTTCCTGAGCTGGACTGTGGTGCTGCCTCTGTGATTCACATCCGGATGAGTCCTTTCCTGAGCTGGACTGTGGTGCTGCCTCTGTGATTCACATCCGGATGAGTCCTTTCCTGAGCTGGACTGTGGTGCTGCCCTCTGTGATTCACATCCGGATGAGTCCTTTCCTGACTGGACTGTGGTGCTGCCCTCTGTGGTGGTTTGCTAACTGCTGCCTTGCTGGTGCTTGGAATTACAACCAGGTCTCTGGGTGATTCTGTTGTCTTGCTGGTGCCTCCAAATCTGTTGACTGTGAAACAGCTTTCTGGTGTAGCAGTCTGGATCTTTTGCTTCTGCAAGGATCTCTCAGTTGCCTTTCTTTTGGACACCTGATCTGTGACACCTAGCTGCTGATTGAGCTCGTCCTTATTTCTTTTGTTAGTCTCCTTCCTTTCTTTGTTCTTTCTCCAAGCACTGGACATGTTGGCAGTCAGTTTTCTTATCAACAGACTCTTTTAGAGGATTCTTTTTTCCCAAAACACTCAACAGCATAACTTTCCTTGCAGTAAAAGAATATTTCACAGTCTGGATGGCAGAATATGTTTCAATGTCAATACCTGTGTTGCCTTTGTCTATGATATCAGACATCAGACTGAACGACGACTCAACCAACGGTCCATGAAAGCAGCTAAGAGCAGCTTTCACTAGCCTAGTCAACAAAGGATACACCTCACTGTTAACAGAGTTTCCACCATGAGTCAATCCTGGTGCCATCATTTACCTCTGGAAGATTTCGATCAGAATGAAATTTCCTCCTCTCTCTGTCAAACTGTTCTCTGAGTGTCGTTGTAACCGAGTCTTGATCTTGGTCTGTGGGGTTTCGTCAGGTAGCAAGTGCTTGAGTATCACTGGAAGATCTTTCATTCTCCGTAGACCAGTCGAACTTCCTCTAATCAATGGATCCAGAGAACTAAAGCACATCAGCACTGGATTTGCCAGGGCATCTTTGTAGAAGCTGGATCACCACAAGAGATATAAGCCTTCCTAACCTTTTCACGAAACTCTCTTACCATGCTGTTTCCTTTTTTCTTCGTGCAGTGATGTCTTCCACTCTGGACCCGACAAAGAGTTCATTGTCAGGAAGCTGGTTGCTTTTGCTCTTCACATCAAGTTCTTTCAGTTGCCTTGGTCCCCCTTCCAGACACTCCGGCTTAATGAAACAGCCTAAGAATTCTTTGATCAGTTTCTCTTGTTTGGGATGTAGTTCATGCATGACAGGATCTTTAGTCTGGAAGAACAGCACGTACTGGTGAAGGATAGGCAACACTGAGCAGTAGAGGTTAAAATCATCTCAGTCTTGTCTCTCTGGATGAAAATTTTATCAACCAGTCTATATTTCCTATCCTTCCCTTCTTTTGTCATTGATGAAAAGATCTCTCACTTCTTCCTGGTGGTTAGAAATGGCGGTTCTTGCAGTTTCTTCAACATTTCTTTTCTTCAAGATGTCTGTCACAATATCCTTGTACAGATCTCTGTCTGACTCCTTCAAAAAAGAGAAGTAATACAATGTGAGTCCATCAAACTGACGAAGAGTATCCTGTCCTACCAGAAGAACTGACAGCCACCGATGTTGAACAAACTGCTCTGGCTTTGGGGGCTTGCTACCTAAAGGAGTACAGATCTTGGCCAGCAAATCTCTCTGGTAAGTAGACCACTCAAAATCTGTATGCAGATCATTCATCAGCTGTTCAACATGCCTTTCAAATGCGGCACAGAATGTTTTGGCAGCATTATGTGCATGATGGCATGTGTCGCCATCCACATCAAGGAGATGGGGCGCTTTCCTTTCCCTTATTAACTTTTCAAGGCACTTTTTGATCCTCTCATTACTCTGCAAGAGTCCATCAACATAGCCAGGAGGTTCTTCCAAGAAGGTCAAAATGCTCAAAAATCTCTTCAATCTTCAGGAACAAATGCTTCACTTGTCAATCTTGTAACAACAAATGAGGTGAGATGATTGATCACAATTCTTTGCAGGGGTTTTGAAAAATGACTGACTAGAACTGTTACCACTTTCTGCTTGTTTGCGTTCATTGCCTCATCTAAATTCAATGCAAATGGTGTGCACCTTAACTCGTCCAATAAAGTCTCTTCAAACGTCTGAGCTAATCCGTATTTTAATTTGTAGAAGCTGCAGTCCGATCCATGGACATTTTCTCTAAGACTTTGTGATCTGTTG
>CM031610.1:85679593-85692093 GCA_018398815.1 Conus ventricosus | reverse complement strand
AACAGTGTATGACTGCAATTAGTTTGCATGTAGAGAAAGAAAAAGGTTTTGACAAAAGTTGATAAGAAAAAAAAAAATCAGAATCTGCTTTCAAAAAAGCAGCACAGAGTTAGCTGCAGCCAAACCAATGCCCCCCTTCCAGGCTTCCCACAGCTGGGCAGCCACCGACCGACCTTGGCTCCTTTCTTGTCCCCCTCCGTCTTGACGCCCAGAAGACGTCTCAGCAGGAAGAAGGAGATCTCCAGCTCTGTGTAGATCTCGGGCAGGGCTCCCACTGCTCCCAGCACCTGCCCCACCAGCCTGCAGCACGGCACAGGGTCGGGTCGATCTTTGTCCCCACACCTGCCACACAACATCGGTGGAGAAATGCCGGAGAATGGACACCTAGGTGCACGTCACAGACATTCTCCCCTCCTAATTGCCGACCCATCCCACCACTGAGTAATTTGAAAAGAAATAGTTTTGCGCAGAAACTGGCCTTCTTATGACTTTGTCTATAAAATTTTTGTCTGAATTATTGAAAAAAAAAAAAAAAAAAAAGGTCATGGGAGGGGGCAAAACTGATCTGAATGGGGAGATTAACTGAATTAAACAGAGGTATGTTCGACTTTTCCCAAAGATTCATTTACATTATTTTAAAAACAGAAAAGAAACAGCTAACAATTAATACAGAAAGAAACAGCCAACAATTAATACAGAAAGAAACAGCTAACAATTAATACAGAAAAAAACAGCTAACAATTAATACAACGGATAACAAATGAGGGAACTAGTGGGGGAGGGGGAGGGGGGAAAAAAGAAGTTTGTGCAGTGCTATGATCCACTTTGTCCCAAACATTATCGACATAATCTTTTTCATTCAGTGTTACAAATTTGTATCTGGGCTCCCATCTAATCTTTTTTTAAAGAGATCTTTATTCAAACTCATAGTTCAAAAGGTTAACTCTACAAACCTACTCCATCCTGGTGAAGCTGTCCAACATATCTTATCGCGCTTTAAGTAATTATGCAGCAGAGCTGCTGTGACCAGCCAACCTGCAAATAAAGAAGAGTTGATGATTTCATTATGTCACTGACATCTACAAACACACAGGACACTTAACTCACCAATGAGTCCTCCAGGCACGGCATACTGCAGGTCGTTCTGCTCAGCATACAGGGAGACAATTCTGGACAGGATGGGTCTGCAGGACAGCTTTCCCTCTGCGTCACGTGATACAATGCCAGGGCGCACTTCGATCTCTTGGCCCACCTTTCAGAGACAATACCCATGAATGACTCTATTCTCAGCCACAAAGTGTCAACTTTTTGACCAACCTTCCAAAAACAACACTCTAGAATGTTATTTCTCAGTCACAAAACTTCAAACCACAAAACTCTGCAAAGAGTTAGCTTCTTGAAGCAAATGTCCCAATGAGGTGAGCACAATTCTTTTACATATCTGTGTATGAAAGAATTTCCAGAGTTTACGAACAGCTAGACTCCACTATGAATTTAACTGTATAGCTTCTTCACTCTGTTCAGTCCTAACCGTGTGTTCACTATTAATTTAGAGTTAACTGCTAGCCTCTGCTCCTCCCAGCTCACAACCGTATGTAGTTCACAAGCAATTTTTTTTTTTTTTTTTTTGCTGTCCCCATCTTCTGTGCCACCTCAGTGGCAGTGCATCCTCATAGCTCATTCCGAAACCCCATCCACAGCCACAGCCTGGTCTGTCCCACCGCAGCCCCAGCAATCCACAGGGAGCAGCAAATGTCAACCCACTGGAGAAGACACTGCACTGCTGCCGAGTGGGTGGGTTCAGTGGCGCCTGTTCTGATCCAACATACGCAGGACACCACCTACTAAGCCCCCTATTGACGACAATAATTGCTTAGTCGCTGAGCCGGATGAGTGAGCTCTCCCTCCGGAGGGCGCCCCACCACATATGTTAAACGACAGCCCCCATGGACCCGCCAATACCAGTGACCCCAACAGAATCAAACCAAGGCCACAGACATGGAAAGGACATCGAAACTGAAGTCACTGTAAGAGCAGGGATTGAAGGGCCAGAGTATTTGAGACCTTTTTGTTTTTAATGCTGACCGATGAGAATGAGGATGATGAAGATGATGCTACGGATTTCCATTCCGGTCTGAGACTACTTGACAGGGCTGTACTATACCCTTCCTTTCATAATATATGCCAGTGTCAACCAGGCCCGAGAGATACAGACACCTGCAATGTTGTCAGGACATTTGAGCAACACTCTCAGAGATGCAATCCATTACATGGATGAAACTCTCAACAGTGTGGTCCCAGTCTTTCCAACTGAGCCCCACAGCAAACTCAACTCTCATGGGGTGCCGGTTGGGGCAGAAAAATCCAACATGACTCTGATGGGAATCAAACCCACGACCTCCCCCCCAGCCAGGAGTCAACGACACTAACCACTTCGCTACGGCAGCTGGTGATCGCAAGCATTTTGCTGGAACTACATAACCCTTTCTCATTCCCTTCTCTGAAAAAAACCCATTTCAAAATGAAATTTTCCCCATCCCTCCCTCGGTTGGTTTTCAGGACATTAAAAAAGGGTTTTTTTTTAAAAGTCCCTCCCCTTTGAAAAAAACTCCCAATTGGGGGGGGTTTGCAGGGTTTTCCCAAAACACCCCCTTAAAACCCCTCCCGGGTTTTTGGTGGAAAAAGTTTTTCCCTTTGCCAGAAGGGAAAAACCTTTTAGCCCCCCCCTTTTTAAAAGGATTTTCCCCGCCAACCCCAAAAACCCCAAAAAGGGTTTTCCCACCAAAGAAACGCACCAAAAACGAATTTTCACAAACCAAATTTTTAAATAACTTTTTTTTTTCCCCTTTTCCCTGAAACCGATTACGGTTCCCCTTCCCAGTTAATTTTTTAAAATACCAAAAATTTCCAAAGGGGTAAACTCTTAAAACCCTTTCCCAAAACTTTTTTATAAAACTTTTTGGTTCAACCCAGTAAAATAAAACTTTTTTTCATGGCCCGAACAATAAATTTCAATCTCCTTTGGGGGGTTTTTGGGGGAAAATTTTTTGGTTTTTTTTTTTTTTACGACAACATCTTTCCCCTAAAAACACTCCCCCTACCATCGGGGCCCCTTTAAATCCTTTATTTTTAAAAAACACTTTTTAAACCCCCCCCCCAAGCCCTTGACACCAAATCCAAAAAATTTTTAAAATTTTCCCCCTCCACAGGGGTCAAAAAACCCAAAATTCCTAAGCGGGCCCGAAAGTCCGGGGGAAAAACTTTTTGCACAGATAACCCCGAAATTTAAAACCTTTTTTACTGGGGCCCACTGGAGACGGGTTTCCCCCCCCTTTTACATGCCTGGCATAAGACAAAAAAAAAATGCATGGGAGAAAGGGGCCCCTCCCTACCCCCGGGCATAAAAAAAAATTAAAATTGACACTAAATCAGGGGCTCCCCTGCTACATCCCTGTTAAAAAACTCATAAACATGGGATGAAGGGCCTCCCCCACAGTGCCGGGCATCGAAAAAATCAAAAGAAACGGAAAAATGGGGCTCCCCCCCGTCATCCCCATCAAGAAAATAAAATAATACATGGAAGACAAGGGCTCCCTTCCGTAAGTGCCTGGGGAAAACAAAACAATTGAACGGGGAACTCTCCCTCCCACGTGTGTGCTCAGAAACAAAAAAAAGAAGGGGGTTGGGGCCCCCTCCCTTGCCGGTCCAAAAAACAAATACATAATTACACGAACGGGGCTTTGTACAGTCCTTTGGCTTCGACAACATCAAAAGGACATAAATGACTGGCCCTGTAACGTGCCTTGCATTAAAAACAAAAAAAGCCGGGGTGAAAGGGCCCCTCCCTAAAGGGCCCTTTGGCAAAGACAACCAAAAGCCTATGAAGGGGTCCCCTCCGCTACAGTTTCACAAGACAAAAACATTAATGCCATTTTGGAGAAGGGCCCTGCAAGTGCCGGGGCATCAAGACAACATAAATAATGAATTTTGGGAGAAGGGGCTTCCTTTGCCACAGGATGGGCATCAAGAAACTCAAAAGACACAAATGTTTAAAAAATAACATTTGAATTGGGGATCGAAGGAACATTGTCTTCTTTAACAGACAAACAAAGAAAATTTATTGAAAACAAATTTTTTTTAAGAGGTAACCAGGTGGTCTAGACCAAAATATCAGAATTTCATCTTAAACCATAACAAGCTAAAACACACCCCATGCAAACGGCCAAACAAAATAAAATTTAAATAACCAAAAATCTTGCAGGCTATTTCATTTATAGTCAAGTGGAAACACTTTGGGGTCGTTTTTTAAAAAGGCCAGGTCGTTGTCGCTCCGCCGTACCTTTGCCCGTGTTTTTTGAGTTTTGGATGTGCTTTTTGATCTCCAGCCCAGTTTTGGGGTCTCGGTGGGGGAGTTTTCCCTGGTTTAAAGACAAAACAAAAACTCCCCTTTTATTTTTGGTGATAAGAAAACGCTTAAAATACCTTTTTATTCCCCACTGGTCCCAACCAACACTTCTAACTCAATTCCCATTGGGGCGCATCAAAACCCAAAACAGTCGCCCCTAACATACCATTTTTTATTCCCCTGACAAAAACATCAATCTAACAACCATCCTCTCTTGCCCACTGGTCACCGACCAAAATTCTTACCCAAAAATTTTATTCCCCCCTGATACCAAAAACCCCAGTCAGTTCATAACATACCAACTTCATTTTTGCCCCCCCCCAGACACACATTTCATTCAAAATCCCCTTTTCCCTTTATTGCCCACTGCGTCACCAACACACATAGTTCATAACATACCATTCTCCTTCTTTGCCCACTGGCCCCAGACAAACACAGTTCTTAACACCCATTCCCTTCATTCCCCAATGCTCACCAAACAAATTTCATAACATCACCATTCCCCTTTTCATGCCCACTGCTCACCAGACCCAGTTAAAACTACCATTCTCCTTCATTGCCCACTGCCACCAACAAAGATAAATATTTCTTTTTTGCCCCAGCCACCGCAAAGGGGAAAACCACTTCACCCTTAAAAATAAACCACCACCAAAAAAAAAAAAAAAAAAAAAAAAAATTTTTCCCCAATTTTTAATGACAGCTGAAATCGAAACTTCTTAAAAATTTTCTTCCTAAAACAAATAAGATGAAAAAATTAAATTTTTCCTAAAAAAAATCCGTCCAGGCAAACATCCCAACAATTAAAAGGGATTTGCCGAAATGGTGCTACATGTAAAGCCCCAAACATCTAAAAACATTTTTCTTTCCATACGGAATGCACCAACTTCTTATTTTTTTAAAAAGGGAAAATGGGTAAAAACGAATGGCCGGTTGTACCCAAAAAAACCGTTCCCTTTTAAAGACCCCCCGTGGGGGGAAAACCTTTAATTTGGGACTCTGAAAGTTTTTACCGGTGCCAACCCTTTGCCGGGGCTCCACAAACTTTAATTTGGGTTTCACACAGCAGATAAAGGGACATTTCCCTTTTCCTTTTTCAAACATCAACCATTTTTCCCCCCCGTGCCAAAACCTAACCCCAAGCAAAGAATGTTTAACCCGCCTTTACTTGCAAAAGCAAAAAAAGAAAAGCTGGATCAAAGGTTCGGCCAGCACCTCCCAAAGCTGACACAACCGACAAACCAAAAGCCCCAAGAATGGAATTTACTTCCCAAGCCAGACGAAAATTAAGTCAGCAGAATAACAAACCACTGAAGTAAGCCCCAACAGTCTAAAACCCGGGGGCATGGCGGCACCCACCCCCCTTATATTCAACCGCATGAAATTTTTGTGGAAAAAAACAGATCGCAAAATCCACCCGAATGAAACTTTTGCAAAAGCTGAAAGACAACAAACCTGTGTGAAAAAGGTCCCACAGGGATCCGGAACTTAAAAAAACGGAAAAACTCCCCAGTCAGACCCTTTTCCGCAGGAGCGCATACAAGCCAAACGGGGAATAATTTGGGTTGTTTCAAAACGGAACGGGGTCAAAACACAGTCATACTTTTTCTTTCTGGAACAGTTGTAAAAAATAAAAGAATTTAGCCCGTTGAAGTGAAGTTACCTGTGTACCTTAACAAAAGGGGGGTTTCCCCCCAAACAGAAAACCCCCTTGAGGGGGGAAGCCCCAAAGTTTTTGAGAAATGAATTTCAGATAAAGAAAACCCGTATAGTTTTAAACGCCAAAGGTTGTGAGGGCAACAAATTTTTTTACCCCCAATTTGTGGTAGCCCCGCAGAATTTCCATTTTCTGCAAGGGGTTTTTGAATTTTTTTGATTGGTAGAAAGTTAATTTTCGGTCAAAAATGCCCCAAAATTTTTCCTTTTTAAAAAGGGAAATTTAATTTTTACTTGAAGTTAGATCGGGAAAAAATCAAAAATTAAGTAAACAGGTCTTCGAAAATGAAATTTTTTTATTGCCCTAATTTTATAAAGGGGAGCCTGGGGGAATCGGGTACACCTTTCCAGGGATACACAAAAATCTCCCCTGAGCAGTCTGCCCCCTGCTCTTTAAAATTATTGATCTTAATCTAAAAGGGAAAAAGGGTTGCCCCCGGAACACCCAAAAACCCTCCGGGAACAAGAAGTGTTTCCCAACCCGGACCGAAAGCCCCTTCTTGCCAAAAAATTTTGAAGGAAAAAGGAAAGAGACCCAAAAAAACCCAAATTTCATGAACAAAACCCCCCTATTTCCCGGGGATGGGGCCTTTCCCAAGAAAGTTAAAACAAAAATTCAAAATAATTTTTCCCTTCCCCTGGACCAGCACCCCAAGTCATTCAAACAAAAATTTCCCATTCCCACTGGCCCCAGACAAAACACATTTTCAAAAAACCTTTCCCCACCCACTGCGAAACCAACAAAATTTTAAACATCATCACTCCTTCATTGCCAGCACACCCCCCTTTCCAACAACCTTTTCCCTTCTTGCCCCCCTAAAACACCCAACACTTAAATCACATTTTAATTGCCCACCTCCCCGCAAAGCAAAAACCTTTCCCCCTTTTTGGCTTCCCCAAAAAACGTGAAAAATAAGTAATTTGCTAAGCCCAGCCCGACCCAAGGGCCACTCAGGGCTGTCACCACTTTTAAAAAAAACCACCATCATTAAAAAAAAAAAAAAAAAAAAAAAAAAAAAAAAACTTTCACACATCTCGTAAAAGACATCGCTAAAAAAACCAGAAATTTGTTAAAACCCTTTTTTTCCGTAAAATCTCAAATCAATGAAAAATGTTAATTCTCCAAAAAAAGGGATCCTCAGGCGGGCCCCCCAAAACGGGATCTTCAGGGATTCCCTAAAAAAATTTTTTGTGTCTCACATTGCAAGTCCCAACACTCCAAAAAATTTTCTTTGGATGGGCTGACAGGAATGCACCACGGACTTCCTTCCTCTTTAAAAGGTAAAATGGTAAAATACGAATGGCCGGTGGCGGGCCGGCACAAAACCGTTTCTCTTTACGACCCCCAGTAGAGGGGGGGAAAACCCCTTTAGGTTTTGGGAACGGATCTAAAGATTTTGTTATTCTTTGTGTGTTCCAATCCTCCTGCCAGAGGCCTCACATATCTTTAAATTTGGTTTCACATCTGAGCAGGGATATAATTTTGGACATTTTCTCTCTTGTGGCTTTTTTGGAAAACGATCACCATTTCCCCCCGCCGATGCCAACAGGCCAGGAACCCAAGCAAGGTAATTTTTGAAACCGCCCCCCTTCAACTTCCCAAAAAAAGTTAAAAAAAAAATAAAATTCTGGAGCGAAGGTTGGGGCCCACAAAGGCCTCCAAGCTGAAGCAAAACCGACAGAACCAGAAATCCCCCCTAAAGAATGGAGATTATCTTCAAAGCCAGACAGAGAGTAAGTCAGCAAATAGACAAAGCATTGAATTTATGTTCCAAAAATTTTTGAGAAGGGCCCCGGGCTAGGCTGCACGGCCACTCCTCCTCAGACTTGGAACCGTCATGAAAATTTTTGATGAAGGAATTTGGAACAGAGCTCGCAAAAAAGCCTTGTAGCCAGGGGGCGGGAAACCCCTTTCGAAAGCTGCAGATCAACAAAAATCTCTGGGTGAAAAAGGTCCAGGAGGTTGATCCGGAAATTTGGGAAAAATGAAACACCCCCGGGTCTAACGCATTCCGCACGGAGGCGATACGAAGCCCCAAACGGCGGAAAACATTTTGGGTTTTTTTAAAACTTATTTTGGAACGGAGGGCAAAAAAACAGCATAGGGGGGTTTTGGTTTGAGAAAGTCGGATATAAAAATTAAAAAGACATTTTTCAGCCTCGTTGGACAAAGGGTTTTCACCTGCCTCGGTCGGGCTGTACACAGGGGGGTGGGGAACTCCAAGCAGAACAACCCTTTTGATTGGATAGGGCCAAGATTGGGGGTTTTTAAGCCGAAAAGCAAAGAGTCCAAGAACAAGGGCCTTGTAAGGTGAAACAAAGTTTCTTATCAGCCCCCAGTCGGTGGTGCTACGACCCGCAAATATTTTCAGTGTTTTGGAAGCAGTTTTGGGGTTTTTTAAAAATTGGCTGAGAAATTTAAAGTTTTGGGTAAAAAATACCCCAAAATTTGGCCCTTAACAGCTGGAATGGGAGTTTTCCCCCAAATTAAATTTCCCGGATCGGAAAAAAACTGACGGAATTATGGAAGTGAATACTTGGTTTTTGTAGCAGAAAAGGGTGAAAAGTTTAATCCGCCCACCGATGGTTTTTTATCACGCAAGCGGACCCCTGCGTGGACACCGGGTACGGGTTTCCCATTTTGCGTAGACAGCAAATCATCCCCAAAAAATAATTCGAACCCTGCTGAATGTTTTAAAAATGTTGTTTTTTTAAATACAAAAAGGGCGGAGACAGTTGCTCCCCCTGGGGAACCCCAAATTTCCGTGGACCAGAGAGAGTGGTGCCAACCCCGGCCCCTGAAACTGTCGTTCTGCCAAAAATTTTGAAAAAAAAGGGGAAATGACCTCAAAAAACCCAGATCGGGAGATCAGAAGTACCCCACTTCCATTTTGATGGGCCTTTTCCAAGCAAAAAAATGCCATGCAGTGTCTGTTAAAAAGCTTCCCCAAGTGTAGTTTCCCAGCAATCAAATGGTCAACGTATACTTTTTTGGGGAAAACCCACACTGTTCTTTCGCCAAAACCCATGGGTTTCAGTTTCCACATGACCTAGCATTGACCATTTTCCCATCATTTACAACACAGGGGTCAAAGCATGGACGGAGTTAAGGGGTTAGAAAGATCTTTTTCCCAGTTTGGGGGATGGGAAAAGAGGGCTTTTCCCCCAAGAGGGGGGGAAAGACCTTTAGTCACATTTGTATACCTTCGGGGTGTTCAGACCTTTGGGAAGATTTTTTCAAAGTTGAAATGATTTACTATCCCGGAGGAACGCTGCAAAAATAAGGCAGATTTCAGTGTTTAAAAAAAAGGAAGATTTGTTTTCCTTTTTGCGAGAAAAATTGCAGGGGATTTTTTTTTTAAGGCTTTTTTTTTGACAAAAGTGTGATTTTTAGAAGGGAGAATTCTTTTCAGGGTTGAAGCAAAGCAGTTTACAACTGCTTTTTCTCTTTTTTAAAGAATCGAAAACTTGAGATGGTTCACAGTGGGACGGGTTTTTTTTTTTTCTCCCTTTATTTTTTTTAATAAATTTCCCCACACTTTTTTTTTTGAAGTTTTGATGTCAGCCTGGAGCAGAAGCTTCTCCGGACCAGTTTACTGTTTTAAAAAGTGTTCTAATTTGAACGGAGTTTTGAGGGGTCGGGGTTTTGGGACCCCAAAGGGTCGGGGTAACCGACGCGACCCGTTTTCGAACTTGGAAATTGTTGGCAGTTGAATAAAACCCAGGGGTTTTTGGCATTTAAAAGTTTTTCGAAGACAGGAATAAAGCTTTAGCCCTTGATCACGTGTTATCAGTGATTCCTGGGTCCGGACTCGAAAAATCAGTTCCTGGAATCTTAAAAATAGTGGGCAATAGACCCATTTTTGCTTTTTTAATTTAAGTTGGAACAGAGACGTGTTCGTTTATACAGGTTGTAAAAGGGACAGGGAAAGGCATTTCCCGTGCAATGTCAGGACAGACCATCAAGCCAGGCCCAGGGGGGGTCACAAACCGACAAATCAAACACAAATAAACCCAGGGAAGAATGGGGGTAAGTTGAATCCGTCGTTCAGACAACACAAACCCAATCAAAAAGGAAAAACCTCATTCCAACCTCTGGAGACGAAGGACTACCCCAAAGAGGTTGTGCCCTTTTTAAAAGTCCCCACAGCAAAAAAGGCGAGGGAGTTTTTTATCAATGACAAGGTCCTGCCGAAAAACCCCGGGACAAAAGAGGTAAAAAAAAGGAACAGTTTGTCACAGTCTTGTGGAGAGTGACCTCGCAGCAACAGCTTAAAGGGGGTAGACAGGCGACAGGCTTCAGAGGTTTTGTGTAGAGAAGGGAAAACACCCCCCGCCCATCCCAAGTAGGTTTGTGCAGGTTTTTGAAAAAAATTTTAAAGCCAGAAAAAGTAAAGGTCTTCTGGCTTTGAATTTGGTTTTCCCTGAAAGCCCAGGGAAAGGGTTTTATAGTTTGGGAAAAAAGCTGCACCCTCAAAGGGAAATTTAGCCACGGATTTAAATTGGAATAGTTTTATCCATGGGCAGAGGGCGAAAAGGAAGAGACAGGTCTCTCCTCTTAAAAGTTGCTAAAATGAAATTTTTTTTTGGGGTTTACGGGACTGTGTTGGTTCAGCCCTGGGCAGATTGCCAACGGTGGGGGGGTCGGGATTTGGGAGCGGTGGAGGTTTTTCCTTATCTCCACCTCCACAGGGGTTTGAACCCCTTGCCCGCAGGGGCCCACTGGACAGGGAGTTCGGGGGGGGAATTGGGGGTTTTTTAATTGCCCAGCAGAAAATTTTTAGAGCGGGGCAGTTGAGGGGGGGCGGATTTTTGCCTCCCCAGGGCATCACTTGGTTGGGAAAAAGGTGGTGGACTTCTCCACCAAAATGAAGATTCTTTGCTGTTTTTAAAAAAGAAAATTAACAGTCTGCAGCAACTGACCGAGTTTGAAACTTTTTTTAGGGCCGAAGCATATGAAGAAGTGGGGCGACTACTGCCCAAACCTGTTGCGGCTCAAAAAAGGAGATTTCTTTTCAGTTTTTTTCTTTGAATCGGATTCCTGAATAAAAAAGGGGCATTTTTCGGGGAAAGGAGGGAGGTTGCCCCCTTAAAATGTCCCACCCTGGGGCCGACCAAAAACCCCAACCCCCCCCCACCCCCCCCCAAAATTTTGGCACCCAAGAACGGACAAATTAAAAGAAAATAAAACAATAAAACTTTGAGACCGGGGCAAGGGGGAAAGGGGGGGGGGGTTTTTCCCCTCTAACCCTTTTTTTTTTTTCCCCCCCCCCGGGCCCCCCCACCCCTGGGTGCCAGCTGCTTAATTTCGCCCGAACACCCAAAAAAAATCCCCCTTTTTATGGTTTTCTGTTTGTGGGGTTTGCCCTCCACAAATTTCTTTTTTTAGAGGTTTTTGATTGGGAGATTTACCTAAAAGAAATAAACCAAACCTAACCCTTGATGGAAAAGGGATCAAAGCTTTAAAGTTTTTAGGCAAAACTCAACGAAAGGGGCCCCCTGTCCCCCTTCCCAAGGCCGGGAAATTGTTTTTGATCCTTGGAATTAAACTAAAACTTCCCTTTTGGGGGTTTTTTTTTTGGGGATTGTTTTTAAAAACCCCCCAATTTTTATTTTTTTTTTTTAAAAAAACCACCCCCTTGGGCCAAAAAGGGGCAAGCCAAAAAACCAACACCCCTTCCCTTGGGAAAATCGAAAAAAGAAACTAAACCCATTTTTGGGCCAACCCCCCGGGGCGAGGCGACCCAGGGGAACTTGCCCGGGGGGGGTTCCTTTAACCCCCAAAAAAGGGTTTTCCCCGGCCTTACCCCCGCTAAATTTCCCCAAAGTGAGGGAAGCGCGGCCCCCTTAAACCGAAAAAGAAAGGACCCAGGAAACGGGGATCGAAGGGCCCCCCCGAGGAAAAAAAAGGGGGAAAAGAAAAGAAGGGAAAAAAATAGAAAAAAC
Source organism: Conus ventricosus (assembly GCA_018398815.1). NCBI lineage: Eukaryota > Metazoa > Mollusca > Gastropoda > Neogastropoda > Conidae > Conus > Conus ventricosus. Next base: position 85,680,029 of record CM031610.1, on the reverse strand, counting down.
CAAAAAACGAAAAAAGAAAAAAAAAGGGGTTACTCTTTAAACCCATTTCCACGACATGGGGCCCTACCAGGGGAAAAAAAACCCTTACCCCGTATTGGCCCAGCAAAGCCCCTTAGGGAACATGGAAAAAAAACACCCGAAGGACCCCCCAACAAACCCGGGGCAAAACCCGAAACCCTGAAAACAATTGAAACCCCCCCCAAGGGGGAAAAAAAAAAAAAACAAAAAACATCAATTTAAAAATGGGATAAACAAAAACATTAAAAATTTCCCGAAACCCCCCCTAAAAAACTGTTTTTTTTAAAAATATTTTCCCAAAAAAAAATAAAGTTTCCGCCAAAAAAGCAAATAACAAAAAAACCAAATTAAAAAAAATAAACAAAGAAACAAGATACAAGACATAACCCCCAAACCTTAAAACTTATTCGTATCAATA
>CM031610.1:85612569-85671512 GCA_018398815.1 Conus ventricosus | reverse complement strand
CTAAAATAAAGGACTACGGAAATCGTTACGTCTGTTTTCACATTTGCTTCAGCTCTTCTTGTTTGACAATTCTTCTCTAAGAGGGTCACTGTTTCTTGTTATTTTTGGAAGAACTACACAGTTCATTGGCTTGTCCTAGGAGCCTCAAGCTGCTTTGCTGCTGGGCTTTGAGGCATAGTGCATCAGCTTCAAACAGCAACTGTTTGCCATCCTTTTCAGTGGCCGTCTTTCTCCTCTTGAGGGTGTGGATCTCTTCCTCACACACACACTCTTGCAAGCACCCACGCACACTCACACCTGTTTACCCCTCACTTCACCTTTCAGTGGTCAAGGCGACCCAAGTCATAGTTTTGGAGCTCAACTGTCGGTAGTCACAGCCACTGCATACTCTGGATCCACCACTATCCTTTTCAGTTTCCTCCTTCCCCTTATCTGTTGTCCTATCCCTCACCCTTCCACCACTGCACTGCCCGCAACCAAACTAGCATGGGTGTCAGGTTTCACAAACCCAGGCAGGCCTTTCACTTAGTCATGATGGTTGCCTTGGTCTGTAGTGTGTGTGTGTGTGTGTGTGCGAGCGAGCGAGAGTGTGTGTGTATGTGTGTGAGAGCGAGTGTGTGTGAAAGGTATGTGTGTGTGTGTGTGTGTGAGCGAGTGTGTGTGTGGAAAGGGGTGGAACCAGCATGCATGTCTGACAGAAGGGGGATAATCAGAACAAGCTTATCTACTCTGTTTACTTCCCTTGCCTGGGCTGTCACTATCGACCTTTTTTTTTGTCCACCCCCCCTCCCCTCACCTCCCTTCTCCATGGTTCGAGATTGTAGGACCATAATTAACAGAACCATTTCCCGTGGAAACTATTCATGATTCTGTAGAGGTACACAGGTCTGACACACCACGCACACAGGTCTTTTATCAGACGTGCTTGAAGTGGACGCTGAAACATGTGTCGGTTCAGGTTGTCGAGTTGGCTGTGAATCATCATGACTCTGGGGCTGCGTTGAACCAACAGCAAAAAAAATCAGCAACACTGCATCTACTGTCACTTTGATGCTGTTTCTCTTTTCTTCTGATGCTTCACACTTTTTGCGTGTTGCTTTAGCATGGATTCTCCCATTGAGGCGATGTCTAGGGAGCAATCGCAAAACGCACAGCGCGCTACATGTTTGTCACTCAGAACTTTCCGCACCCAGTCCTTGTAATCCTTGTCTCTCAGCCAACGATCTGAAAAGAACATTTGCCCGGCATTGTGGACGAAAAACTGGGCTTAAAATTTTCAGCAGGTAAACACGTGTGAACGATGCAAGATGGCGCCTGGAAGTATCGTCAAATCTCGAACGCGAGACTTGCGAGGAAACTGGCTGCGAGAAGCATCGTCTGCTTGCGCGACCTGACAGAAATGGCGATCTTTTGATTTCATACCTCAAGTTCTGTTTTTCTTTTCCGCAAAACCCAAAATATTCTTTAGTATCGCAAAATTAAAAGACTTAACCTTCGCCGGACGGTGTGGGTCCATGTGGACCCAGAAGGGTCTTTAAATGCCAATATCTCGTATATTTATAGGTATTTTTCAATGAAATTTTAGATATGCTCCAAACCACAAATTCTCTCCTTGTCCTAAAATTTCGAAAATATAGGTCAAAATTTCAAAAGGTAATTAAAGGTGACATTTTATACAGTCATCGACGACGGTGTGGGTCCGTGTGGACCCATGGCTCGCAAAGAGGAACACTCTTTGCGGACATGGGTCCACATGGACCCACACCGTCTTCCGTGTATAGTCAAAAGCACCCGTCCGGCGAAGGTGCTTTTGACTATACACGAAGACGGTGTGGGTCCATGTGGACCCATGTCCGCAAGAGTTTCCCTCTTTGCGAGCCATGGGTCCACACGGACCCACACCGTCTTCCGTGTGTAGTCAAGAGCACCGTCCGGCGAAGGGTTAACTGACCAAATTGCATTTTAAAAGCCCTTGACAAAATATTAAAGGACCTCTTGGTCAAATTAAAGTACTTTAAAGGCCTTTTCTGAAAAATTCTAAATATAAGGACTTTAAGGAAATTCAAAGGACCCTACGACCCATGCATATGGTAAAAACAGACAGATCAAACAACAACAAAAAAACCCAGATCAAGCAAAAATTTGCACAACAGATACTGGTCAAATCAAAAAGCTAGAACAACAGAGCATTTCTTTTTTTTTTAATTTTAATTTGGAACCATGTGTATGACATGAATATATTCTACAATGCGCATCACTGGCATTTTCATTCAGTAATATTCCCACACTCGCCATGAACCTTACAATCATCTTCACATAGGCCTTGTGCTTCCAGACGCCAATGGAGGCAACAAAGCAGTTATCTGATGGCTGTATTTTCATTAAGTCTTTTTCTCCACTGACTTTGCCCTTGATGTTGACTCAACTTTGCTGTTCTGGGGTAACCTTGACACCCCGGCGGATTTGTCCCCAGCCAATTAATCTGTAGAAGAAAAAAAACATGACCCGATTATAATCAATTATACTCACACAAATGAAAAAAAAAAAAAGGTAAAACAAAGGAAGCAAAGCAATGGATATACAAACTTAAATATTATAATAATAAAAGTCAGTCTGGCTTCCATACACACAGTTCACACACACACAGTTTGTATTCTCACACACGCACGCACACCAGATTCTAAAACTGTTTTCTGCTCATTATGCTTTGGATTATTTGGCCATATTTTCATATGGTTACAGCGACTACCCTCCCCACCCCACTGCTACAAATCAAAGCTTTTTCTTGAACCAATTCCTGAAATTCAGAATTAACTAGATTTTTGCCATGCAATGTTCCAACACCTCATATGTAAACAATGTCACAAATCTATGGGAAACTTACACTTAGAAAAAAAAAAAAACAGACTTCCTCCCCCCCCATCCTAACTACATAAGGACCAGGGCATTTCATGTTGATAACACCTCATAACCAGTCTGATTTTTAAGAGGGAAAAAATCAAACCAAACAAAAAAAATTGTTTTTGCTAGATTACAATGCAAAGAGATGTTAAGTTATATTTCAATTTTTTTTTTTTTTTTTGGCAAATGATTCCATCAGATGAAACTGTTCTCACTTCAAACCTCTATAAACCATTGGAAAGCTCCCCCCCCCCCCCCCCCCCCCCCCCCCTTCACCAGTCCAAGATGCATGCACATAGCGCCATCCCTCTCGATCTTGCTAGTTCCATCTGCCTGTGTTCCTTTTCATACTCTGGCAGACTGTGAGACAGGGCCGCCAATACCTGCTGCACTTGTCAGCCACCATGTACATGTGCTCCAAAGCTTTTTCTACCCAGACCAACAAAACAATCACACTTAACTCTCTTCAGCTCTTTCCTTTGAATTTCAATCACCGGTGATTGACGGTTTTCTTCCCGGAATTATGGTATTTAAAACAACATTTTTGTCATCTGAAGTAATATTTCACCTAAAAAACCCGAAATAGACATTCATCACAAAAATATTATTACTTTAAAAGTAATGCACAAAATGTCAGGAAAAATTACGAAAAATTCATGCAAAACGCAAAAATCTCAAAAACTGTTGAGAATTAAGAGAGAACAAGCAGAAAAAAGGGAGACCACTGACCTCCAGTGTTTCTCCACGCGGCGACTGAGGGCGATCTTCTCCCCGATCTCGGTGCACACGGGGTTGGTCAGGCCGATCTTGGCCAAATCAGCCTTGACGGCCTGCACACGGCCGCCAGTGGACAGGGACCCGATGTTCACCATCAACACCTCGTTCTTGGCCAGCTTTTGCACCTGCAATCCAACAACACATCAACGACGTTGTTTCTGTTTATCTCATCCTTGTTGGTATTGAACAAACTTACTGCAATCCAACAACACATCAACGACTTGTTCTGTTTTCATCCTTGTTGGTATTGAACAACTTACTGCAATCCAACAACACATCAACGACTTGTTCTGTTTTCATCCTTGTTGGTATTGAACAATTACTGCAATCCAACAACAATCAACGACTTGTTCTGTTTTCATCTCTTGTTGGTATTGAACAAGTTACTGCATCCAACAACAGATCAACGACTTGTTCTGTTTTCATTCTGTTGGTATTGAACATTAGTCACTTGGACCACACAGCAACCTTTTTACAGGGCTGCAACACACTGGGAAAAGAATCCCCTGGGAGAAAACGATGAAACAAAACATCATTATGCTCATAAGATTAACATGGTAAGCTAGACTACTGAAAATAGGTGCCTCATACTTCAGTGAGAGTAAAAAAATGAGAAAGAAAATTAACAAACTTTAGAATGCATCACAAGTACATTTAAAGCACTGCAGAACGACAGCTAGTGTCTGTGATAGCCTGTGCAGGTCATCATACTCACTGACAGTTAAATACCAGACAGAAGAAAAGTGTAACGGCCTTTCAGAACCAAGACCAGAGTAAGTGCACAGAGGCAAAATCCATGAGGACAATCCAAAGACATAAAGACTACAAAAGCAACCCAGAACAAGTGACAGAAGAGACATTCATGTGCACAGAACTTTCCCAAGAACAAGGTATCACTTGCACTGAAAGAAAGTCCAAGCACAGAACTTCCACAAGGTAACTATCCTACACTGGAAGACACCAGCATCACAACTGGAGACATTCGTAAATACTACTAAAAGCAATATTTCTGCACCTGCTGCACCTCTTGTACAATAGCCAAGAATTACACTGCATCACCAAACTGCTGCTAACATTCAAAACATTGACTAAATGCACAAATCTGATCTGACACAAATTTTCATGAACATGCAAAACGTCATGAAACTGGTTAAAATGTGTTTCTAACCGATCCACTGCCAGAATTTTTAATTCTGCTCCCTTTGTTTTCAAACATAATTATCTTCTTAATCATCTATGCTTGATTGCTCCACAAATGCTCAAGACAAGACGGGTACCTCTTTTCCTTCCGTTCATTCCACTTGAGAATGCAATACCTACCTACGAAGATGTTGATCATAATTCTTTTCACCCATAACTCTTTTTTCACCTTTTCCCCCCCCATATTTTTTTTTCCACTAACTCTTAGGATGGTACAATATAAATAGTTGGAAATTTTTCAGTTAGTGTGCAATTTACACTGTGGTAGGATGACTGCAGGCAGAGCACTCTCATTTACCAGGTGGGCAAGAAGCAGGCAATGAAGATCAGCACTTAGACATTCTCAAAGTGGATTACAGTGGAGCTCAAAGGCAGTCAACCTCTGTATCCAAAAAGGAACGAAAAACAGAAGACTCCTTAAGGGTTTCTTCAGCAACATATGATAATCAAGGGAGCTCAATCCACTGGTTATGGAGATCTATGGAAATAAGACATGAATGTTGTCTTTGTGGTCAACTGAGATGCAGAGCAGAAGTCAGTGGATAATGGGGGGGGGGGGGGGGGGGAGGATTTGGCCAAAATCCATCTGGCCAAGCCTAGCAAGCAAATTCTGTACCTGTAGCAGTTACAGCTCAACACAGAACAGTGTATGACTGCAATTAGTTTGCATGTAGAGAAAGAAAAAGGTTTTGGACAAAAGTTGATAAGAAAAAAAAATCAGAATCTGCTTTCAAAAAGCAGCACAGAGTTAGCTGCCAGCCAAACCAATGCCACCCTTCCAGGCTTCCCACAGCTGGGCAGCCACCGACCGACCTTGGCTCCTTTCTTGTCCCCCTCCGTCTTGACGCCCAGAAGACGTCGCAGCAGGAAGAAGGAGATCTCCAGCTCTGTGTAGATCTCGGGCAGGGCTCCCACTGCTCCCAGCACCTGCCCCACCAGCCTGTCAGCACGGCACAGGGTCGGGTCGATCTTTGTCCCCACACCTGCCACACACATCGGTGGGGAATGCCGAAGAATGGACACCTAGGTGCACGTCACAGACATTCTCCCCTCCTAATTGCCGACCCATCCACCACTGAGTAATTTGAAAAGAAATAGTTTGCGCAGAAACTGGCCTTCTTATGACTTTGTCTATAATTTCTGTCTGAATTATTGAAAAAAAAAAAAAAAAAGGTCGTGGGAGGGGGCAAAAATGATCTGAATGGGGAGATTAACTGGAATTAAACAGAGGTATGTTCGACTTTTCCCAAAGATTCATTTACATTATTTTAAAAACAGAAAAGAAACAGCTAACAATTAATACAGAAAGAAACAGCTAACAATTAATACAACGGATAACAAATGAGGGAACTAGTGGGGGAGGGGGAGGGGGAAAAAAAGAAGTTTGTGCAGTGCTATGATCCACTTTGTCCCAAACATTATCACACATAATCTTTTTCATTCAGTGTTACAAATTTGTATCTGGGCTACCCATCTAATCTTTTTTTTTTAAAGAGATCTTTATTCAAACTCATAGTTCAAAAGGTTAAATCTACACCTACTCCATCCTGGTGAAGCAGTCCAACATATCTTATCACGCATTAAGTAATTATGCAGCAGAGCTGCTGTGACCAGCCAACCTGCAAATAAAGAAGAGTTGATGATTTCATTATGTCATTGACATATACAAACACACAGGACACTTAACTCACCAATGAGTCCTCCAGGCACGGCATACTGCAGGTCGTTCTGCTCAGCATACAGGGAGACAATTCTGGACAGGATGGGTCTGCAGGACAGCTTTCCCTCTGCGTCACGTGATACAATGCCAGGGCGCACTTCGATCTCTTGGCCCACCTTTCAGAGACAATACCCATGAATGACTCTATTTCTCAGCCACAAAGTGTCAACTTTTTGACCAACCTTCCAAAAACAACACTCTAGAATGTTATTTCTCAGTCACAAAACTTCAGCCACAAAACTCTGCAAAGAGTTAGCTTCTTGAAGCAAATGTCCCAATGAGGTGAGCACAATTCTTTTACATATCTGTGTATGAAAGAATTTCCAGAGTTTACGAACAGCTAGACTCCACTATGAATTTAACTGTATAGCTTCTTCACTCTGTTCAGTCCTAACCGTGTGTTCACTATTAATTTAGAGTTAACTGCTAGCCTCTGCTCCTCCCAGCTCACACCGTATGTAGTTCACAAGCAATTTTTTTTTTTTTTTTTTTTGCTGTCCCCATCTTCTGTGCCACCTCAGTGGCAGTGCATCCTCATAGCTCATTCCGAAACCCCATCCACAGCCACAGCCTGGTCTGTCCCACCGCAGCCCCAGCAATCCACAGGGAGCAGCAAATGTCAACCCACTGGAGAAGACACTGCACTGCTGCCGAGTGGTGGTGTTCAGTGGCGCCTGTTCTGATCCAACATACGCAGGACACCACCTACTAAGCCCCTATTGACGACAATAATTGCTTAGTCGCTGAGCCGGATGAGTGAGCTCTCCCTCCGGAGGGCGCCCCACCACATATGTTAAACGACAGCCCCCATGGACCCGCCAATACCAGTGACCCCAACAGAATCAAACCAAGGCCACAGACATGGAAAGGACATCGAAACTGAAGTCACTGTAAGAGCAGGGATTGAAGGGCCAGAGTATTTGAGACCTTTTTGTTTTTAATGCTGACCGATGAGAATGAGGATGATGAAGATGATGCTACGGATTTCCATTCCGGTCTGAGACTACTTGACAGGGCTGTACTATACCCTTCCTTTCATAATATATGCCAGTGTCAACCAGGCCCGAGAGATACAGACACCTGCAATGTTGTCAGGACATTTGAGCAACACTCTCAGAGATGCATCCATTACATGGATGAAACTCTCAACAGTGTGGTCCCAGTCTTTCCAACTGAGCCCACAGCAAACTCAACTCTCAGTGGGTGCCGGTTGGGGCAGAAAAATCCAACATGACTCTGATGGGAATCAAACCCACGACCTCCCCCCCAGCCAGGAGTCAACGACACTAACCACTTCGCTACGGCAGCTGGTGATCGCAAGCAGTTTGCTGTGAACTACATAACTCTCTTTTCTCTATGCCCATTACTACTGTGTAAACTCCAGGCGTCAACAATGGAAATTTCCCCATCACTTCCAACTCTGTTAGAGAATTTCTAGGTACAGTTAAAAACCAGTGCTTTTTAGTCCATCAAGTCCTCCCTGACTAGCTGCCAATGTTGTAATGAGTTGTGACAGTCTCCCACTCCCATCCACCCCCTCCCTGGTGGTGTGCGTTGTGGCAGGTGGTTGTGGCCTGCAGACAGCGACTCACCTTCAGCACCCCTCTCAGGATGCTTCCTCCGGCCACCCCACCCTGCAGGTCGTCCACCTCACAGCCAGGCTTGTTCACGTCAAAGGAACGAATCACTGAAACCAGCACCTTCAGCTCAACAACGTTTGCACCTCCTTCCCTGCACCGCACTTACAATGGTCATGATCTTACCACGCCTTAATTAAATACCAACAATCACAAGGTTGGATCATCTCTGAAATGAAATCTGTCACCAATGATACTGTAATTATGACATCTGGAAGATCAAATTCATGGATTTTTAAATATTATTCATCTTTTTTAACATTTGTGCCGACTGTAACCGATATATTTTCTAAGTCGTACCCTTGCTGGAAATGTTGGGAGGTTTGTTTGTTTTTATTTTCTTTATCACTTTGTACTGGGAACATCTTTCACATATAGGGGATCATCTCTCCCTCACTTCTTCCAGCGGTCCCTGATCCTTTTTTTTTTTTATAAAACTTTTTTAAGTACGCCACATGCACAGCCTTCAGATCAACAAAGTCCAAGCAGAGCATGTTGAAAGTGGAAGTCATGCCTGTGCTTACCGACAAGGAGAGGTGCAGAGGTGAAGTATCAAAGTACTGACCAATAAGGCGAGGCTCCGAGGTGAAGTCTCTGGTGGGGACAGGGATGCGTTTGGTGATGTATTCACAGATCACGTCTATGTTGTACTTGAGCTGGGCAGACACTGGGATGACTGGGGCTCCCTCCGCTACAGTGCCTGTGGCATGAAGACAACATACAATAATGACACTGGGATGACAGGGGCTCCCTCCGTACAGTGCCTGTGGCATCAAGACAACATACAATAATGACACTGGGATGACAGGGGCTCCCTCCGCCACAGTGCCTGTGGCATCAAGACAACATACAATAATGACACTGGGATGACTGGGGCTCCCTCCGCTACAGTGCCTGTGGCATCAAGACAACATACAATAATGACACTGGGATGACTGGGGCTCCCTCCGCTACAGTGCCTGTGGCATCAAGACAACATACAATAATGACACTGGGATGACAGGGGCTCCCTCCGCCACAGTGCCTGTGGCATCAAGACAACATACAATAATGACACTGGGATGACAGGGGCTTCCTCCGCTACAGTGCCTGTGGCATGAAGACAACATACAATAATGACACTGGGATGACAGGGGCTCCCTCCGCTACAGTGCCTGTGGCATCAAGACAACATACAATAATGACACTGGGATGACAGGGGCTCCCTCCGCTACAGTGCCTGTGGCATCAAGACAACATACAATAATGACACTGGGATGACAGGGGCTCCTCCGCTACAGTGCCTGGGGCATCAAGACAACATACAATAATGACACTGGGATGACTGGGGCTCCCTCGCTACAGTGCCTGTGGCATCAAGACAACATACAATAATGACACTGGGACAAGGGCTCCTGTACAGTGCGGGGCATCAAACAACATACATAATGACTGGATGATGGCTCTCGTAGTGCTGGATCAAGACAACATACAATAATGACACTGGGATGACTGGGGCTCCCTCCGCTACAGTGCCTGTGGCATCAAGACAACATACAATAATGACACTGGGATGACAGGGGCTTCCTCCGCTACAGTGCCTGTGGCATCAAGACAACATACAATAATGACACTGGGATGACTGGGGCTCCCTCCGCTACAGTGCCTGTGGCATGAAGACAACATACAATAATGACACTGGGATGACAAGGGCTCCCTCCGCTACAGTGCCTGTGGCATGAAGACAACATACAATAATGACACTGGGATGACAGGGGCTCCCTCCGCTACAGTGCCTGTGGCATCAAGACAACATACAATAATGACACTGGGATGACAGGGGCTTCCTCCGCTACAGTGCCTGTGGCATCAAGACAACATACAATAATGACACTGGGATGACAGGGGCTTCCTCTGCCACAGTGTATGTGGCATCAAGACAACATACAATAATGACATCAATAATGATTAATAACAATAACATTGAAGTGTGTAGTCGATTAGGATGAGCATTGTCTTCTTTACAGACAAACAATTAATGCAACAGATGTGATTGAAAACAAACTTTTTAAGAGAGGTAACCAGGTGTCTATGACAAGCATAAATAGCTGCAGACATTTACATACTTTCAACACCATCAACAAGGCTAACACACACACACACATGCAAACAGGCACACACACACACAATACATATGCCCACATACACACACACACCATCTTTGACAGGTCTATTTCATTTATCAGTCAAGTGGTAAACATCTGTTGGTGACAGTCTCACCTTTGACAAAGGCCAGGATCTGTTCGTACTGCTCCTTGGCCTGTGACTCTTTGACCAGGTCGATCTTGTTCTGCAGGATCAGGATGTGCTTCAGCTTCATGATCTCCACGGCAGCCAGGTGCTCTGAGGTCTGCGGCTGGGGGCATGACTCATTGCCCGCTGCGTCACCAGACACACACAGTCAATTCATAACATCACCATTCTCCTTCATTGCCCGCTGCATCACCAGACACACAGTCAATTCATAACATCACCATTCTCCTTCATTGCCCACTGCGTCACCAGACACACACAATTCATAACATCACCATTCTCCATTGCCCGCTGCATCACCAGACACACAGTCAGTTCATAACATCACCATTCTCCTTCATTGCCCGCTGCATCACCAGACACACAGTCAATTCATAACATCACCATTCTCCTTCATTGCCCACTGCGTCACCAGACACACACAATTCATAACATCACCATTCTCCATTGCCCGCTGCATCACCAGACACACAGTCAGTTCATAACATCACCATTCTCCTTCATTGCCCACTGCGTCACCAGACACACAGTCAGTTCATAACATCACCATTCTCCTTTATTGCCCACTGCGTCACCAGACACACAGTCAGTTCATAACATCACCATTCTCCTTCATTGCCCACTGCGTCACCAGACACACACAGTCAGTGCATAACATCACCATTCTCCTTCATTGCCCACTGCATCACCAGACACACAGTTCATAACATCACCATTCTCCTTCACTGCCCACTGCGTCACCAGACACACAGTTCATAACATCACCATTCTCCTTCATTGCCCACTGCGTCACCAGACAGGTAAGATAAGATAATGTTGCTTATAGCCCAGCCGACCGCAAAGGGCCACATCAGGGCTGTCACCACGTTAAAATCAACTCACCAGTCATTTAAAAAAAAAAAAAAAAAAAAAAACTTTCACACATCTCTTTAAATGACATCGTCTAGAAACGTACCAGAAACTTCGATAAAAATCTTTCTTCCATAAAATCTTAAATCAGATGAAAAATGTCAATCTCTCTCAAAAAGTCAAGGATCACGTCAGGCGGGACATCCCTGAACAGGATCTTCATGGACTCCGCCGTAAAATGTTTGTGTCTCACATCGTGCAAGTCCCAACACTCTAAAAGAACATGTTTCATTTGAGTGGCGCATGACATGGAATGCACCACGGAGCTTCTTCACTCTTTAAAAGGTAAGCATGGGTAAAATACGAATGGCCGGTGTGTAGCCGGCACAGAACCGTTTTCCTCTTTACGACCTCCCGACGTGGATGGGAGGAAGTCCTTAAGGTTTGGACGGATCTGAAAGAGTTTTGTTATTCGTCTGTGTGTTCCAATCCTCTTGCCAGAGGTCTCTCACATAATCATTAATTTTGGGTTTCACATCTGAGCAGGGGATATAAGTGTTGGACAGTTTCTCTCTTGTGGCGTTCTTGGCTAAACGATCAACCATTTCGTTCCCGCCGATGCCAACATGACCTGGAACCCAAGCAAGAGTAATGTTGTAACCGTCCGCCTTCAACTTGCTAAAAAGTTCAAAAAAAAGTAAAAGTTCTGGATGCTGAAGTTGCGGCCAGCTATGGCCTCCAAAGCTGACAGCGAATCCGACAGAACCAGAAAGTCCCTCTTTGAAGAATGTGAGATTATCTTCAAAGCCAGAACCAGAGCAGTAAGTTCAGCAGAATAGACAGAAGCATCTGAATGTATATGTTCCAACAGTATCTGAGAAGGAGCCCCAGGGCAGTAGGCTGCACAGGCCACTCCATCTTCAGACTTCGAACCGTCAGTGAAAACTTTTTGATAGGATGGGAATTTGGAACAGAGGTCGGCATACAATGCCTTGTACGCCAGAGAGCTGGTAGACTCTTTGCGAAAAGCTGCAAGATCGAAGCAAATCTCTGGTGTGAAAAAGGTCCACGGAGGTTGATCCGGAAACTTGGAAAATCGGAAACTACTCCCAGGTCTAGACCTGCATTCCGCACGTGAGGCTGCATACGAAGACCAAACGGCGGAATACATTTAGGGTTGTTTTCAAACTTACTTTGGAACGGAGGGTCAAAGACACAGTCATAGGCAGGGTTTTCTGGTTCTGAGAACAGTCGGATATAATAATTCAAAGACAGTTTCAGCCTGCGGTTGGACAGTGAAGGTTCACCTGCCTCTGCATACAGGCTGTACACAGGGGTGGTGCGGAACGCTCCAAGACAGAGATGAAGCCCTTGATGGTGGATAGGGTCCAAGAGTTTGAGGTAAGATGATCTTGCAGAGCCGTACACAGCACAACCGTAGTCCAGTTTGGAACGGACCAAGGCTCTGTAGAGGTGCAACAAAGTTTTCTTATCAGCGCCCCAGTCGGTGTGCGCTACGACCCGCAGAATTATTCAGTGCTTTCTGACAAGTAGTTTTGAGATTTTTGATGTGGCTGAGAAAGTTAAGTTTCTGGTCAAAAATGACTCCCAGAAATTTGGCCTCTTTAACAGCTGGAATGGGAGATTTCCCTACTTGAAGTTCAGGATCTGGAAAAAACTGACGGAAATTATGGAAGTGAATACACTGTGTCTTTGAAGCAGAAAAGGTGAAACCGTTTTCATCTGCCCATCGATGGATTTTATCCACGCAAAGCTGGAGCCTGCGCTGGACACTCGGTACAGGCTTCCAGTTGCGTAGACAGCGAAATCATCCACAAACAATGAGCAGTCTGAACCCTGCTGAACTGATTTAACAATGTTATTGATCTTAATACTAAAGAGGGCAGGAAACAGTATGCTCCCCTGTGGAACACCCAACTCCTGCTCGTGGACATCAGAGAGAGTGTGCCAACCCGGACCTGAAACTGTCGTTCTGCCAAAAAATTTTGAAGGAAAAGCGAAAGATGACCTCGAAAACCCAGATCATGGAGATCATGAAGTATCCCCGACTTCCAGGTGGTATCGTAGGCCTTCTCCACCAGACACACAGTTCATAACAGACACACAGTTCATAACATCACCATTCTCCTTCATTGCCCACTGCGTCACCAGACACACACAGTCAGTTCATAACATCACCATTCTCCTTCATTGCCCACTGTGTCACCAGACACACACAGTTCATAACATCACCATTCTCCTTCATTGCCCACTGCGTCACCACACAGTTCATAACATCATCATTCTCCTTCATTGCCCACTGCATCACCAGACACACAGTTCATAACATCACCATTCTCCTTCATTGCCCACTGCATCACCAGACACACAGTTCATAACATCATCATTCTCCTTCATTGCCCACTGCGTCACCAGACACACAGTTCATAACATCATCATTCTCCTTAAATTTGCAAGCTGCATCACCAAAAAAAAAAAAAAAAAACACATCACATTAATGTACAGTGGAGACTGGGCCATAAATCTGAAAAGTGTTCATCTAAAACCATTCTCTTTCTGAAACACCACCAGTATACCTGAAACTGTTTCTTAATAATTCATATTTTTCTCTTTCACAAAAAAATACACTGTTTCACTGCAAGAAAAAGCAAATGAACAAAAAAATCCAACATAGATCAAAGAGAGTAAGACAGAAGATGGCACATGCATACATAGTACATGCTAGGTCCACAACAACTACCTACATTTTTCTTCATTACTTGTGACTAGCAGATCCTAAATCCTGTCCATATAAATTCATTATTTAGTTTTTCTGGGTTTGGTTTTTGACCAAAACAGACTTGAATGCTAGAACTTTGTACCAATGAACAACCAGATCTTAAGTTTCAGGCAGATGCACACGTCCTGTGTGTAGCTATACTGAACACCTTGTGTACAAGTCTCTCTGCCCACTGGATGAACACACAAGCCACTGTACAGTGACAAACCAGCTACCCACCACAGCATCAGCACTGACCTATCAACACCAAGCCACTGTACAGTGACAAACCAGCCACCACAGCATCAGCACTGACCTATCAACATCAAGCCACTGTACAGTGACAAACCACTCACCACAGCATCAGCACTGACCTATCAACACCAAGCCACTGTACAGTGACAAACCAGCCACCACCACAGCATCAGCACTGACTATCAACACCAAGCCACTGTACAGTGACAAACCAGCCACCCACCACAGCATCAGCACTGACCTATCAACACCAAGCCACTGTACAGTGACAAACCAGCCACCCACCACAGCATCAGCACTGACCTATCAACAGCAAGCCACTGTACAGTGACAAACCACCTACCACAGCATCAGCACTGACCTATCAACACCAAGCCACTGTACAGTGACAAACCAGCCACCCACCACAGCATCAGCACTGACCTATCAACACCAAGCCACTGTACTGTGACAAACCACCCACCACAGCATCAGCACTGACCTATCAACATCAAGCCACTGTACTGTGACAAACCACCACCACAGCATCAGCACTGACCTATCAACACCAAGCCACTGTACTGTGACAAACCACCCACCACAGCATCAGCACTGACTATCAACACCAAGCCACTGTACAGTGACAAACCAGCTACCCACCACAGCATCAGCACTGACCTATCAACATCAAGCCACTGTACAGTGACAAACCAGCCACCACAGCATCAGCACTGACCTATCAACAGCAGGGCAGCGTCCATGACAGCAGCGCCGTTCAACATGGTGGCCATAAGAATGTCGTGACCAGGGCAGTCCACAAACGACACGTGTCTGAAAAAAACACACTCGTTCATATCACTTCCATTCTTTCATAAGAATGGCAGATTTAACTTAATGGTGTTGTGCAGAACCTTAAACACGAGTGCTCTAGTCACACGTTGTAATGTGCCAAAGCTTAAGCCTAGTCTGAGATGTTGATTTTTTTCTTCCCCATACTGAACATGTGAGCTTCAATACAAAGAAAACTGAAAATGCCATATGCTTGGAACAGTCATTTACATTGAGTACTTTCCCTTGAAAGAAAATGCTAGATTTTTCTCTGATAATGTTAAAACGGGTAAAAGCTTAGACTTTCCCGAATGAGATTGTGAAGCGAAGGCAACAATTATATTTTGAAGCAATTGAACTTGAGACTGATGAAGGCATTGACATTTTACACATTTTTACATGCCAAAGGGAACATTACTTAAATAGAAAAAACTTATTCATTTCATCCCAGTTAATTTGGTGATGGACATCGCTAATGTTCAAGATAAGTACACATGCCTTAACTTTTCCTTTTTACAATTTAGAGACATTAATTTGAAAAACTTCAGAAAGTTATAAGCAACATACATGAAAAATCACTTTAAAAACCTTAAAAGTAGACAGAAGTAACTTTCGTTAATTGTAAGCTTTTGTTATTTTGTGTAAGGCCCTTAAATTGTTATACAAGAACAGAGCACCATGATGCAACGGTGAGTCAACTTTACTTCATTGGCACTGAGATTACGGCAGACAAAAAGATCTTTCCTGCTTCTGAGCTGTCTATGACTGCTTTCATATTACTGAAGTCCATTACATTTTGATATCTTGCAGGCTAGAGAATGAAGAAAATGAGTGTGGTTGTCAGACATTGGGAACCAAATTCACAGCAGATGATTCTTTACTCCTCGGAATTCCCTAGAATTAAGTCAGCCTATCCTGCATTGGTACTCACTTTTTCATGCTTTGACTGTTCTGAAAATGTCACACTAAATCATCAGTCCCTGAAAGGACTGGTATGAAAAGATGTCAAATTAAAGAAAGAAGTGTCCACAAGTTCATCATCTCCATTTTCCATCTTACAGCACAAAAAGCAATGTTAAAGCTATCGTGAAATAGATGAACTTTATCGTGAAGATAAGCTGATCCCATGTTTAAAAGCAGAAAAAAAGAATTTAAAAACCTCCACATGGAAACGCAGCACACAGAGGCACATGCATGTACTAACATATGTGTAAAGGTCCAACCATATACAAACTGGACTTAACAGAAACCACAATTTGAATGCAAAGCTACAGCATGACACACAACAAACCAATACTGCGCAGAGCATACACACTCACACACCTCAGTGCAGACCCTACCTGAGGACTCTGAACTTGCCAGCACACCCCGGCCTGTCGCAAGCAAAAGCATCTTCTTTGGAGCTGCCACAGGATCTGTAGCACCCGGGCCGTGGACATGCTTCATTATCACATTTGTAGATCTGCACATCCAACATCACCTCGCCATCAGAACAACATACACATTTCAACTGGTCTTACATCAACTGGTGTAAGATAAGATAATGTTGCTTATAGCCCAGCCGACCGCAAAGGGCCACATCAGGGCTGTCACCACGTTAAAATCAACTCACCAGTCATTTGAAGAAAAAAAAGAAGAAAAAAAAAGAAAGAAAAAAAAGAAAAAAAAAACCAAACCTTTCACACATCTCAGTAAAAGACATCGTCTAGAAACGCACCAGAAACTTCGTTAAAAATCTTTCTTCCGTAAAATCTTAAATCAGATGAAAAATGTTAATCTCTCTCAAAAACTCAAGGATCACATCAGGCGGGACATCCCTGAACAGGATCTTCATGGACTCTGCTGTAAAATGTTTGTGTCTCACATCATGCAAGTCCCAACACTCTAAAAGAACATGTTTCATTGTGAGTGGCGCATGACATGGAATGCCACCACGGAGCTTCTTCGCTCTTTAAAAGGTAAGAATGGGTAAAATACGAATGGCCGGTGTGCAGCCGGCACAGAACCGTTTCCTCTTTACGACCTCCCGACGTAGATGGGAGGAAGTCCTTAAGGTTTGGACGGATCTGAAAGAGTTTGTTATTCGTCTGTGTGTTCCAATCCTCCTGCCAGAGGTCTCTCACATAATCGTTAATTTTGGGTTTCACATCTGAGCAGGGGATATAAATGTTGGACAGTTTCTCTCTTGTGGCGTTCTTGGCTAAACGATCAACCATTTCGTTCCCGCCGATGCCAACATGACCAGGAACCCAAGCAAGAGTAATGTTGTAACCGTCCGCTTTCAACTTGCTAAAAAGTTCAAAGAAATGCAAAAGTTCTGGATGCTGAAGGTTGCGGCCAGCTATGGCTTCCAAAGCTGACAGCGAATCCGACAGAACCAGAAAGTCCCTCTTTGAAGAATGTGAGATTATCTTCAAAGCCAGAACCAGAGCAGTAAGTTCAGCAGAATAGACAGAAGCATCTGAATGTATATGTTCCAACAGTATCTGAGAAGGAGCCCCAGGGCAGTAGGCTGCACAGGCCACTCCATCCTCAGACTTGGAACCGTCAGTGAAAAGTTTTTGATAGGATGGGAATTTCGAACAGAGGTCAGCATACAATGCCTTGTACGCCAGAGAGCTGGTAGACTCTTTGCGAAAAGCTGCAAGATCGAAGCAAATCTCTGGTGTGAAAAAGGTCCACGGAGGTTGATTCGGAAACTTGGAAAAATCGGACACAACTCCTAGGTCTAGACCTGCATTCCGCACGTGATGCCGCATACGAAGACCAAACAGCGGAATACATTTCGGGTTGTTTTCAAACTTACTTTGGAACGGAGGGTCAAAGACACAGTCATAGGCAGGGTTTTCTGGTTCTGAGAACAGTCGGATATAATAATTCAAGGACAGTTTCAGCCTGCGGTTGGACAGTGAAGGTTCACCTGCCTCTGCGTACAGGCTGTATACACAGGGGTGGTGCGAAACACTCCAAGACAGAGACAAAGCCCTTGATGATGGATAGGGTCCAAGAGTTTGAGGTAAGACGATCTTGCAGAGGCGTACACAGCACAGCCGTAGTCCAGGTGCAGCAAAGTTTTCTTATCAGCGCCCCAGTCGGTGTGCGCTACGACCCGCAGAATATTTCAGTGCTTTTTGGCAAGCAGTTTTGAGGTTTTTTATGTGGCTGAGAAAGTTAAGTTTCTGGTCAAAAATAACCCCTAGAAATTTGGCCTCTTTAACAGCTGGAATGGGAGATTTCCCTAACTTGAAGTTCAGGATCTGGAAAAAACTGACGGAAATTATGGAAGTGAATACACTGGGTTTTTGTAGCAGAAAAGGTGAAACCGTTTTCATCCGCCCACCGATGGATTTTATCCACGCAAAGCTGGAGCCTGCGCTGGACACTCGGGTACAGGCTTCCAGTTGCGTAGACAGCGAAATCATCCACAAACAATGAGTAGTCTGAACCCTGCTGAACTGATTGAACAATGTTGTTGATCTTAATACTAAAGAGGGCAGGAGACAGTATGCTTCCCTGTGGAACGCCCAACTCCTGCTCGTGGACATCAGAGAGAGTGGTGCCAACCCGGACCTGAAACTGTCGTTCTGCCAAAAATTTTGAATAAAAAGCGGAAGATGACCTCGAAAACCCAGATCGTGGAGATCAAGAAGTATCCCCGACTTCCAGGTGGTATCGTAGGCCTTCTCTAAGTCAAAGAAAATTGCCACTGCATGCTGTCTGTTCAAAAAGGCATTCCGAAGTGTAGATTCCAGACGAATCAAATGGTCAACGGTAGTCCGATGTTTGCGGAAACCACACTGTTCTTTCGCCAAAAGGCCATCGGTTTCAAGTTTCCACATGAGCCTAGCATTGACCATTTTCTCCATCAATTTACAAACACAGCTGGTCAAAGCTATGGGACGGTAGTTTGATGGATTAGAAAGATCCTTTCCAGGTTTGGGAATTGGAATAATGAGGGCTTTTCGCCAAGAAGGTGGAAAGAAACCAGTAGTCCACACATGGTTGTATACCTGTAGCAGGATGTTCAGACCTATTTGTGGAAGATGTTTCAACAGTTGATAATGGATTTCATCTATACCTGGAGAGGAATCGCTGCAAGAAAGTAAGGCAGATTTCAGCTCGTTTAACGTGAAAGGAAGATTATAGTCTTCCATGTTGTCTGACGAAAAGTTGCAGGGTGATTTTTCTTTAAGGGCTTTATTTTTGACAAAAGTGGCTGATTTGTTAGAAGAGGAAGAATTCTTTTCAATGGTTGAAGCCAGCAGATTAGCAACTGCTTTCTTCTCTGTTATTAAAGAATCCGAAAACTTGAGATGGTTCACAGTGGGACAGGTGTTCTTCCCTTTGATTTTCTTAATGATATTCCACACTTTTTTCTTGGAAGTTTTCGATGTCAGCCTGGAGCAGAAGCTTCTCCAGGACCGACGTTTACTGATTTTAAAAGTGTGTCTCGATTTGGCACGGAGTTTCTGATGGGCTCGAGCGTTGGGACCCGAAGGTCGTTGGTACACCTGACGCCGAGCCCGTTTTCGGACTTTGGAAATTTGTTGGCAGTCTGAATCAAACCAGGGTGTTTTTGGCATTTGAAGTTTATCGGAAGACACTGGAATACAAGCTTTAGCACACTTGATCACAGTGTTAGTCAGTGATTCTGCTGGGTCCGGACTCTGAAGAAAATCAGTGTCCTGGAATTCCTTAGAAATAGTGGCTGCAAATAGATCCCAGTTTGCTTTCTTATAATTTAGATGTTGAGAGACAGAGACGTGTTCAGTTATGACAGGTTGTAGAAGGACAGGGAAATGGTCACTTCCGTGCAGATCGTCATGGACAGACCACTCATAGTCCAGGACCAGCGAGGGGTCACAAACCGACAAATCTAAACACGAAAGTGAACCTGTGGAAGAATGGAGGTAAGTTGCAGATCCGTCGTTCAGACAACACAAATCCAAATCCGAAAGGACATCCTCAATTAGCAGACCTCTGGATGACGTATTGACA
The DNA here is from genome assembly GCA_018398815.1 of Conus ventricosus. Classification (NCBI taxonomy): domain Eukaryota; kingdom Metazoa; phylum Mollusca; class Gastropoda; order Neogastropoda; family Conidae; genus Conus; species Conus ventricosus. Next base: position 85,651,297 of record CM031610.1, on the reverse strand, counting down.
CTACCCCAAAGAGGATTGTGACCGTTAAAGTCACCCAACAGCAAAAAAGGTCGAGGAAGTTCTCTTATCAGACTGACAAGGTCCTGACGACAAACCGGGACTGAAGGAGGTAGATAAAGGGAACAGATTGTCACAGTCTTGTGGAGAGTGACTCTCGCAGCTACAGCTTGAAGGGAGGTAGACAGAGCGACAGGACTATACAGCAGAGTTTTGTGTATGAGAAGGGCAACACCGCCCGACAGTCCCAACGTGGATGGTTGTGCAGGTTTTGAAAGAACATTAAAGCCAGAAAAAGTGAAGGTCTTCTGGCTTTGAATTTGAGTTTCCTGAAGAGCCACGACGGAAGGTTTATAGATTGACACAGAAGCTGCAGCTCCTCGAAGTTGGAATTTAGACCACGGATATTCCAATGGAATACTGTACTATCCATGGTGCAGAGGGCGAAAAGGAGAGAGTTCAGGTCATCTCCTCCTCAACGTCTGCTTCCAATGGAGTGAATTTGTTATTTAGTTTCACTGGACTGTGTTGGTCTACAGACCTGCTGCAGACTTGCCAACAGGTGAAGGTCTGGATTTGGGAGACGGTGGAGGTTTTCTTCCTCATCTCCACCATCTCCACACTGGGTTGAACTCCCTTGCCCGCACGGGCACTGGACAGAGGAGTTCGAGGGGGGATTGCTGGTTTTTTAATCTGCCCAGCAGCAGATGTTGTAGACTGCTGGGCAGTATGAGGGGTGGCGGATTTTTTGCCTCCACCAGGGGCAGTCACTTCGGGTTGGAAGGTGGTGGACCTGCTTCCACCAGAGTTGACAGTTCTTCCTTGCAGTGTCTTGGAAAAGATAAATTCATCAGTCTGGCAGCAGACTGACCGAGTGGAAACTTTCTTTACGGCCCGAAGCATATGAAGATGCTGTGGGCGTCTGACTGCCCACAACCTGTTTGCGGGCCTCAAAAAAGGAGATTTTCTTTTCAGTTTTTATTCGTTGTATAGTAGATTCCTGAATCCAAAGAGGGCAGTTTCGTGAATAGGAGGGATGGTCGCCACCGCAGTTAGCACAATGTGCCGGATCTTTACACGGCCCATCATGGGTTGCCTTGCAGCAAACACCGCACACCTCCTGCCCAGAACAGCGGTCTCTGACATGGCCAAACCTCTGGCACCTGAAGCACCTCAATGGGGACGGAACATATAACTGAACACGGACGTTCAGGTAGCCAACTTTGATGACCGGAGGCAGCACAGGGTTGCAGAATGTCAGAAAGAGGGTGTTGGTGGCCACTCTTTCCGCACTTTTCTTTACTGTCACCCTGCGCACCTCCGTCACACACCCTGGGACGCCAGTTCCGTTTTGATCTCTGCCTCGGAGACACCTGCTAATTCTCGGCAGCGAATCACACCTTTCGACGAATTTAACTGTTTATGGGGAGTCACCTTGATCTCCCTGTCCACTAGTTTTGTTGCCCTCAACAGCTGTTCAGATTGTTTTTGTGATTTACATTGAATTAGAAATGAGCCATTCCTCAACCTCTTGATGGACCGAGGGTCACCTGCCAAACCTTGAAAGCCCTTTTGTATGGCAAAAGGGCTCAGAGCTGAAAGGGGTCTTTCCTGCTCCGTCCCTTCCATCACGAGCCAGGAAGCCCAGAAACCTGTCCTCTGTCTTACCTCAATGTCAAATCACTGTCCGTTGAAAATCCCTGAAATAGGGGATGCTGCCTTCCTCTTCTTTTTGGGGGGATATTTTTTGAAAAAGCCATATTTAGTTATTGTGTTTCATCCCTCCCTTACCCACCCACCTTGGAGTCCAACTAAGGGCCAGGCCAAGAAACCAATGTCTTGATCCCTTCCAGGCTTCAGAGAGACATACGACAAACAGAAACCACCAACCCTATCCCCCTGATCATGCTCAACTCCCGGAACAGAGAGCTGAGCACTGCAGGGTTTACTTGGCCAGCAGGGACTGCCTGTCTTGACCCAGCCCCAAGAAGGGAGCCGATTAGTACACCCGGCCAAAGTTTACTCCTGTCTAGGAGAGGTCCGAGCCAAAGTGATGTGTTGAGAGCGCTGGCCCTCTCAATCACCAGGATCTCATCCCCCTCCGACACAGGTCGCACCGCACGGCAAACGCGGCGGATCTTAAGGAGACCACAGAGAGAAAAGGAGTGTGGAAAAGAAGACTTGAAGGGAGACGAAGATAGAAAAGGGCCAAACAAGAAAGGCTGAAAACAAGAAAAGGAGAAAGGCGGGTTACTCTTAGTCAGGATCCTCACCCTTAGCCTATCTGACATGGGAAGCCCTACCAGGGGCATCAACTCCTTACCACGTTACGCTTAGGCCAGACAGCATCTTGGCTTCTCGACCTAGAAGCAGTTTGAAAAAACCAGCCTATATCCAAGTATTGATGCCCCGCCAGCAAAGCCTAAGGGATCACTGGACCGCGCAAGCCCTCCGACCACGGCAAGGTCGCAACCCCCGGAGGGATCAACTGGTGTGTCAACAATCTGAAGCTCTGAACATCTAATATCAAAGGAACTGTCTGTGCAGCATAAAACATGAAATATCAAAGGATCTGCACATACAGCATAATTTCAACACCCCTATCAAAGGATCTGTACTTACAGCATAAAATCAACATGAAATATCAAAGGATCGGCACACAGAGCATAATTTCAACACCCCTATCAAAGGATCTGTACTTACAGCATAAAATCAACATGAAATATCAAAGGATCGGCACACAGAGCATAATTTCAACACCCCTATCAAAGGATCTGTACTTACAGCATAAAATCAACATGAAATATCAAAGGATCGGCACACAGAGCATAATTTCAACACCCCTATCAAAGGATCTGTACTTACAGCATAAAATCAACATGAAATATCAAAGGATCGGCACACAGAGCATAATTTCACACCCCTATCAAAGGATCTGTACTTACAGCATAACATCAACATGAAATATAAAAGGATCGGCACACAGAGCATAATTTCAACACCCCTATCAAAAGATCTATCCTCACAGCATAAAATCAACATGTGCCTTTGAATGATTTGTACATGGAACTTAAGCTCAACAGGTTTCTGCTTTACCAATCAAGAATTGCAGACTTCTGTGTATACATATACAAACACATGCATATGAACCACACAAAGTCGTACAAGAAAACAGCGTGTTCATGGTCTGCAGGTAATTACTTTGTCTACAGAAGCTGGCCATCTGCTAAATAGTAAATTAGTGTCTGTGTGGCTAGAATTACTACATCATCCAAAGAGATGTGTAATACCTTCAACAATCCTAACAAAAGGGCACTGTGAAAGATTCCATTACACAAGTCTTGTTGTAAAGACCTCATATTTACAGTATGATACAGAGTAAACAATTCCATAAAAATATTATATTAGGTAGCGGCACGCCCCTGTCAGCAGTGAGGGAAAGGTTGATTTTAGGTGAAAATAGGCCAACTTCAATTCAGGCAGTACTGGTGTAATACTGTATCTATAACGATGCTTTTTGATTCTGAATAAACTTTATTTATCTACTTTTATTCTCATGTATTTTCATTTTTGTCATGAATGCGTGAGAGAGAGAAAATCTAAATGAAAAATACCCCCGGAAAGAAAAGTCAGCTTCGCCGTCAGCGAAATTGCCGACGTCCGCCGAACCCGAAGTTGGTACGTGTTAGAAAATCTCGACTCGCTTTACACATGCTGGACAGAGTGATCTAAAAATAGTTTCATAATAAAGATCGAAGATTCCTCTTTAAAACAGTACAAGTTTCAAAATAATTTAAGTCCAGTATTAATTTGAGAAACGAGTTGAAAAATTGGGTAAATTTCAATCTACTTTATCTCCAAGAAATACTGAATAAAGATATATCATCTTAGGGTGCGCTGGAAAGGGATTTCAAGTCCAACACAGCGGTATTGCAAAGGGAGCTCTATCCGTGCCATAGCCACCTATCGCAAGCCGGGAAAAGCGAGTGTGCGGAACGTCGCGAGGCACAACAATACAATCGGAATGGCGACCTACATGGCAAGTGCGTCGGACCGACACATCGTTTCAAATGAAGGGGACGTCCGTGTCCAGGATCTCTATGGTAAGTTTTATTTGTGATTAGGGCCCAGATCGATTATTTAAGCACATCTTTCAAAGAAATGATCGGTTGAGAATGACCAGATTATGGTTAGTTTTGAATTAGAAGTGATCAGTGAAAGTGTTGGGGAAAAACATGTTCTGTACTCTTGTCGTCTTCCTGTCGAAGTTGATTTAATTTTTATCGGAAGGCTCATTTTACCTAAACATTAACTAATATAATTTCAAGATTGCACATTGTCGAATCGTATGTTTAATTTTTTATATAATAAAAGTTTGGGGCATATTTTATTAAATTATTTGACAGTATCGATTACCGGAAGTGGAATGACTTTGGTCACAAGTAACAAACGATCTGGTCGATCTTGCGCGGCCGTGTTCGTGCGTTTTTCTTCGAAAGTGAATGCGCATAGTGATCGTTTATTTTTTTTGTTTTCATGAAATGATCTGTTGATTTCTGTCATTGTATGTGTATTTTGTAATAGTATTGAAGAAGGGGCAGTAGTACTTGTTGGATTTTTCTCGCGTGTATGAGCCCACCACATCATTCCGTTTATTATCTCTCTCTCCCTCCCCCTTATACAACACAGTCACGAAAAGAACATACATTTTATGAAAAAGACTGCATTTAAAAAAATACATGATCGATTGTGTGTGTGAGTGAATGAGTGTTTTAGTTTGCTTTTCTTGTTGCTATTGTTAAGGTACTTCAGCACTGAGCTTTCTAGTATTTATATAAATGTATGGTGAGAAAAGTACTAAAGAAATGTTCCTTGTTAAAATATGCTCACTTAGATTATTTTCCAGTAAATCTCATTCACTTCATTGTAAAAAGGTTATATTGCAAATGTCTGTGATGTCTTGAAAACACACTCACAATCACATGATATAGGTGTGTGCGCACGCACACACCCCACACACACACCACCACACACAAAACACACACACACACACACACATTGAAGCTCACAAACACCTCTTCCTCTTCTCCTGTCTTTTTCCCCCACACTGACACAGGTGCACGCATCTGAGAAGCATGCAAAAAACAATGGAAGTCAAGGCTTAAAGTTTTCCTTTCTTTCCTTGAAGATGCCCAGTTTCATCGCATGAAGCAGTACCTCACAGCAGAAGGAAGGGGAGAAAAGTAGGCTGACCAAGCAGTCAGTTGCCACCAACAAGCTGCTGCTTCAACTGGACTGTTTGAGACAGCCCTGTGAGAAGAGCTGGGATGAGATTTCCGCCTTTGTTGACAAAGTGTGTGATGAAAACATTTTTGCACACACTACACTGAAAACAGAGGTCAACCATGCAATCAGAGGTGTTTCAACGTTATCTGTGATGGTGATCTTCAGAGATTTTTAGAGACGGATGTCAGGTTCGAACTGGAAAGTAGAAATATTGGTCACTTCTTGCAGAAAAAAGGAATCAAGCGACACCATCTCCTTTCACCGATACCTTTGACCAGTCCCAGCTGTGTGAGGTGTCAGTGACAAAGGGGTTGCTGATTGATCTGCTGATCTTCCAGAAAGAAGAAGGCCTGTCTCTACAAAAAGAGTGGTTCCACATGATAGGGTTAAACATTGCAGGGCTCTCTGACAAACAGCTCAACACAAATTGGCCAAAACCAGGAAACCCTATGACAGTCTGTTGAAAAGTGCTTCCAGACCCAGCAGTCAGCAGAATTGAAAGACTTTCTTTTGCAGCCTCCAGAGCATTTTGTATTAAAAAAGAGTCTGGAACAAAACTTATCCCCACTAGAACCCTCTGCCTCTGCAGTACATTTGTCAGATCCTCAGGTCACATATGAAGAAAAGACGGATAATGGGAATGCGGCTATTAAATTAGCAACACATGGGAGACAGTTAGCTGCTCTTCGCCCGGGAACTGGAAGAAACACAGGCAGCACTCAAACATCAAAATCAGAAGTTGACACTCTGAAAAAAAGTTTTGCATGAAGAAAACCAACGTTTGATGGCACTAGAACGGAAATGGCTAAAATGATTGCTGATAAGAAATCATCAGATCAAGAACTTCTGTTAAGAGACAAGTTACAGAGAGCGAACAAAAAAATTTCAACAGTACAACAGCCGAATTATTACAAAAGGCTAAAAAGGAAAGAAAATGATATGAAAAAAACAGAGCACATAATTAAACAACATCAAAGTGGAGGTTGTCAAAGAAAGATAAATGGTCTTAGACAAAAACTGAAGAGCAGCCAAACTACTGCATCAAATTTGAAAACAAAGATAATTACTCTGAAGGAAAAAATGGAAGCAACACTATTGGACCAACAACATGCTGGTGAAGTTCTGCAAGATCCTGAAGAACTGCGCCTCAAAGATGAAAACGGGCACTTCAAACCGGAGGCAAAGATAGCAGTTATGGAGCTTGTGGGAGAGTCTGAAGTTCCTGCTCACAGGTGTGGTGCTGTCATCAAACTGCTGCACGGCTGTGTGGTGCCAGGATTCCAGAAGGTGATTTGCCCTCACAAAGGTCAGCTTTACGCTTTGCTGACCAAGGCCATGTGGTCATCAAGTCTCATGTGGCAGAGGTCCTCAGAAGTCACGAGCGCTGGGACTTGCACATTGATGGAACCAGCAGGAGTGGGAAGAGCTACATCAGTCAGCAAGCTACCACTGCCAGTGGCTCCTTCTCCATGGGCTTCTTCCTGTGACAACAGAGGACACCCCCACCCTTGTGGACATTGCCATACAGATGCTGGAAGAGCTGTTGATCTCCATCCAGAAGGGGCACCCGGTCTGTCATGATGCTGGACAAGCCAAGGAGAAGATGTAGAAATTTCATGGTGTTTGCCTCCAACCTCACCTGGCCCATCTTCTTCATCTGGGAGGTCTTCTGTTGTGGACTGGCCAAATGATCTACGCCAGAGATACGACGCATTCAAACGTTTCCTGTTTGAAAATCGTCTGTGATTAGCTTCTTTCAAGAAATGTCTGTTGTAAGTGACCTAAGGTGTTATTTGAAAGGTAGGACTTGTGAAGATTGTTCTTTCAGTGAGTTCAGCTATCAGTGACCTGTTGACATCATTTTCAAAAATAATGATTTTGGGTTTGAGATTTTTTACACTAGTATTGTTAGTAGATTATTAAGACAATCTAAATAAGCAAAAGTTTGTCTGTGAAGACTTTCAGTTAGTTTAAGTTATGCATACCACCATTTTAGATATCTGGTTAAAATTTGAGAGGAATATGACAAGTGGTTTGGAAAACATTGCAATTTTCCTGTTGACGTCTGTGGATTTTAGGTCCCCTAAGCATCATTTAAAAATGGATTATGCAGGTATTTTTTGCTTGATTTCTGTCATTTAACACTTACAAGACAAAAGATACCATTTAGAATACAACCACCAAGTTAGAAGTGAAAATCTGTATTAGTTCAGGAATTATGTCCATTTTTTCTAATTTTGTCGATCTACGGACTATTTGCCACTGTACATTTTGGCCTTTCTAAGCATATTTACACCTCATTAGATGGAACGTTTACAGACCCATTGAGCTGAAAAAAATTAGGCTAAGTCTATGCAAACTGGTAACTCAAAAATCTAAAGAAATCACTATTTGAGGTCATTTTCTAAAATCTGTAGGTCCCCAAACATGGCACTCGTGCCGATTTGACGTTTCCGGAATTGCATGAAGTGCCATTTTTGACCACAAGCAAAAGAGGCAATTTGTTTTGGACAGCCCTGTAAATTTGTGTGCTAAGAGTATATGGTACACACACTCCAAATGCATAATATCTTATGTCTCACATGCATGGTGTTCTTGCTGGGAGGCTTTAAAGATGCCATGTCACACTATTACATGCGAACGTTCGGCAAAATGCAATATTAAAATGTCGATATCTCTTAAACTAATAAAGATAGAGCAGTAATTTTTTTTTTACTCTGTTTTGCTTTAAAAGTTCTATCTAAAATCTTAAACAGAAATATGCAATTTGCAATTCAAATTTTGGCTGCCGCTACCTAATTATATTTCATGTAATCTAATAATAACCAAACGTACAAAAAAAAGCACTATACCTTTGCATTAGCGTATCCCAGTTTGATTGTGATGTTTCTTTCCAATTCATTTTTAAACCTGACAGTCTGCAACATGAAAATATGCAAAACACAATATAATAATATCAGGGATAACACAGACTTTCACAACCAAACAACGCTTAATGTGGACAACAAAAACACCACATACTCAGAATAATTAATTCTTCAAAAGGAAAAGTCGGGTGAATGTTTTATGACAAGGTACTGAAGACAACAGAGAGAGAAATCAGGTATTTCACAATCTATCGCAGTTTCTGTTTGCTGGTTTTCCCCCTTCTTTTCAGCCTGTATCACTACCAGCAAGACACCATGTAATTCATACACATCAAAATCATTTAAATGTAATATATTGTGGATATATATACAACCATTGTGGAGGCCTAATAGGCTCAGCTGGTCAGAGCACAAGTTTGCAACCAACTGTTTCCACTTTGAATCAAGCTGGCACTTCATGTAAAAAGTAGCATTTAACTGGCTTTGCCTGGTCCTGAGCCCCCTTCCCACCCCCTCCATCTTGCAAACCCTTTCCCCATCCCACCTTCACCCCCAACCCTCTTGACAGAGAGAGAGAGAGAGAGAGAGAGAAGAGAGAGAGAGAGAGAGAGAGAGAGAGAGAGAGAGTGAACAAACTGTGTTGGTTCTTCCCAAGTATATCCCCCCCCCCCCCCCCCCCCCCCCCACCCACTTCTTCACCATCCCCTCCTGTAACTACAAACCTGAATGAAATAGGCCCAGTTTTCTTCAACAAGTATGTATATTCTCATCAATTACTTGGCCATATACCCCTCTCTGTTCATCTCCCCCTCTCTCCACACCCCCACCTGCGTCTGTCTCGTCACTTACCTGGCCCCTTAGTAGCCCTTCAACAACCCGCCTACGGAGGGGTGTGTGTGTGTGTGTGTTGTAGTGTGTGTGTCTGTGTGTGTGTGTGTGTGTGTGTGTGTGTGTTTTGATGGTGTTTCACATGTTAAAAATCAATACTATACTAAGATCCAGGAGAAGGAAGTGCCATGTGTGAATGCACACATAAAAATATCTTGCTATACCTTAAATCCATTCCACCATCTAGAGAAGAGTAGTCATAGGCCATCAAGTGCAGTAAAAATGGTGAACACGAAAACAAAGCACATGCATACTGTTGTCATATTCAGACATCTTCAACGAACGAATGTGGCTATCTTAATGGTGGGATTAGAAAGTCACATTCGCAAAATTCTTACTTATGTTCAACCTTCGAGTTCCAGCTGAGGATAAGATAATGTTGCTTATAGCCCAGCCGCCCGCAAAGGGCCACATCAGGGCTGAGGAACGTTTAAAAACAAGAAACAGGTCTATGAGTGACAGTATTCATAAGACTGCCATTTTCAATGCCCATCTCCATCACATCACCGTGCATGGGTGTGGACTAACCAAAGTTTCAATTTGGAAATACTGAAACTGGTAAGCAGTCATATTCTTTTACTGTAACCTATCCAGGCACCTACCATAATTTTGATAAGTCAAACTACTGCATATGTGACAGTCATGTCAACCATGCTCAAAATCGCATCTCCATTCAGGCACACAAAAACACTTTTACATAATGCCTGACCAGGCACACAAAAACACTTTAACATAATGCACTGACCTGTACACCCGGAGATAGCTTTCACCACTGTGGACTTGCCGTGGGCCACATGACCAATCGTGCCTGAAACAGCATAGCTCATTAGCTGGACAATTACTGAAAGTTGCATTTCTTTTCTCTCTTGGTTTCTTGTCTGCAAGTGCTAGCCCCCCTCTTTTTCTAAACTAGTTTCCTTTTTCTTTCGTCTTTTTCTAATTATTCAAACAAACAAAAACCTGCATTTTTCTCTGCTGCTCATTCACTTACATGGTTTTCTTTCTTGTTTTAAAAAAAAAAAAATCCATTAATAGCTTCTATCTTATGAAATATTTTCAACATTCCATATTTCAATTGACAAAAAGTTTCAAAATTATCCTGAATGTTATTGCATACCAAAAAGAATACCAAAACAGCTGAAAACAATCAGCATTTTTCAACAGATCTCAGAGGTATGATCAAGTCCAATCCGCAACATGAAATGCCACACAATGAAATGTTTCAAGTAGGTCCAAGTAAACTGGGTCTTCAGTGGCTGTCTAACTCTTCATTTTAAGGGAGTTATCTCCCTAACATATGAAAGGAAAAAATTTTTAAGGCTTTAAAACATGGGAGGTGGGATATAGATTGGAAGAGTTATATCGGATAAGATAAGATAAGATAATGTTGCTTATAGCCCAGCCGACCGCAAAGGGCCATATCAGGGCTGTCACCACGTTAAAATCAACTCACCAGTCATATAAAAAAAAAAAAAAAAAAAAAAAAAACCACTTTCATACATCTCATTAAATGACATCGTCGACAACGCACCAGAAACTGTGTTAAAAATCTTTCTTCCGTAAAATCTTAAATCAGATGAAAAATGTTAATCTCTCTCAAAAACTCAAGGGTCACATCAGGCGGGACATCCCTGAACAGGATCCTCATGGACTCCGCTGTAAAATGTTTGTGTCTCACATCGTGCAAGTCCCAACACTCTAAAAGAACATGTTTCATTGTGAGTGGCGCATGACATGGAATGCACCACGGAGCTTCTTCACTCTTTAAAAGGTAAGCATGGGTAAAATACGAATGGCCGGTGTGCAGCCGGCACAGAACCTTTTCCTCTTTACGACCTCCCGACGTGGATGGGAGGAAGTCCTTAAGGTTTGGACGGATCTGAAAGAGTTTGTTACTCGTCTGTGTGTTCCAATCCTCCTGCCAGAGGTCTCTCACATAAGATAAGATAAGATAATGTTGCTTATAGCCCAGCCGACCGCAGAGGGCCACATCAGGGCTGTCACCACGTTAAAATCAACTCACCAGTCATTTAAAAAAAAAAAAAAAAAAAAAACTTTCACACATCTCGTTAAATGACATCGTCTACAAACGAACCAGAAACTTTTTTAAAAAAATCCTTCTTCCGTAAAATCTCAAATCAGATGAAAAATGTTAATTTCTCTCAAAAACCCAAGGATCACGTCAGGCGGGACACCCCTGAACAGGATCTTCATGGACTCCGCTGTAAAATGTTTGTGTCTCACATCGTGCAAGTCCCAACACCTCTAAAAGAACATGTTTCATTGTGAGTGGTGCATGACATGGAATGCACCACGGAGCTTCGTCACTCTTTAAAAGGTAAGAATGGGTAAAATACGAATGGCCGGTGTGCAGCCGGCACAGAACCGTTTCCTCTTTACGACCACCCAACGTAGATGGGAGGAAGTCTTTAAGGTTTGGACGGATCTGAAAGAGTTTTTTTTTCGTCTGTGTGTTCCAATCCTCCTGCCAGAGGTCTCTCACATAATCGTTAATTTTGGGTTTCACATCTGAGCAGGGGATAAAAGTGTTGGACAGTTTCTCTCTTGTGGCGTTCTTGGCTAAACGATCAACCATTTCGTTCCCGCCGATGCCAACATGGCCAGGAACCCAAGCAAGAGTAATGTTGTAACCGTCCGCCTTCAACTTGCTAAAAAGTTCAAAAAAAAGTAAAAGTTCTGGATGCTGAAGGTTGCGGCCAGCTATGGCCTCCAAAGCTGACAGCGAATCCGACAGAACCAGAAAGTCCCTCCTCGAAGAATGGGAGATTATCTTCAAAGCCAGTACTAGAGCAGTAAGTTCAGCAGAATAGACAGAAGCATCTGAATGTATATGTTCCAACAATATCTGAGAAGGAGCCCCAGGGCAGTAGGCTGCACAGGCCACTCCATCCTCAGACTTGGAACCGCCCAGTGAAAACTTTTTGATAGGATGGGAATTTGGAACAGAGCTCAGCATACAAAGCCTTGTACGCCAGAGAGCTGGTAGACTCCTTACGGAAAGCTGCGAGATCAAAACGAATCTCTGGTGTGAAAAAGGTCCATGGAGGTTGATCCGGAAACTTGGAAAAATCGGAAACTACTCCCAGGTCTATACCTGCATTCCGCACGTGAGGCTGCATACGAAGCCCAAACGGCGGAATACATTTCGGGTTTGTTTCAAACTTACTTTGGAACGGAGGGTCAAAAAACACAGTCATAGGCAGGATTCTGGGGTTCTGAAAACAGTCGGATGTAATAATTCAAAGACAGTTTCAGCCTACGGTTGGACAGTGAAGGTTCACCTGCCTCTGCTTTACAGGCTGTACACAGGGGTGGTGCGGAACGCTCCAAGACAGAGACGAAGCCCTTGATGGTGGATAGGGTCCAAGAGTTTGAGGTAAGATGATCTTGCGGAGCCGTACACAGCACAACCGTAGTCCAGTTTAGAACGGACCAGGGCTCTGTAGAGGTGCAACAAAGTTTTCTTATCAGCGCCCCAGTCGGTGTGTGCTACGACCCGCAGAATATTCAGTGCCTTTTGGCAAGCAGTTTTGAGGTTTTTAATATGGCTGAGAAAGTTAAGTTTTTGGTCAAAAATGACTCCCAGAAATTTGGCCTCTTTACAGCTGGAATGGGAGATTTCCCTACTTGAAGTTCCGGATCTGGAAAAAACTGACGGAAATTATGGAAGTGAATACACTGGGTTTTTTGTAGCAGAAAAGGTGAAACCGTTTTCATCCGCCCCACCGATGGATTTTATCTACGCAAAGCTGGAGCCTGCGCTGGACACTCGGGTACAGGCTTCCAGTTGCGTAGACGGCAAAATCATCCACAAACAGTGAGCAGTCTGAACCCTGCTGAACTGATTAACAATGTTGTTGATTTTAATACTAAAGAGGGCAGGAGACAGGATGCTCCCCGTGGAACACCCAACTCCTGCTCGTGGACATCAGAGAGAGTGGTGCCAACCCGGACCTGAAACTGTCGTTCTGCCAAAAAATTTTGAATAAAATGAGGAAGATGACCTCGAAAAACCCAGATCGTGGAGATCATGAAGTATCCCGACTTCCAGGTGGTATCGTAGGCCTTCTCCAAGTCAAAGGAAAATTGCCACTGCATGCTGTCTGTTTAAAAAAGCGTTCCTAAGTGTCGATTCCAGAGTCCTGACCCAGCTGAATCACGGGACTAACACTATGATTAAATGTGCTAAGGCCTGTATTCCAGTGTCTTCCGATAAACTTCAAATACCAAAAACAACCCTGGTTCGATTCAGAATGCCAACAAATTTCCAAAGTTAGAAAAGGGGCTCAGCGTCAGGTATACCAACGACCTTCGGGTCCCAACGCTCGAGCCCATCAGAAACTCCGTGCTAAATCAAGACACACTTTTAAAATCAGTAAACGTCGGTCCTGGAGAAGCTTCTGCTCCAGGCTGACATCAAAAACTTCTAAGAAAAAGTGTGGAACATCATTAAGAAAATCAAAGGGAAGAACACCTGTCCCACTGTGAACCATCTCAAGTTTTCGGATTCTTTAATAACAGAGAAGAAAGCAGTTGCTAATCTGCTTGCTTCAACCATTGAAAAGAATTCCTCCTCTTCTAATAAATCAGTCACTTTTGTCAAAAACAAAGCCCTAAAAGAAAAATCACCCTGCAACTTTTCATCCGACAACAGGGGAAGACTACAATCTTCCTTTCACATTAAACGACTGAAATCTGCCTTACTCTCTTGCAGCGATTCCTCTCCAGGTATAGATGACATTCATTATCAACTATTGAAACATCTTCCGCAAGAAGGTCTGAACATCCTGTTACAGGTATACAACCACGTGTGGACTACAGGTTGCTTTCCACCTCTTGGCGGAAAGCCCTCATTATTCCCATCCCCAAACCTGGAAAAGATCTTTCTAATCCATCTAACTACCGTCCCATAGCTTTGACCAGCTGTGTCTGTAAATTGATGGAAAAAATGGTCAATGCTAGGCTCATGTGGAAACTCGAAACCGATGGCCTTTTGGCGAAAAGAACAGTGTGGTTTCCGCAAACATCGTAGTACAGTCTCTCACATAATCGTTAATTTTGGGTTTCACATCTGAACAGGGGATATAAATGTTGGACAGTTTCTCTCTTGTGGCGTTCTTGGCTAAACGATCAACCATTTCGTTCCCGCCGATGCCAACATGACCAGGAACCCAAGCAAGAGTAATGTTGTAACCGTCCGCTTTCAACTTGCTAAAAAGTTCAAAGAAATGCAAAAGTTCTGGATGCTGAAGGTTGCGGCCAGCTATGGCTTCCAAAGCTGACAGCGAATCCGACAGAACCAGAAAGTCCCTCTTTGAAGAATGTGAGATTATCTTCAAAGCCAGTACCAGAGCAGTAAGTTCAGCAGAATAGACAGAAGCATCGGAATGGATATGTTCCAACAGTATCTGAGAAGGAGCCCCAGGGCAGTAGGCTGCACAGGCCACTCCATCCTCAGACTTGGAACCGTCAGTGAAAACTTTTTGATAGGATGGGAATTTGGAACAGAGGTCAGCATACAATGCCTTGTACGCCAGAGAGCTGGTAGACTCTTTGCGAAAAGCTGCAAGATCGAAGCAAATCTCTGGTGTGAAAAAGGTCCACGGAGGTTGATCCGGAAACTTGGAAAATCGGAAACTACTCCCAGGTCTATACCTGCATTCCGCACGTGAGGCTGCATACGAAGCCCAAACGGCGGAATACATTTCGGGTTTGTTTCAAACTTGCTTTGGAACGGAGGGTCAAAACACAGTCATAGGCAGGGTTCTGCGGTTTCTGAGAACAGTCGGATGTAATAATTCAAAGACAGTTTCAGCCTGCGGTTGGACAGTGAAGGTTCACCTGCCTCTGCGTACAGGCTGTACACAGGGGTGGTGCGGAACGCTCCAAGACAGAGACGAAGCCCTTGATGGTGGATAGGGTCCAAGAGTTTGAGGTAAGATGATCTTGCGGAGCCGTACACAGCACAACCCTAGTCCCCGTTTGGAACGGACCAGGGCTCTGTAGAGGTGCAACAAAGTTTTCTTATCAGCGCCCAGTCGGTGTGTGCTACGACCCGCAGAATATTCAGTGCCTTTTGGCAAGCAGTTTTGAGGTTTTTAATATGGCTGAGAAAGGAAGTTTTTGGTCAAAATGACTCCCAGAAATTTGGCCTCTTTAACAGCTGGAATGGAAGATTTCCCTACTTGAAGTTCCGGATCTGGAAAAAACTGACGGAAATTATGGAAGTGAATACACTGGGTTTTTGTAGCAGAAAAGGTGAAACCGTTTTCATCCGCCCACCGATGGATTTTATCTACGCAAAACTGGAGCCTGCGCTGGACACTCGGGTACAGGCTTCCAGTTGCGTAGACAGCAAAATCATCCACAAACAATGAGCAGTCTGAACCCTGCTGAACTGATTTCACAATGTTGTTGATCTTAATACTAAAGAGGGCAGGAGATAGTATGCTCCCCTGTGGAACACCCAACTCCTGCTCGTGGACATCAGAGAGAGTGGTGCCAACCCGGACCTGAAACTGTCGTTCTGCCAAAAAATTTTGAATAAAAAGCGGAAGATGACCTCGAAAACCCAGATCGTGGAGATCATGAAGTATCCCCGACTTCCAGGGGGTATCGTAGGCCTTCTCCAAGTCAAAGAAAATTGCCACTGCATGCTGTCTGTTTAAAAAAGCGTTCCTAAGTGTAGATTCCAGACGAATCAAATGGTCAACTGTACTACGATGTTTGCGGAAACCACACTGTTCTTTCGCCAAAAGGCCATCGGTTTCGAGTTTCCACATGAGCCTAGCATTGACCATTTTTTCCATCAATTTACAGACACAGCTGGTCAAAGCTATGGGACGGTAGTTAGATGGATTAGAAAGATCTTTTCCAGGTTTGGGGATGGGAATAATGAGGGCTGTCCGCCAAGAGGGTGGAAAGCAACCTGTAGTCCACACGTGGTTGTATACCTGTAACAGGATGTTCAGACCTTCTTGCGGAAGATGTTTCAATAGTTGATAATGTATGTCATCTATACCTGGAGAGGAATCGCTGCAAGAGAGTAAGGCAGATTTCAGCTCGTTTAATGTAAAAGGAAGATTGTAGTCTTCCATGTTGTCGGGTGAAAAGTTGCCAGGGAGATTTTTCTTTTAGGGCTTTGTGTTTGACAAAAGTGACTGATTTATTAGAAGAGGAGGAATTCTTTTCAATGGTTGAAGCAAGCAGATTAGCAACTGCTTTCTTTTCTGTTATTAAAGAATCCGAAAACTTGAGATGGTTCACAGTGGGACAGGTGTTCTTCCCTTTGATTTTCTTAATGATGTTCCACACCCTTTTTTCTTAGAAGTTTTTGATTTTCAGCCTGGAGCAGAAGCTTCTCCAGGACCGACGTTTACTGATTTTAAAAGTGTGTCTTGATTTAGCACGGAGTTTCTGATGGGCTCGAGCGTTGGGACCCGAAGGTCGTTGGTATACTGACCTGAGCCCGTTTTCTAACTTTGGAAATTTGTTGGCATTCTGAATCGAACCAGGGTGTTTTGGGCATTTGAGTTATACCGGAAGATTTTACTATAAATTGTAATTACTCATTGAAGACAGTTACTGAAGTAACTGTCAAGGGAAGCATAGTCAATACCACGGCAATCTTAGAAGAGATGCTCACTTACCAATATTGATTGTGGCCTGTCTGCTGATGACTTCGGGTGTCAAAGGATTTAGGCTATTGATATCCTGCAACATCAGAGGCATTAAAGTGAGCATACGAATAAGTTCACATTTCAGGGGAAAAAATACACAAGACTGATACAGACAGACACAGAGGGACAGAAACACAGAGAGAGAGAGAAAGAGAGAGAGAGCGAGAGAGAGAAGAGAGAGAGAGAGAGGAAGAGAGAGAGAGAGAGATGAGAGAGAGAGAGAGAGAGAGACAGACAGACAGACAGACAAAAAGAGAGAGAGAGAGAGAAATTAAGACAGATAAAGAGAGAAGTCTGAGAAGTCAAACTGATCAACTCGATGAAGACTGAAAAAAAGTATAAAATATGATATCTTACATTTTTCAGCTATTACAAACTCTGTAATAAAATTTTTTTTTTTTCTGTTGTTTTTTTTTTTTTAAGTTGATGGCAAATCTTTCACTTAATGTAAAATAATCCTACCCTTTCGTTTTTAACTAGCTGAAACACATTACCCTATCTCATTTCAAACAACTTGTCAGCAATTTTCATACCTCTACGTATATAAATGACACCAGATTTAACTAATAAATGAAAACAGTATCCAATATAGGGACAGAAACCATGATCCATTGCCACAAAGACCTCTTTAACAAACTAAGAAGTGGAGTTTTGCAAGATAAATTTTGCAGATGCCAACCTGCTGATCACATTCAAACGGGACCGTAAATACTCACTGATCTTCAAACTTTCTTTCAACAGAGTCATTAATGTTGAATCTAATAAGGAAAAACTTAATTCACAATGCTCTGTAAGTTTGCAAATGAATCAGAACATGAGCTGACATATTTGAAATAAGTCAACTTTAAAACTGTAGTAAGAAGCTGTCCAAAGGAAACAGCTGTCCCAAACTGAATTAGTCAAAGACTTTGCTGATGACATAGCACAACAAAGGCCAGCCAATTTGGGAGATTTAAAAAACATTCCAACAATGCTCAATTACAAATCCGCAATTTGGGAGTCAAAATTTCATTATCCTTACAGACAGCCATACGAATCTTCATTCCATAAAAATTTTGATCAGATGTCAAAGAACTAAAAAATCACATCCGTGGGGGGGGGGGGGGGGGGGGGGGGGGATATCAAGTGAATGCAAATGTCTTACATTAATTACAATCCCAGACCCATGTACTCAACATTTATTCTTGGCTGTGTTTGTCAACAAAGAACTTTAGTATTGTCCTGAAAAGTGAAATACATTAGAAACTTCTCTGCCCTCCTCAATAAATTTCAATACTTGCATTTGAGCATTTCTAAAGTAATAAAACTGACAAATCTTAAACCTGTTAAATTTGTCATATTGATTATGAAAGCATGTATATAGGGCCTCATATACAGAAAAGGTAAGCCCAGTGTTAAACAAAACAGAGAAGAGACCAGGCTTTTTAAGCAACAATGAGTAACTTCATAGTGTAAGACATACTTCTGGTATCAAATCCCAATTTTTCATAAAATGGTGCTTTAAAAAACACAAAAAAAACCTCTCTAAAAGTTTTCTGAGGGGTGTGGATCAGATTAGGGATTGAAGCCCTCCAGGGTGGGGCTGAGGGCAACCTCAGCAGGAAGGCTGTTCCGTCGGGTATGGTCCTGGGGAAGAAGGATTTCTATCTATACAGAGTCCTGCAGCTGGAAAGGTGGTATTTTTGCTGGATGAGATTGTGGGGTTCCTTTGGGTGCAGAAGGATTTTGAGAGGGTTTGTGGGTGTGTTAATAATGAGGCTTCCATTATGAAATTTGTAAAAGTTCACTAGTCGCGCCTTTCTCCTTTATTCTGTGAGGGGGGACCACTGAAGGGTTTCAAGCATGTTTGTACACTGGAGGTTTTCCGGTGTCGATGGGTTTACCCAGCAAGCAGCTCGGCGTTGGATCGCTTCCAGCTTCTTAATATCCTTCTCTATGTAGGGGTCCCACACAGACTGGCGTACTCAAGGGCTGGGTGGACTAGTGATAGGTACGCCTGCTGCTTAATACGCTGGGATCATACTTTCAGGGTTTCCCTCTCAGTAGTCCAAGAGTCTTGTTGCATGGTTGGAGACATTGGAGAGTGGGGGCTCCAACTGAGATCAGAAGTGGATGGTGACGCCGATGTATTTGGAAATTACTGTGTCAAGGGTGTGGCCACGGAGAGTGTAGTTTGAGGGTAGGGGGTTTCTCTTCCGGCTCACTCGCAGTGTCTGGCATTTGTCTGGATGGAAACTCATGAGCCATCTCTGCTCCCACTCTGCGAGTCGATCGAGATCCTTCTGGAGGGCTTGTTGGTCGCTGGTGGAGGAGACAGTTTTGTGGCACAGAGTGTCATCAGCAAAGAGACGAGCAGTGGAGGACGATCCAGTCGGCATGTCATTGATGTAGAGTAGGAATAGGCTAGGCCCAAGAACAGAACCTTGGGGAACTCCAGACTCCACAGGGACAGGACTGGAAGTAGCTCCATCCACCACTACTGACTGCTGTCTATCCAAGAGGAAATTCTTAATCCTAGTGTGTGTTTTACCTGTGATACCAAGGGAATGGGTCTTGTGGAGCAGGAGGGAGTGACAGACTTTGTCAAACGCCTTGGAAAAGTCCATAATCAGAGCGTCTGTCTGTTTTCCAGCCTCAAGGTTTATGGATAGCTTGTCTATAAGTCCAATGAGCTGGCTTTCACAGGTGCGCTGACGTCTGAAGCCGTGCTGTGCTTGGTGACAACACCATTCTCCTCAGCGAAGTTCATGACGGTGCTCATGATGATGTGCTCCATTACTTTGCATGGAACACTGGTCAGAGAGATAGGACGGTAGTTTTTCGGGCGGTAGCGCTCACCTTTCTTGAAGACTGGGGTAACATTGGCAATTCTCCAGTCGTTTGGTTACTATGCCCCTGTTCAGGGAGCACTGGTAGGAGTGTGAAAGCAGGGGCTAGTTCTTCAACAAGCTCTCGCAGTAATCTCGGGCTAATGCCGTCTGGACCAGGAGCTTTACTCGGATTCAGGTCCTTAAAGAGCTTGGTGACTCCTGCTACTGAAATTGTTGGGGTGCTTACAGTAGGAAAGTCTGATAGAGGATCTGCCACTAGGCCAGTTCTAGAAATAAACTCTTCTTTGCTGCAGGTGATCTTTGGGCTGCAGGCTGAGTAGAATTGCTGATTTAGCACTTCAGCTCGTTTTTTTAGCTTCTGTGATGAGTCTGCCGTCTTTCCTTAGTGGAGCTACACTTGTAGCCTCAGTGTGTAGGGCCTTGATGTATGCCCAGAACTTTTTGTTCCGTACTGGCTTCTCATCTGTGCCGTCGATGAACATGTTCTCGGTGTATGTCCAGTACGAAATGGTGCAGAGTTTTCTCTGGACATTGTTTCCAGCTTATTCCGTTTGGTTCGCACTTTTGGGTTTTGTCTTTTTCCACTGTCTTACCAGTCGGACTCGTCATCCACTCACCTCAGGGTTGCATATCTACCCAGGGCTTTTGTATTTTCCCGCCTATGTTATATTGTGGATATAGCTTCACTGTCAAGGAGAGATGCCTTCTTTCACCGCGATTGCCAAAGAAGCTGTTCTGTGTCCATCTATATGTGTCGAAGGAATTCCGCACCGAATGAGAGAGTTTCAGCTGCACTGGATTTAATTGAAGGCCAGTCTGCTTTAGCATATGGGACTGTGCGCTTTGGGAATGTATGACATGTAGGGTTGGTGTCAGACTCCCGGTAGACGATGTCATGCACGGAGAGTCCAGGGAGGGGCCTATCCGAGGCACTAGGGAAGGAACCGTGAGAACGAGGTCAGGGTGTTCTGTTCACTTGTTGGGAATGTGACACGCTCGCGTACCCAAAATCATTCACCAGGTCAAGCAATTGAGGGTTGTGGATTTCAGAAGAGAACGCAATATCAGAATAATCCTACTTGATGATTGTGACACCTATGGAAAAAGATGATTACCGAACTGAAAACTTCGAAAACCGCTTTCATACAATACGTACATGTTACTTTTCATACTTGTCTTCTTCCTCTGAGTGTATACGGGCCCACAATCAACACTGCTTATTCTGGCCAAATGGGCTAGAATAACCGCGATTTCTACTTTGATTTCTAACTCGTCAATATCATTGATAAATTAGTAGTGTATATATAGCTGTATGTCAAACTCAAGGTGTTCACCTTTCATCTTTCATCCATTTGACGTCCTCAACCTCATGTTGACTATTCTGACGTTTTTTTTAATGAGGGCAGGTGCAGCAATTTAACAAAAAAAGAAAAAACAACAACAAAGGTTAATTTAGTATTCCTTGCTCTTGACACAAACGTGTCAAGAGTCTTTGCTCACTACTGTGTTCGGCGGAGCGTTCCAGTCCTTATATATACGTGGATACAAGTACTCCCTGTCGATACAAAGTATTGGCACTGCGGTGTTTAAATTGCTGTTCATGATCCTCTACCTGACGGGTTGGAGCAGGAATCAATGCAGGATTTGTCATGCAGACCAAGCCATGAATATCTTAAAACATTAAAAGGATGGCCAATCTGGTGATCTTTCTTCGCTGCCTAGGGGTGCCAGCCGATTCATGATGAGGCTGCTGACTTGGAGAGTTGTATAACGACCTGTGACAAAGCTAGCAGCCCTCCTTTGGACAGATTCAGCTTGTCCTCGTTTGTCGTCGTGGTAGGGTCCCACACAGAAACAGGCCTATTCCAGCGAGGGTCGTACCATGGTTTTTAGTAGGCTGCAGCATTTAGCTGGAGTGGCGCTTGATCTTGAGGTTAACGCCTGAGGAAGGCCAGGGTCTTGTTGGCCTTTGTGCAGATACAATTTAATGCTGCTTGTCCCAGCAAAGGTCATCGTGCTGGTGACCCAAGTACTTTGCAGAAGTAACCACATCGAGAGAAATGTCCATGTAGAATGGTATTCGCTGGAGAGTGTCGTCCTCTATCTTATGTCACCAGGCAGATTTACACTACTCAGGATGGACCTCCATATCCCAGCTCCTTCTCCCACGTTGAAGAGTCCTGGAGGTCTTATTGTAGCAAGTGTGACGTATTTAGGTTTGGCGTCTGCTAGTTGACGACAACTACAATAGTGGGTCCAACCACTACTCAGATTTTTTTCTGCGCTACTATAGATCAAGCTGGAGAAAACTCAAATCCCTCTTCAGTGTGATAGCATCCAGCTTATGGCTTAGGGTCGCATGCCTTATGCAAAATAACCACCAATACAATATGCATCTCGAGCATTGTCCTGAACTGGAAAAAAACTATGCTCAAATTGAAAAAGACATGTTGGCGATAGTTTTTGGGGGTCGTGGACGGGGGGATTTGAAAAGATACCTTTTTTGGACACCACAGTCACTTGATCTGACCACAAACCATGGGAGTTATCCACCAAAAAAGTCAGCACTCAGCTCCACAGAGAAACGAAATGCGTGCACACCCAGAATATGACTATGAGATAAGAATAAGATAAGATAAGAGAAGATAAAGATAAGATAAGGATAAGAAAAGAGATTAGATAATATAAAGTTGCATATAGCCCACCACCGCAGAGGGCCAACCTCAGTCCTGAACAGGATAAGATAAGATAAGATAATTTGCTTATAGCCCACCGACCGCAGAGGGCCACATCAGGGCTGACACCACGATAAAATCAACTCACCAGTCATTTTAAAAAAAAAAAAAAAAAAAAAAAAACTTTCCACAACTCGTTAAATACATCGTCTACAAACGAACCAGAAACTTGTTAAAAAACCTTCTTTCCGTAAAATCTCAAATCAGATGAAAAATGTTAACTCACTCAAAAACCCCAGGATCCGTCAGGCGGGACATCCCTGAACAGAATCTTCATGGACTCCGCTGTAAAATGTTTTTTGTCTCACATCGTGCAAGTCCCACCCTCTAAAAGAACATGTTTCATTGTGAGTGAGGTGCATGACATGTAATGCACCACGGAGCTTCTTCACACCTTAAAAGGAAAGAATGGTAAAATATACGAATGGCCGGTGTGCAGCGGCACAGAACCGTTTCCGCTTTACGACACCCGACGTAGATGGGCGGAAGTCTTTAGGTTTGGACGGATCAGAAAGAGTTTGTTATTCGTCTGTGTGTTCCAAACCTCCTGCCAGAGGTCTCTCACATAATCGTTAATTTTGGTTTCCACATCTGAGCAGGGGATAAAAGTAATTGGACAGATTCTTCTCTCTGTGGCGTTCTTGGCTAAACCGATCAACCATGTCTTCCCCGCCGAAGCCAACATTGCCAGACCCAAGCAAGAGTAATGATTGTAAAACCCGTCCGCCTTCAAACCTTGCTAAAAAGTTTCAAAAAAAGAAAAAGTTCTGGATGCTGAAGTTGCGCCAGCTATTCTCCAAAGCCGTGACAGCGAATCCCGACAGAACCAGAAAGTCCCTCCTCGAAGAATGGAGAATTATACTTCAAAGCCAGTACAAGAGCGTAAGTTCAGCAGAATAGACAGAAGCCATCTGAATGTAATATGTTATCCAACAATATCTGAGAAGGAGCCCCAGGGCAGTAGGCTGCACAGGCCACTCCATCCCCTCAGACTTGGAAACGTCAGTAAAACTTTTTGATAGATGGAATTTGGAACAGAGCTTCGGCATACAAAGCCTTGTACGCCAGAGAGCTGTAGACTCCTTACGGACAGCAGCGAGATCAAAACGAATCCTCTGGTGGGAAAAAGGTCCATGGAGGTTGATCCGAAAACTTGGAAAAATTCGGAAACTACTCCCAGGTCCTAAACTGCATTCCGGCACGTGAGGCTGCATACGAACCCAAACGGCGGAAATACCTTTCGGGTTTGTTCAAACCTAACTTGAACGGAGGGTCCAAACAACACAGGGGTCCATAGGCAGGATTCTGCGGTTCTGAGAACAGTCGGATGTAATAAATCAAAGACAGTTTCCGCCTCGGAGGACAGTGAAGGTTCACCTGCCTCTGCGTACAGGCAGTACACAGGGGGGGTGCGGAACGCTCCCAAGACAGAACAAGCCTTGATGGTGATAGGTCCAAGAGTTTGAGGTAAGATGATCTTGCGGAGCCGTACACTGCACAACCTATTCATTTGGAACGGACCAGGGCTCTGAAGAGGTCAACAACGTTTTCTATATCACGCCCATCCGGTGGTGCTACGACCCGCAGAATATTCAGTAGCCTTTTGGCAAGCAGTTTTTTGAGTTTTTTTAATATGGCTGAGAAAATGGTTAAGTTTGGTCCCAAAAATGACTCCCAGAAATTTGGCCTCTATTAACCAGCTATGGAAATGGTAGATTTCACCCTACTTGAAGTTCCCGGATCTGAAAAAACGACGGAACTTTATGGAAGTGAATAACTGGGATTTTGATAGCAGAAAAGGTGAAACCCATTTTCATCCGCCCACCCGATGGATTTTCTCACGCCAACTTGGAGCTGCGCTGGAACACTCGGGTTACAGGCTTTCCAGTTGCGTAGACCAGCAAAATCCTCCACAAACAATGAGCAGTCTGAACCCTGCTGAAACTGATTGAACAATGTTGTTGATCTAATACAAAAAGAGGGCAGGAGATATTATGCTCCCCTGTGAACACCCAACTCCTGCTCGTGGACAACAAGAGAGTGGTGCCAACCCGACCTGAAACAGTCGTTCTGCCAAAAAATTATTGAATAAAAAGCGAAGATGACCTCAAAACCCAGGATCGAGAGATCATGAATGTTATCCCCCATCTTCCAGTGGTATCGTAGGCCTTTCCAAGTCAAAGAAAATTGCCACTACCATGTGCTGTATTAAAAAAAGCGTTCCCTAAGATGTAAGATTCCAGACGAATCAAATGGTCAACTGTACTACGATGTTTGCGGAAACCCACACTGTTCTTTCGTCAAAAAAAAGGCCATCGGTTTTCGAGTTTCCACATGACCAAGCATTGACCATTTTTTCCATCATTTACAGACACAGCTGGTCAAAAGCTATGGGACGGTAGTTAGATGGATAAGAGAACTTTCCAGGTTTGGGGAAGGGAAAAATGAGGGCTGTCCGCCAAGAGGGAGGAAAGCAACCTGTAGTCCACTACGAGTGTATACCTGTAACCGAGTTCAACCTTCTTACGGAAGATGTTTCAATAGTGATAATGTATGTCATCATAACCTGGAAGAGAATCGCGCTGCAAGAAGTAAGGCAGATTTCAGCTCGTTTAATGTAAAAAGGTAGTATAGTAAAAAGTTATCTTCCATGTGTCGGATGAAAAGTAGCAGGGAGAATTTCATTTAGGGCTTTGGGTTAGACAAAAGTGACTGGATTTATTTAGAAGAGGAGGAATTTCTTTTACATGGATGAAGCAAGCAGATAACAACAGCTTTTCTTTTCTGTGTATTAAAGACTCCGAAAACATGAGATGGTTCACAGTGGTACAGTGTTCTTCCTTTGAATTTCCTTAATGATGTTCCACACTTTTTTCCTTAGAACTTTTAGAAGTCAGCCCTGGAGCAGAAGCTTCTCCCGGACCCGACGTTTACTGATTTTAAAAGTGTGTCTATTGATTAGCACAGTAGTTGCTGTGGGCACGAGCGTTGGGACCCGAAGGTCGTTGTATAACCTGACGCTGACCCGTTTTTCTAACTTTGGAAATTTGTTGGCATTCGAATCGAACCAGGGTGTATTTGGCATTTGGAAGTTTATCGGAAGACACTGGAATACAGGCCTTTAAGCACATTTGATCAATAGTGTTAGTCAGAGATTCTGCTGGGTCTGGACTCTGAAAAAAATCATTTCCAGGAAATTCTTTTAAATAGTGGCTGCAAAAAGATCCCAGTTGCTTTTTTTATAATTGATATGTTGAGAGACCCAGGAACGTGTTTCAGAAACTACAAGGTTGTAGAAGGACAGGGAAATGGTCCACTTCGTGCAGATCGTCTGGACAGACCACTCCTAGTCCAGGACCAGCGAGGGGTCCAACAAACCGACAAATCTAAACACGAAAGAGAACCTGTGGAAGAGTGGAGGAAAGTGCAGAACCGTCTTACAGACAACACAAAACCAAGTCTGAAAGGACATCCTCAATCAGAAGACCTCTGGGTGACGTACCGGCACAACCCCAAAGAGAATTGTGACCGTTAAAGTCACCCCAACAGCAAAAACGGTCGAGGAAGCTCTCCAACAGACTGACAAGGACCCGATGACGACCACCGGGACAGAAGGAGGTAGAAAAAGGAACAGATGGTCACAGTCTGTGGAGAGTGACTCACGCAGCATACAGCCTGAAGCGAGGTAGACAGAGCGACAGGACTATACAAGCAAAGTTTGTGTAGGAGAAGGCAACACCGCCCGACAGTCCCAACATGGATTGTTGAGCAGGTATTAGAAAGAATATTAAAGCAGAAAGAGTAAAGGTCTCTGCTTTGGCATTTGAGTTACCTGAAGAGCCACGACGGAGGTTAATCGGCCCACTGACACAGAAGCAGCAGCTCCTCAAAGTTGAATTTTAAATCCACGGATATTCCAATGTAATAATGTACTAAGGTCTATCCATGGTGCAAGAGGGCGAAAAGGAGAGAGATCAGTCATCTCCTCATCGACAATTGGATTGAATTTATTTGTAGTTTCACTGGACCTGTGTTATGGTCTTATGGACCTGCTGGCAGACTTGCCGCAGGAGACAAAGGCCAGGAGTTGAGAAGGTGGAGGTCTGGATTTGGAGATGGTGGAGGCGATTTTTCCTTATCTCCACCTCTCCACACTGGGTGGAACTCCCTTTGCCCGCACGTTTGCACTGTGACAGAGGAGTTCGAGGGGGAAAGCCAGGTTTTTTTAATCTGCCCAGCAGCGATGTTGTAAGACTGCAGGGCCAGTCTGAGGGGTGCGGAATTTGCCTCCACCAGGGCAATCATTTTGGGTGAGAGTGGTGGACCTCTTCACCAGAGGTTGACAGTACGGACTGCAGTGTCTTCGAGAATCGTAGAAGTCATCAGTCTGACAGCATACAGAATCGAGTGGAAACTGTGGGAAACTTTACCGTACAGCCGAAGCATAGAAGAGGCTGTCGGCGTCTGACTGCCCACACAACCTGTTTGCGGGCTTCAAAAAGGAAATTTTCTTTTCTGTCTTTAGTCATTGAATTGGCGGATTCCAGAATCCAAAGGACAGTTTCTGAAGAGGAGGATGGTCGCCACCCGCAGTTAGCACCATTGCCGATCTTGACACGGCCCATCCAAGGGTATGCCTGCAGCAAACACCGCATTACCTCTTGCCCTGAACAGCTGGTCCCTGACATGACCAAACTTCTGGCACCTAACCACCTCAAAGGGGACGCCATATAGCAGAACATGAACATTTAGTAACCAACCGTGATGACCCGGAGGCAGCACAGGGGTTGCAGAAGGTCAGAAAGAGGGTGTTGGGTGGCCACTCTCTCTGAACCCTACTTTATCGTCACCCTGGCCGCACCTCCGACACACCCTGGGACGCCACTCCGTTTTATTTCCGCCAGCTGAAACACCCCCAGATCTCTGCATCGAATCACTCCTTTGGATAGATTTAATAGCTTAAGGGGAGTCACCCTGATCTCCCTATCCACAACTATTTTGCCTTCTAGCAACTGTTCGGATTGCTTCTGTGATCGACATGAAAGAAGAAACGAACCAATCCTCAATCGTATTATGGACCTAGGTTCACCTGCTATACCATGAAAGCCCTTTTGTACAGCAAAAGGGCTCAAGCTGAAAGAGTCTTTCCCCTGCTCTGTCCCTTCCACCCACGGCCAAGGAAGCCCAGAAACCTGACTTCTGTCTTAACCTCACTGTCAGAAATCACTGTCTGTTACAAATTCCCTGAATAGGGATACTGCCTTCCTCTTCCTTTGGGGGGTGTAGTTTTTTTATGAAGTCATATTTAGTTTATTGTGATTCATCTCACCCTTACCCACCCACCCTTGGAGCCAACTAAGGGGCCAGGCCAAGAAACCCCAATGTCTTTTGACACCCTTCCCAGGCTTCGGGAGAACAATTAAAAAAAAAACGACACACAGAAAAACCACCAACCCCAATCCCCCCCTGATCATGCTCAACCCCGGGAAACGAGAGCGTGAGCACTGCAGGGTTTTACTTTGCCAGCTGGGGGAACTGCCCGTCTTGACCCAACCCAAGAAGGGAGCCGATTAGTACACCCGGCCAAAGTGTACTCCCCAGTCTAGGAGAGGTCCGAGCCCAAAGTTATGTGTTGAGAGCTGCAAGGCCCTACTCAATCACCAGGATCTCTCATTCCCTCCGACACAGTCCGCCACCGCACGGCAAACGCGGCGGATCTAAGGAGACCACAGAGCGAACAAATTGTGGAAAAGAAGACAATGCAGGGGAGACAAGAAAGAAAGGCAAATAAGAGGCAGAAAACAAGAAAAGGAAAAGGCGGGTTACTCTTAGTCAGGACCTCACACCTTAGCCTAACTGACATGGAAGCCCTACCAGGGGCATCCAATTCGTCCTTACCACGTTACGCAAGGCCAAAACAGCATCTGCACCTCTCAGCTAGAAACTAGTGTTGAAAAAAAACAGCCTATCTCCAGTATTGATGCCCCGCCAGCCAAGCCAAATGGATCACTGGACCACATCGCAACCCTCCGACCACGACAAGGTCGCAACCCCCGGAGGGGTATGAGTATGAAGGTTAACAAAAAAGGACTAGAGATTATCTGGCGGAACACGATTGAGCAGTGAGCAGTGGATGGGAAACCTGAAGAACAAATAGCCACACAGAATGGATTTTTGCACGGAGCTTGAAAACATGGATAAACCCAGGAGCTATCATCTGGAAACTCATAGTCCAACCTACAAAAAGTCAACAAAGGCAGATGAAGATATGAAATCTGTACTGATGACAAATCATACTGGAAGGATGGCCAGAAGAAAAGAAACTCAATCAGACAACATGCAAAGCAATTTTTCCCATTCCGGGATGAATCAGTCAGTACAAAATGGTGTGATTTTCAAAGCAAGCAGAGAGGTTGTACCAAAATAATGAGAAAACAATTCTTACGAAAATGCACGCAAGTTATGCCGGTATCAAGGAAGTACCAGACGGGAAAGAGAATCCATATTGCCTGAATGGAATCTGATATTGGAGATTTTCGTCCAAAGATTGTGTCAAACTGCCAAGAGTTCAGCCCAGAGACAACAAAAGAACACTCATCAGCAGTGACATACCAGAGTTGCCATGGCAGCATCTGGCTGCCGATTTGTTTAATTGTAAAACGAAAAGCTATTCTGGTAGTGGTTGACTTAATACTCTGATTTTTTCGGAATATGATGGTGCTCACCAGCCAAGGACAGTGATGAAAACATCAAGAAGATAAAAGCCCATTTTGAAAGACATGGAAACCCAGAGAGAACTGACCACTGATAGGACCACCATTCAACTCTAAGGAATTTGGAGAAATTTTCGACAGGTTTACAGATTTGAACACATAACATGTTCACCCCATTAATCCACATCAATATGGAAAAGCTGAAAGTGCTGTGAAAGTCCTTGAAGAACTGATACAGAAATATCACCAAAGTGGTGAGGATGGAC
Organism: Conus ventricosus; assembly: GCA_018398815.1. Taxonomy (NCBI): domain Eukaryota; kingdom Metazoa; phylum Mollusca; class Gastropoda; order Neogastropoda; family Conidae; genus Conus; species Conus ventricosus. Next base: position 85,622,014 of record CM031610.1, on the reverse strand, counting down.
ATTTGGCCTTACTGGAGCTGAGAAATACTCCATCAGAAATACTGGAAAGTTCACCTGTGCAGAGACTGTTCTCGAGAAGAACAAGAACACAGCTGCCTACAACGAGGTCCATGTTGAAACCGTCAGTGAAGCAAGCCACAGATGGACTTCAGGCTAGAAAGGTGAAACAGGCAAGATACTACAACCGTGGAGCTGTAGAACTGACTGAGTTGAAACCTGGACAAGTTGTGCGGTTCAGACCACCTGGCTGTAAAAGATGGGTCAAGGCTCAGGTTGAAAGACAAGTCAACATAAGGTCGTACAACATACGAACTGAAGATGATTGCAGATTCCAACGAAACCGATGTGACGTCCGAGAAACAAATGAAAATTACAAGCCAGCAGAGCTTCAGATTGTTTTCAGACATCATGGGCCCAATGACCCATGCCCATGCAAAATGATGGGTCAATTTTGAAAAAGATGGGTCATTGACAATCAAAGGTATGTTCACCTGGTCCTTGAACAGGTACTGCCTGCGTTTTTTCCGCCCACACCTGCACTGCACTCATAAAGGGCATGTCCTGGAAGCTAGGTCCATCAATGCACACCCTCATCAGCTGGTCACAATGTGTGTTTGTGAGGGCACTTCTCCTCTGGGTGTGAATGTAGTTCTGCACCAAGAAGGACCTTTCACAATCTGCTGTGTGGACAGGCAAGGTCAGAGCACAGGCTGTCAGCTTCTTAAGGTTTGGAAAGTCCTCAGGGTAGAACTTGCAGATGGCCTGCCACAGAGTCACAAAGTCGTCTCTAGGGAACTGCTCACTCAGGACTGTTCTCTTCAGAAGTCTCCACTCATCCATGGTCTCTTCTCTGTTGATAAAAGGCTCAGTGCTGGTGCTCTTCTGACCCTCCCAGGTGTGTGTCTTCTCGTCAGCAAACTGTTGAAGAAGTTTCTCCATTTGTTCCATGCCCCAGTCATCCAACTTGTTCTTGTCAACAAATGAAATCGGCCTCATAGCCAGCACCCCCCTCCCTCTTTTTTCTTCTTCTCCGCTAAGTCTCTCTCTCTCTTCCCTTTTCCCACCCCATCTTCCTCGCGATGTGTTCATGGCACTTAGCTATTTTTAGCGGTGGCAGTTTGCTGGATGACTGACCCACTAAACGCTGGAGGAGGGGGGGGGGGGGCGAGGGGAGGGAGGGGGGATACACATGCCGCCTTGCTGAGATAAGATACAAGGGCAAGGAGAGAAAGACAATGGAGTGCGGGAGGGAGGAGCGGAAAGGGAGTGGGGAAATAACGTGCCGGCTGGCCGAGAGAGAGAAGGGAGAGAAAAACAATGATGGCTTCAATTTTCAGCTAAGAGATAAAAACTAAACACTTACCACTCGTTTTATCCTTTGAAAACATTGCTGACAAAGTTAGCTGCCGCTGGTTTTCACTTTGTTTGAGCTTTTTCTTCGGTGGCATCTTGTCTTTAGCAGAACGATGACTCGATTCCACACGTGTTGAAAAGTCAGACGATTTCTGGACCCAGGCGATTTCGCCTTTGCAAGGTAAAACTGATAGATGTTCGCTGATTGGTTGTTGTGCTTGGCTGTCAGCCAATCACACACAGCGATGCTAGACAAGGCAGCAAGGTGCCAGTTTGGGTGCTTTTCTCCGTTGTGTGGCCACATGTGCTTGGACCAGAGATAGTAGATATTATCTCTGCTTGGACCTGGTGTGGCTTGGTACCGACAGACCGAGGATCGAGACAAGTTGGCGATTTTTATGACGCGCCAGGCTGGCGCATACACACTGACTGTTACGCGTCATTCTGATAAAATATGCGCCAATGGCGCGGGCGCGCCAACAATCTGAAGCTCTGAGCCAGTGTTTCAGCCACCACATGGCAACAAAAGAACAGTCATTTTTTATCCCACCAACAGAACGACTGACTTGTGTCCATCAAACAGGATCAAGAGTGGCCAAATGATGCTGCAACAGACGGAAACAGTCAAGACAGAGAATCAACAGGCCTTACAGACTGCTTACTCCAGGAGCGGATGAAAGATCAACTTCAAGTAGCAGTCAAGGAATTCCAGAACCAGCTGGGGCGCAAGCAGATTGCCAGGACTCTCTAATTGATCAAGAGAACACTGTTGAGCAATCACCACCCAGCAAGTAGAACCAAAACACACTCGATTTGGTCGCACGGTGAAAACTCCTGCCTATCTGAAAGACTATGTTTATCGAAAGTGATGAACGCATCTTGAACTTGAAACAACTCACCTTCTGTTTTTATTGATGTTAGATTTAATCCTATAATCCAGGGCAGTTCATTTTGTGTTAAAAGTTTGTTCTTTTTTCGACGTTCATTTGTTGATTTAAAGACAGGGAGATGTGACGTATTTAGGTTGCGTCTGCTAGTGACGACAACTACAATTGTGGGTGACTTCCATTGGACTGGCCAATGTCAGGCTAACGATCCAGGGCTCCCAATGACGCACATATGTGCGTCCATGACGCACTATGAGCGAAAAGGACGCACTAACAAAATGTGTAGCGAGTCCTGCGGGACGCACTACAAAATCAGGCAAACCCAAAACGTGCCGCGGTCAGTGATCAAAGCTGAGCACACCACAAGCTTCGCACGCGATTGCCTGCCGTCAAATTCAGGACAGCGTGTGCCCTCGAAAGTACAGTAAGCCGAGAAGTTGCGTAAACACCGATAGGCTCGCCTTGTGGCCCACGTCACTGAACGGTTACTCAGTCGACCGGCTGACTTATTCAGACTGTGGCGCCCGCCGCCACTAATTAACCAATTCCATGACTCACAAGTTGTAACAATCGCGTGCACAAGCGTAGGCGAACGAAGCAGAAAGGAAGTTCACGGCTATCGCATCTCGCAAATATGTCGTTGCTTCAGTGGTTGGGCGCTCCTAAAAAACGCAAAGAAACATCTTCTGAAGATGCTACAGACAGTAAATCGTCGATTCCTAAAGAAATATCTACAGCAACACCACCTAACAAGAAATGTTTTTTTTTAAAGAAATGTTTTCAGAGAGAGAGAGAGAGAGAGAGAGAGAGAGAGAGAGAGAGAGAGAGAGAGATTGTATTTACACTGAAATGTTCAGATTGTCAAGCCGATATTTAAAAAAGCAAGAAATACTACATTTTCTGTATTGGTTAATTTTGTTCATGGGACTCTCTATACCCCCTCTGGGACTCTCTACAGCATCAGTGAAGGAGTCCCTGGGACCCCCTGTCTGTCAGTACAAATGGTAGCCCTGCGATCTACGAACTCGACTGGACTACGGACTCGAACCTTCCTGTGCGGCAGCCCACAAGTAAAACGAAACAGCTAGGACTGGTCCTGGTTTGACGTGACGAGTCTATAGACTGCAGTGTCATCTGCAAACAGCCGAGTCTGTGAGGTGAGCTGATCTGGCAAGTCATTAATATTATCAGCCAGAAAAGGCAAGGTCCAAGCACCGATCCTTGTGGCACCCGGATCCGACATCTGCCAACTCTGAAGCTGCTCCGTCTATGACTACGGCTTGTCTCCTATCGCTGAGGAAGCTCTCAATCCACCGATTGATGTTGCCACGGACTCCATAATGGTGTAGTTTGTGGAGCAGGAGACTATGGTTAACTTTATCGAACGCCTTTGCAAAATCCATTATGACAATGTCGGTCTGCGCTCCGCCTTCCATATTCCGAGACAGTTCTTCTGCAAACTCAGGAGCTGCGTCTTGCAAGACCTCTGCCTCCGAAAGCCGTGTTGGAGCTCTAACTACCATCACAGATGTCGAGATTGATGATCCGCTGACTTGACACTGAAATGAGCCATGCTGACGGCAAGATGCTAATGCTCTACTTCGTGAAAAAAAATACAGATCATTTAGAATTACCCTCAGAATTAGACAATGAATGAAATTCATATTAATTTACTTACCAATGAGTTCAGATCCTGTTTAGACAAATGTGGTTGTCTATTCGTTTCGGGTTTCTCTTCATCTCCTGCCATTTTCACAGCCTTCTTTCTGATGCAAGCGAGCCGGATATCCCACCGTTCCACAGACCACTTCCTGTCCCAGAAGAAGTAAATTATATCCAATCAGAAGCAGGCAATCCTTTCAGTGGGTTCCTAACTTTGTGCTACTTTTAAGACACTACTCGCGGACCACATGAAATGGAGGAAGCTGAGAAGGAAAAATATTTCATCATATTTTTTCAGTTTCTCCGTGGTGACAAAGCCGTAACACGTTTACGAATCTGACGTGGAAGTAAACACCAGATGCAGCTGGGCTTTCTGTATCCTATGGACGTATTTTTTTGCCCAGAATGTCTCGATCATAAAAATTCACGCGATGTTCGTGCAATATTTCCAGTAATTCGTCATGCAGAAGAAAATAGGCCAGACACCGTAAACAGTGCACGTGCGAATCACAGTGTAAAGGCAGCATGTTGCAAACCACATGGATTGCATTGTTGCTGGGCTTCTGGTCCTCGCTCTATCTGCTTGACGCATTTTTGAAGGTAGGTTTTTGTGCTAGCATGATCAGGTGGTTCAAACATTGATTCCATTCATGAATAGTTCAGACTCAATATCAGAGTGACCAGTATGTAACTTGTTTTTGTTTGTTGTTGTTGTCGTTTTTTGCTTGATCAAAATTCATTTTTCCCAAAAACTGTAGGCCTAATTGACTGGACCCATCTGGAAGAGAGTACCGTGTATGCAAAGACAGTAGGCTGCTTCCACGCAGCCGTTCATCAGCAGGACTAGTGTACTCGTGCTCTCTCTCCCCTTGAATTTATGCCGAAAGGCCTTCAACGTATTGATCCAGATCCAGATCCAGATCCAAATCAGTGCCACCCCATCAGAAAAGAGCAAGCATGCACGAAGACGTGGTAAAACAATATAGGCCCTATATGAAGTGGACGCAAGAGAATAAAATTACCTTAAAAGAAAAAAAATTATACAAGTCCTTAAATTTTGAGGACCTCTTTTAAAGGACTTTGGACTTGTGCTCAGTTGGTAGAGGACTCGTAACCTTGGTGATCCTGGGATTGCGGGTTCAAATCTTCGCCAGGCCGTTTCAGGACAGGGGGATTTTCCCACAGAGTTAACATTGGTTCTGACTCCATCTCCCATACAGTCCTTCTAATGAGACTTCTAATGAGATGAAATTCCATATATGAATGCACGCATCTTGTAGTTGTACACACATAAAATCCCATCACCAGCTTTCGGAAGAGAAGGCCAGTTTGGACGTTGGTATGGATGCCACGTTACACATAGCATGCACCCATCATGAGAAATGGAAAGAATGAAGGAAGTAAGGAAATTGAGTGAACAATATTGAATGATATGGACTGGATGCCACAGGAAATGACTGAATGAAGTGCCAGCTGGCAGCTCTTCAGTCAGCACTACACAGGTAAGCAGCCCGTTGTGTGGATTGTAAAGGGCTTGGAGCTTGGTCTCTATCCGAGAATGGGCAATATATAAATAACCTCTATTCATTATAGTAAAGATAACCTCAAAGTGCTTGGAAATAAGGAGTATGAATGAGCAATTTATATTTTGGTGAGAAAATCATGAAATTATTCAGAGAATCAAATGACACATGAAAAAATTTGAGTTTATTTTGTAATTTGCCCCAAAGTGTCCACTTCTATAGTTTGCTACTAACTGGATTTTGCTGAAGAGACTTGATGAAACCACTGACATGTTCATAAAGCTTTATATTTTCTTTATTACTGCTTAAATTTCAAATTAAAAAACCTTTTAAAAAAAGGAAAGGTTGTTAGTTCCGCAAGACCATCCAGACAGAATTCAGGACAAAATTTGTAATGTGTTTGTCTGGATTCTCATGTGGAACTAATGACCTTTCTTTTTAAAGTTTGCTTCAGTTTCTGCCTTTAGTCACCTCCCACTTAAAAGACCTAAATGAGTCGGTGAAGTCCTTGATCCGCCCCAATGTAGCTTTTAAAAAAACACAAAAAAAATGATCCCACTGATTTCTGTTTCCAACAATCGCCCCACTGTAGTCATTGAAAAGCTGACCCCACTGCTGTCGCTGACTTCTGTTACCATGATTCACCTCACTGCAGCCACTAATTTCCAGTTCCATACTCACCTTGCTGCTTTAGCAGATTGACTTTTTCAAGTTCACTCATTGCAGCCACTGATTTTCTTCTCAAGATTTGTTCAGTTGAGGTTGCTTCCAGGTTCATCCACTCTAACCATTGACTTAGTTTCATTTTTCAGATGCCCCAGTGCCACCAGCCACTGATTTTTGTCGTAAGACCTGGCCCACTGCAGCTTTTAATTTTGCTCATGTTTGTTCCAATCCAGTGCTAGTGCAGACATTGACTGTCTGTTGAATTTAAGCCATGTAAGACTAAAAAAAAAACGACAAAAAACCCCCACAGGAATTCTCATTCTTGAACTTATGAATTCAGTGATTGAAATTTGGCCACTATCTTCTATTAACATCATTGGTGAATAATACATTGCATCCTATTTGTCAGCCCTGATGTGGCCCTCTGCGGTCGCTGGGCTATAAGCAACATTATCTTATCTTATCCTATTTTGTTTTGATTGTTTACTGAATTTAAAATGTATTCTAAGTACTTGGTATAAAATTTTCAGTTTGATATAAACCATAAGTCATGTTTTGTCATATTTAGAGTCTTTTTGAATAGAAGTTAATTATTAACTTTGTTTTCAAGAGAGCCACAAAATGTCTTGGCAAGACAAAATTTATTCAGTATCTGGGGGGCAACGCCCCCAGACCCCCCAGCAGGGCGTTGCCCCCGCACACCCACTGGAGGCCTAAAGCGCCCCCTGGACCCCTGGCCTTTTCAGTATAGCTATGATTTTCTGCTCCCACCCCTGTAGGCAGCATTCGTTTGGAATTTTTGGTCTGCAATGATTTAATTATAGAAGCAAGAGTTACCCATCTTGTTTGTTATTTATATTATACTGTTCAACATTACCGATCAGAGAAAAAGAAGTCAATACATCTTTGATTATAAGTGATAAACTATGATGCAGATCTTTTTTAATTGGGAGGGGGGCACTGGTTATTTCAGAGGGTTTTGCTGTCTACAAAGAGAGGGGTTTCTGAAGCCCTGCAAAAAGATGAGGAAGCTGAACCAGAACTACTAAAGCTGTTTGACACCTCACTCGTCACTGTGACATGCGAGTGATGGTACTTAATTCATTGTAAAGATGACTTTGTGGATTTTTGGATTTGGTAGCCAGGAAAGTCAATATGTTGGAGTACTTACAGCAAGAAACTAGGGAGGGCTTGACAACAAATGTTCTTCAGAGAAAAAATCCCCTGAGGCAAGTCTTTCAGCCGTGAACTCTGACATGTGAAGTGCCTGAGTGGGCCAGGCTGCGTCCAGCTCATGACTCCTACTCCTAGATGCCCTTCTGCTGTCAGTTCTTTTAACCCTTGAACTGGTAAGATTCGAACCAGCAACCTCTGGTGGGTAGGCGTCTCAAGCCATTGCCATTTTAGACGAATGTCTTACTACATTGTTGTGGACACATGGGAAATCTAAGCTTTTACTGAGTTCACTTTTGTTACTCCTCGACCAGATCCAGCTGGAATTTTTTCTCAGTTTCCCTCTGCCATCGCCAATAGGGTTCTGATCATCCTCTTTGTACCAGAAATCCCTTGATCAGTTGATGTATTGTGAAATAATTGGCTACGAGCCTTCAACACCCCCCCCCCCCCCCCCCCCCCCCCCCCCCCCACCCCATGTGCCAGCCTCTCTGAATAAGGAATATGGCTCGTCGGAAGCCAGGATTCCTTAATTAAGCTGCTGAATAGAGTGGCCTATTTCTCAGTCTTGTAGATCTGTGAACTTGCCCCATTCTGCTTTGATATGGCACAGTGCATGCAATCAGAATCAGCTGTTTAGATGAGCCTGAGTGGGTACAATGCCCGGTCTCATGCCACTCCTCCTGAAGATTTCTGGATCTGGAAGATTTCTGGATGGTTGTTCTGTTCTGGAAGATTTCTGGATGGTTGTTTTGTTCTGGAAGATTTCTGGATGGTTGTTCTGTTCTGGAAGATAAATGAAGATTTCTGGATGGTTGTTCCGTTCTGGAAAATTTCTGGATGGTTGTTCTGTTCTGGAAGATTTATTATATTATTATTATATTGGGTATTTATATAGCGCCTATCCTCGGTCACAGACCGAGCTCTAAGCGCTTTACAATAACACACTACCTCACTCACTCAACGGGCTGCCTACCCAGGTAGAGCCGGCCGAAGAGCAGCCTACTGGCGCTCATTCAGTCGTTTCCCGTACCATTCAAATATCAGTCACTCATTTTCATTTATCTCATTTATTCCTCCAGTTTTCTCAGTCACTCATTTTCATTTATCTCATTTATTCCTCCAGTTTCTCACATAGGATGCAAGCGATGTTTATACGTGTCCTCCACTTCCACCGTACACGATGGCACACGACAACAGTAAGTGACGATTTTTGTGGCTTGGTAAGAAATACCAGGCGGCTATCTTCAATCTACATCAATTTTGCCAGGGCAGCGGGGAACCCCCCTACTCTTTTCGATTTTCGACTGCCGTGGGTTCTTTAACGTGTGCAGGGGCCAGGAAGGCACACGGGTCCGACTCGCTTATAGTCCCCATCCGAAGGACTTGACGTTCAGTTCGATTTGTCATTCAAACTGGGAAAGAAAGGGCGAGAAAGGCAGGGCTCGAACCCATGCACTTCTCACGCGTTGGATTGGCAGGCGAACGTCTTAACCACTCTGCCACCTTTCTGGATGGTTGTTCTGTTCTGGAAGATTTCTTGATGGTTGTTCTGTTCTGGAAGATTTCTTGATGGTTGTTCTGTTCTGGAAGATTTCTTGATGGTTGTTCTGTTCTGGAAGATTTCTTGATGGTTGTTCTGTTCTGGACAGTCTGCTGTGCACTTCCAGTCATCCCTGAACTCCGTGCAGTGAGTGAACCCTGATTCCATGCTCTTTATGTCACAGCTGTGGCATGCCATGATTTGTGGCCTCCTGCCATGTACTGATGTAGAATGTTGATGCTGAGGCTTCTGGTGGTTTAGTGCTTTTTCCAGCAGTGCTAACTGTATGTGCAATCTCTTCAAGCGCTCGGTTGTGTCTCCATGTGCTAGCACTATTTCATCAAGAACTCCAGACATGTTCCACTGTTAGTCTGCTCAGACAGAGCGGGACAAGAAGGGTCATCTGATTCCCCCATTCCACCGGGGTTGAAATGGTGGGCAAGAAGTGATGTCCAGATGGAGGCTGAAGCTGATCCACAGAGATGCCTTGTGCCTCATGTCACTCCAGCTAAGACTCACTAAGGTAAGGTAAGGTAATGTTGCGTACAGCCCAGCCGACCGCAAAGGGCCATATCAGGGCTGTCACCACGTTGAAGTCAGCTCACAAGTCATTCATTCACACAACCCTTTAAAATTCA
>CM031610.1:85595069-85610069 GCA_018398815.1 Conus ventricosus | reverse complement strand
CATGCGCGCACGTGCACACACACACACACACACACACACACACACACACTGTTTGTGTATTTCATAAATAGTTCATGGAAACCACCTACACACAAGTTTGTCTGTGTTTGGTTTTCATGAACTATTTATAATTTTCATGTTTCGACTCCACCCCACCTCTTCACTCACACACACACATACGGACACAACACACACGCACAAGTGCATGTGCTCACACACATTAGCATACAGCACACGTGTGCATGCGCACACGCACGCACATGCACACGCACACACATACACACACACACACGAACACACACACACACACACACACACACACACACACACACACACACTAATATCAAAACATTCTAATACTTCACCAAAGTAAATGATCAAAAGGTACATTGTGTTTACTTATGTAAAGTTTAGAAAAATCTAAACTTAAACAAATGTGACATCTGTGGGTAACAGTGTTGTTACTTTGTGACCTGGTTTTGCCGGCATAAAATGAAATTTAAAAGATAGCACACTCACTACCTATTCCTGATAATTAACTTTACTATTTTTATAAAAATCAGTGGCTGTTAGTCGTATTAGATCATCTTCTGTACATTAACTTGTATGTATGAGGGCATGCTGGGATATGATAATCAAATCATCTTCTGTACATTAACTTGTATGTATGAGGGCATGCTGGGATATGATAATCAAATCAAACGTTTTGCATTAATGTACCTTTTTTTTTTTTTAAATTCTGGTAGTTATTAATATTTCTGGTACATTCATTCTTGTCTACTTGGGTCTGAAACTCTCTGGGAATGGTTACCTACTCCATTCTGCAGTTTTGTCAGCCCATCGTTTTATCTGTCTTCCCACCTGTGTCACTCAGTCACTCAACGTTGCATGCAGGGTTGTTTTGGGTTTTTGTTTCTTTGTGTTTAGTATTAAGTAAGGCATTGGATCTTTTCACATGTCTGCACCAGTGTAGTTTTTCTTCTACGTCAGTAGATATGAAACTATGTGTGCTGCTTGATGGTCTGACACACCTGTTCATTGGTGATATGATCAGTATGTCTGGTGTTTACTGTCTTGTGTAACACCTGGTTTCCAAGGCTTTGGTTGTCCTTCTAGATTGGCTGTGTTGGTCCATGTCTTACTGGCGTACATGAAGACAGAATACATATTCTGGTGTCTGTCCTGTGTTTCCTGGAGATGTCGTCGTCCTTCTGTGCAGGTGTTTCAGTCTGGACAGTGCTGTGGTTGTCTTTGCTGCCTTTGAGAGGATTTCTGGTTTGGATCGCTCACTGTTATTGTGTCAGTGATGGATCCCAGGCAGGTGAACTGTCGAACAGTCTCTACCTGCTGTCCACGGACAGTTCAGCGTTGATCACTTGATGGTGGTTTTGGGGCCAGCCATCGGTTTGATCTTCTGGGAGCTGATTTCCAAGCAGTGTCTTGCTGATGTTTCCTTCAGTCTTTGAACAAGCATGGTGTGTCTTGTGCGCTGCCTGCCACAGGGCCAAGCCGTCAACATCATCTGCAACATGGAAGGTTCAGGATTGCTCTTCCTCTGATGTACCAGACAAAGCGATATGATCTTCAAGTTCATCAGTTGTGACGCGTTCCAGTTGAAAAGCCTGGAAGATAGAGAACAGTCCTGACAAACTCCAAATGAAGTGTTGAAGTACTCTCCAGTATTCAGGAATGCTGCGCTAGTTATTTTGGAATACGGTTGCTGAATAGTGTTCATTGCTATAATATTAGCTTTTAGCCATTATGGCTCATATGTCTTAGTACCAGACTCGGTACATTCAGTAGGGTGCAATGATCTTAAAGTCGTGTGTTCACACAATTGTTTATTTCCCCAGTTACATAACATTGAGAAGAGATTGAGTGCATCTTATATGCATAAGAAACTTGATATGAAATTGACGGTTTCATGAACATGTTTCGCTTTAATTCAAAGTAGAATGTAATTATAAGGTAAGTCATGCTTAAGCTGTGGAAGTCGTTGAAGATGGGGTGCCAGTCTAAAGATGTAGTTTTTTTTTATGTAAATGTTTTTGTTTCAAACCATAATCCATACTCAAAACTGGCCAGTCGTCTTTTACAGTAAGGATCCAATGGATCATTTTCTGTGAATCCCCCTCCACAAACAACAAACCCCCCCCCCCCCCCCCCCCCACTCCACTGAACTGCCAGATTCTCTCTCCCCTCTCTCTCTCTCTCCCCTCTCTCTCTCTCTCTCTCTCTCTCTCTCTCTCTCTCTCTCTCTCCTCTCTCTCTTTCTCCCTCTCTCTCTCTCTCTTGTTTTTTTGTTGTTGTTTTTATCATTGAACTGATCATCTGATCAAGATTTTGATGCATTTCAAGATTGAAATTCAGTACCATAAACAGGTTCGAATGAACTGACCAACTGATAATTTTGTTTATTACAGACATAATTTTACATTATACAAAGTTAATGACATTATCAGTAATGATGGTTGATATCAAATTATTTGTAATATGATATAAAGCAGCAAAAACATATTTCATCTTGGCCATCTAAAGCTGCTTGTCCATAGATACTGTGAATTTTAAGGCAAAATTTGCATGGGGCAAAATTCACATGACTGTTTTCTTTAATGGCCAACATTATGCAAATCCATAGCATGTAAAAATCATGCAAAGTCTTATGACACCGTTTTTCCCCCGCTTTAAGAAGCATAACTTTTCTGTTCACACCGTGAATTTATCGAAAGAAGTCATGAAGGGGCACATTTCAAGCTGAAATGTTGTCTAGTTAAAAAGGACTGGGCCGGAAATAGCTCAGTTGGTAGAGCGCCCAACTCGTGATCCTGAGGTTGCGGGTTCAAATTTCGGTACAGGGGGATTTTTCCCTCGAGTTAACATTGGTTCTGACTCCATTCCCCATACAGTCCTTCGAATGAGACTATAAACCGAGGCTCTGTGTGTGAACGTACTCACATCTTCTTGCACACACGTAAAATCCCATCACCAACTTTCAGAAGAGAAGGCCAGTTTGGCTGTTGGTATCGATGACATGTTACACATAGCATGCACCTTCCACGAAGATGGAGTATGGGCTGCCTTAATGCGGATAAAAACGGTCATGCACACAAACTCCACTGCCTGTCTATACAGGGAGTGTCCGCAGGAGTATCAGCCTGCGTACGCAGAAAGAAAGAAAGAAAAGTGACTTTGGATTCTCTCTTGAGGGCACATAAGACCGTATGGCGAAAGCTTGGCTGTGTCTGGAGTGGCACTGTCTTTGTCTGTCCGTGGCAGGGCTGGTTGGGTCTGTGGGGTGTGCTCGGCAGCTGGGGGGTGTGTTCTTCGCCGGTGGGCTTTGCAGTCATGAAATACGGGCTGGTACACCCATGGGGATGCAACTTTAAGGCTGTTATGAGCTGCATCCTGTGGTCTAATTTACCTCTGTTCAGGAGCAGTTATGTCCCTTGAATCTTAATGGAGTGTCCTGTGCGTGCCTGTAACCCATCGTCACACAGCGCAGGCCTCCAAGGTGGTACAGGACTGCTCTAAAGGCAGGCGAAGACAGTGCTTCTCTGGGTCCTCCCCAGCACCTTCGGTGTTTCTTTTCTTCTTTGCCTTAACTAGGCTGACCCTGGAGAAAGGTCCAGTGACGTGAGGAAAGACCCACTGACCACAGGGAAAGTCCTGTTGACAGTGGGAAAGACTACAACTTTGGATTCTCTCTTGAGGGCACATAAGACCGTATGGCGAAAGCTTGGCTGTGTCTGGGGTGGCACTGTCTTCGTCTGTCCGTGGCAGGGCTGGGTTTGGGGCTGTGGGGTGGTGCTCGGCAGCTGGGGGGTGGTGTTCTTCGCCGGTGGGCTTTGCAGTCATGAAATACGGGCTGGTACACCCATGGGGATGCTACTTTAAGGCTGTTATGAGCTGCATCCTGTAGTCTAATTTACCTCTGTTCAGGAGCAGTTATGTCCCTTGATATCTTAATGGAGTGTCCTGTGCGTGCCTGTACCCATCGTCAACACAGCGCAGGCCTCCAAGGGTGGTACAGGACTGCTCTAAAGGCAGGCGAAGACAGTGCTTCTCTGGGTCCTCCCCAGCACCTTCGGGTGTTTCTTTTCTTCTTCTGCGTACGCAGAAAGAAAGAAAGAAAAGTGACTGCAGGTAATGTGGCAAAATAAGAAATGCAAATATTGTGGTAAAACAATTTGCCAATGGAGGTGCTGTGTCAGTGTGTGGTTACTTTCTTGAGGGTATGCCAGGAGAGAATTTTTGCCAGTTGAAAACTGATGTCTGTGGAATAGCAGCTGAACTGTGAGTGTGTGTGTGTGTGTGTGTGTGTGCAGAGCAAGAAATCGTCATCACGACCCTATCTGCATTTCCTGGACAAGACGGGCCTGTCGGTTGGTCTGCCAGGTGCGATGGTACACGCCCATGTTCAACCGCTGCTTCCTGCGTGTGGGCCAGTGGCGCCCAGGCTTCCTGCGCTGGTGTTCACGTGCGGAGTGTTTGTGGCTCTGGTGACCATGCTGCTGTCGGTGTTCCTGCTCAGTCTGCTGGTCTTCAACACCCTGCGACAGAAACCTGTGGAACAGCAGGTGTTGACGCCTGTGGTAAGGAGGTGGTTGTGGCCCTGCCATTGTGTGTGGTAAGCGTGTTAAGTGTGTATGCGTCTCACTGTCAATGTCTGTATCTGTGTGTGTGTGTGTGTGCACACATACATGGGTGGTTTTTGAAAAAAAGAAAAAAAAGAAAAGAAGTTCCCATAGGCTATAGGGGCAGTGTCTGAGGTTCACCGTGTCTAAATAGAAAACTAATTGTACAAGAAGACAGTGAGTACTATTACTGAAAAACAGTTTACGAAAACTATTTTCTGAAAACCCATTTTACAAGACAGTGTGTAATTATAACTGAAAACCAAGTTTACAAGACAATGAGTAAACAAGACAATGAGTAAATGTTTTGAAAACCAATTTAAAGACAGTGAGTGACTATTTCTGAAACCAGTTTTTCAAGACGATGAGTGACTTACGGAAAACCAATTTCAAAAGACAATGAGTGATTGTTACTGAAATCAGTGTTACAAGACATTGAGTGACTTGTTATTGAAAATCAGTTTTACAAAACAGTGACTGACTATTACTGAAAACCAGTTTTACAGGACAGTGACTGACTATTACTGAAAACCAGTTTTACAACACAGTGACTGACTATTACTGAAAACCAGTTTTACAACACAGTGAGTGTCTGTAAGTATTACTGAAAACCAGTCTCACAAAGCTGTGACTGTCACTACTTCTCGTGGGGATGCTGGGGGCCCTTTCAGTACAAGTGGCTGTCACTACTTCTCGTGGGGATGCTGGGGGCCCTTTCAGTACAAGTGGCTCACCTGTCTTTCAAAGTTGTGTCAATATCTTCCTCTTCTCCACCACTCTCTTCAGCTCTGCTCTTTTAAAAAAAAAGATTTAAATACTGTATCTGCCAAACGTGAACAAACAATCACACAGACATTGCATGATGTGTGTCGACCTCTGAGGTCTTCTTCAGGCAAGATAAACAACATCCAGGACAAACAATCACACAGACATTGCATGATGTGTGTCGACCTCTGAGGTCTTCTTCAGGCAAGATAAACAACATCCAGGACAAACAATCACACAGACATTGCATGATGTGTGTCGACCTCTGAGGTCTTCTTCAGGCAAGATAAACAACATCCAGGACAAACAATCACACAGACATTGCATGATGTGTGTCGACCTCTGAGGTCTTCTTCAGGCAAGATAAACAACATCCAGGACAAACAATCACACAGACATTGCATGATGTGTGTCGACCTCTGAGGTCTTCTTCAGGCAAGATAAACAACATCCAGGACAAACAATCACACAGACATTGCATGATGTGTGTCGACCTCTGAGGTCTTCTTCAGGCAAGATAAACAACATCCAGGACAAACAATCACACAGACATTGCATGATGTGTGTCGACCTCTGAGGTCTTCTTCAGGCAAGATAAACAACATCCAGGACAAACAATCACACAGACATTGCATGATGTGTGTCGACCTCTGAGGTCTTCTTCAGGCAAGATAAACAACATCCAGGACAAACAATCACACAGACATTGCATGATGTGTGTCGACCTCTGAGGTCTTCTTCAGGCAAGATAAACAACATCCAGGACAAACAATCACACAGACATTGCATGATGTGTGTCGACCTCTGAGGTCTTCTTCAGGCAAGATAAACAACATCCAGGACAAACAATCACACAGACATTGCATGATGTGTGTCGACCTCTGAGGTCTTCTTCAGGCAAGATAAACAACATCCAGGACAAACAATCACACAGACATTGCATGATGTGTGTCGACCTCTGAGGTCTTCTTCAGGCAAGATAAACAACATCCAGGACAAACAATCACACAGACATTGCATGATGTGTGTCGACCTCTGAGGTCTTCTTCAGGCAAGATAAACAACATCCAGGACAAACAATCACACAGACATTGCATGATGTGTGTCGACCTCTGAGGTCTTCTTCAGGCAAGATAAACAACATCCAGGACAAACAATCACACAGACATTGCATGATGTGTGTCGACCTCTGAGGTCTTCTTCAGGCAAGATAAACAACATCCAGGACAAACAATCACACAGACATTGCATGATGTGTGTCGACCTCTGAGGTCTTCTTCAGGCAAGATAAACAACATCCAGGACAAACAATCACACAGACATTGCATGATGTGTGTCGACCTCTGAGGTCTTCTTCAGGCAAGATAAACAACATCCAGGACAAACAATCACACAGACATTGCATGATGTGTGTCGACCTCTGAGGTCTTCTTCAGGCAAGATAAACAACATCCAGGACAAACAATCACACAGACATTGCATGATGTGTGTCGACCTCTGAGGTCTTCTTCAGGCAAGATAAACAACATCCAGGACAAACAATCACACAGACATTGCATGATGTGTGTCGACCTCTGAGGTCTTCTTCAGGCAAGATAAACAACATCCAGGACAAACAATCACACAGACATTGCATGATGTGTGCGACCTCTGAGGTCTTCTTCAGGCAAGATAAACAACATCCAGGACAAACAATCACACAGACATTGCATGATGTGTGTCGACCTCTGAGGTCTTCTTCAGGCAAGATAAACAACATCCAGGACAAACAATCACACAGACATTGCAGATGATGTGTGTCGACCTCTGAGGTCTTCTTCAGGCAAGATAAACAACATCCAGGACAAACAATCACACAGACATTGCATGATGTGTGTCGACCTCTGAGGTCTTCTTCAGGCAAGATAAACAACATCCAGGACAAACAATCACACAGACATTGCATGATGTGTGTCGACCTCTGAGGTCTTCTTCAGGCAAGATAAACAACATCCAGGACAAACAATCACACAGACATTGCATGATGTGTGTCGACCTCTGAGGTCTTCTTCAGGCAAGATAAACAACATCCAGGACAAACAATCACACAGACATTGCATGATGTGTGTCGACCTCTGAGGTCTTCTTCAGGCAAGATAAACAACATCCAGGACAAACAATCACACAGACATTGCATGATGTGTGTCGACCTCTGAGGTCTTCTTCAGGCAAGATAAACAACATCCAGGACAAACAATCACACAGACATTGCATGATGTGTGTCGACCTCTGAGGTCTTCTTCAGGCAAGATAAACAACATCCAGGACAAACAATCACACAGACATTGCATGATGTGTGTCGACCTCTGAGGTCTTCTTCAGGCAAGATAAACAACATCCAGGACAAACAATCACACAGACATTGCATGATGTGTGTCGACCTCTGAGGTCTTCTTCAGGCAAGATAAACAACATCCAGGACAAACAATCACACAGACATTGCATGATGTGTGTCGACCTCTGAGGTCTTCTTCAGGCAAGATAAACAACATCCAGGACAAACAATCACACAGACATTGCATGATGTGTGTCGACCTCTGAGGTCTTCTTCAGGCAAGATAAACAACATCCAGGACAAACAATCACACAGACATTGCATGATGTGTGTCGACCTCTGAGGTCTTCTTCAGGCAAGATAAACAACATCCAGGACAAACAATCACACAGACATTGCATGATGTGTGTCGACCTCTGAGGTCTTCTTCAGGCAAGATAAACAACATCCAGGACAAACAATCACACAGACATTGCATGATGTGTGTCGACCTCTGAGGTCCTCTTCAGGCAAGATAAACAACATCCAGGACAAACAATCACACAGACATTGCATGATGTGTGTCGACCTCTGAGGTCTTCTTCAGGCAAGATAAACAACATCCAGGACAAACAATCACACAGACATTGCATGATGTGTGTCGACCTCTGAGGTCTTCTTCAGGCAAGATAAACAACATCCAGGACAAACAATCACACAGACATTGCATGATGTGTGTCGACCTCTGAGGTCTTCTTCAGGCAAGATAAACAACATCCAGGACAAACAATCACACAGACATTGCATGATGTGTGTCGACCTCTGAGGTCTTCTTCAGGCAAGATAAACAACATCCAGGACAAACAATCACACAGACATTGCATGATGTGTGTCGACCTCTGAGGTCTTCTTCAGGCAAGATAAACAACATCCAGGACAATGAAAATCAATAACCAGCAATTTTTTTTACCAGGGACACAACTTGGCTGAGGTTGCAAGCTCCAGGCATGATAGCACAGTTGTTTTCATCATCACATCAGAACAATACAGATTTTCTGGACTGTGAAAATTATCAGTCACATGCTCCAAAATGACAGAAAGACATATCCAGATTCAGGTAGAGCACCTGAAATGGACATGGTTGAAATCACGATGGATGTATCTGCACTTTATTGGAAAATGTACACAGCACATGAATGTGTGTCCAGGTTTTGGGGTCCCCACACACACAAAATATGTGTATCCAGTTAAAGCTGGACAATCACTGGCAGGATGAGGGAGGGTGTAGTGGGGGGGGGGTAGAAAGAGCAGCATAGGTCCAGAGTATTAGTACTGGGAAAGTATGAGAGAGAACACCCCCCCCCCCCCCCCCCCCCCCCCACAAGAAAAAGAAAAAAAAAATTACAGCAGAAAAAGCTGTCTTCCACCAGACAGAATGACATGCATACGAGGGTTGTTCAATTTAAGATGTCACCACCCCCTTAAAAAACGTACCTCTCATCTCAGCAACTTGAAACTTTTACATCCCCTCGAAGTATTCTCCGTTGGCTCGAATGCAAATTTCAAGCCTCCTACGCCAATTCTCAAGCGCCCTCTGGTAGTCGGTTTTAGGCAGACCGGAACAACTCTGATCTTACGGCTTTGGCGAGGTCTTGTACCCGGTCAAACTTACGCCCAGCGAGCTTTTCCTTCAGAGCAGGAACAGCCAGAAGTCGCATGGGGCCAAGTCGGGGCTGTAGGGTGGGTGGTCCAAAACTTGGATTCCTTGCTCGCTCAGGAAGGTCGTGGTGACCTTCGCCTTATGGACACTGGCATTGTCATGCAGAAGAAGGGTCCTCTGGGTGCTGACGGTTGGGCGCTGCTCATGGATTTTTCCTACAACTTTTGGGAGCACAACTTGGGTATAGTAGGAGGCAGTGATTGTTGATTTCTCAGGCAAAATGTCAATTGCCACAAGGCCTTGCGTGTTGAAAAAAATAGAAAACATTCGCTTGCGACTCTGGAATCCTGGCGAAGAACAACTGGTCGGTCTCCGTCAGGGCCAACCCACATGCGGTTGCAGCGTTTGTTGGGGATGCCGTAGAATGTCAGCCAACTCTCGTCTCCCGTCACTAAGTCACACAGTCGTTTTGGCCCATTGGGCTCAAACTCGTCGAGCAGTTTGCGTGAACATGCCACCCGCTGCTGCTTCTGATCATCGCTTAAGAGATGTGGCACCCATCTTGCAGCCAGTTTTTCTCATGTGAAGGTCTTTGTGCAGAATGTTGTTAATGGTGCCAATTGAAAGCTCACATGCCTCGCTTAATTCCCGCACAGTCGAATGTGGATCCTCCTCTATCAGTCTTTTCACAAATGCAATGTTTTGTTCGTTCCGAGCTGGTAAAGCTTGCTCTGCACGATTACCCCAATCAGATGGCGCCCTACCTGCTCTTAATTGTTTGACCCATCTGCAAACTGTGCGGTAAGACACACAATCCGTTCCGTAAACAGCTTGCAAATCTGCGTGTATCCTCCTACAATCGTCACCAAGTTGTAGCCTTGTGAAAGTGTAGAAACGAAATTGCTCATTGGTGACGTCCATTTTTTCAGGCTCAGCTGTTTGAAACACAGTTGTAATTACGTCATACTCCGAGTTGCGTCATGACGTCAACTTTATTTTCTGCAATTCTAATCAGGTAAACTTTAAAGTTGTGTTTGGTATAAACATTTTTCTGTGCGGTGCTTCGTTTCCAAACGGCAAGCCTAGTGTCATCTTAAATTGAACAACCCTCGTATGTTAACATTTGACACTAGAGATAAACAGTTTATGCTTGCTCATGAATACACTTCTGAGCCCAAATTGTTGTAAATGGGTAATTGTAGTTAAAAATTTTTTAAAATTTTTAACCCGTTTTTGTTTTTTTTAAAAAAAAACACAACACACACCCAGAAGTGCCCCATACTCAAACCCAAATTGGGCATTTAAACCCCTAAAAATCCCAAAATCGGCGGGTGATAAGTGTAGTCCCCACAATGCGGATGTTTCATGGTCACCCTTTTCGGCAACTTTCTGTAAAAAAAAAAAAACAAAAATTTTTCCCCCCCTCACCCGAATACCCTTTTAATGGCAACACAGTGTTGTTTTTTGCAGACATTGTTTTTGACATCAAAACAAAAACAAAACTAAAAGCCCCCATGCCCTGGCCTCTCCATGCCCCGGGCCCATCCAGGCAACCAGGCCCCCCCAAAAGGGGCCGGTCAGTTGACCGTTAAAACGGGGGTCATGTTTTGCATTGCCCCTTTTACCTCTCGTGTTTCTTTTTTACAATGATTTGGGGGCAGGGGGGTTAAATTTTGTTTAAAAACCTTTGAAAAAACCCTTTCCTCTTTTGGCCACTTCAGAGATGGGTTTTTTTCCCCCGATTGGGATTTCCGTCTTTATGATGGCCCCAGGGGGGGGTTTTTTTGGGAGATCATTGTAAATCCGTTGAAAAAATTTGGGGGGGGGGGGGGGGGGGGGTAGGGTGGTTTTGTTTTTGGAACAAAAATGTACGGCGAAAGGTCGATCGTATTGTTTTTCCCCAATTAAATCCTTTTCGAAAATGGATGTTTCCGGTTTCTGTTTGGGCCCTTCGAGACTGTTTGTCTTTGTTTTTTTGGGGGGTTAACCGAAACCATCAAACGGAAGTTGATGTTTGAGAACGGGGGCAAACTTTTTTGGGGAATTTTTTTTTCCTGCGCCATTTTTTTTCGGTTTGACGAGAGGGGCCCAAAACCAAATTTTTCGTCAGTTTGCAGAAAGCAAAAAATTCCCCTTTGCGAACCCAAGTCGATGCTTCAGTTAAAAACAAAGGGGCCCTTGGGAAAAGGGGTTGGGGGAGGAAGTAAAGCGCAAAAGTAATGCTAAACCTTTTTCCAAAAAAGGCCCGCCCAGCCACAGGGTGTTTTCCTCAGACTGAAAATTTTATGGGGAAAAATTTAAACCTACCCAGGACAAGCATCTGCAAAGGGTGTAATGACGCGATCAAGTATGGCCGGGGGAAAGGGTCAGCTTTGGGATCAACCCCCTTTTTCTTGCTGAAAAGCACCTAAAAGAGTGAAAGTTCGCCCCTTACAAAGGGAACTTTTGGGAAACTTTTGGAGCATCGGCGAGCCCTTCCCCAACCACCCCCCCACTCCCCCCCCCGTCTCTCCTCTCTCTCTCTCCTCCCTTTTCCTCTCTCTCTCCCTCTCTCTGGGGTGTGAAGATTTAAAGCTATTTGTTTTTTTTTGAAGTAAATATTAATAATATTCAGGTTTTCTCCAGAAAGAAATGATAATTTAGAACCCCCCCCCCCCCCCCTTTTTTTTTTTTTTTTTTTTTTTTTCTTCTTGATGTAATGCCCACAGTCATCAAGCTGATTTTTTGGGCAATAAAAGGTTTCCCCTTTGAAAAAACAGGTTCCCATAAATTTGCGGGGGGTATACACAATTGTTTTGTAAATATTTTACGTGGGCCTAATAAATACCCATACAACAAACTTTTTTTAGTGAGGGAGAGATCAAAACAAAAAATTTTGAAAGGGGTTTATTGACATTCAACAGACAAGAAAAACAAAACAAAAGTAAACAAACAGACATAGTAAAAAAACGGGGGAAAAAAAAAAATTTTTTTAAAAAAAATTAGGTAGTTAGGGGGAAAAATTTTAAAATAAAAAAAAATAAGAATTAATGGTTTTTACCAAAAATTTAAACCAAAAAAACCGGGCGCGTCACAAAAATTTTTTTTTTTTTGGTTTTTTTTTTTTTTTCTTTTTGGGGGGTTTTTTTGTTTTTTTTAAAAGGGGGGGGTTTTTTTTTTTTGGTTGTTTATTTTTTTTGGGGGTTTTTTTTTTTGGGTTTTTTGTTTTGTTGGGGTTTTTTTGGTTTGGGGTTTTTTTTTTGTTTTTTTTTTTTTTTGTTTTTTTTTAGAATTTTTTGGTTTTTTGGAAAAAATTTTGTTTGTTAAAGGGGTTTTAAAATTAAAATTTCACACTTTAAAATATAAATCCTTAGTAAAACTCCCCCATTTTAAAATTTTTTCTATAAAGGAATAAATCCCCGGGGAAATTTTAAAGGCCAACTAAAGAAATTATTTGATTGGTGTTAAAGGTAAACTTTTTTAATAAGTATTTTGAAGGATGGCTATTACATTAAAAAACTAAACGCTCGCTGAATGTGGTGAAAGTGAAGGCCCAGTAATGAGAAACTGACTTGCGACGCGGGAAAAAAATTGGGACTTTTTAACAACGGGAAAAATCACCAACCTGTTCAATGGTCTTCATGATTTCCTGACCCGACATCAAAGGCGAAGGTGAGAAAGTCTTTTTTTTTTTAAGGGTCAAGGTTATTAATTTCTTTTGAATACTTTTTTGTCTCAGTGCTGATTTTTCAGGTTAAAATTTTAAAAAAACTTCAGCTTTAGGGGGCTTTGCCCCCTGCCCCCCACCAGGGGCCTTGCCCCTGGGCCCCCCCCGGGGGCCCTTTTACGGCCCCCGACCCCCGCCACTTTTTTTTTCCCCCTTTTTTACATTATGAAATCCCATCTCTTTCAGCTTGAAAACAGACAGGGAGGGTGTTGGGGACAGACCTCCCCGGGCATTGGCCCCGCAGGGACTGGCAGGATAATTTTGGGCCCTTTCCCGCTTTTTAACCAGCATGTGGATAACCTTGGGGCACATAAACACTGCCCATTCTGGTCACAAGAAGGACAGGTAACACCACCTTTAAAACAAAGAAGGGAGAAAACCCAAAAAGGGCAGGGAACACCCCCCTTAAGGGCAAAGAGCAGGAAAAACCATGAAGAACAGGGAACACCACCTTAAACACCCCCCTTAAGAAAAAAGACCCGGAGAAAACCCCAAAGAAGGACCCGGTAACCCACCCTTTAAAAACAAAAGCAGGGGAAAAACCCCCGAAGGGCAGGTTACAGTAAAAACCCCCCCTTAAGACAAAGAGAGGACAAAACCCCGTGAAGGACAGGGAACACCACCTTTAATGGGGTTAGAAAAGGCCCAAAAACCCTTTAAGGACAAATTTAAAACCACCTTAAAAAGGGTTAGAGCAGGACAAAACCAATGAAGGACAGGGAACACCACCCTTTAAAGGGTTGGAGGGGAGGACAAAACCCCGTGAAAAGGGCAGGTAAAAACCCCCTTAACCCTTTAAACCCGGACAAAACCAATTAAAAACCAACCAAAAATAAGGGCCCGCAAACATTCTTTTATTGGGTAGTTTTGCAACCAATAATACCCAAAAAAAACAAGGGCCCTGCAAGTTTTTTTTTGGGTAAATTTTTTTAAAGAAAAGGCGAAACTCACTTTTGGGAAAGGGTTTTTTTGGAAGGTATGCATTCATTTGGGTCGGGAATTACCCATTTCAAATTGTGTTTGATTCCTGCTAACAAAAGGGGTATTTGGGTGTGGGCAGTCGGGGATAAAAAAATAGCTCCCGAAGTAATGTGATATTGATGAGTCTTGAACACGAGTACTGCAAAAAAGAGTGCAGCTTTTGCCATTGGCATCACCACTAAATATCACTTAGAGGGGTTTGCCCCCCGTTTTTTGGGGGAGTTCATTTGTTAAAAAGTGTGAATATTGAAAAGTTTTGGGTAGGGCAGATGGGGGGGGGGGGGGGGGGGGGGGGATACCCATGAAGAAGTGACATTTTAAAATTTTGTCCCTTGTAAAGGGAAAAAACGGGCCCCTGAAAAAAACCAGTAAAGATGTAATTGGGCATTTAGTGGGCAAAAGAGTAAGGGCCCTTTGCACACGGGGTTTTTGGAGACATCTTTTTTACAACAAAAGGCACTTTTGCCCCACTCCCGGGCACCTCAGGTTTTGTGGGATGCACAAGGTTTGGGGAGTCCCCTTCCACAACTTAAATTTTATTGACTTTGTTGGGATTCCCCTTTCGTCTTTTTGACCTGAATGGAAAGCAATTTGCAAAATGATACAGTGCTCCCCGAAATGCCGTGAAAGTGTTTTTTCCCCATCACATGGGAGTTTAACAAAGAAAAAGGGACTAATTATAACAATTAAATATTTTTAAATTTTAAACCCGTCAACAAAAAATCTTTTTTTCTTTGTCAAAGTTTATGATTTGGGAGGTTTTTTAAAATTTTTTTAAAATTCCTGCTTTTTTTCCCGGGATGTGTTCCCAAAAAAGTTGGGTGCTTTGACAGTACCCACTAAGTGAATGAAGGGTATTCCCCCCCTCTGTTTTAAAATTAGTTTGGTTTTTTATGTTTGGTTTTGTTGTGAATAGCACAAGTTTCAAATAATTGGGAGGATCTTGTTTTGTATGTACTAA
>CM031610.1:85589160-85594969 GCA_018398815.1 Conus ventricosus | reverse complement strand
ATTTTTTTACAGAGCGATCAATGATCCCATGCTAAAGAAAAAAAAAAGTGACGGGGAAAAGGGCTGTCTTGGGGTAAACCGATCCTTTAAAAAAATGTTAGCGAAACCGCCCAAAAAACAGGTGGTTTGAAACAGATCTTAAATTTGAAATTTTGCGAACCGCCCCCAAAAAAAAGGTTAATGTGAACAGATCTTTAAAAAATTTACGAAAAAACGCCCAAAAAACCCGGTGATGTGAAAGATCCCGAAATAGAAAGGGTTTGCGAACCGCCCAAAAAAACCCGTGATGTGAACAGATCTGAAATAGATGTTAGCGAACCCCCAAAAAAAAAGGTGAGTGGGGAACAAAATCGAAATAGATTTAGCGAACCGCCCAAAAAAAAAGGGGAGTGGAAAAAGATCTTTAAAAAGATGTTAGCGAAACCGCCCAAAAAAACTGGGGAGTGTAAACAAATCTTTTAAAAAGAAAGTTAGCGAACCGCCCAAAAAACGGGGGGCTGTCCCTTCTGTTAAAAGATTTTTATAAAAAGAAACTGCTGCAATCCATCACAAGGCAGATAGTCCCCCCCTTCAGAAAAAAAAACCGACTACAAAAGCCCTAGTTTGGATGGATACGGAAAAAGCACTTGAAACACCACGTGCCTGCTCAAAAGGACAGTGGGCTACATTACCATTCACCCCCCCCCCCTCCCCCCCTTTTCCCCCTCAGCCCACGAAAACCTGTCCCTAGAAATTTTGGAATTTTAAAGCAGGGGTTTTAAAAAATTAGCAAAAACGCATCTGCAAAAATTTTTGGTTAACTACGTACATACACACAAAAGCTCACACATACATATGCATGCATGCACTCACACACACACACACACCCCACACGCCGCACGCACCAAAGCACGCACCACGGCCCCGCTGTTTTGTCCGGGTAGTAATATTACGTTTTAGTGAAAAGATGTTTAAAATGAAGTGCTCAGCAAAGCTCCCAAAATACACCGGGCCCCTGGGACACACACACACACACACACACACACACACACCCACACACACACACACACACCTCAACCGCACACACACACTTTCCCCACACAAAATACTCTTAACAAAAAATTCTCTCTCTCCTCCCCCTCTCTTTTTCCCTCTCCCTTTCCCCTGAAACTAGAAAGCTTTTTTAAAACAAAGCACGACTACCATTAAGGGCACAATCTTGAAATCATCCCCCACAGTCAGTTTGTAAACCGATTTTTGGATTGTTCAAATCAGCAAATCTATGTTAAAAAACAAACATCAATGTTTTAAAACCTCTCTGAAAACAGAAAGGATGCTTCAAAAATTTTATACAACGCCACAGTTCCCCAGAAACCCAAAACCCGCATTATCGAAAAAAATTCTGTTGAAAGTTTGGTTGACCCGCCGCCCATCTTGCCGTTTGAGTGTTATCTGAAAGGTTCCAGCGTTATCTCCCTATTCTCTCTAGAAGCTCCAGCTGACTTTGTCAAACCTCTAAGATCTGAAGAAGACTTGGTAAATTCCTCATGTGGTGGTCACAGAGATGCCGTCACTACAAGGCCACATGAAACCTTACTCCCTACTGCCTCACACTGTATGTGGCACAGGTTGCTGGTGTCTGCATTAAATGCATTTCATGGCACTGCGATCATGTGTCCTGCCCCAAAGGATAACATCAGTGGGA
This sequence comes from Conus ventricosus, assembly GCA_018398815.1. Taxonomy (NCBI): domain Eukaryota; kingdom Metazoa; phylum Mollusca; class Gastropoda; order Neogastropoda; family Conidae; genus Conus; species Conus ventricosus. The sequence goes on along the minus strand of CM031610.1, from coordinate 85,593,285 downwards.
CATGGAGGACATCGGTGTATCATAGAATGGAATGGGTGTATGTGCTTTTTACTCTCAGTGTCATTGTGGGGAAGGAGGGGGAAAGGGAGGGGGCTGCACTCTGTGTGTGTGTGTGTGTGTGTATGTACTGTGTGTGTGTGTGTGTGTTGGGGTGTGTGTGTGCACGCGCCAAGTGGAACAATATGATCTGTATTGGTATGGTTTGTGCATCATGTCGGTAACATCTGTAGACATGAAAGGTTGGCTGAATTATATCCTTTGCACTTAAGCACTCGAGCATGCATGCACGCGCGCACTACGCACACACACACACACACACACACACACACACACACACACACACACGCACACACACTTATATTCTTTTTGTTTTTTTCTATTTTCACATACATACATGTTCCAAATGCTTTGATGTTCGGTTTCATCTCTCTCTCTCTCTCTCTCTCTCCTCTTTTCTCCTCTCTCTCTCTCTCTCTCTCTCTCTCTCTCTCTCTACAGCCCTGATGTGGCCCTTTGCGGTCGGGTGGCTATAAGCAACATTATCTTACCTATCTTACTCTCTCTCTCTCTCTCTCTCATCTCTCTCTCTCTCTCTCCTCTCTCTCCACTCTCTCTCTCTTTTCTCTCTCTCTCTCTTCCCCCCTCTCTCTCTTCCCCCCTCTCTCTCCCTATTCTGTCTTTCCCTCCCTCCATCTTCTTCTCTCCCTCCCTCTTTCTGTCTGTCTGTCTGTCTCTCCTCCCCTCTCTCTCCTCTCCCCTCTCTCTTCTCTCTCTCTCCTCTCTCTCTCTCTCTCTCTCCCCCTCCTCTCTGGCCCCCCCCCCCCCCCCCCCCCCCCCCGCCACTTCATCTCCCTTTCTTTGCCTTGGTCCCAAAGTTTCACCCACAGACCTGCCAACCATTACGCATTTCGCGTAATTTATTACGCCCAAGTGATAATTCTTACGCCCTTAACGCATTTAGCCCAAAAATTACGCCTTGAAAGTTTTCAACAACAAAAAAACGACGAAAAAAATCGGCTTATGTACAGACACACACGGCGCCGTGCGTATAACCAGTAATCTTGAAGAAGCGTTTCCGGTCATGCGCAGTTCGTTTCACCATCTTTACCATTCAGCGAAGTTGGCGTCTTTTTGAAGTTTTAGCTACGAAAATGTCGAAACGTGGAGTAGAAAGTTTTGGACAAGATGCGAAAAAGAAAAAAACTTGGTCAAAAGTTCCGAAAAGAATACTCGGAAAAGTTCCCCTGCATTCGACCTTCGGCTAAAGGTGTAAATTGTGCACGGTGTACCACTTGCGAGTCGGGACTTCACAATTTCCAATCTCGGGATGGTGGATGTGAAGCGTCACCTTGAGTCACACAAGCACATCGATTCCTCTAACGCGCCGAATTCTTCCAGCATCAACACTTTTTTCAGACTGTAGACACCTCAAAAGACGATGAAATTAGGAAAAGGGTAATTGGGGCTGAAGCATTGGTGGCCGGATTTTTCGTTGAGCACAACATCGCTCTTGGCGCAGCCGACCATGCATCCCAGCTTTTACAGAAGCGTTCTCAGATTCGGAGATCACCAAACAGTTCAAGAGCGGTCGAACAAAGACAACACACATTGTAAGGACCCTTCTCATGGAAGGCTTAACTGCTGCTGCATCTCGACTGCAGAATGGACCGTTTGTGTTGGAGATTGATGGAAGTCAGGAAGGGGGGGGGGGGGGGGGGGGACAAATCCTTTCCTGGGTGGTGTGATACTTAAAAAATGACACAATCACCACTGAGCTGATAGCCAACCCCACATGCACAGAATCATCAACAGGGGAGAACATTTTTTAGGTTATGTATTTCTTAATTTCATGTTCCCAGTTTCTCCATATCTTCAAACTCCCCCCTCCCCCCCCCCCCCCCCCCCCCCCTCCTCAAGTCCAAATCTTTGCCAAGTCATTACTATCAAGACAGTTGAGTTGTTGGCCTGCGCTTGTTTTTCCCCCCACTATTAGATAAGTTTGTTCGTCTATGTGTATTTGTCTGACCTTATTCAAGTTTAAAAGGTTGTGCCAGTCTTGAATAAAAGTTACTTTGTGTTAGGTTTCCTTATAAAATGGGAGCAAACGTTACCCCACTTGTTTACTGTTTATTGTTTACTGTCCTGCCTCATTTCATTTCCAATTTTTTAGGTTGTTTCTGGCGCACTATCAAGCCTTGGTGTGCCATGCCATGATGGTTTAGGGGATTTGTGTGTGTTTCCAGTGTATTCTACATTATCATAATTTGTAGAGATTTCTTGTGACACTTAAAAGAAAAGCTTGTTTTTGAAGAAAAGTAAAGTTCACAAAAATTGTGTGAACAATTTCATCACATCGTGTTTGTTTGAAAAAAGGTAAATGTCGCGCTCGATTACACTTACCTCTCAGAAATTACACATTTCTGCCTCACTGAGCTTCAATTCTTACTCATTGGTCTCTTAGGGGGTTGGCAGGTCTGCACCCATCTTTTCTCATATTCTCCCATATTCATTTCATATAAATGACTTTTTTATGTCAGGAAACTCCTGTGAGAAAGTGTTGGTGTGTGTGGAGATGTGGTTTGGGTTAGAATGTGTCCTGCCTTTTATCTAAATCAGTTTTAAACGGTTTTCTCATTACAATAGTGTTTTTCAACAACAAACACTGTACTCCATCAAACAGTAAGAAGAAAAAAATACGCATGCAGTAACAGATACAAGTGTACACTTGAACACATGCAAACATGCATGTACACACACACACGCGCGCCACACACACACACACACACACACACACACACACACAAAACATAGGCATGTATAGAATATGCCTAGTCTTTATCGTTCTGTTTATGCAAAGAGAGAGAGAGTGTGTGTGTGTGTGTGTGTGTGTGCGCGTGCATGCATGCTCAAGTGCTTAAGTGCAAACTTGCGTGTGTGTGTGTAAAAATTATATCTGTACATGTATGTTGAACTTGGCTTTTCATCTGACTGAAGGAAGAATATACCAGAATTTTGTGTGTGTGTGTGGTCATTATTTGACTCTGTCTATGTGGGTGTGCAGATGCCAGGGGTCAACCTGCCGGTCAGTCAGATCTGGTACTACATGCTGACCTTGCTGATCTGTGGGATCCTGCATGAAGTGGGCCATGCCATTGCCGCCGTCAGGTGGGTACGAACCTGAAACTCATTGTCATGCTGATCTACCTGTACACTGTGCCACTGGTCATCGCCCCAATGTTGCAACCCAAGATCCAGGCAGAATTCATTACAGCTGCGTTTTTTTCATGTACATTTTAAGGAGATGTCACCGCATGTAGACTGGTCCATGTATACTGCAGCATATCTGCTTAGTCTGGAGGATGTAAGTAAACTTATGACTACACATTTTGATCAACAACAACAAAATAGTAATACAAAACGATATGTGAAAAGTGGATTGGTTAGTTCATAGTTGAAAACTTACAGATGTCTGACCTATGACTAATTTAACTGGCATGCTAGTAAGGGCGTGAGTGCCTATTGCTGGTCAAGTTTGATTGCCTAGTGCTGGTCAGGCCTTGAGTGCCTATTGCTGGTCAGGCCTTGAGTGCCTATTGCTGGTCAGGCCTTGAGTGCCTATTGTTGAAAAGGCCTTGAGTGCCTATTGCTGGTCAGGCCTTGAGTGCCTATTGCTGGTCAGGTCTTGAGTGCCTATTGTTCGAAAGGCCTTGAGTGCCTATTGCTGGTCAGGCCTTGAGTGCCTATTGCTGGTCAGGCCTTTGAGTGCCTGTTGCTGGTCAGGCCTTGCGTGCCTATTGCTGGTCAGGCCTTGAGTGCCTATTGCTGTTCAGGCCTTGAGTGCCTAGTGCTGGTCAGGCCTTGAGTGCCTATTGCTGGTCAGGCCTTGAGTGCCTATTGCTGGTCAGGCCTTGAGTGCCTATTGCTGGTCAGGCCTTGCGTGCCTATTGCTGGTCAGGCCTTGACTGCCTAGTGCTGGTCAGGCCTTGAGTGCCTATTGCTGGTCAGGCCTTGAGTGCCTATTGCTGGTCAGGCCTTGAGTGCCTATTGCTGGTCAGGCCTTGCGTGCCTATTGCTGGTCAGGCCTTGGTGTAAACAGATCTTAAATAGATGTTAGCGAACCGCCCA
>CM031610.1:85574160-85584160 GCA_018398815.1 Conus ventricosus | reverse complement strand
CTTACAGATGTCTGACCTATGACTAATTTAACTGGCATGCTAGTAAGGGCGTGAGTGCCTATTGCTGGTCAAGTTTTGATTGCCTAGTGCTGGTCAGGCCTTGAGTGCCTATTGCTGGTCAGGCCTTGAGTGCCTATTGCTGGTCAGGCCTTGAGTGCCTATTGTTGAAAAGGCCTTGAGTGCCTATTGCTGGTCAGGCCTTGAGTGCCTATTGCTGGTCAGGTCTTGAGTGCCTATTGTTCGAAAGGCCTTGAGTGCCTATTGCTGGTCAGGCCTTGAGTGCCTATTGCTGGTCAGGCCTTTGAGTGCCTGTTGCTGGTCAGGCCTTGCGTGCCTATTGCTGGTCAGGCCTTGAGTGCCTATTGCTGTTCAGGCCTTGAGTGCCTAGTGCTGGTCAGGCCTTGAGTGCCTATTGCTGGTCAGGCCTTGAGTGCCTATTGCTGGTCAGGCCTTGAGTGCCTATTGCTGGTCAGGCCTTGCGTGCCTATTGCTGGTCAGGCCTTGACTGCCTAGTGCTGGTCAGGCCTTGAGTGCCTATTGCTGGTCAGGCCTTGAGTGCCTATTGCTGGTCAGGCCTTGAGTGCCTATTGCTGGTCAGGCCTTGCGTGCCTATTGCTGGTCAGGCCTTGACTGCCTAGTGCTGGTCAGGCCTTGACTGCCTATTGCTGGTCAGGCCTTGAGTGCCTATTGCTGGTCAGGCCTTGAGTGCCTAGTGCTGGTCAGGCCTTGAGTGCCTATTGCTGGTCAGGCCTTGACTGCCTAGTGCTGGTCAGGCCTTGAGTGCCTATTGTGGCAGGCCTTGAGTGCCTATTGCTGGTCAGGCCTTGCGTGCCTATTGTTATAACATTTGGCATGGCTTTGATCCGAGATTGTTCAGGTATACGTTATTTTCTGCAGCCCACTTTCAGTGGATTTTACTTCTCTAACTGTCAGTTCCTTTTTTGTTTCAGAGAGCATTGGTGCTGAATGGGTTCGGGGCTGTCTGCCCTCATGTACGCCCGGATGCCTTTGTGGACTGGCTTGAGTGCATGCAGGCGGTGCGCTGCCATGCTGATTACATTGGCGGGGTGTGGCACAATTCTTTGTCATCGTCATCGTGCCCTGCATTTCATGATCCTCTTGCCGTCGACTGCTCGCCTTTTAACAGTGGGCCAGGCCGTGCCTTATGGGCGTGGCGAGGTGCCTGCTTTATGTTACTCGGGTTTTGGCTGTCGTCGAGCACCTTTCCGTTCTTTTGTTGTGCGTGTCGACCGATGTTCATATTGGTGTCACAATGTTCCATTGTGCTTTGTGTTGATGTGTCACTATGTTGGTTTATTGTGGCGTGGCACATGGGTTCAGTTTGTTATGTTCTACTGTGTTTGTTGGTGGTCACCATTTCCATTTTGTTTGTTGTGTGTCACCATGTTCATGAGTTGTGTCACCAATGTTCATTTGTTTTGTTGGTGTGTCATTGTGTTTGTTGGTGTGTCACCATGTTCATTTTTTTTGTGGTGTTCACCATGTGTTTGTTTGTGGTGTGTCACCAATGTTCATTTGTTTTGTTGTGTGTCACCAATGTTCATTTGTTTTGTTGGTGTGTCACCAATGTTCATTTGTTTTGTTGGTGTGTCACCTGTGTTTGTTGGTGAGTCACCAATGTTGATTTGTTTTGTTGGTGTGTCACCAATGTTATTTGTTTTGTTGGTGTGTCACCAATGTTCATTTGTTTTGTTGGTGTGTCACCAATGTTCATTTGTTGGTGTGTCACCAATGTTCATTTGTTTTGTTGGTGTGTCACCTGTGTTTGTTGGTGTGTCACCAGTGTTCATTTGTTGGTGTGTCACCAATGTTGATTGTGTTTTTGGTGTGTCACATGTTCATTTGTTTTGTTGGTGTGTCACTAATGTTGGTTTATTTGTTGGTGTGTCACCAATTGTTCGTTTATTTGTTGGTGTGTCACCATGTTCATTTGTTTGGGTGTGTCCATATGTTCATTTGTTGGTGTGTCACTATGTTCATTTGTTTGTTGGTGTGTCACTAATGTTGGTTTATTTGTTGGTGTGTCACCAATGTTCGTTTATTTGTTGGTGTGTCACCAATGTTCATTTGTTTGTTGGTGTGTCACTAATGTTCATTTGTTGGTGTGTCACTAATGTTCATTTGTTTGTTGGTGTGTCACATGTTCGTTTTTTGTTGGATGTGTCACCAGTGTTCATTTATTTGTTGGTGTGTCACCAATGTTCATTTGTTGTTGGTGTGTCACAATGTTCATTTGTTGGTGTGTCACATGTTCATTTGTTGTGTGTGTCACCAGTGTTCATTTGTGTGTGTAGTGTCTTTGTGTGTGTCACTAATGTTCATTTGATTGTTGGTGTGTCACCAATGTTCATTTGTTGGTGTGTCACCAGTGTTCATTTGTTGATGTGTCACCAGTGTTCATTTGATTGTTGTGTGTCACTAATGTTCATTTGATTGTTGGTGTGTCACAATGTTTGTTTGGTTTAGTTTGTGTGTGTCACATGTCATGTTTGTTTCATTGTTTTGTTTAGGTAATGTTGATTGTGTATTCCTGTGTCAATGTTCTTGTTGTTTACAGGAGTGATGTGTTTGTGCATGTTCTTTTTGTTTACAGGAGTGATTGTGTATCCTGTGACAATGTTCGTTTGTTTGTTTACAGGAGTGATTGTGTATCCTGTGACAATGTTCATTTGTTTGTTTACAGGAGTGATTGTGTATATCCTGTGACAATGTTCATTTGTTTGTTTACAGGGGTGATTGTGTATATCCTGTGACAATGTTCATTTGTTTGTTTACAGGAGTGATTGTGTATATCCTGTGACAATGTTCATTTGTTTGTTTACAGGAGTGATTGTGTATCCTGTGACAATGTTCGTTTGTTTGTTTACAGGAGTGATTGTGTATCCTTTGACAATGTTCGTTTGTTTGTTTACAGGAGTGATTGTGTATCTTGTGACAATGTTCATTTGTTTGTTTACAGGAGTGATTGTGTATCTTGTGACAATGTTCATTTGTTTGTTTACAGGAGTGATTGTGTATCCTGTGACAATGTTCATTTGTTTGTTTACAGGAGTGATTGTGTATCCTGTGACAATGTTCATTTGTTTGTTTACAGGAGTGATTGTGTATCCTGTGACAATGTTCGTTTGTTTGTTTACAGGAGTGATTGTGTATCCTGTGACAATGTTCATTTGTTTGTTTACAGGAGTGATTGTGTATCCTGTGACAATGTTCATTTGTTTGTTTACAGGAGTGATTGTGTATCCTGTGACAATGTTCATTTGTTTGTTTACAGGAGTGATTGTGTATCCTGTGACAATGTTCATTCTGCCATTCAAAGACACATGGTGTTTTTTCTGAAAATTGTGCATGCTGGACTTTTTTTTTATCTCTTCATGTGACAACTTTTCTCTCTCCTTTGTTGTACGTAGCATAGGTGTGGGTGGTTGGTGTGGGTGTTTTGGTGTTTTTTGTGCGTTTTATTGTAATAATAAAACCTAGGGGCAGCTGGGGGAATTTATTTTGACAGGTGTGCAAACAGTCATACTTGTTGGCAAAACAAGAACAAGGAAGGGGGAGCATTCAGATTTGGGTGATGCTGTGCTCCTAGGGAGAACAGCCCTGTCTTACACAGAGAAATGTGCTAGGAAGAGACATTGATAGACACAGAGAAATGTGCTAGGAAGAGACATTGATAGACACAGAGAAATGTGCTACGAAGAGACATTGATAGACACAGAGAAATGTGCTAGGAAGAGACATTGATAGAATGCAACGAGAACAGCCCTGTCTTACACAGAGAAATGTGCTAGGAAGAGACATTGATAGAATGCAACGAGAACAGCCCTGTCTGACACAGAGGAATGTGTTAGGAAGAGACATTGATAGAATGCAACGAGAACAGCCCTGTCTTACACAGAGAAATGTGGTAGGAAGAGACATTGATAGACACAGAGAAATGTGTTAGCAAGAGACATTGATAGAATGCAACGAGAACAGCCCTGTCTTACACAGAGAAATGTGTTAGCAAGAGACATTGATAGACACAGAGAAATGTGTTAGCAAGAGACATTGATAGAATGCAACGAGAACAGCCCTGTCTTACACAGAGAAATGTGTTAGCAAGAGACATTGATAGACACAGAGGAATGTGTTAGCAAGAGACATTGATAGAATGCAACGAGAACAGCCCTGTCTTACACAGAGAAATGTGTTAGCAAGAGACATTGATAGAATGCAACGAGAACAGCCCTGTCTTACACACAGAAATGTGGTAGGAAGAGACAATTGATAGAATGCAACGAGAACAGCCCTGTCTTACACAGAGGAATGTGCTAGGAAGAGACATTGATAGAATGCAACGAGAACAGCCCTGTCTCACACAGAGAAATGTGGTAGGAAGAGACATTGATAGAATGCAACGAGAACAGCCCTGTCTTACCCAGAGGAATGTGCTAGGAAGAGACATTGATAGAATGCAACGAGAACAGCCCTGTCTTACACAGAGGAATGTGCTAGGAAGGACATTGATAGAATGCAACGAGAACAGCCCTGTCTTACCCAGAGAAATATGCTAGGAAGAGACATTGATAGAATGCAACGAGAACAGCCCTGTCTTACACAGAGGAATGTGGTAGGAAGAGACATTGATAGACACAGAGAAATGTGCTAAGAAGAGACATATGGTAACTATGGTTTGCTGCGCCAGAGTTCAGCATCACCTCAGTTCAGCAGTGCCAAGAAGGCCCAGGGTATGTAATGCTGATTTTGTTATTATCCACACTATGTAATGCTGTTGTTTTTATTACATGCAGGTAGATTTGAACTCCATACTCCATAATCAGTTGTCATAGCAGCCATCTTCATTCCTCACCCAGAACTCTTTGAGTTTCACGTTTGGTGAGGTTTGTATTGGGTGGCTAATTTTGCAACACACATTCACATTGATGTTTATGAGACCAGGAGATGGATTTATGAACACCGAGTACTGTTTTTGAAAAGAATTACAGAAAAGTCCAGTGAATCCAAAATGGCACCAAGTTTTCATAACAATGTAGTAGTTAATACAGTAAGTCCAGTGAATCCAAAATGGCACCAAGTTTTCATAACAATGTAGTAGTTAATACAGTAAGTCCAGTGAATCCAAAATGGCACCAAGTTTTCATAACAATGTAGTAGTTAATACAGTAAGTCCAGTGAATCCAAAATGGCACCAAGTTTTCATAACAATGTAGTAGTTAATACAGTAAGTCCAGTGAATCCAAAATGGCACCAAGTTTTCATAACAATGTAGTAGTTAATACAGTAAGTCCAGTGAATCCAAAATGGCACAAAGTTTTCATAACAATGTAGCAGTTAATACAGTAAGTCCAGTGAATCCAAAATGGCACCAAGTTTTCATAACAATGTAGCAGTTAATACAGTAAGTCCAGTGAATCCAAAATGGCACAAAGTTTTCATAACAATGTAGTAGTTAATACAGTAAGTCCAGTGAATCCAAAATGGCACAAAGTTTTCATAACAATGTAGCAGTTAATACAGTAAGTCCAGTGAATCCAAAATGGCACAAAGTTTTCATAACAATGTAGTAGTTAATACAGTAAGTCCAGTGAATCCAAAATGGCACAAAGTTTTCATAACAATGTAGTAGTTAATACAGTAAGTCCAGTGAATCCAAAATGGCACAAATGTTTCATAACAATGTAGTAGTTAATACAGTAAGTCCAGTGAATCCAAAATGGCACAAAGTTTTCATAACAATGTAGTAGTTAATACAGTAAGTCCAGTGAATCAAAATGGCACCAAGTTTTCATAACAATGTAGCAGTTAATACAGTAAGTCCAGTGAATCCAAAATGGCACCAAGTTTTCATAACAATGTAGCAGTTAATACAGTAAGTCCAGTGAATCCAAAATGGCACCAAGTTTTCATAACAATGTAGTAGTTAATACAGTAAGTCCAGTGAATCCAAAATGGCACCAAGTTTTCATAACAATGTAGCAGTTAATACAGTAAGTCCAGTGAATCCAAAATGGCACCAAGTTTTCATAACAATGTAGCAGTTAATACAGTAAGTCCAGTGAATCCAAAATGGCACCAAGTTTTCATAACAATGTAGTAGTTAATACAGTAAGTCCAGTGAATCCAAAATGGCACCAAGTTTTCATAACAATGTAGTAGTTAATACAGTAAGTCCAGTGAATCCAAAATGGCACCAAGTTTTCATAACAATGTAGTAGTTAATACAGTAAGTCCAGTGAATCCAAAATGGCACCAAGTTTTCATAACAATGTAGTAGTTAATACAGTAAGTCCAGTGAATCCAAAATGGCACCAAGTTTTCATAACAATGTAGTAGTTAATACAGTAAGTCCAGTGAATCCAAAATGGCACCAAGTTTTCATAACAATGTAGTAGTTAATACAGTAAGTCCAGTGAATCCAAAATGGCACAAAGTTTTCATAACAATGTAGTAGTTAATACAGTAAGTCCAGTGAATCCAAAATGGCACAAAGTTTTCATAACAATGTAGCAGTTAATACAGTAAGTCCAGTGAATCCAAAATGGCACCAAGTTTTCATAACAATGTAGCAGTTAATACAGTAAGTCCAGTGAATCCAAAATGGCACCAAGTTTTCATAACAATGTAGTAGTTAATACAGTAAGTCCAGTGAATCCAAAATGGCACCAAGTTTTCATAACAATGTAGTAGTTAATACAGTAAGTCCAGTGAATCCAAAATGGCACCAAGTTTTCATAACAATGTAGCAGTTAATACAGTAAGTCCAGTGAATCCAAAATGGCACCAAGTTTTCATAACAATGTAGTAGTTAATACAGTAAGTCCAGTGAATCCAAAATGGCACCAAGTTTTCATAACAATGTAGTAGTTAATACAGTAAGTCCAGTGAATCCAAAATGGCACCAAGTTTTCATAACAATGTAGCAGTTAATACAGTAAGTCCAGTGAATCCAAAATGGCACCAAGTTTTCATAACAATGTAGTAGTTAATACAGTAAGTCCAGTGAATCCAAAATGGCACCAAGTTTTCATAACAATGTAGTAGTTAATACAGTAAGTCCAGTGAATCCAAAATGGCACCAAGTTTTCATAACAATGTAGCAGTTAATACAGTAAGTCCAGTGAATCCAAAATGGCACCAAGTTTTCATAACAATGTAGTAGTTAATACAGTAAGTCCAGTGAATCCAAAATGGCACCAAGTTTTCATAACAATGTAGTAGTTAATACAGTAAGTCCAGTGAATCCAAAATGGCACAAAGTTTTCATAACAATGTAGCAGTTAATACAGTAAGTCCAGTGAATCCAAAATGGCACCAAGTTTTCATAACAATGTAGCAGTTAATACAGTAAGTCCAGTGAATCCAAAATGGCACCAAGTTTTCATAACAATGTAGTAGTTAATACAGTAAGTCCAGTGAATCCAAAATGGCACCAAGTTTTCATAACAATGTAGTAGTTAATACAGTAAGTCCAGTGAATCCAAAATGGCACAAAGTTTTCATAACAATGTAGCAGTTAATACAGTAAGTCCAGTGAATCCAAAATGGCACCAAGTTTTCATAACAATGTAGCAGTTAATACAGTAAGTCCAGTGAATCCAAAATGGCACCAAGTTTTCATAACAATGTAGTAGTTTAATACAGTAAGTCCAGTGAATCCAAAATGGCACCAAGTTTTCATAACAATGTAGCAGTTAATACAGTAAGTCCAGTGAATCCAAAATGGCACCAAGTTTTCATAACAATGTAGTAGTTAATACAGTAAGTCCAGTGAATCCAAAATGGCACCAAGTTTTCATAACAATGTAGCAGTTAATACAGTAAGTCCAGTGAATCCAAAATGGCACCAAGTTTTCATAACAATGTAGCAGTTAATACAGTAAGTCCAGTGAATCCAAAATGGCACCAAGTTTTCATAACAATGTAGCAGTTAATACAGTAAGTCCAGTGAATCCAAAACGGCACCAAGTTTTCATAACAATGTAGCAGTTAATACAGTAAGTCCAGTGAATCCAAAATGGCACCAAGTTTTCATAACAATGTAGCAGTTAATACAGTAAGTCCAGTGAATCCAAAATGGCACCAAGTTTTCATAACAATGTAGCAGTTAATACAGTAAGTCCAGTGAATCCAAATGGCACCAGTTTTCATAACAATGTAGCAGTTAATACAGTAAGTCCAGTGAATCCAAAATGGCACCAAGTTTTCATAACAATGTAGCAGTTAATACAGTAAGTCCAGTGAATCCAAAATGGCACCAAGTTTTCATAACAATGTAGCAGTTAATACAGTAAGTCCAGTGAATCCAAAATGGCACCAAGTTTTCATAACAATGTAGCAGTTAATACAGTTAGCTGTGTTTGCTCTGCCTCTGTGCCCTTGATGTTAAAACTGAGCGTTGCAGTCACTCACATACTTTCCAAACTCTGGAATCCATCCGGAACAGTAATGCCAGCTCTGTCCATGTGGTCATTTCACACACTGCCCTGAAGTGTGAAGCAACCCCAAGTACCCATGTGCTGTCATCACTGTTTATTGCACTATTGTTATTGATTGAGTAACAGCTGGGCACTGAACTGTCCTTAATCACAGACAGTGCCCCGTCACCTTCCCTCATTGTCACATTCAGTATAAAGTAAAAACAATTAAAAACAGCATTTCATTGATGCAGTTTGCATAAGGTGGCCCATCCGTGGTACAATCCGTGACTGGAACCGTCTGCCCCAGAGCGTCGTGGAGGCCACAACAATCCACATTTTTGTGTCGGGGGCCTACACACTCACTAATAGGGTGGGGTTTTTTTGTTTGTTTGGTTTTTTGTTTGTTTTTTCTTCGCCAACCTCCTCCAAAGTGACAGAATAATCAACTGGTTGATTGCGGTTGCTTTCCTGCCTTACGGTATATGCCACCAAAGGTGATGTTCAACACTCGGGCCCCCTTTTTTTCTGATGAAATCGATGAGGAATGATGCTGTAGAAATGGGAAATGGAACAGGTAGTCATAAGGCAGTCATATGAAGGTAACCTTTTTTTTCTGATGAAATCGATCAGGAATGATGTTGTAGAAATGGGAAATGGAACAGGTAGTCATAAGGCAGTCATATGAAGGTAACCTTTTTTTCTGATGAAATCGATCAGGCATGATGCTGTAGAAATGGGAAATGGAACAGGTAGTCATAAGGCAGTCATATGAAGGTAACCTTTTTTTCTGATGAAATCGATGAGGCATGATGCTGTAGAAATGGGGAATGGAACAGGTAGTCATAAGGCAGTCATATGAAGGTAACCTTTTTCTCTGATGAAATCGATGAGGAGTGATGCTGTAGAAATGGGGAATGGAACAGGCAGTCATTTGAAGGTAACCTTTTTTTTTTCTTTTCTTTTTTTTTAACTCCCAATCAGAATTCGGCAGTTTCCGGCCCTCGTGGTCTGCTGGCAGGCGAGCCCCTGACGGGGGTGGGGGACTGCAAGGTGAGGAGCATGAGCGACTGGCACGACTGCATCCTGAACAGTGTCAAGCAGCCCTCCCTGGGACACTGCCTGCCCCTCACCTTCATCACCCAGATCAACACCTCCCCCAAAAGTGAGCCGCTCTCTGGGAGGGGGGAAGAGGTGGGGGACGGGGGAAGAAGGCGTATTCCAGGTAATGAAAGGTCTGAGAAGTTGCTGTTTCCTGGGTTTGTAAGACATCATTCTGTTTTTAAGAATCTTTTTTCACATGTAACACATTAAAAGGTCAGGCTGTGCAATGCATGGAAACGGCCATATGTGCATTTTTGCGTATGTACATATTTACATGCGTTTTTCTTTTAGTTCATAGGGAAAAACTTCATGACCAAAAACTTCATCAAAGGGTATTCAGGAATAGTTGCCTTCTCAACTGGATCAAAACAAACGTCAGGGGAAGCTGAGCGTTGAAATATTCATTGAGAGCAGAAAATTGTTAAGATTCAGTGTGGACTGGTTCATTTTCTTTGATC
>CM031610.1:85530076-85574060 GCA_018398815.1 Conus ventricosus | reverse complement strand
TCAAGGTAGTTGTATTTGATGTGACCACACACACCTGTCCCACCTCTCATCCCTCCCACACTCACTTCTTTTTTTGTTTTTGCAGACGAAAGTTATGGAGGATTGCTGAAGCATTTTCAAAAAGTTGATGGAGATACTTCGGTTTTTGTTTGTTTGTTTGTTTTTAAGTAAAGAAGAAAAAAGTAAAGAAATTAAATGCTAAATAATTTCACCAAAATGAAAGCCATATTGGAACCTGTATCGCAGATGGTGTGCTGTTTATTCTGTCTCATGCTTCCAGAAGTTCCTCCTGTGCAGAGCTGGAATCGTAACATCACTAGGAAGTAGAAACTGTTGCGGAATGTCTGTGTGTGTTGCAGGATGTCATATTAAGTGTGTAATGAGTTAACCAGGTGTGTGTTGCAGGATGTCATATTAAGTGTGTAATGAGTTAACCAGGTGTGTGATGCAGGATGTCATATTAAGTGTGTAATGAGTTAACCAGGTGTGTGATGCAGGATGTCATATTAAGTGTGTAATGAGTTAACCAGGTGTGTGTTGCAGGATGTCATATTAAGTGTGTAATGAGTTAACCAGGTGTGTGATGCAGGATGTCATAGTAAGTGTGTAATGAGTTAACCAGGTGTGTGATGCAGGATGTCATATTAAGTGTGTAATGAGTTAACCAGGTGTGTGATTCAGGAGGTCATATTAAGTGTGTAATGAGTTAACCAGGTGTGTTCCAGGAGGTCATATAAGTGTGTATTGATTCAACCAGGTGTGTGATGCAGGAGGTCATATTAAGTGTGTAATGAGTTAACCAGGTGTGTGTTCCAGGAGGTCATAGTAAGTGTGTATTGATTCAACCAGGTGTGTGATGCAGGATGTCATATTAAGTGTGTAATGAGTTAACCAGGTGTGTGTTCCAGGAGGTCATAGTAAGTGTGTAATGAGTTAACCAGGTGTGTGTTGCAGGATGTCATATTAAGTGTATAATGAGTTAACCAGGTGTGTGATGCAGGATGTCATATTAAGTGTGCAATGATTTAACCAGGTGTGTGTTGCAGGAGGTCATATTAAGTATGTAATGAGTTAACTAGCCACAGTGGGTGGCATCATGGGATGGGAGATGATAATGATTTCTAGTCTCATTGGAAGACCGGAACAACACATTCAAAGTTTCATCTGTGAATACCACTGAAGTGACATGGTTCTTGTGTACTCTCCTTGGGTGGAGGGGGGGGGGGGGGGGGGGCTGCCATGCGGGTCATCAAAAAATTTAAACAGAAAAAGTTTTTGATCAGAAGTTACACTTCAGAGATAGACTGATGAGATCCATGGTTTAAGCTAAAAGAGGGTGGAATTGACAGGTGTGGTTAATGTATCCAGCAGAAGAGTCGTGTTTGAAGCTGAGAGAGTGTGTCATTGAGAAGCATGTGTCCCATGTCCCCACAGACTGGACCCACCCCGCTGATGGTGAGATAGACTGCTGCAACAAGACCAGCCAGACCCACCTCTGCTTCCTCTACCACACACGCAACAGCCAGCACACTGTGCGTAGCCCTCGCTGGGGCTGTCCTCTGTATTTCTCTCTCTCTTTTTTTTTTTTTTTTTTTTTTTTACTTTTGATTCAAAGGAAAGAAAAAATAACTATTATACACATAATTGTCTCAATTTTTATTTGAAAATTAGTCAAGAAAAGTAAATAAAAAGTGAAAGAAATCATTTTTTTTCTGTCATAACGGTGTAGTTATTTCAAATGCAATAATGATGGTGCTTGTCATAATCGTAGCAGTGTGAGGAATAATGGTGGTTGTCATAGTCATAGCAGTGCGAGGAAGGTTGTCATAGCAGTGCGAGGAAGGTTGTCATAGCAGTGTGAGGAAGGTTGTCATAGCAGTGCGAGGAAGGTTGTCATAGCAGTGCGAGGAAGGTTGTCATAGCAGTGCGAGGAAGGTTGTCATAGCAGTGCAGGGCAGGTTGTCATAGCAGTGCGAGGAATGATGGTCATAGCTGTGCAAGGTGTTCACTCCGTCATCTGCTCCATGTTCACCATTATTTCAACTGGGTTCACAGCATTACGCCTGCCTGCCTGCTCGCACCACGACGGACCGTCCCATTTGCAAGCTGCAGAGTGACTGCTACCTACCCGGGGTGGACGTGGCCTGTGTCTACCCTGCCGTGGACAACGAGACCAAGCTGCTGAGGATCTTCCATGGTCGTAGGCCTCCCCTGCTCTTCCTGGGCCATCCCCTGGACCTCTACTACTCTGGTGCGTCTGGCAGGCGGGCGTTGGCTTGTGTCGGGGTGGGGGAATCATGTTTATGGTATTATATTGTATGATTGCCTCATCACAGCAGACCTCTGCTACTGTGGTGCGTCTGGCAGGCGGGCGTTGGCTTGTGTTGGGGTGGGGGAATCATGTTTATGGTATTAAATGTATGATTGCCTCATCACAGCAGACCTCTGCTATGTGGTGCGTCTGGCAGGCGGGCGTTGGCTTGTGTTGGGGTGGGGAATCATGTTTATGGTATTAAATGTATGATTGCCTCATCACAGCAGACCTCTGCTATTGTGGTGCGTCTGGCAGGCGGGCGTTGGCTTGTGTTGGGGTGGGGGAATCATGTTTATGGTATTAAATGTATGATTGCCTCATCACAGCAGACCTCTGCTACTGTGGTGCGTCTGGCAGGCGGGCGTTGGCTTGTGTTGGGGTGGGGGAATCATGTTTATGGTATTAAATGTATGATTGCCTCATCACAGCAGACCTCTGCTACTGTGGTGCGTCTGGCAGGCGGGCGTTGGCTTGTGTTGGGGTGGGGGAATCATGTTTATGGTATTAAATGTATGATTGCCTCATCACAGCAGACCTCTGCTACTGTGGTGCGTCTGGCAGGCGGGCGTTGGCTTGTGTTGGGGTGGGGGAATCATGTTTATGGTATTAAATGTATGATTGCCTCATCACAGCAGACCTCTGCTACTGTGGTGCGTCTGGCAGGCGGGCGTTGGCTTGTGTTGGGGTGGGGGAATCATGTTTATGGTATTAAATGTATGATTGCCTCATCACAGCAGACCTCTGCTACTGTGGTGCGTCTGGCAGGCGGCGTTGGCTTTGTGTGGGGTGGGGGAATCATGTTTATGGGATTAAATGTATGATTGCCTCATCACAGAGACTTGTACTGTGGTGCTCTGGCAGGCGGGCGTTGGCTTGTGTTGGGGGGAATCATGTTTAATGGTATTAAATGTGTGATTGCTCATCACAGCAGACTCTGCAAATTTATGTTGCTGTCTCTGGAGAAGGAACAGTGCATCTTTTGGAGGGCGAGGGGGCATGACTTAAGATCTGTTTATTATGGAAGATTTACATGCACTAAGTGTTTACTTATGAAAGAATTTTACATGCAGTCAGGTTATTCATAAAGAGTTGTACATGCGCAAAGTGTTACTTATGAAATGAGTTTACATGCACAATGTTTACTATGAAATGAGTTTACATGCCCAAGTGTTTACGATGAAAAATTTACCAGATGCAGCTGCGCACAAGACCTTTTTATTTTCTACGTAAACAGAGTGGATGAATACCGGAAATCGATGTTTTTTACTGCTGTGGGGAAAAAAAAAGAATTTCCGGTGAAAAAATTCTAGCCGCAAAAAAAAAGAGGAATATCTGGAGTGAGTGGCGTTTCGTTTCTTTTCCAGTCGAAAGATGTTTTGCCTAGCAGCCATCTTGTGAATAAAAATGGCAGCATGTTGAAACATCGTTCAGCGTGATGACCATTACAATGACACTGGCGTAAAAATGTAGTGGAGTTGGAACTGGACTGATAACGAAGTTGATGGCGAGCAGCTTGGACTTCACATCAGAAAAGTTCCTGAGCTAGAACGGCATATTTGAGACCCGTGTTCCACCAACATCAATTATGAAAGCAACGGTCGCAAGGCGCTTGAAGCACATTGCCCGAACAGTGAAACACAAGAAGTTTCACATTTTCCTAAAATGAGGTTTGAAAATTACTTTTTTTTTAGCTGTTTCCAAAACGTTAATTCAGGCTCCGGAATGCCACAGATTACACCAATTTAAATGAAGATTGAAAAGTTCTTCTGGGGCAGCATGCCCCAGACCCCCCTAGTTTCCTTTTTTTTTTGCTTACCAATTCTCCCCCCTGCCTAAAGACTGGCACAGCCACCTCCACCAAAGTGTGTGGTGGAAATGAGCAGATAAAAACTCAACTCATGCAAATATCAAATGAGAGACCCAGGTTTTTGGTTCTTTAAAGAGAGTGGGATTATGCTGAGTGAATGTCAGAATCCAGTATGGTGTGTTGAGGTGTTTTTCTTTGGTGGAGAAAACGGTGTTCTGAGACACGTTGGTGTGTATGCTTTGCTTGGAACTTGACGTTGTCAGGTATGTGAGAATGACAACACTGGTGCTTGGAACTTGACGTTGTCAGGTATGTGAGAATGACAACACTGTTGCTTGGAAACTTGACGTTGTCAGTATGTGAGAATGACAACACTGTTGCTTGGAACTTGACGTTGTCAGGTATGTGAGAATCACAACACTGTTGCTTGGAACTTGACGTTGTCAGGTATGTGAGAATGACAACACTGTTGCTTGGAACTTGACGTTGTCAGGTATGTGAGAATGACAACACTGTTGCTTGGAACTTGACGTTGTCAGGTATGTGAGAATGACAACACTGTTGCTTGGAACTTGACGTTGTCAGGTATGTGAGAATGACAACACTGTTGCTTGGAACTTGACGTTGTCAGGTGTGTGAGAATGACAACACTGTTGCTTGGAACTTGACGTTGTCAGGTATGTGAGAATGACAACACTGTTGCTTGAACTTGACGTTGTCAGGTATGTGAGAATGACAACACTGTTGCTTGGAACTTGACGTTGTCAGGTATGTGAGAATGACAACACTGTTGCTTGGAACTTGACGTTGTCAGGTGTGAGAATGACAACACTGTTGCTTGAACTTGACGTTGTCAGGTATGTGAGAATGACAACACTGTTGCTTGGAACTTGACGTTGTCAGGTATGTGAGAATGACAACACTGTTGCTTGGAACTTGACGTTGTCAGGTATGTGAGAATGACAACACTGTTGCTTGGAACTTGACGTTGTCAGTGTGTGAGAATGACAACACTGTTGCTTGGAACTTGACGTTGTCAGGTGTGTGAGAATGACAACACTGGTGCTTGGAACTTGACGTTGTCAGGTGTGTGAGAATGACAACACTGTTGCTTGGAACTTGACGTTGTCAGGTATTGAGAATGACAACACTGTTGCTTGGAAACTTGACGTTGTCAGGTATGTGAGAATCACAACACTGTTGCTTGGAACTTGACGTTGTCAGGTAGTGAGAATGACAACACTGTTGCTTGGAACTTGACGTTGTCAGGTATGTGAGAATGACAACACTGTTGCTTGGAACTTGACGTTGTCAGGTGTGTGAGAATGACAACACTGTTGCTTGGAACTTGACGTTGTCAGGTGTGTGAGAATGACAACACTGTGCTTGGAACTTGACGTTGTCAGGTGTGTGAGAATGACAACACTGTTGCTTGAACTTGACGTTGTCAGTAGTGAGAATGACAACACTGTTTGCTTGGAACTTGACTTGTCAGTGTGTGAGAATGACAACACTGTTGCTGGAACTTGACGTTGTCAGGTATGTGAGAATGACAACACTGTTGCTTGGAACTTGACGTTGTCAGTATGTGAGAATGACAACACTGTTGCTTGGAACTTGACGTTGTCAGGTGTGTGAGAATGACAACACTGTTGCTTGGAACTTGACGTTGTCAGGTGTGTGAGAATGACAACACTGTTGCTTGGAACTTGACGTTGTCAGGTATGTGAGAATGACAACACTGTTGCTTGGAACTTGACGTTGTCAGGTGTGTGAAATGACAACACTGTTGCTTGGAACTTGACGTTGTCAGGTGTGTAAGAATGACAACACTGTTGCTTGGAACTTGACGTTGTCAGGTATGTGAGAATGACAACACTGTTGCTTGGAACTTGACGTTGTCAGGTATGTGAGAATGACAACACTGTTGCTTGGAACTTGACGTTGTCAGGTATGTGAGAATGACAACACTGTTGCTTGGAACTTGACGTTGTCAGGTATGTGAGAATGACAACACTGTTGCTTGGAACTTGACGTTGTCAGTATGTGAGAATGACAACACTGTTGCTTGGAACTTGACGTTGTCAGGTGTGTGAGAATGACAACACTGTTGCTTGGAACTTGACGTTGTCAGGTATGTGAGAATGACAACACTGTTGCTTGGAACTTGACGTTGTCAGGTATGTGAGAATGACAACACTGTTGCTTGGAACTTGACGTTGTCAGGTGTGTGAGAATGACAACACTGTTGCTTGGAACTTGACGTTGTCAGGTATGTGAGAATGACAACACTGTTGCTTGGAACTTGACGTTGTCAGGTATGTGAGAATGACAACACTGTTGCTTGGAACTTGACGTTGTCAGGTGTGTGAGAATGACAACACTGTTGCTTGGAACTTGACGTTGTCAGGTGTGTGAGAATGACAACACTGTTGCTTGGAACTTGACGTTGTCAGGTATGTGAGAATGACAACACTGTTGCTTGGAACTTGACGTTGTCAGGTATGTGAGAATGACAACACTGTTGCTTGGAACTTGACGTTGTCAGGTGTGTGAGAATGACAACACTGTTGCTTGGCTGCATGATCTTTCACACCAAACTACTGTTCCACTTGCTAAAAAGTATGTGATGAGGTTAGCTTTGGCTCTTCATGATATACCATTACCTGTTGGTACAGAACAGGGATGATGGAGTCGGCAGTTACTGTCATCAACAGGGCTTAGTAGATGGTGTTCTGTGTATGTTGGATCAGAAAAGGTACCACTGGACTCTCAAAGTCATTTACTGCAGTGCACTGTCCCCCTTTGTGGGTTGCCCTATGATGTTTCAGTATCAGTGCTCTCTGTGGACTTCACAGGTCTGTGCTGCAATAGGAGAAGTCTGGGTGTGGCTCTCTGGGGGGGAACAGAGTGGACAGCATGGGGGTATATCACTACAGGGGCAGGAAGTTGACATGGTCAAATCACAGACACAAAAAACACACAGCAAAGAGAGGACCAGCCAAGATGACCGGTAGACCTGGACTGTAAGGGATGAAGAAGACAGTGTTGAGGTTCATGACAGTGATCAGAGGTATTTTGTGTTTATTTGTTGTTTATAACAAACCGGATTCATGTTGATTTGCTTTTTTGTTTGTTTGTTTCCTAGACTCATTTTGCTCTGCCTTTTTGTTTTAGAATAGTGTTCAGACCAGTTGTGAATGTTGCTGCTTGAATAATATAGTGTACACAATTGGCTTCATTGTCTCGTGTGTTTTTTTCTCCCAACAGTGTCTGTCAGCAATTATTTACCAAGCAGCTCCTTGGTTCCACTAAACCTGCCATATATACTGGAGACATTCTGCAAGTATCCTTTTCTTCTTCGTTGTGGACTGGTAAATTAATGACAAAGGTGTGTGTATATAGTTGTGAGGGGAGACAAAATGCAGACTGAAGAAGGTTCAGGCAGTAAACGTCAAGGGAGATAAATCATGGTTGTCATTGTTCACTCCGCATTGGGTGTACAGGGGCATACGCAGGTATGTACACATGCGGGGACACACACTCTATAACACACACACACACACACACAGTATCAGTCCGATTTCATCTTCGGAGGGGGAAAGATCAGACAGTATTAAAAAGACCTTGTTTGACCTTGACAAGATCGTTTTTGTTTTTTTCAGTTCACATATCTCTATGACTTTTGTGCGGACGCAAAATCAGGCCAATCGTACGCATTTTTTCAGCCGGTCTGCGTATGATGTATGCAACCGACAAAACATAGCGCAATTCATTCATCACCTTTAATTCTCCAGCCTCGCCCCCCCCCCCCCCCCCCCACCCCCACCCCCCCCACCCACCCATTTCAATACTTAAACCCAATCTCACCCACAGAAACCCTTCATTTTGTAATGATACCAAAAATCATTGCTAATATAGCTCTTATTTATTCAGTGTCATCATTGTAATTTATTTGCATTACACAAGTGAATTGTTGATTTTTTTTTAAAAAGCAATCTTCTGTATTTTTTGACTGACTTGTGTAACGAAATAAATGAGTCTGTGTTATCATGCATGTGGGGGGTTGGGGGTGGGGATGTGGGATATTATGTGTTCGTCCATGGTAAACCCTACTTTGGGCATTTCTTCAGCGACTGCAAACAGTATAATCAGATTTCACCGCATGATAAATGTTGTTAGGATCTTGCACCCATTCCATGCAGGAAGACAAATGTCCACGCTTAAAGGACAGACATCTGCACTTAACACTTTCAACAATATTTTCAATTAAAAAAGATGCAGATGGTAGAGTGAGAGGAGACGGGATGGTGGAGGGGAGGGTAGTAAAGGGCAGGGTGGGCTGTACAGAAATGAGCAGTCAGCACACATTGTGACAGGTGAGAACTTGCTATGTGGTCTGCTACTGCTAGTGCTAACTTCCATGCACACTTTCTGTGTTTGTGGTCTGGTGGTGAGGAATTCTCTCTGTATACCCCTGTGGTGTAGGAATTCTCTCTGTATACCCCTGTGGTGTAGGAATTCTCTCTGTATACCCCTGTGGTGTAGGAATTCTCTCTGTATACCCCTGTGGTGTAGGAATTCTCTCTGTATACCCCTGTGAATTCTCTCTGTATAAACCCCTGTGGGGTAGGAATTCTCTCTGTATACCCCTGTGGTGTAGGAATTCTCTCTGTATACCCCTGTGGTGTAGGAATTCTCTCTGTATACCCCTGTGGTGTAGGAATTCTCTCTGTATACCCCTGTGGTGTAGGAATTCTCTCTGTATACCCCCGTGTGTAGGAATTCTCTCTGTATACCCCTGTGGTGTAGGAATTCTCTGTATAACCCCTGTCCTCTTCCCGCCCGCACTGTGCTCTTCATCTTGCTGTCGCATGTGTTCATCAGTCAGATAGGTGAATTCTTTCTCATTCTGAAAGTTAAAGGCGTAATTTAGCCTGCCTGACTTGCGATCCGGGTGATTCTGGAGTTGTGGGTTCAAATCTCCACCTGTGGTTTAAGTACAGGACAATTCTGTCCGTGGAGTTTACATTGATTCTGGCTTCACTTCCAGAAACATCTTTCCTGTTGAAGTTCCATATGTGAACACACGCATATGCGTCTTGAAGTTTCATATGTGAACACACGCATAGCGTCTTGAAGTTCCATATGTGAACACACACATAGCGTCTTGAACACACAGAACATCCCATCACCAACTTTGGAAGAGAAAGCCAGTTGGTCAGCTGGCATGGATGACTCTTATACACATTGCACTGAGAAAATGAAGGAATGAATGAAATGCCAAGCGACTGATGTTCAACTGAATGACTGGGAATGTAGCTGTAGCAGGCAGCTCTCCAGTTGGCTCTGCCCGGCTGGCAGTCCATGACGTGAAGCAGAGCGTGGATAGTAAAGCACTGAGATCTTGGTCTGTGACCCACAATAGGCGCTGTGTACGTACTCTGTAATAATGATGGTAAAGCACTGTGATCTTGGTCTGTGACCCAGAATAGGCGCTGTGTACGTACTCTGTAATAATGATGGTAAAGCTATGAGAGCTTGGTCTCTGACCCAGAATAGGCGCTGTGTACGTACTCTGTAATAATGATGGTAAAGCTATGAGAGCTTGGTATGTGACCCAGAATAGGCGCTGTGTACGTACTCTGTAATAATGTAAAACAAAACCAAACAAAAATTCATTACTCGTTCAAGTGTACCTTGACAAAGAAAATGATGTGTACTGGTTATTATGAAACATAAACAAGCATTTTATTTCAGATGAAGGCCTGTTGCCTTTTCCTTGACCGTGAACAGATATTGTTTCCTGTCTGGGGCACTAGTTATCCTGAACGTGGTCCCATGCTACGCTTTGGACGGGCAGTACATTTGCCATGCGTTTATCGAGCTGTCACTACGTTCCTCCATCCCCGATCCCGAGCTCCGTGGCGCCATCTATTCCCTCGTGATTTTGTTTGGAACCATACTGCTGGGAGTGAACGTTCTCTTGGCTATGTGGACTTTGTTTTTGTGATGGAGATATGTATGGTTTGTTTTTGTGATGGAGATATGTATGGTTTGTTTTTGTGATGGAGATATGTATGGTTTGCTTGGGGTAAGATGTGCATGTAAACTGGCTGGGTGTTAAAATGAAAAATGATTTCTTGACTGCTAATCTTCTTTTTTCATAAATGAGAACTTTCTTTGAGGATGCTCTGAAGACTGTCCATAGAAATAAAAGAACAGAAATTGACAATGTTTTGGTCGTAAATGTCATTAGTCCCGAAGACGGTCTGCAATGGCAGCATCGTCAGTTTGTGTTGTTTGTTTTGTTTCTGTGGAAAATCTTTAGAGCACTGTCAAAGAAAGTTCTGGCTGAGTGTTAGCTTTTGTGTGAGGGATGTGCAGAGTGTAAACATGTTTGCATTGGGTCATCAGCTGTAGTGTCATAATTCTGAATTCAGTTGTGTTGTTAGTTTTTCAGCCGTCTTTTTCTCTCTCTCTCTCTCTCTCTCTCTCTCTCTCTCAGACTCCCACTTCCATCCTTCTCCCTCTCTTTCTTTCACTCACTCTCTGTCTTTCCCTTATGCACCCCCTTCCTCTCTCTCTCTTTTTACTGTTATTTTCTCATTACCCCCCCTTCCTCTCTGTCTCTTTTCCTTTACCTCTCTCTCTTTTACTGTTATTTTCTCATTACATATTTTTCATTGCATTCTCTTTTTGAAATCATGTTTCATTGCAAACCATTATGTGAAAATAAACATGAGGCCTTTTTTTTTTTTTACTCATATAGCTGATTTGCAGGTTGTTCACAGGATTATGTGTATGTGGTTCATAATTCGTTGTCATGACTGTCTTTTATATCAAATCACATACCGTGTTTCTGCCAGTGCATGTTTGTGTGTGTGTGTGTGTGTGTGTGTGTGTGTGTGTGTGTGTGTGTGTGTGTGTGTGTGTGTGCACATGCCTTTTGCATCTGAAGATGTGTGTATGTGATCTTGCATGTGGATATGTGGGGTAAACACTGCATTCATGTGTGTGTGTTTTGTTGAGGGATTGGGAGTGTAGGGATGATGATGGAATGGATCGAAGCTTAAGTGGTGCCTTCTCTCCACTGATGTTTTGTTTCTGTCTACTGCGATGCTGTCAGATATACCGTAAGGGCGTGGATGATGGGGTTTTTTTTTGTTATATTTTTTTGTAATTGTCTTTAAATTTATTGACAAACTCAATGCAAATAAGCTTGGCCTGACATGTGAAAACTGTGATGATGATGATAACCATTTCTATTCAATATGTTGTCTGAGAGCGAGTTGAGAAAAAAATTTTTATCAAAACATTAATCTGGTCTACTCCCTATTTTATACTAACCATCTTAACCAAATGGATGTAAAGACCATCTTCACCAAATGGATGTAAAGACCATGGATGTAAAGACCAGTGTTGCAGATCAGCTGGAGTGAACTGGTTTTCCTGGACTAAAAAGTTCTGACCAGTCGGTTCCAGATCAAGAGACTGTGAGTCATTAAGTTCAGATTCAGAAAACTTTATTATCTCTTGTTAAAAGAGAAATTAACATTCGTGACCGCTGCCCTAAAAGTTAAGACATATATATTTATAGTTACAAACATGACACTAAAACTAAAATTACTTTCAAACAATAAAACATGCGTTTTTGATTGGTATACATTTCTACTTTATCAGTAGTGACTGTTCAGTTTGAAAAAGAAAAAAAAAAGATACTGTAGTGTATGAGGTCCTGGTGTTCCATTACACACCTGTGTTGAAATTACCTACATTTTTTTAACCTACAATGACAGGTGAATCAAGAAAATGTGTCGAATCAAACATTTGAGAGCAGGAGATTTGGGGTTCGCCATCTTGTTTCAAATGGATATGGAAGGGCATTTGCTTCTTGTAAAACTTAACAGAGACATCATATAACAGACTGCGTTGAAGAAAGAAAAAAAAGTACAGAAAATTATTGATGCAAGCAGCAAAACTCTATGAAAGCGTTCAGGCCTTGTCATTTATGATTGCCTGCTGCTTTCATGGGGACTGGGAGCAAGTTTGGGGGGGGGGGGGTAGAGGAGGTGGAAACAGATGACCGGAGATGGAATGTGCATGCTGGATTTGATCTGCACTGATTTTTGTCTTTTACCCCTTCGTTTTACTTCTCCATTAATGGACGTCACGTTTTTAGAGTTGAAAAGGGTTCATTGAGAAAATGATTTGGTCACTGTTTTTACTTGAATCACTTACAGGTGATATATTTTTATTGAGAGGTATATGAGTTGGAAATAATGGAGCAGTATTCATACATTTATGCAAAATGCAATGTTTAAATGATGATGCGAGATAGATTTTTGTCTTTAACTTGCAAAAGCTTGTGCTTTTTTTTTTTTTTTTTTTATAATTTTGTCTCCCAGTCCTCTGGAGAAAGTTGGACAAATATTCATGTGCTCACATTTTGTGTAACACACACACTCAGTCACCACACACAAACACACACACACACACACACACACACTCTCCACAGGCACACACACTTACACAGACATGACTGTGGCAGCCTCTTCCTATCCATCTCAAGGGTGTGGTGTGCCTGTGTGCGGTCCTTTGGAAGGATGCTTACTGCAGGTGTATGGGAAGGAGAAGGCTGTGGGCGTGGCCCAACAGGTCATGGTGAAGGTTGTGGACTACCTCAGCAGAGTCTTTCAACAGATGTGGATATTTTCCACATAATGTCCTGATACCAGTAGGGATTGTTGTTCCGTTCTGCTGTGTGTCATCCACACCTGTTCTTGCTCAGTGAGCTGCTGTCTGTATGTCGTCCACCTGTTCTTGCTCAGTGAGCGCCTGTCTGTATGTCGTCCACACCTGTTCTTGCTCCAGTGAGCGCCTGTCTGTATGTCATCCACACCTGTTCTTGCTCCAGTGAGCGCCTGTCTGTATGTCGTCCACACCTGTTCTTGCTCCAGTGAGCGCCTGTCTGTATGCGTCCACACCTGTTCTTGCTCCAGTGAGCGCCTGTCTGTGTGTCATCCACACCTGTTCTTGCTCCGGGTGAGCTGCCTGTCTGTAGTGTTCATCGTGCCTTCTCTCAGATTTGGTTGTGATTGGCCAGTTGGTTACTGATATCTGTTTCCTTTCAGTGTAAACATCTCAGCTTGGCTGCTGACTTGGAGTGGAAGGGTTGCAATAGACTGGCTTTTTCAAGCCAGCCATATCAGGCCTTTGACTTGTCCAGTGAGTCGTCTGCAGTAGTTTTGTTTTCCTCATCTCCTTGTCACAAGAAGAAGTTTCGTTCAAATGGAGTGTCCACCCCCCCCTGGCCCATAGGTTTTGAAAGACAATCATCTGTTCTCATTTGAAAAGCCCACAAATCTGTACACACGCACAGACACACACTCGTGCACACACACACACACACACACACACACACACACACCACACACACACACACACTCACATACATGCACACGCGCACACACACACACACACACACACACACACATATATAATTCTTCTCTCTCTCTCTCTCTCTCTCTCTCTCTCTCTCTCTCTCTCTCTCTCTCACACACACACACACACACACACACACACACACTCACAAACAGTCATACACTCCCACAGAGAACTTTGAACAGCAGATGAATGTTGTTCTTATCAAGACATTCATCCGATGAGGAGGAATGGAGTGTGGTCAGGCAGTTCGTGTCCACCTGTCTCAGTGTCTGGAGTGTGGTCAGGCAGTTCGTGTCCACCTGTCTCAGTGTGATATTCCTGGCCATTAGGCCTCACCCCTGACCCCAGTGCCTTACATGGCCATGCTTGCCGTGAACTCTGACCTCAGGGGATATAACAGGGAAAATAAAAGAAATAAAACGATGACATTCAGGCTGTCGGCGCCACTGACAGAATGTCCTTTACTGTGAAAGGCTGTGACATTAATGGAGATCAAGTGATGTGTAATTGTGGTCATTCTGATTAGTTTAGGGTGTCCTACACAGTAAGTCAGTTGAATAACTATTCAAGACACTTTGGCTAAAATGAAGAATGTTGAGATTTTTTTTACCTTAAGGACAAGGGCTTTGAAATCTTTATGTTATGCTCAACAATGTCTTATTGAAGTATGTGCTGTGTATTCAATTGAGGCTGATGGACAATTTGTTCTGGTATAAAAAGATACTCACAAGATTGGTGTTAACAAGATTGGGTGTTAACTTGTTTAAATGTGTATATCATATGTTTATATCACGGGATGAATGAGGAACATATGCCAATTAACTCATCTTTTTTTAAGACAGAGTTCTGGACCACATTTAGTTGGTTGGTTGGATGGTTTTGGATCAAGTGAGTTAGAGTCTTGGTGAGAAAATGAAATGGTTAGACTGAGACAATGGCTTGCTGGCGTGGATGACGTTTCACATCACCTGATGAAGCTGTTCACTGTGCACTCAACATGATCATTACCACTTCCTGCTCTTTGTATCCTGCACTTTTTTTTTTCTTTCAGGGTTGTCACCTTTCCCCATCAAATCAAGAAAATTGGTTGAGATCAGTGAAAGATGGAAATTCTCAATAAAAGCTCAGAAATTCTTAAAAATCATGTCTGTCAAGATGGTAGTCTTTGGAAGTTAACATAGCATTAGAAGAGATGTGAAAAGAAAAAAAAAAGTCCTTAAAGAGAGTCTTTGCTACAGGAATTTCCCATGCTGGCTTCCTGTGCGCTGTCAAAGTGTTGCAGAATTCACAGCATCAGGAGAAGGAAGGCTTTTGCCGTATTGATTTGTGTTAGGCGGTGATGGGGTGACGAGGGAGTCATTGCCTGCGATGCAGATGATGGTGGAACCATCAGTGGTGGACAGGGGGAACTCCCTACTGTAGTGGTTTATGACGGGGTGTTCCTACAGCCAACAACAGGGGGAACTCCCTACTGTAGTGGTTAATGATGGGGTGTTCCTACAGCCAACAACAGGGGAACTCCCTACTGTAGTGGTTAATGATGGGGTGTTTCCTACAGTCAACAACAGGGGAACTCCCTACTGTAGTGGTTAATGATGGGTGTTCCTACAGTCAACAACAGGGGGAACTCCCTACTGTAGTGGTTAATGATGGGGTGTTCCTACAGTCAACAACAGGGGGAACTCCCTACTGTAGTGGTTAATGAGGGTGTTCCTACAGCAACAACAGGGGGAACTCCCTACTGTAGTGGTTAATGATGGGGTGTTCCTACAGCCAACAACAGGGGGAACTCCCTACTGTAGTGGTTAATGATGGGGTGTTCCTACAGCCAACAACAGGGGGAACTCCCTACTGTAGTGGTTAATGACGGGGGTTTCCTACAGTCCAACAACAGGGGAACTCCCTACTGTAGTGGTTAATGACTGGGGTGTTCCTACAGCCAACAACAGGGGGAACTCCCTACTGTAGTGGTTAATGACGGGGTGTTCCTACAGCCAACAACAGGGGGAACTCCCTACTGTAGTGGTTAATGACGGGGTGTTCCTACAGCAACAACAGGGGGAACTCCCTACTGTAGTGGTTAATGACAGGGTGTTCCTACAGCCAACAACAGGGGGAACTCCCTACTGTAGTGGTTAATGACGGGGTGTTCCTACAGCCAATAACAGGAGGAACTCCCTACTGTAGTGGTTAATGACGGGGTGTTCCTACAGCCAACAACAGGGGAACTCCCTACTGTAGTGGTTAATGAAGGGGTGTTCCTACAGCCAACAACAGGGGGAACTCCCTACTGTAGTGGTTAATGACGGGGTGTTCCTACAGCCAACAAACAGGGGGAACTCCCTACTGTAGTGGTTAATGACGGGGTGTTCCTACAGCCAACAACAGGGGGAACTCCCTACTGTAGTGGTTAATGACGGGGTGTTCCTACAGCCAACAACAGGGGGAACTCCCTACTGTAGTGGTTAATGACGGGGTGTTCCTACAGTCAACAACAGGGGGAACTCCCTACTGTAGTGGTTAATGAGGGGTGTTCTACAGCCAACAACAGGGGGAACTCCCTACTGTAGTGGTTAATGATGGGGTGTTCCTACAGCCAACAACAGGGGGAACTCCCTACTGTAGTGGTTAATGACGGGTGTTCCTACAGCAACAACAGGGGGAACTCCCTACTGTAGTGGTTAATGACGGGGTGTTCCTACAGCCAACAACAGGGGGAACTCCCTACTGTAGTGGTTAATGACGGGGTGTTCCTACAGCCAACAACAGGGGAACTCCTACTGTAGTGGTTAATGATGGGGTGTTCCTACAGCCAACAACAGGGGAACTCCCTACTGTAGTGGTTAATGACGGGGTGTTCCTACAGCCAACAACAGGGGGAACTCCCTACTGTAGTGGTTAATGAGGGGTGTTCCTACAGCCAACAACAGGGGAACTCCCTACTGTAGTGGTTAATGACGGGGTGTTCCTACAGTCCAACAACAGGGGGAACTCCCTACTGTAGTGGTTAATGATGGGGTGTTCCTACAGCCAACAACAGGGGGAACTCCCTACTGTAGTGGTTAATGACGGGGTGTTCCTGCAGTCAACATGGACTCCTACCGTCCCAGGGTATCCGATGTTGTCCCCATAAGCAA
Source organism: Conus ventricosus (assembly GCA_018398815.1). Classification (NCBI taxonomy): domain Eukaryota; kingdom Metazoa; phylum Mollusca; class Gastropoda; order Neogastropoda; family Conidae; genus Conus; species Conus ventricosus. The sequence goes on along the minus strand of CM031610.1, from coordinate 85,557,355 downwards.
ATCACAGGCGTCCGGAATCCACTTTTTTAGTTCAATGTCCGCGAAAAAGAAATTTCGAGAAAAAATACACAAAAACAATCGAGTGTCCTATCACCGCCGACGACTTCGCGTGCCTTCCTGACCGAATCCATGAAAGACCCAAACATTGCCAACTGACCAGTGCGCATGCGCATACACCTCTTCCGATTTTGACCAGCGAAAAAAATGGACGGGGAAACACGGAAAGCGTAAAAAAACGACGGCGATCTTCGACATGGGCTATCTCCGAAATGAACACGTCGGCTGACCATTCCTGCCAAATCATACGGAAACCTGCCGTCATCAACGTGCAAGACGAACTTACCGTCTGAATTTGTGCGTGATTCCCATCGATCTGGAGTATGGATGAAAGAACCCTCATGCGCCACTGAAACACAAGAGAACACAAAAATCCTGACGGCGAATCTTGTAACTAGGGGATTCTTTCAGAGCTAAGACTAACCAGGCAGAAACTTTTGACGTCATAAAGCTGAACGATGAAGTACCTTGCCGTACTCAATTTGCCGATGGCAGCGTGACAAGCTTAACAGATGCTGTAAATTTGGATTTTTCTGACCTCGGAATCGCAAGAGTCAGTGCGCTAGAAGCAAATGTAGCATGTAGAAGTTGTAAAGCTACACAGTGTAAACAAAAATGTAAGCAGAATTCACTAATGTTGATGTGGTTGATGTATGTCTACGCGCTGCATGTGTCCCATGGAAATTGACGGTCTAGGTTTGAAAAGATGTTGACCCTGAAAAGGCTGAAGGTGATGCGAGCCCGCTGCACAAGGGAACCCTACTGTAGTGGTTAATGATGGGTTTCCTACAGCCAACAGAATCAGGGAACCCCTAGCTGAAAGTGGTTAATGACGAGGTTTCCTAGCAGTCAACAACAGGGGAAATCCAAGTAGGTTAATGATGGGTTTCCTTTCATGCCACATCATGGGTAACCCTCACTGATCGTAGTGCGGTTTAAAAATGTCCCTGACGGAGGTAGGCGTGTTCTACACAACACAGGGGGAACTCCCTACTGTAGTGGTTAATGACGGGGTGTTTCTACAGTCAACAACAGGGGGAACTCCCTACTGTGGTGGTTAATGATGGGGTGTTCCTACAGCCAACAACAGGGGGAATCCCAACTGTAGTGGTTAATGACGGGGTGTTCCTACAGCCAACAACAGGGGGAACTCCCTACTGTGGTGGTTAATGACGGGGTTTCCTACAGCCAACAACAGGGGGAACTCCCTACTGTAGTGGTTAATGACGGGGTGTTCCTACAGCCAACAACAGGGGGAACTCCCTACTGTAGTGGTTAATGATGGGGTGTTGCTACAGCCAACAACAGGGGGAACTCCCTACTGTAGTGGTTAATGACGGGGTGTTCCTACAGCCAACAACAGGAGGAACTCCCTACTGTTGTGGTTAATGACGGGGTGTTCCTACAGCCAACAACAGGGGGAACTCCCTACTGTAGTGGTTAATGATGGGGTGTTTCTCAGCCAACAACAGGGGAACTCCCTACTGTAGGGTTAATGACGGGGTGGTTCCTACAGCCAACAACAGGGGGAACTCCCTACTGTAGTGGTTAATGACGGGGTGTTCTGCAGCCAACAACAGGGGGAACTCCTATGTAGTGGTTAATGAGGGGTGTTTACAGCCAACAACAGGGGGAACTCCTTACTGTAGTGGTTAATGACGGGGTGTTCCTACAGCCAACAACAGGAGGAACTCCCTACTGTAGCGGTTAATGACGGGGTGTTCCTACAGCCAACACAAAGTCCTACAGAGTGGTATGAGGGGTGTCTCTCAGAAGCCAGGGTCCCTCATCGTTATACTTTCCTCAGGGCCACAACAGGGGGAATAGTAATTTATGATTTTCCCCCACAGTCATGGGGACACTTTGTGGGTTAATGTAAGGGGTGTTGAAGCCAACAAAGGTGGACTCCTTACTTAGTGGTTAATGAGGGTGTTCCTACAGCCACCAGGCTCCCTCCTGTGCGGTTACTGAGGGTAGTTCCTACCCAACAACAAATGTGACAGACAGGGCGCTGAGGTTGGAACACCTCTAAGATGGCCATGTCCCCCATCTCATACACGCTCAGGCGAGAGAGCTGTGGAAGAAAGAATTTTGATTTTGCCCCCATTTGTCCATCGTTGATGCCAGTTTTGGGATGTATGTGACTGATGGAGGAGAGCCAGAGGTATGCCAAGGAGAGGAGGGCCCCACCTGCCCCCTCCCTCCCTTCCCCCTCTGGTGTGCTCACTGAGAGGATGGCCCCACCTGCCCCCTCCCTCCCTTTCCCCCTCTGGTGTGCTCACTGAGAGGATGGCCCCACCTGCCCCCTCCCTCTTCCCCTCTGGTGTGCTCACTGAGAGGGATGGCCCCACCTGCCCCCCTCCCTCCCTTCCCCCTCTGGTGTGCTCACTGAGAGGATGGCCCCACCTGCCCCTCCCTCCCTTTCCCCCTCTGGTGTGCTCACTGAGAGGATGGCCCACCCTGCCCCCTCCCCCCCTTTCCCCTCGGGTGTGCTCACTGAGAGGATGTCCCCCCTGCCCCCCTCCCTCCCTTCCCCCTCGGTGGCTCACTGAGAGGATGGCCCCACCTGCCCCTCCCTCCCTTTCCCCTCTTGTGTGCTCACTGAGAGGATGGCCCCACCTGCCCCCCCCTCCCTTCCCCCTCTGGTGTGCTCACTGAGAGGATGGCCCCACCTGCCCCCCCCATCCCTTCCCCCTCTGGTGGGCTCACGAGGGGAGGCCCCACCTGCCCCCTCCCTCCCTTCCCCCTCTGGTGTGCTCACTGAGAGGATGGCCCCACCTGCCCCCTCCCCCCCCTCTGGTGTGCTCACTGAGAGGATCGCCCCACCTGCCCCCTCCCTCCCCCCTCTGGTGTGCTCCTGAGAGATCGCCCCAACTGCCCCCTCCCCCCTCCCCCCTCTGGTGTGCTCCTGAGAGGAGGCCCCACCTGCCCCCTCCCTCCCTCCCCCTCTGGTGTGCTCACTGAGAGGATGGCCCCCCCCTGCCCCCTCCCCCCCTTTCCCCCTCTGGTGTGCCACTGAGAGGAGGGCCCCCACGCCCCTCCCCCCTTTTCCCCTCTGGTGTGCTCACTGAGAGGATGGCCCCACCTGCCCCCTCCCTCCCTTTTCCCCCTCTTGTGTGCTCACTGAGGGGATGGCCCACCTGCCCCCCTCCCTCCTTTCCCCTCTTGTGTGCTCACTGGGGGATGGCCCACCTGCCCCCCCCCCTCCCTTCCCCCTCGGTGTGCTCACTGAGAGGATGGCCCCACCTGCCCCCTCCCTCCCTTCCCCCTCTGGTGTGCTCCTGAGAGGATGGCCCCACCTGCCCCCTCCCTCCCTTTCCCCTTCTGGTGTGCTCATGAGGGGAAATGGCCCCACCTGCCCCCCTCCCTCCCTTTCCCCTTGTGTGCTCACTGAGAGGATGGCCCCACCTCCCCCCTCCCCCCCTTCCCCCTCGGTGTGCTCACTGAGAGGATGGCCCCACCTCCCCCTCCCTCCCTTCCCCTCTGTGTGCTCACTGAGAGGATGGCCCCACCTGCCCCCTCCCTCCCTTTCCCCTCGGTGTGCTCACTGAGAGGATGGCCCCACCTGCCCCCCTCCCTCCCTTTCCCCCTCTTGTGTGCTCACTGAGAGGAGGCCCCACCTGCCCCCCTCCCTCCTTCCCCTCTGGTGTGGCTCACTGAGAGATGGCCCCACCTGCCCCATCCCTCCCTTTCCCCCTCTGTGTGGCTCACTGAGAGGATGCCCCACCTGCCCCCCTCCCTCCCTTCCCCCTCTGGTGTGCTCATGAGAGGATGGCCCACCTGCCCCTCCCCCCTTTCCCCTCTGGTGTGCTCACTGAGAGGATGGCCCACCTGCCCCCCTCCCCCCTTCCCCCTCTGGTGTGCTCACTGAGAGGATGGCTTCACCTGCCCCTCCCTCCCTTCCCCCTCTGGTGTGCTCACTGAGAGGATGGCCCCACTGCCCCCCTCCCTCCCTCTCCCTCTGGTGTGCTCACTGAGAGGATGGCCCCACCTGCCCCCTTCCTCCCTTCCCCCTCTGGTGGGCTCACTGAGAGGATGGCCCACCTGCCCCCTCCCTCCCTTCCCCTCTGGTGTGCTCACTGAGAGGATGCCCCACCTGCCCCCTCCCTACCCCCTTGTGTGCTCACTGAGAGGATGCCCCACCTGCCCCCTCCCTCCCCCCCTCTGGTGTGCTCACTGAGAGGATGGCCCCACCTGCCCCCTCCCTCCCTTCCCCTCTGGTGTGCTCACTGAGAGGATGGCCCCACCTGCCCCCTCCCTCCCTTTCCCCTCTTGTGTGCTCACTGAGAGGATGGCCCCACCTGCCCCCTCCCTCCCTTTCCCTCTGGTGTGCTCACTGAGAGGATGGCCCCACCTGCCCCCTCCCTCCCTTCCCCCTCTGGTGTGCTCACTGAGAGGATGGCCCCACCTGCCCCCTCCCTCCTTCCCCCTCTGGTGTGCTCACTGAGAGGATGGCCCCACCTGCCCCCTCCCTCCCTTCCCCCTCTGGTGTGCTCACTGAGAGGATGGCCCCACCTGCCCCCTCCCTCCCTTCCCCCTCTGGTGTGCTCACTGAGAGGATGGCCCACCTGCCCCCCTCCCTCCCTTCCCCCTCTGGTGTGCTCACTGAGAGGATGGCTTCACCTGCCCCCCCCCCTCCTTTCCCCTCTGGTGTGCTCACTGAGAGGATGGCCCACCTGCCCCCTCCCTCCCTTTCCCCTCTGGTGTGCTCACTGAGAGGATGGCCCCACCTGCCCCCTCCCTCCCTTTCCCCTCTGGTGTGCTCACTGAGAGGATGGCCCCCCACCTGCCCCCTCCCTCCCTTTCCCCTCTGGTGTGCTCACTGAGAGGATGCGCCCCACCTGCCCCCTCCCTCTCCCTTTCCACCTCTGGTGTGCTCACTGAGAGGATGGCCCCACCTGCCCCCTCCCTCCCTTTCCCCCTCTGGTGTGCTCACTACAGTGTGGGCTAAACGGTTGCAGAGTAGAGTGTCTACTTGTCTGAATTTGTATAAACTGAAGACATGCTAAGAAAGGAGAGAGATAGTTATGTACATGTTGTATAACCAGAAGGAAAACGCCTACAATACCATCAGTTGTTATGTACATGTTGTATAACCAGAAGGAAAACGCCTACAATACCATCAGTAGTTATGTACATGTTGTATAACCAGAAGGAAAACGCCTACAATACCATCAAATCCTTTTGCCGCTCATCACTTATTCAGACGTCTCAAAGTTTGTGTATATATCAGCCATGGGAATTGTCGGCGAAAACGCTGATTTCTGCGGCAGTAAAATTTGCTTTCCGCGAAAACGAAATTGCGTCCGCGAAAAAAAAAATCTGGGGTACAAAAAAATATAAAGCACCGGTTTTAGCTGTTGTTGAACTAGTCTCGGCTGGCCTAGACCAAGTTATACTAACGCGAGCGTTATCTCGTTCTCTGTTCTCGTTCTCGCGGAAGTTTGGGTATGGACGATCGAGACTATTGCGGAATGCGAGCGTACTGTGTTTCGTGCTGCGAATGCCTGCCTCAGTTACCCGAATCGCCAGCAACAGCAGCTATTAACTCTCGCGGGCAGCCCAAATTTGTGAATGTCGTGACTTTCTGCGCATGCGCAAACTTTGAACAGGCGAGTTTTCAACATGGCGTGCCTTGGACGTGTGGTAAACTTCGGCGATCCGTTCGAAGACAAGTGCCCAAATAAATGGAAATGGGAGTGGATATTTGTAGTTGTGGAGGTGGAAATCGGAGATGTAGTAAAGAAGGAGCGCCTTGGGACGCGCTTTCGCAAGATAAATATCAGTGGAGCTGCACGGTGTATTGTCTGTTTGGTTGGTTGACCAGTTGGTTGGTTGGTTGATTGGTGATTGTTTGGATTGGTTGGGTTGGTTGATTGTTGTTTTGTTTTTGTTGTTTGTTTTGTTTGTTTTTTGAGCCTGTGTGATCTTTGTAGTAAGCTGGAGATAAACTCGTAGAACTGAATAAAAACATTTTGTGTGAAAATTGTTTTTGTTTGTTGTTTTAATGCTAATTTACTTCTTTTTTTTTTTTACGTTCTTAAATCCATAAAAATGAAGTCAGGATAGCCCAGATTGCACAGATTTTGATCTTGAAAAAAAAAAATTTCCGGGGGGGCATGCCCCCGGACCCCTCTAGATTTCAGAGTTTTCCCTTTCAGTCAATTCCCATGCCTGATATATGCATGTTTGTGTGTGGACTATTGTTTTCTCTGTGTATGTTTGTGTGTGTGTGTTTTGTTCATGTGTGTGTGTATGCATGTGTGTAAGGTTGATTTGGGGGGGGGGGGGGGGGTGTCTTAATTTGTGGGAGAAAGATGAATGTTACTTCTTTTCTTTTAGACAAACTTGTAATTACAACCCTAATTGTTCTGCTTGCATGCAAGTTGACGAACTTGCACAACTTTTGCGATTGCTTGAACTTTTATTTCTCCAATTATAATTGTTGACATGTGTGTGAACCAACAGGTGCAACAATTACAGGAAGAAGAAAAAAAAGATTGTGTCGGGAACTTCATTAAGGGAAAGGTCACTCTGCAGACCTCTGTTGTGGCAGAGAATTAGTCATCAGGTCAATGACATTGGGCATGCAGGAAATGGCCCAGACCTCAGGAATCCAGACTTGGATCAACATCAACACTCACAGTTTAGATTATCTTTGATACAGCTGTCAAGGTCGCTGTACCACAATGATAAACAAGTGAAATGACGGCCAAAGAGACTGCTGAAAATGACGGCCAAAGAGACTGCTGCCAACTGATTTCACAGCCTGTAATTGCCAGGTGTAGCAATACTTTGTCAATGACAGTGTGAGTCAAGCTGATGGCAAGTGTCACAGTTCACTGGACTGGTTTTTCTTGCAGGTACTATACTAGTGCATCTAACAGTCCAGGTGATGGACTACAAATAGAGCACCCTCGAGTAGTTTTAATAGATGGGGAAGAGAATTCCTGAATGCTTTCTGTGCGTCTCCCATCAAACATTGCACATGGGCAAATTTTTTTTGTTTTTTAATTTCTAAGAGGACATGTCCTCTGCCTCGAGTTGATTGGAAGCGTTTGCTCGGTTAAAGATTTTATTTGCAGTTTTGTTCGAACACTCTGAATTTTGTGGAGGAGATGATCGACCATGATTTCAAATGAGAAAAAAAAAGTGTTTTTTTTTTAATGTCATAAATCCACAATGTGCAGATGCAAACTAACAGTTCATCCAATTAAGAACAGTCTTTGGGCATTTAGCTTTTTTTCATTGTAAGCTTTGCATTGCGGAATGAGTGTCTGGCTCCATGTGGTGTGTATATGTGTGTGTGTGTGTGTGTGCGCGCGCACATGAGGGTACATGATTTGTATGGAGGCCTTGTTCATGCGGTGGTAGGCACAACACTGTTCTAAGTGTCTTTGGACTGACCACTCTTGTATATGTGTGTGTGTGTGGTGTGTGTGTGTGTGTGTGTGGTGTGTGTGTGTGTGTGTGTGTGTGTGTGCGCGCGCACATGAGGGTACATGATTTGTATGGAGGCCTTGTTCATGCGGTGGTAGGCACAACACTGTTCTGAGTGTCTGGCTCCATGTGGTGTGTGTGTGCGCGCGCACATGAGGGTACATGATTTGTATGGAGGCCTTGTTCATGCGGTGGTAGGCACAACACTGTTCTGAGTGTCTTTGGACTGACCACTCTTGTAAAAGCATAGCTGCCAACCCTCCCAATTTTTTTCTGGAATTTCCCTAATTTAGAAATTATTCCTGAAATCACAAATTTAGACAAATTTTGTTTAAGAATGAGGGGCTAGGGAATAACTTGAATAGGGTTTACAAAGTATTGAATTTTAAAGCCCAAATGACATAATGTGGATAATTATATTTATGGAAAATGCTTTTCTTCTTGAACCCTGCATTTGTCAACTGCATCCTAAAAGAGTGAGAAAGGTTTTCAGTCAAAAGCTGAACTGCCCCTTTCTCAGCGCCCCCCCCCCCCCCCCCCCCCCCCCCCCCCCCCCCCTTCATCCCTGGGTTTCCAGATTTCGACTCCAGGAGGTTAGCAGTTGTGTAGTATTGACTGATGAAAAACATCCCAGTTCTTTTGTTAATTCCTGAATCCATGGACAGTGAAATCATACAAAGCATTTTTGTGTCGGCATTGAAGCTTTTATTTTTTTCTCTCTCTCTGTGTGTCTCTTGCATGAGGTGAAGAAGCTGTTCCATTTGTATTTGAAGTAAGAAGAAAAAGAACATTGCCTGCTGATTGGAGGTAAACATTCACGTAAGATAAACACTTGATTTGTTGACAGGCTTGAACGGTGATATCACATTTCTGTTATCTTGTAGCCAGAGAAGAAGGCATTTGAATGACTTGTGCGTCTGGATTGACAAAGTCTGGAGCTGTTGCCCCCTCCTTCCCCCCTCCCCTTGGTTCTGTTTTCTTTTCCTGCACTCGCCATGTTGTTTGAATTTTTGTTGTTGTTTTTATTTTTTTGTAGGGACCACCATGTTTCTGGGCAGATCCGCAATAAAATATCTATTTTTTTATTGTGTGTAGTTTGTTTTTTTTTGTATTTGTATGCATATTTCCAGAATACTCCATGACCAATCCTGTGAATGTGTATATATATATATTGTACACATGCAGTCCGTTACCACAGTTTTTCAAGAGTGCATGCATCTGCATCAACTTTTTCATGGAAGTTCTTACAGTGGTGCACATGCAAGGGAAATCCTGGTTCAATTCATAGTAGTCGAGTAAAAGTGTTTTCAGAAACCTCTAATTGCAACTAACGAGAGTAAGTCTGCCTGAAGCATGTATTGTGTTAATTATCGCTCGCTATCATCACTGAGTTTCCTCTCGGTTAACTCATATTTAGAAAGGAATGTGAACCGGCCATGATGCAGTGGTTAGCATTGCATGCTGGGAGCTCCTAGATTGGAATCCCACCAGAGCCGTATCAGTTTTGTATGTTTTGGCCCATGCCAGCTCCTACCCACGATGGCTGCACGACCTGAGTGGCTGAGTATCCTGTTGGTTCTGCTGGGAAGACTGGAACCACACAGTCGAGTCTCGTCCACTAATGGACACTCCCGTAGAGTGATGTCTGAACCTCCAGCCCAACACTGCAGGTGTTTGCTTCTGTGTCACCTGTTTAGTGATGGGGATATACTATGGAAAGATTTACAGAGTACAGCCCTGTCAGGTTGTTGCCAATCAGAATGGACTGGATTGGAGTGGTGTGTCCATCAGGGCTTCTGGACTGGAGACTGGCTCAGTGGTGTGTCCATCAGGGCTTCTGGACTGGAGACTGGCTTTGACTGGCTCAGTGGTGTGGGAATCATTGTCATCAGCAGGAAGGTTCAAGTGGTGTCCTACATCCGCGGGATCAGAACAGGCACTGCAGAGCTGGACCAGAGTGACTTGGCAGCAGTGCAGTGTCTCCTCTAGTGGGGCGTCCCACGGTGACCTGATCTTGATGGCTCCCGGTGCACTGCTGATGCCAAGTCTGGGAAAGAAGGCAGTGTGTGTGGCAAGGAAAGAAGGCAGTGTGTGTGGCAATGTATTGGGGAGCTAGAATGAGCAGTGGTGGGATTGATGGCACCGAGAGACTAGAAGAAACAAAAGAAGGAGTGAAAAAAGATGGTGTAATAAAAATATATGTACATAAGAGGAGGAATTCCTGGAAGTGCTTTGCTTCGCCATGGGTTCTGTATACAGGAGTACAGGTGTGATCAAACTGTAACCAGCAATGGCATTTTCCTCTATACAGGAGTACAGGTGTGATCAAACTGTAACCAGCAATGGCATTTTCCTCTATACAGGAGTACAGGTGTGATCAAACTGTAACCAGCAATGGCATTTTCCTCTATACAGGAGTACAGTCGCAATCAAACTATAACCAGGGTGGCCATTTCCTTCATACAGGAGTACAGGTGTGTTCAAACTATTACTAACAATGGCTTTTTTTTTTTATAGAGGATTACAGGTGTGCTCAAACTGAAACCAGCAATGGCCATTTCATCTATACAGGAGTGCAGGTGTTCTCAGACTAAAACCAGCAATGGCCATTTCCTCTAAACTAAAACCAACAATGGCCATTTCCTCTACACAGGAGCAGAGCTTACTCTAGAGCGCGGGATTTGTACAATCCCCCGAAAATCTGTTCCTTCCCGCAATTATCAAGTCTTAACGCGGGCAGACTCCCGCACAGTTGCAGGACTGCCCGCCCTGTTCACTGATCGTTGCGGGCGCTCGTTTGTCGTCTGCTTGAAAAACTGAAACTAGAACTGAGCAGGAGTGAACGATTTCTTGATATTTCATTGGCTGTTAGTGTAAATCAACCAATCGGCGGCGTTCATCTCCTCCTCCTCGATCACCGACGAGAAGTTGCTAGAGTTTAGGACGCCATACTGGATATTTTCCAAAATGAAGCGTGCACCACCCTATTTGACTTCGACTTTCGTGGCAGAAAAGATTCTGTGCCATGCAAGGGTGGAGAAGATCATGAAGAAACCGCGACTACATCCAAAAGCTCGGAGAAGCAGCCCGAAAAGAGTGCCAGTGCAAGGGAACACCGAATTCAAGACGATTGGCTGAAGAAGTGGCCTGGGGGGGGGGGGGAGTGCCCCCCTTTTTCTGATATGAGGGGGGCACTGCCCCCCTTTTTGAAAAATCCTAGATTAAGCTCTGCAGGAGTGCAGGTGTTCTCAAACTAAAACCAGCAATGGCCATTTCCTCTATACTAAAACCAGCATTGCCATTTCCTGTAAACTAAAACCAACAATTGCCATTTCCTCTATACAGGAGTGAGGTGTTCTCAAACTAAAACCAGCAATGGCCATTTCCTCTAAACTAAACAGCAATAGCCATTTCCTCTAAACTAAAACCAGCAATGGACATTTCCTCTAAACTAAAACCAGCAATGGACATTTCCTCTAACTGAGTACAGGCATGATAACTAACCAGCAATGGCCATTTCCTCTAAACTAAAACCAGCAATGACCATTTCCTTTAAACAGGAGTACAGGCATGATAAACTAAAACCAGCAATGGCCATTTCCTCTAAACTAAAACCAGCAATGGCCATTTCCTCTAAACTAAAACCAGCAATGGACATTTCCCCAAACTAAAACCAGCAATGCATTTCTCTGCTAATAAACTAAAACCAGCAATGGCCATTTCTCTACAGCCATAAACTAAAACCAGCAATGCATTTCCTCTGAACAGGAGTACAGGCATGATAAACTAAAACCAGCAATGGCCATTTCCTCTAAACAGGAGTACAGGCATGATAAACTAAAACCAGCAATGGCCATTTCCTCTAAACAGGAGTACAGGCATGATAAACTAAAACCAGCAATGGCCATTTCCTCTAAACTAAAACCAGCAATGGCCATTTCCTCTAAACAGGAGTACAGGCATGATAAACTAAAACCAGCAATGGCCATTTTCTTCACACAGGAGTACAGGTGTGACCAAAGTATAACCAACACGGCCATTTCATCCTGGAAGGTGTTTTGGTTTTGTATTTAATACTTTCACATGCACATCCACATTTATCAAACAGATCACACGCACACATTTCTGTTCATTTATTTCACTCCTTTTTCCAGTCATCACACGGGTGGTATTGCATCATTTTGTTAACTTTTTACGATTGCAATGCCAACAAAAGACATCATTCAGGATCTGATCATTTGGTATCAAATATAAATCACAGGGGAACTTATTTCAGAGCCAATATACCAGAATCGGCAATGACAACAGCTTACTGAACTAACTGCCTTCTGTCTGTCATTAGATGGACATGGTGGTGCCTTCCGGAGGGAGAGACTTGCTCCTTGATTCAACAATTATTGTCGTAGACAGGTGGCTTTATTGGTGGGTGTCTGTACATGATGGATCAGAACAGGCACTACTGAACACCGCCCAAATGACTCGGCAGCAGTGCAGTGTGTCCTGCTTACGACGACTTGATTGCTCCCTGTGTACTGCTGACAGAGTCACAACAAGATGAAACTGGATTTGGGGGTGGGGGGGTGGCATGGATTCAGATAAATGTTGTGGAGTAATGTCAATGGGAGGGCACCCAGGAGGAGACCCTACACACACAACACGCGCGCGCACACACACACACACACACACACACACACACAGACTCCTTCAGAATGGTTGCTGATATGTGGACAGGCTACTTCTACTTTTTTTTTTTAACAGCAGCTCTACTGCTTGCTTATTTCTGATCATCTCAACTACGTTCAAGATGCTGAAAACATCTGCAACAAGAGAAACTAACCACACTTTTTCTGATATGGAACCACTCTGACAGCTGCACACAATGGAAACAAAACAACTAGTGTAAGGTCATGTTTTTGTGTGTCTTGGTCATTTCAAATCAAGTTGATGAGCACAAGTGTGACCATATGCATTTTCTGCAGCTTGTGGGTCTGACCATGAACGTTTGGTCTCAGAAGCAGTTTGTGGTTCAACTGCAAAGTTTTCAACTGTTTTGGGCACACATTGCCAACATAGCCATTTAAAAAAAGTGCCCAATGTCATACTTAAAAAACAAAAGAAAACGGAAAGAAAAAGAGTGTTCCTTACCAAGCACACAGTCAACAATGGGATTACATTTTTTTTTTAAACATAGGAGGGTGGATACATTGGAGGGTGGATTAAAAGTGGACAAACGATTTGAAGGAAGATGATATGGCACTGCTAGCGCTAGAGCTGTTGACAGCTGTACTTGGTGACTTTCTTCCAACCTTTGTGACACAGCTGGCGCACAGCATGCCAGTAGGCCTTGTCTGAATCTGTTGCATAGTTCGCCTCACACAATGAGAATATTCAAGGCTGAATTTGTTACCAAACTTTTCGTAAGAATCATCAATAGCTTACACTTTTGTTTTCTTTGTTCCCAGTTGTCTGCAACACAATGTTGACTTAACATTTGTCATTCTTGTTTGACTCTCTGATCCAGTATGCTTTGCAGTCTTCTGAGAACTTCTGCCAAACACAGACAGGACGATAATCATCATAGCATCAACATTTCTGTACATATAGCTGTAGACATTAGTTTCTGACCACAAAATATGTTATCCAGTCAAAACATTTTGGAAGAAATGTAATGTCACAGATGTAAAAATGTACAATAATACTACCTCTTGCTTTGCTGTAGGTGTAGAGAAGGCATTTTCAAGGTTTAAACCTCTCACACTGAACTTTTTACTGTGTACATACAACACTTGTACCAGGAAAATGCACACATGTGCACACAGACGCATGCACATGCACACACACGCACACAGAGACACATGCACACACAGACATGCACACAGACACACAAACGACACGCCCACACCATGACCATACAGACTGACATATATGCAAAACAGTCCAGTAATATAAAAAGAAAAACATGCTTAACCCGAAAGTAAAAAAGTCTACAATGAACAACAGACTAGGTTACACAGCATCTTTGTGTAAACAGCGGTTTTAATCCCATGTTTTGCTGCTGGTTTTACATTGACTATGCAACAAAGGGTAGCAAGCTTGATATAACATATTGACATGCAGACTTCTAAATGAATTGATGGCTGTTTCCATTCTCAAACACACATTCTTGCGTTAATATTTAAAGGGAAAAAAGGGACATGAAAGGTTTTGTTTTCATGTAATTTGGGAAGAAACAACAAAACAGGTGGTAAAAGACCTGAGCATGTGCGGATGCTGATGTGATGTGGTGAAAACAGATGGACAAAATGTGTTGCTGTCATCAGATAGAACATGTTTGTAAGAAGTGAAATGCAAATTTCAGTCATTGTAACAGATCTGTCATCACATGTGCAAAAATTCATCAGAAATTTGCAAAGCTATCTTTTTAACTGAAATTTTCTGCACGCATGCACATTCACATGCATGCGCCTACTTTTTCAGTTCCATTATACTGTTCTCACCCTTTTATCATTTTAAAAATTAAAAGAAAGGAAAACTACATGTAATTCTTTCCCTTGGTCCAAAAATGGTATAACTTCATGGTAAAGGGTTTATCATAATTCCTTTGTTTCTTTGTTTCTAAACACCAGTCAAGATTTCAATGCCAAACAAAAAAATTTTTGTGAGGATGGAAACAGCAATCCCAAATGGTCAGAACTGCTGACCAACTCATTTTCACTTACATTAAAGTTTTCAAAAGTGTATTTATGCGACGTGGAGTTAATTTGTAGCACAAGTTGTGTTACGTGCTTTGTGTAAGTGTGTTTAAGTTTTGTTTGTTTCATTGCTACAGAAATTCCCACAGAGTCCTGGAAGTCAGGAAACGTCGTGGAGAAATGGGAAACACTTCCAGGGCTGGAAAAATTCACTTGGTTGAGTTTTTCCGAAAAGGTCTTGGAATTTTCCAAAATCTGTTGCAATCGCAGACTGACTAGCAGGGTTTTTTTTTTTTTTCTTTTAAGAGAAAGTAACTTTCTACAAAAGTTCAAAAATTGTATGCTTACGATAGCTTGGTTTGGGGAGTGGGGCAGGAACTGCCTTCCCGAACATGTCCTTGAATTATGTATCTGAAGTGTCGGTGTTTGTGCGCGCATGCACTTTATTTTTGTGGTGCATGTATTTCATGGGCAGACGGTTGCTTGTAACCAGTGGTCTTGGAAAATTAAAGTGAGGGTCTGGAAATAGTCTTTTTTTCTTCTTCTTTTTTTTTTTTTTTTTTTTTGCCAGACTAGTGGGAACTCTGTAACTACTGAACAATGAACATGTTTTCCGATTCTAACAAAGGCAGAGCAGAGCAAAAAGAAAAAAATAACACTATTCCTTAACAGACCACTACACAGGTATGGACCGTTACAAAGAATATCAGGAGAGAATAGAGCTGGAGCAGGTTGAAAACAATGAAGGATGGATGTTTGAAACAGACGAGAATGGGTGCGACAAAATTTTGCTGGCAAAAATATTTCCTCTGTATGAGCGAAACAGTGAAGCGAAGGTAAAACCACTTGCAATGATGACTAGCGTTAATAAATAATGTTAGATATGGCTGCCAAACTCTTTGCTGTTAAAAAGTAAAAGTTGTTCAACTTCTCTTTTTTTGACTATTTTTTTCTGTTAAACAATAAACATCTGTTTCAAAATCAAAAGTTGCTTTTTTTGCATACATGAATTCAACACACACACACACACGACACACACACACACACACACACACACACACACACAGAATCTCAAAATTCTGTGTGTTTGAGAATGGAAACAGCCATCAATTCATTTAGAACAGTCTGCATGTCAAAAACCGCATTCATGTATTTAAAATGTATGTCTTGACTCTCTCTCTCTCTCTCTCTCAGGCACACAAAACAAAATATACACAAATAAAACTGAACCAAAACATAAAACCATGCATGCATTTGGACACTAGAAACTCTTTCTCAGTTCCAAAGCTGCAATCCAAAGGCTACCGCTTTAGGGTGCAATTTGTAGATTTACAAAAAGTCGTGTTTCAACTGCTGATCAATGCATGGAAATATGATTCACTCATCTGATTTGAATTTTCTTTTAACTCAAAGAAACAAGGATGTGAACTGGAAGCACTGTTACTACTGATCAGAATGCCTGTGTGGTAAAATGCACACGAATCATATGGTAAACAATCAGCTTTTCACTTTCATTATGGTTGCTTGCTGATCTCATTCTCCCAGCAGTAAGATTCCTGGTAATGGGACGACATCACACAACTACTTCTATCAAACTTCCAAACGCCTTTGTCACAACGGTCCAACTAACTACTCCCATCGTACTTTCACACATCTTTATCAGAACTCTTTCCAGACATGGACCTGATGGTGGTCTTAATGCTGCCAAAAATGGAGGTGGTGGATTTTTCATCCGCGTTTTTCCTGCCGCCGCCCGTCCTGACTCTGCCCGGAGGCAGCTGACCTACGACCTTGTCACTCATCAGCAGACCTTCGTCTGAGGTGATCATCTCCACCGACTCTGCTCGCAGGGTGTTGGACGAGGAGTACATGTCATCGCCCTTCTCAAAGATGGATCAAAGCGGATGTAGGTGGATGACCGCCGATTGGTCTTCTCCTTGTCTTTGCTGCTGCCCTTTGAGGACCCTCTGGACGTTCTCAGTTCTGGTGATGGGGTCTTGTCTGCTCGCAGCAACTTCTCCACCTCGGGCGTCATCTTCTTGTGGGAGGGGCGGATGCTGGCGAATCCTCTGGAAGGGGATTTCCCACTGCGGGACGACGAAGACCCTCGACTTGTGGAGCTGTCGCTGTCGTAGGACTTGAGCTGGTCGATGTCGGTGATACCCATACGTCGCATGTCGCGATTTCCAAAGGACTGTCTTCGGTCCCAGGCGTTGATGGCGTCCATGCGAGCGTCTGAGACAGGATCATCATCCCCTGTGGCCATGCGGTAGGACGTGTTCCGCGTGGCCATTTCCCCAACCACGCCCTGACTGTTGCGAACAGCCAGTCGATAGGAGTCAGCGCGGGTCACGCCATCAGCATCAGCCAGCACCGTGCTGGGACACGACGTGCTTGTGTGCAGGTGTTTATGGGAGCTGGATGACGTCATGTGGGCGGAGGAGTGTGAGCGAGGCTTGGCTGCAGCACCGCTGTGCATACTGTCTCCGGGCCTGTGGCTGGGAGGACTGAAGTCGCCGGTGGCCGCTCGGTAGGAGTTTGACCTAGGCGTGGGATGCTGCGGGTCTTCGCTGTGTGGTCCGTGTCTCGGCTCCACGCAACGTTTAGGGGCCAGATCTACTGCATGGATTGTCCTGCGTCTTGTGTCAGTGTCTCTGATGGGAGCGTTCCCACGCCTGCTGTGACCAGAACTACGCCCACAGCCAGCTTGACCGTCTGTCATGGGTTGTGGCAGGGCCACCTTTCCAGTGTGCGGCAGTTTCTGCTGGTGGTGGGTGTGGTGTGGCTGTCGGTGCTGTCTGGGTTGACCCCGCTCTGCGACATGAAGGGCTGCTGAAGAGGAGGAAGCGAATCCACTGTCTGCTGATGACGTCATAATGTTTGACGGCTCCCCTTTCCATGACGTAGGTGCTGCCTCAGTGCTCGCATCAGCAGCAAAACTGCCCATGGACTGCCTCACAGCGGTGTCTGGACGGGGTTCAACCGGAAGCACAGGGGGTGGTATGTGGAGGGATGGTCCCGCTGGTTTCTGGACAGCTGGTACACTTTGCGGCATAACAGGCGTGCCTCCATCACGTGCATCCTGAAAAGCAGGAAAGTGTCCTTCTTGTTTTCCCACAGGGGAGTTGACAGGAGTGGGCAGGTCGTCGCCGACAGCGGACGACACGTCGTTAAGGTCCAGCACCAGGGTGGAGTTGGAGCTGGACATGGACACGTAGGTGAGGCTGGAGTCGATGTCGGACAGGGCGGCAGAGCTGCCGGAGCTGAGCGTGCCCTGAGAGCTGTGGTCTGTGCAGCTCCCGCTCTGCCGGCCGTCCGACTCCGACAGCAGCGACGACTCACTGCTGCTGCACACAGAAGACTCGGAGGACATGTCTGCCCCGCTTTTCCCCGGGGACTGTTTGTAGGCCCGAGACACTGGCGTGGACGTGGCTTTGGCGGGAGCATGACGGTGGTTCCTACCCGATGTCAGGCCAGCTCTGCTCCTGGGAGAGTCGCCGTGCTTCATGTCTCCCAGGGACCTGGACAGCCGGCTGTGGGCCACGGAGGGAGAGCTGGACAAGGTGAAGGCCAGGCCGGCGGTGGAGGTGTCGCTGCTGCTGGAGGAGGCGGAGGACGCGGCATTCAACGGCACCTCAACGCCCTGTGGACTGAGGGGGTCGAACATGCTGACCACCGGGGCGAAGTTCAGCGTCTTGGGTTTCAGTGACCCAGCAGGGGACTTCTCCCGCTTCAGGATCCCCATGGTGGGCGGCGGCTGACCCCGTCTTATTCTTGGCCAGGAGTTGCAGTGGTCTGAAAGGTCTTCCTCCCACACCTTGGACTCTAGGTAACGCCGTGGCAGGGAGTCAAAGTCCCACGAGTCCTCAGCTGGGTCTTTACAGCCGCCGCCAGATCCAGGTGAGGTTCCTCTATCCGGCGCGCTTCCCGAAGACGAAATGTGGGCCGCATCCTGAGGACTGTCACGTGTGAGGTGGACGTTGGAGCTGTCCGGACTGTCTTCGTCGCTGATAGAACACCAGGAGGGAATTGACCGGCGGGAAATCTTCGTTTTCACCTTCAGTCGTTCAGAGAACACTCTCGTGGTCCGAATCTGAAGGAGATAAGTCACAAAGAGTTTCACCCTCAGTGGATGGCGTCGGGTTCACCGCGCTGTCGGTCTGATCGTCACCAGAGCTCTGAGGTTTGTCCCGGGCCTCACGCACGCTGCCCCTGCTGCTCAACCTGCTGCCTGACCTCACTGGAGGCTTGGGCCGGACCTTGCCGCTGCTGTTCCGGTCAGCCGTGCCCGGGGCGACCTTGCCCATGGGGCAGAAGATGACGCTCTCCACCGTGTTGCTGCTCTCCGTGCTGAGGAAGCTGTTGTCCTCTTTGGACGGCGTCAGGTCGCCGTCGTCATCGTCGATGAGGGTGCCGGTGCTGCGCCTGAGGCCGCTGTCGGTGTGGAAGGAGGTGTAGAAGCCATCCTGGTCCAGGGAGTAGACGGAGGACACCTCGTCATCCAGCCGCAGCACGTCCGGCCTGCCGGGGGAAAAGGTGTCCTCCAACGCCTGGATGTTCTGCTTGGTCAGCTCCGACAGGCGAGTCAGGGACTCGGTGACGTCAGCAGCGTCTTCACGTGCCGCCGCCCGTTGGGCCAGAGAGGCCAGCCACTGCTCCGTGTCTGAGCTGGTGGGGCTGGCGGGCAGGAAGGAGGAGACGCCGGCTCGCCCTGGGCCTCGTCCCTGACACGTCAGTGAGAAACACAGGATTAGATGCAGTGCTCACTGACTAAAAACGTAATTATGTCCCTTGGAGATGTTTTGCTGCTTGTATGTCTGTTTCCTCGCTTGTGTCTTTTTTTAACATTTCTTTTGATACAGATGAAAACCGCACTTTTTTTTTTTTACTTAAGTGTTATACACTGTATATAGTAGAATGATTAAGAGACCGACACACAGACAAGACAGAGAGACACAGAGAGAGAGAGAGAGAGAGAGAGAGAGAGAGAGAGAGAGAGATGAAACAAGTAAGCAGTAACGTGACGAAGTATCACAAACCAGGAAAGCAAAACATGAAAACTCAAGACATTTTTTTAGCTATAAAATGCATGATTATATTTGGATTGGAACTGAACTTACAGATGCAGTACAGTGACATAGCTGAATATGATTTGTTTTAACTTGATAAAAGCCTCATGGGCATGAAGCCTACATTCCAAAGATCACCATTTATGCACCTGTTTTCCCAAATCGGAGTTTCCACACAGGAACTTGTGAATGAACGAGGCAGGGCAGAAGAAAGAGAGAGAGAAAAAAAAAGTTTATGAATAAACAAAATGGAAACGGGGACAAACCTGTCCTCCCTAAGAGGACGCCGGCTTTGTCCAAAAGTCTCTACGTCGAACACGTGAATGAAGAAAGAAAAAATGCAGGGAGGAAGAGGTAGGGAAGGGAAGAAGGGAAGTATGACCTAAACAAACAGAAGCAGGCCTACTGGCCGACTGACCTGTCCTCGCCGAAGGAGTCCCTGCCGGAGTCCCTGCCCAGGGAGAGGTGGGAGGTGTAGGGGGCGGCAGACGACTGCTCCGAGTCCAGCGACTGACGGTTGCTGCTGCCGCTCCAGTTGCCTGCACACCAGCACACCGACAATGAGCACTGCTGTCACGTCACTGCTTAGGTTACACCGACAATGAGCACTGCTGTCACGTCACTGCTTAGGTTACACCGACAATGAGCACGCTGCTGTCAGCTGGTCACGACTGGCTGTTCAGTGTTACACCGACAATGAGCACTGCTGTCACGTCACTGCTTAGGTTACAACCGACAATGAGCACTGCTGTCACGTCACTGCTTAGGTTACACCGACAATGAGCACTGCTGTCACGTCACTGCTTAGGATACATGACAGAAAAAGACAATCATGGCGATACAGCGACAATGAGCACTGCTGTCCACGTCACTGCTTAGGTTACACCGACAATGAGCACTGCTGTCACGTCACTGCTTAGGATACATGACAGAAAAAGACAATCATGGCGATACGCGACAATGAGCACTGCTGTCACGTCACTGCTTAGGTTACACCGACAATGAGCACTGCTGTCACGTCACTGCTTAGGTTACACCGACAATGAGCACTGCTGTCACGTCACTGCTTAGGTTACACCGACAATGAGCACTGCTGTCACGTCACTGCTTAGGATACATGACAGAAAAAGACAATCATGGCGATACACCGACATGAGCACTGCCGTCACGTCACTGCTTAGGTTACACCGACAATGAGCACTGCTGTCACGTCACTGCTTAGGTTACACCGACAATGAGCACTGCTGTCACGTCACTGCTTAGGTTACAACCGACAATGAGCACTGCTGTCACGTCACTGCTTAGGTTACACCGACAATGAGCACTGCTGTCACGTCACTGCTTAGGTTACACCGACAATGAGCACTGCTGTCACGTCACTGCTTAGGATACATGACAGAAAAGACAATCATGGCGATACAGCGACAATGAGCACTGCTGTCACGTCACTGCTTAGGTTACACCGACAATGAGCACTGCTGTCACGTCACTGCTTAGGTACATACAGAAAAGCAAATCATGGCGATACACGACAATGAGCACTGCTGTCACGTCACTGCTTAGGTTACACCGACAATGAGCACTGCTGTCACGTCACTGCTTAGGTTACACCGACAATGAGCACTGCTGTCACGTCACTGCTTAGGATACATACAGAAAAAGACAATCATGGCGATACACCGACAGTGAGCACTGCCGTCACGTCACTGCTTAGGTTACACCGACAATGAGCACTGCTGTCACGTCACTGCTTAGGTTACACCGACAATGAGCACTGCTGTCACGTCACTGCTTAGGTTACACCGACAATGAGCACTGCTGTCACGTCACTGCTTAGGTTACACCGACAATGAGCACTGCTGTCACGTCACTGCTTAGGTTACACCGACAATGAGCACTGCTGTCACGTCACTGCTTAGGTTACACCGACAATGAGCACTGCGTCACGTCACTGCTTAGGTTACACCGACAATGAGCACTGCGTCACGTCACTGCTTAGGTACATGACAAAAAAGACATCATGCGATAACCGACAATGAGCACTGCTGTCACGTCACTGCTTAGGTTACACCGACAATGAGCACTGCTGTCACGTCACTGCTTAGGTTACACCGACAATGAGCACTGCCGTCACGTCACTGCTTAGGTTACACCGACAATGAGCACTGCGTCACGTCACTGCTTAGGTTACACCGACAATGAGCACTGCCGTCACGTCACTACTTAGGTTACACCGACAATGAGCACTGCCGTCACGTCACTACTTAGGTTACACCGACAATGAGCACTGCCGTCACGTCACTACTTAGGTTACACCGACAATGAGCACTGCCGTCACAGTCACTGCTTAGGTTACACCGACAATGAGCACTGCCGTCACGTCACTACTTAGGTTACACACGACAATGAGCACTGCCGTCACGTCACTACTTAGGTTACACCGACAATGAGCACTGCCGTCACGTCACTGCTTAGGTTACACCGACAATGAGCACTGCCGTCACGTCACTGCTTAGGTTACATGAAAGAACAAAGACAATGATGGCGTACACAGAAAAGAAGGACTACCTCTGTGGCTTCTAGCCGTTTACAGACAATGTTCATCTGTTTGTATGGATTTCATGCGCGAATGAAGCCGAAACAGCGCTGCTGTTATAAAAATCTCTCTTTTTTTAATACATGTATTACTTATTGATATATGTATTAGCTACGTGATTTGCCATAATGCCTCGTTAAGTTCCTCACGATTGGTTTTAATCGATCAGCGCGCAGAGATTCACAATCCATGAAAAATAAAGCACTGCATTTGTATTTCCTATGCATATGTTAGGATTTGGATGACGAAGCAAACAGCTAGGGGGAAATAAAAATGTATGGCTTTCTTGTGCAGGGCTAAAAAGTATGGTTTCCTACTTGTGTAATGAATAAAGTAAATAAACTGCCATCTGTCTGAGGAATCGATCATTTCCAATACCAGCCCATTCTTTATGTCCGTCTCTTTCATTACCTCTCTCTCCCTCTCTCTCTCTCTCTCTCTCTCTCTCCTCTCTCTCTCTCTCTCTCTCTCTCTCTCTGTCTCTAACGAATACAAAGTCATGCGTTTCACTTAAATCTGTTTCAAATATCAGACAAACAGCTGGCAAAGATTTTTTTTAAGCGAATCACTGCAGAGTTTAAAACTTTACATTGTTAAAGTAAATTAATTATGGGAACAAGGAATCAATAATTTACAATACTGACCCATTCTCTCTGTATGTCTGTGTCTCCCCCTCCCCACGTCTCGCTCGTACTCGCACGCACGCACGCACATACACACACACACACACACACACACACACACACACACACACACACACACACACACACAGTTTCGTTGTTTTCATTTCTAAGTAACACACACACACACACACACACACACACACACACACACACACAATCAATCTCTCTCTCTCTCTCTCTCTCTCTCTCTCTTCTCTCTCTCTCTCTCTCTCTCTCTCTCTCTCTCTCTCTCTCTTGGAAATCGGTTCTTCAGCACTAGCTCGTCGTCAGTGCATGCAGCAGGAGTTCAACAACTGCTGGATGGAGTGATCAACTCCAAACGATCCTTTCCACACAGGTGCAAACTACGCATCATACTCAGACAAAACCTTTGTCTCTGCTTAAGTCATCCCTTTAGCATGTATATATGCATTCACAAGCCTTTTGCAAACACTGTCAGCTGATCTAGAAGATTAAGAGGGTTGGAAGGAGGTGAAGGGTAGACAGGAGAAAGACAGGGGGTGGGGGGGGGGGGGGGAGAGCAAACAGTTATTGCCTTGATAGGTTGTATCAACATTCGCTTTATGAGATCAAAGAGCGAAATGTTAAGTGGGAATTTCAGAACTGCTGCTTACTGTACGCCGAATAAACATGAAGGAAACTGGAAAGCAAAGAACTGTGGAAAAAAAATAAGTGGGTGAGAGAGAAGAAGGAGGAGAAGAAGAAGAAGAAAAAGAAGAAGAAGAAGAAGGAGGAGGAGGAGGAGGAGGAGGAGAAGAAGAAGAAGAAGAAGAGAAGAAGAAGAAGAAGAAGAAGAAGAAGAAGAAGAAGAAGAAAACTCTAGCTTGCGGTCCATACCATCAACCTGATGAAAAGCTGCAAAAGAAAACTTAATATAAAATTTTGATTATGATAAAGAAAAGTAAAGCTTCCAGAAATCAGAAACATGAACAACAGCACAGCGCTCTATTATAAAACAACAATTAGAATTACTCAAACAAATTCAAGTCAAAAGCAACAACAACAACGAAGTAAATGCGAGCGTGTGGTACCAACCAGATGACTATTTGCTCAAACGAATGAAACATTGAAACAACAGCTAAACTACGCCGCTGCTGTGTCTGGTTGAAAAACAAGTACAAACAAACTGAGGTGAAGGGCGAGAAAAGGTAAACACAGCATCTGCAGGAAGTGGTTTAAACAAGTTAAGCACTGGGGTGGAAGGAGAGAGAGGAGGCGGGGAGTCAGAAGGGTAAGGGTGGGGTGGAGAGAAAAAAAAGTAAATACAGTCAGTTGCACCAGCGATGTTCAAAATGAACTTCACACGATGGCAAACACAAACACAGCGAGGAAAAACACCAAAGAATTCACCCCTTAACAGGATTGCCCAGACACCCTAGGAAATTGGAAGGGCAATCGGGAGAGCGCAAACCTCCACCAAGATTGCACGGATCCTGGATCCGGTCATTTGATCCGGATCTGCACCAAATTTGTAATGGGTTCCACACCGGGTCCCATTCCATCTTTTCCCCCATTCGCCTTTCAAACGGCTCTGTACTGGGTTTTTGCGCGCTCGTGTTAACGGATCCTGGATGCGTCGGATTTGGATCCGCATTAAATTCATTGGGTTCATTCTTGGTCCACAAGCCATGTTTCCACCCAGTTTTGTTCAAATTGACTGAGTAGCATGATCTGCGTGATCCTGCCGGCAGACAAACGAAGCAACAGACATCGTATACCTTGACAGAGGCAACAAAGCGGTCACTACGCTAGATGCAAAACGCCTTTCTCCCCTTCTCCTATCCCATCCCCACCCCTCCCTCCAAAAAAAAGTCATACAGTAAGTGGAAGGGGGAGGGGGGATATAAAGGGAGGGTAAATATCACCAACGTACTCACGAAGAAGAGCGAGGACAAAAATCAAGACAAAACAACAAAGGAAACACAGTAAGCCAACAGATAGGAAGAGAGAGGGAGGTAGGTAAGTAGGTAGTTAGGTGGGCAGGTAGGTAGATAAATAGACAGGTAGATAGATAGATAGATAGATAGATAGATAGATAGACAGAGATAGATAGATATACAGATTGATAGACAGATAGAAAGATAGACATATAGACTAGTAGATAGACAGATAAATAGATAGATAAATAGTTAGATAGATGGTTAGTTAGATAGATAGATAGATAGATAGATAGAAAGACAGACAGACAGACAGACAGACAAACAGATAGATAGACAGATAGACAGACAGACAGATAGATAGATAAAAAAATAGATAGATGGTTAGATAAATAGACAGGCAGACAGACAGACACTCACCAGAGGAAGAATTGCGCTCCTCCCTACGCCGCTTGGAGATCTCCCTCAGCCTGACGGAGGTGGTCCAGTCCTTGGGCAGGGACTCCCAGGGGAAGTCGTACTTGCGGGCCTGGGCCCGGGGCACCGTGCTGCTGCTGAAGTAGTAGTAGGTCCCGGGCCCCACCCGGGACTCCCTGGAGCCCGCCAGGCCGGACAGGTTGTCCGGCATGCTGGGGGACAGGGTCCTGGCCAGGGTCCTAGCGCTGCTGTGGCTGCTGCCGCAGCTGTCCTCCTCCTCCTCCTCCACGTCGGCGTCGTGGCCCAGGATGTCCGCGGTGTCCAGGTCCAGGGACTTGGGCCGGGGCCGCAGCGTGCCGGTGACGAAGGACCGGATCTTGTTGCTGATGATGCTGGAGCGGCGTGTGGTCCGGCTGGAGCTGGACGAGGCCCCCGTACTGCCCAGGCTCAACGAGCTGCTGGCGTAACCGTTGGTGGCCGTGCTGATGGGCTTGTCCTTGGACCCGTCTCCCTCGAACGTCAGCAACCCCTGGCTGCGGCTTTCTTTCAGTTTGATGCACCTGGGCAACGACCTCGACCTCCTGCACGGCAGGAACTTGAGGAGCTTGACGTCACGCCCGGCGCGCTTCTCTTCCTCCCTCTCCTCCATCTTGGCGTCCAGTTCATCCAAGTACTGCATCATCACGTTGTCGCCCTCCGCCTCGTTCCGCGAGTCCAGGTCGTCGAAGCTGTAGTTTCTGGGCATGGTCCTGGTTGTCCTCCTTCCACGCTCGAACACTTCGATCTCCCGCATGATGCTGTCCGGAATCTCCGACATGGTTTTCCTCCGGCTGGTTCTGTCCAGGGAGGCGCTGCCCCTCAGAGACTGGCGGAAGGAGGTCATCTTGTGGAAGCCGGTGCCCGACGTGTCCACGGCCACCAGGATGGAGGGCTGGGACCTGGACAGGCCGTTGTCCCCTGACGTCGTGCTGACGTCATCCTCAGCGCGGGACTGGTGGAACAGGGCCACGCTGTCTCCGTTGGGCAGAGTTCTGGAGCGGGGCTTCAGCCGTTTGTACTTCTTGTTGAACGTCATCGCCCGTCCCTGAAGACAGAACAACAGTATTCTGAGGTCGAGAAGATATGGAAGGGAGTTCATTTGAAATAGTGTGGACTATATCCAGTTGATCAAGAAAGATGATGAAGGGATTTGTATAACATGATGCTGATCAAAACCCATCCCATCTTGTAGGTCATTTCAATCATAAGTTTTCACAGATTCACCAGTAAAATTTACATCACTACACCAAACCTAAACGATAATCAAAGATATGGAAGTTGAGGACTGACTTTGATCACTAAACATGTAACAAACAGAACTGACAATGTAAACAGGAAATGGGACTGCTGTACACGCGTTAGAGAGGGATGGCTGTACTCAGTGGTTGCATTACTTTGTACAGACAGTGCAGCTGAAGACATGACATAAACAACATCAACCAAGCTGAACTGAATTGCACTGAACTGCATGAAATTATATTTTTTTAAAAACCCGCAGACTTTCAACTCAAGTCTAAGACAATGTTTATACTTTACTGGAAAAAACAAGCAATGAAAAAAAAAACACTTCAAAAGAACATTTGTGTACACACACTCTCTCTCCTCTCTCTCTCTCTCTCTCTCTCTCTCTCTCTCACCCATCTCTCACCTGCTTCCTATACAGTGTGACGTCAGGGGATCTGTCAGGGTGGTCTTTGAGCACAATGGGCCAGAGTTTGAAGAGCTCGGAGCTGTGCAGACCGTCTTTCCTGTAGCGATCGGCCCCTCGCAGGGCCCCAACAGGGGTCACCTCGCACATGGAGTAGCGGAACTTGACGTAGTGGGGGCGCGCGTCGGGCGTGAAGAGGGCGCAGTCGAAGCCATGTTTGGCCACGTGGTGGTCCTGTACTGCGTTGAACTTCTTCAGGTCCCCAACCGCTGCAAACAGACAGGTACAGGTTAAGTCACCACGGCGACAGACTGACTACTGACCCATGAAGAAATACAGAACGTCACTGGTCAAAGGTACAGGTGTTAGTCACCACGGCGACAGACTCACCACTGACCCTTGGGGAAATACTGAACATAACTGGTCAAAGGTACAGGTGTAAACGACAGACTGACCACTGACCCGTGGAGAAATACTGAACATAACTGGTCAAAGGTACAGGTGTGAGTCACCACAGCGACAGACTGACCACTGACCCTTGGAGAAATACTGAACGTCACTGGTCAAAGGTACAGGTGTAAACGACAGACTGACCACTGACCCATGGAGAAATACAGAACGTCACTGGTCAAAGCACGGCCAATATCATTTTTGAGTAAACGCTCTTATCAACTCAATCCCAAAACAATCAACAGATTGGGAAGGGAAATGCATGCCAGCAATATGCAGTCTTGTGATGCAGGCATGTCAACATAAAATCA
>CM031610.1:85480076-85525076 GCA_018398815.1 Conus ventricosus | reverse complement strand
AACAAACTGGATATTTCGCCTCCTTGTACACTGCGCTGTTTGCAGCAGTCTTGACGCTCGAACTGTGTGTAAATGAGTAACAAACTGGATATTTCGCCCCCTTGTACACTGCGCTGTTTGCAGCAGTCTTGACGTTCGAACTGTGTAGATAAGTAACAAACTGGATATTTCGCCCCCTTGTACACTCCGCTGTTTGCAGCAGTCTTGACGTTCGAACTGTGTGTAAATGAGTAACAAACTGGATATTTCGCCCCCTTGTACACTCCGCTGTTTGCAGCAGTCTGGACGTTCGAACTGTGTGTAGCTGAGTAACAAACTGGATATTTCGCCCCCTTGTACACTGCGCTGTTTGCAGCAGTCTTGATGTTCGAACTGTGTGTAAATGAATAACAAACTGGATATTCGCCCCCTTGTACACTGCGCTGTTTGCAGCAGTCTTGATGCTCGAACTGTGTGTAAATGAATAACAAACTGGATATTTCGCCCCCTTGTACACTGCACTGTTTGCAGCAGTCTGGACGTTCCAACTGTGTGTGAATGAGTAACAAACTGGATATTTCGCCCCCTTGTACACTCCGCTGTTTGCAGCAGTCTTAACGTTCGAACTGTGTGTAGCTGAGTGACCAACGCACCGAGATGGGGCCAAGTGGAACTGCTCGGTTATTGCCCTTATCATGGACACTCCTCACTGATGCACTATTTCCGTCGGTGATAGCTAACTTGCCTACCCTTCCATCCCATCTCTCTCTCTCTCTCTCTCTCTCTCTCTCTCTCTCTCTCTCTCTCTCTCTTCAACGATAGATCAATGATAAAAGCCATTCCAAGTAATGCATGTGTTTTAAAAGTTTCCTGTGATTCTAATAATATATTTGTGACCTGAACTTCCCGTTGGTGTCTGTCAATGAAATACACAATTTTGTCCAATTCTTCTTAAAACGAAAACATATTTTAAGGGGCTATATGACATCGATGGAAAAAACGTCTTTAAAAAAATCGAGCTCGGGTATTTTAAAACTTCATTTACGTTCTCAAAAACGATTTCATAAATTAATAAAACCAGTTTCAAAAGCTTCCAATATTACTTAAGTTACATCAACAACTTTAGAGAGAAAAAAAAACATTAAAAAAATGGCACTCTTCAGACATTTTGAAGAAAAGAAGAAAAAGATTGTTTCACCCTGATTTCGGAACTAGCGCTTTTGCCACAAGGCCACTGATCATGACCCAGGCGGTGTGTTATATGGATGATAACACGCTTTACTGGTGGTCCTTCACATCTTGCTAAGGATTTCGCGGTGGATGACCATTGTACCGATCATATCTTTAAAAACTCAGTCTCATATTGGTCTTCAGTAAACTAGTCGAGTGGTGTTGTGTGTGTGTGTGTGTGTGTGTGTGTGTGTGGGTGTGGTGCGTGCGTGCGTGCCGTGCGTGCGTGCGTAGTTGAGATGTGTGTGTGTGCGCGCGCGCGCACGCGCGCGTGGCGTGTGTGTGTGTGAGAGAGGAGAGAGAGAGAGAGAGACGGGGGAGGGGTGGGGGCAGGAGGGGGGTGGCTTGAGATAGTTCCGAAGAAACAGTTTGGTGGACAAGTGGTGTCGGGCAAGGCAGGAATGGAGGAGAAGAGGGAGGGGGGTGGAGAGGGGGGGCTTGGAGTTAGGGTGTTGGACGGAGACTGGGAAGGAATGAGGTGGGGGGTGGCAGGGAGGGGGGGGGGGCACTGTTATTTCAGCTCACACCTGGACGGACTGGGGACGCAGGTGTGGCAACAAAGGAACCGCCAACTAATTTACTGGGTTCCTCCATTACCCTTCCCCCCCCCCCCAATCATCTGTGCCCCTCCTTCTCCTCCCTTTGCGTGGTCGCTCATCGAAGGACAGGGCTAGTGATCCTCCTCTCCGTTCCCTGCCTCTACCTTTCCACCCCAACTCCCTCACCCTGGTATCCGCACGCTCCGGCCCTCCTGCCTACCCCTCTCTAACTTGAAAAAAAAGCCTTTTTTAAAAAATGGCCAAAAGATACACCTCTCCTTACGGTTTTCAACTTGTCGGCTGACGAATCATTTTCGGATTGAGGAACAAGCTGTGCGCGCAAGCATGCGCGTAACAAACACACACCACACACACACACACACACACACACACACACAGAGGGCAATAGAGACAGGACAGAGCAGACAGACAGAGGACAGACTGAGACAGAGTGAGGAGGGGCAAGACATTGAAATGAGGGAGGATCGAAAACAGAGACGACAGCAGACGGAGACAGAGTGGAGGAGGGGGGGGGGGGGGGGGGGGGGTGGGGGCGGACACTGAAATGAGGGAGTATCCTAAAACAGAGACAGACAGACGGTGACGAGTGAGGTGGGGGGGGGGGGGGGGGGGGGGGGGGGGGGGGGCGAGACCACTGAAATGAGGGAGGATCGAAAACAGAGACAGACAGTCAGACGGAGGACAAGAGTGAGGAGGGGGGAGGGGGGCGGGGCGGGCGGCCACTGAAATGAGGGAGGTTACCAAAAAGACAGACAGACAGACGGAGACAGATTCAGTGAGGAAGGGGGGGGGGGGGGGGGGGGCGAGCCCACTGAAATGAGGGAAGATCGAAACAGAGACTGACAGACGGAGACAAGTGAGGAGGGGGGGGGGGGGGGTAGGGGAGGGGGGAGAGGGGCAATTGCAGAACGAGGGAGGATCGGAAAACAGAGACAGACAGACAGACAGACAGACGGGCGATGAGAAGAGTACATACGGCTCTCTTAAAAAAAAAATAATAAAAAATAATAAATAAAAAAGAAAAGAATTAAAAAACTTTAAATAAATTTAAATACCGTTCCGCAAAGTAGATAAGTTTTGAATTTGTCGACTCTCACGTCATTTAGGGCGCCTTACAGTCACGTGACCCTCACATGACAAAACGTAAGATCCGCGCTCACTGTGTGAATATGTGTACGTGGTGTGTGAGCTAAACAAAAACAGTCTGCCAAACGAACCAGTATCAAAAACGACAATTGATTGAATAAACTCTTCACCGTGTGTGTGTGTTGTTGTGTTTCTGCACGAATCGCCCGAGGAAAGACGCGGAGGACTGCATGTTAAACAATCATTGTCATGCAAAGCCCCACCGCACCGAAGGATCATGCATTCTGCAATGAAAAGGTGCGGTCTTTTGCCCGTTTTGGGTCCAACATTGGTCACTGCTGAACTCACCACCCCTTTAACCTTCACACTGACAATCAGACAAACGTTCCCCTCAAGCCGCGTCTGCAAGTGTGTGTGGTGTGTGTGTGTGCTTGTGCGGACTCAGTTTCCATATGGATTCATGATAAAATTTTGACGTCGGTTAAGTACAGTGAAACCTGTATTCTTCGCCTCTGACAATAGGACTGTCTTCCTCCCGTCCGCGTCTGTCAGTTGTTGTGTGCGCACTCAATTCCTAATTGATTCATGATTAACTTGGAATATGGTGTGTTACCGTTGGACACGTTGTTAGTGTCATGGTGACGTTAGAAAAGAGACACGCAGTCAGGCGACAAAGTTAGAAATAACCATTTCCAATTCGATTTTTTCGTGTATTGAGATGTAAATAAAATTGTCATAAAGGCTCAGAGTCACAATGGAGATATCGTTTTTTATTCATGTCCCTCTCTCTCACTCTCTCTCTCTCTCTCTCTCTCTTGTACTCCACCACCGAGTTACGATCCACTGGTTGGCGGTGGACTGTGTGCCCGAGTTCCATTTCTCCAGAAGCACGTGGTGTTGAAGGGGAGAGTACACTGTCATGTGACCATTCTTAAAGACAAGGGAGGGACACTCCCGAAACCGACAGGACCGTTGGGAAAGGATGAAGGGGGAAGGGGAGGGCTGTCCTTGGACAGACAGACAGACGGTACAGGTAGAGGGAGAGAGACAGAAGAAAACGAAGCGAGAGAAAAAAGAGGGGAAAGACAGGAGAGAAGAAGAGAAGAGGATGATGATGTAATGCTGATGATGATGATCCGATAGACAGAGACAGAAGAAAGACCAGAGCATCTCTTTTCCCAAGGGTAAGAGATAAAGCAAAAGTTTTGGGGGGGGGGGGGGGGGGTGGGGTCGACCCCACACATATGGCTAGTGAGAGAGAGAGAGAGAGAGATGAGAGAGAGAGAGAGAGAGAGAGAGATTTCTGGAGTGTGTGTGTGTTGTTGATTATTGCGACCTTTCGCCCCGTTTTTCACATCACCCCATTTTGCGCCATTTAAAAGCTTGGTGTGTGTGTGTGTGTGATGTCGTGTGGGTGGTGCGCGCGCGTCGCTTTCCATGACTCCGTGCGTTCAGGAACGCCCGTGGTTTGTCCGACCCTGAATTTGAGGGGGCTGGGGGTGGGGTCAATGGGGGGGGAGTCCCCGTTTGAAAGCAGCTCCCAAATCTAGTTTACATGACGACTAAGAACACCCTGATGAGAACCGGCCCTGGCCGGGCCATTGAAGTGGTGTTATCCTCCAACTGCAGATCGGGGGTTCTGTTGGCCCTCTGCGTTCACGGCGTCCCAGCCTCCCCCCCCCCCCCCCCCCCCCCCCCCCCCCCCCCCCCCCCCCCCCCCCACCCCCCCCCCCCCCCCCCCCCCCCCCCCCCCCCCCCCCCCCCCCCCCCCCCCCCCCCCCCCCCCCCCCTTATCTTTGTCAGTCTTCAAACTTAACAGAACGCTGTGGTTTGCGGTCGGGTCAGGGGCAGGTCAGCGAAGGATGAGTCAAAAGATCCGTCCCCACCTCCAACCTCTCTTCAATCTTGTTTTGTGTGTGTGTGTTGTGTGTGTGTGTGTGTGTGTGTGGTGTGTGTGTGTGGTGATGTTGTGTGACTGTGTGTGTGTGTGTGTGTTGTTGTGTGTGGTGATGTGTGTTGTGTGTTGTGTGTGACTGTGTGTTGTGTGTGTGTTTGTGTGTGGTGTGTGTTGTGTGTGTGACTCTGTGTGTGTGTGTTGTGTGTGTGTGTGTGTGTGTGTGTGTGACCTGTGTGTGTGTGTGGTGTGTGTTGGGTGTGTGTGTGTGTGTGTGTGTGCTGATGTGTGGTGTTGCGTGCGAGCGTGCGTGCGTGTGTGGTGTGTGTTGTGTGTGTGTGTGTGTGTGTATACTTGTTTGTGTGTGTGTGTGTGTGTTGTGTGATGCCGTGCGTGCGTGCTGTGCTGTGTGTGAGTGTGTGTGTGTGTGTGTTGTGTGTGTGTGTGTGTTGTGGTGACGTGTGTGTGTGTATACTGTGTGTGTGTGTGTGTGTGTGTGTGTTGTGTGTGTTGTGTGTGTGTGTTTTGTTTTACTGTGTGTGTGTGTGTGTGTGTGTGTGTGTGTGTGTGGGTGGGGTGTGTGAACGGGGTAGGCCGGGACGGCTAAAAAGGACCAGAAAGGACCACAAGTGCTTCAATACAAGTAGGTAGGTCTTGCAGCGGCGGTAGCAACGACGCGAGACTTACTAGGTGTCGGTCGGTCGATGGGTGCACCTTGTTCCCCGATCACACTTCAACCCCATCACATTTTGCCCCATCTTCATCCTCTGGTCCTGCTTCCCCATTGGCCCATCATGTTTCACCCCGAATCTGGTGGAATAACCGCACAATTCTTGGGTGTATAAACTACCACACACACACACTCTTTGTTGTGATGCGTGCGTGTACTTGGGTGTGTGTGTGTGTGTGTGTGTGTGTGTGTGGTGTGTGTGTGCTGTGCGTGCGTGCGTGGTGCGTGCGTTTGCGTGTGCGTGTGCGTGAGAGGAGACTGACAGACCAGCAGACAGATGGCTGTCGACAGAACAGTTGAGTACCGATTGGTTATCCCTAAGGGGATACACTCACCATTGGTATACACTTGAGGGTTTATCCCCAAGGGAACACACGGGGCTATGAGGGAATCGGATCTGATGCTGTGGGAAGAAGCGAAGAACAACACGGCGGATTAGGACTTTGGCGGATGTGGGCCGGCTCAGGGATGGGGGGAAAAACAGGTAGGTAATGAGGCGAGACATGTGGACTGGCAGCGTTGTGCCCCGTCGCACCTGTAAGTGGCTTTCCACGCAGATCGCATTTTCGTGGAAAACGTGCTGGTCGTTAGCCCCCAGTGCCCAGGTTCAAAGCTCTGCACGATTCCCTTCTCGGGGTGCCGGGGTACACGCGTTGGTCGGCTACAACACGGGTTCACGCCCAGGACGTTGTCCAGCTTTCGTGTAGGAGCCCATATTAAAGTTCACCTATTTTCGTGGCCTTCTTAGTGTGGTGTTGGTTGGCCGTGTTGGCGTTCTGTTAGACAGCCTCACTGCCTCCACAACCCCCTTCCTCCTGCAACTTCTGCCCCCCCCAGTGTTTTTCCTGGTCTGTCGCATTCCCTCTGCCCAATGTTTGTCCTTGTTGTCGCATCTCTGCCCAAATGTTTGTCCTTGTCTGTCGCATCCTCTGCCCCAATGTTTGTCCTTGTCTGTCGCATCCTCTGCCCAAATGTTTGTCCTTGTCTGTCGCATCCTCTGAGGAAGGGATGAACGTTCAACTTTCTTGTTCGCCATGACGCTCAAGGTCCTGTCTCTGAGATGTCTTTTGACTGTCCCCCCCGGAGTATCCCAGCGCACCGCCACAACTTCCGGCGTATTGTCGCCTCATCGGCCTGGTTCTGTCTGACAATAACGGCACAACCAATGGTAGGTAGGCACTCAAGGTCTGACCAGCGCGTTGGGGTAATGCGTAGGTCAGACATTTGCTAAGTCGTAGTCACGAGACCCTCTTCTTCAATTCTCTCATGTTAGTCATTAATCCATTTATCCATCAGCTTTAAAGCATGTGTAGTGTGGTGTCAAAACTTAGCGGATGTGATGTAGCGTACATGGACTAGTCCGCACGCAGTGACAACCTCCTTGGTGAAACTGAAACTGAAACTCCCAGGTCATCATGGAGTGGGCAGTCCTGCGTGGTGTGCTGTGCTCTCTGCTCTACCTGCCCACACTGGTAGGAGAAGGTGCAATCTTCAGTTTGCGGCCGGTAAATTTATAAACGGTTCAGCCAGGTGTGTCCTGTGCCAAGCCTGAAGACGATGACCTGGCAGTATGGCGTCATGTCCGCCTCCCGTCTCCTGATGTTTCAGATCGGGGTCTTCAGCTCGTGAAAGGCCACTGACTGGTCTTCCTGACTGATCGCGGGCAGGTCTGCTGGTTTAGTCACCATGGTGATCACCTGCCGGTCCAGTGTAGCGGGCAGGTCTGCTGGTTTAGTCACCATAATACCGCAGCAGGAAGGTGGTGTCCACTGTAATAAGATTCGTCTGTGTGCGTGGCTCTGATGTAGGTTTCCCAGGCTCCTCCAACTCGTCCCCAGACAGAGTTTCCATGATCGACAGGGCATCTGTGAAGATGACCACCCATCGGCAGTCCCTCTTGGACGTCACCCTCAGGTCCACAGCCGCTGAGAGAGCTCCACGCTTTGCTGAGAGTTGGAGCGGAACTTGCTGCCTGAACAATGCCGTGTCTCTGCGGCTGTCGGGTCAGGTTGCCTGACGCAGCTCCGGACCCTCTGTAATCTGCCACCTCTGTGCCAGGTCCGCCCGTGTAGCCGTGGATTCAGGCTTCCACTGTCAAGGTCTCCTCCGTCAAGGCCAGAATCGGCGCTGTCCTCTGTGCAGCAGCTGGGGGACGGTGGTGTTGATGAGCAGTCAGCTGGCATGATATTCCACTGTCCTGGCGAGGCAGACATCGTTGGGAGGACTGTGGGTGGGAATGGGTCCCGGCGTTGTCTTCTGTGCAGCAGCTGGGGGACGGTGGTGTTGATGTGCAGTCAGCTGGCATGGTATTCCACTGTCCTGGTGAGGCAGACATCGTTGGGAGGACTGTGGGTGGGAATGGGTCCCGGCGTTGTCTTCTGTGCAGCAGCTGGGGGACGGTGGTGTTGATGTGCAGTCAGCTGGCATGGTATTCCACTGTCCTGGTGAGGCAGACATCGTTGGGAGGACTGTGGGTGGGAATGGGTCCCGGTGTTGTCTCCTCATCTTCTGCCGTCGTGCACAAAGCTCGCTCTTTGAAGACAACACTTGGGGCGAGTTCTACAGCTTCTCTTTCACTCCGTGTTGAGGCAGACCGCAGAATGTGTTTTTGTTCTGCTCGCAACATAACCTTCGTTTCCCTTCTCTGACTCTGTGCAGGGGGGAAGTCTCAATCCAGAGATGGGCGTGGTCTTCATGACGTCAGTGATCAGCCTCAGAGCCTGGCCCTGTGTTCTGTCCACAGCGCGTTGCTCTGTCTGGGCAGTCGTTGACCATGTACTGCCCCCATACTCCCAACACGGTGTGACTGCTCCCGGTTCACTGCCTTCAGGATCCCTGCCGGTCTTGCCCTGTGTCTCTACACTGCAACTTGTAGCACCGCTGTGGTGAACTCGCTGACAGCTTATGCGATGTGTCGTCCTTTGACTGGTGTGTCCTTGGTGCGGGTTAGGACCGATGGCCAAAGAGCTTCTAGTTAGCTTTTTTGAAGTTCCAGTATGCCTTTGAATACGTTGAATCTCTCTCTCTCTCTCTCTCTTCTCTCTCTCTCTCTCTCTCTCTCTCTTCTCTCTCTCTCTCTGCACTCACACGCCAACCCTCCCCTTTCTAACCCACCCTTCGCTCAATCTACCTCTCTCTCTGCATGCCTGCATATGCACACAGAGAGAGAGAGAGAGAGAGAGAGAGAGAGAGAGAGAGGAGAGAGGACAGACAGACAGACAGACAGACAGACAGACAAACAGATAGACAAACAGGCAGACAGAGAGAGACAGAGAAACAAACAGATATAATAGAGACGACAGACATATACAGCCTTAGTCAACAACACCCCTTCCACCCCCCACCCCACCCACCCCCAACCACCTCACTCCACCCCCAACGTAACGTAGTAGGCCTACACTATTCACAAATGAGCGGTCACCCGGTAAAATGACACAACGCCACCGCCAGCAGAGCCAGTGAGCCGCACGCATGAGGCGTTTCAGCGTGACACAATATTGGACCACCTGCAGCCAGAGGGCGGAGGGCCACCACACGTCCCGGCACGTCCTTCACGTCCCCCAACGCCTGGCTGACGACGGCGGTCACGGCGGGTTACCTCCCATTGGAACACACGGCCGGCCAGGCCTGGTGTAGAGGCAGAGTGTGGGTAAACACGCAAAACCAGATGCACAGTGACGCTTCTTTCAACAGACAGCGCCCAACACACCAGTGGCTGGATTCTCCACAAATGTGGTCTTTTCAAGACATTACAAAATGAAAAGCGTACAAAATCGGTTAACAACAGTTTTGCAGCCATCAGCATTATTTTTTTTCTTTTTTCTTTTTTTGCAATGTCTGTTTCTGTTTTTCTTTTGTTACGTGACGTATGAAGAAAACAAGTTCTTTGGAAATTCACTGTTCGTGTTTCATGCTGTGAATAAAAATGAGCGTTGCTATGTTCTGTCCCTGGTGCTGTGTTCATTTTGGCATGTTCTCTGAAGGCTGCGATCTGACCACTCCCATATTCTAGGAGTGACATTACTTCACACAAGCACTGGTACGATCCAATACAAAGTCCGTGACAGTTCCATCAGCGAACGATCCGCTTTTGCAGTGTTAACAGCATGGGGGGGGGGGGGGGGGGGGGGGGGGAAGTGATCTGACCTACTTCCATTCCATCCTTCGTTGCCCATCTGTTGCAACAGCGCCACAAGCAATATTCGTCATTGCCGCATTCCTCCTCGCTTTCATTAATGCATTTTTTATATACATCTAGGTATGTGTACAAATATACGAGTGTGGATGCATAGTGTATTGAACCTTGTTGACAGGTGGGTCCGTGAGTGCGATACGCTGTGCAACGATTGATAATATGCCGTGATGGACATATGTAACTGAATGCTGTGTGAATTTATGGGTGTAGTGGGGAGAGAGGGGGGGGGGGGGGAGGTTGCGCGCGTGCGCCTATGACCGAGACCGGGGACTTTATGAATGACATTAGTATAAATGACTGTGTCAGTCAAGAAACACAAAATGCGGATGTCAACACTGGAGACAATGCCGTTACCGTCACTGTCCCCATCAGGTCATACTGAAGTCAGGTTCATAGTTGATGTCAACACTGAAGACAATGCCGTTACCGTCACTGTCCCCATCAGGTCATACTGAAGTCAGTTCATAGTTGATGTCAACACTGAAGACAATGCCGTTACCTGTCACCATCAGGTCATACTGAAGTCAGTTCATAGTTGATGTCCACACTGAAGACAATACCGTCACTGTCCCCCTCAGGTCATATTGAAGTCAGTTCATAGTTGATGTCCAGGCTCTTGTTTGCATGGACAGCCCGGAGGTCAGTGAGTACAAAATGTCAATGTTGAGGGCGGATACTTTGAACACTTACGTGACAACAGTGGTGTGCGTGCATGCGTGCGTGCGTGCGTGCGTGCGTGTGTGTGTGTGTGTGTGCGTGCGTGCGTGCGTGCGTGCGTGCGTGTGCGTGTGTGTGTGTGTGTGTGTGTGTGTGCGTGCGTGCACGCGCGCGTGTGCGAGTGTGTGTGTGTGTGTGTGTGTGTGTGTGTGTGTGTGTGTGTGTGTGTGTGTCTGTGTCTGTGTCTGTGTGTGCGCGCATGTGTTGGAATATTCTCACTGCAGTAACAAATGGTAAACGGCAATGGCGACTGTCGACCTACCATAGCATCACCCTGTACAATAAGATATGGCATACAATTAACGTACAGCTACATCTAAGTAAAACATCGTAAGTTTGGCAGGGCTCGAAATACACGCCAGTCTGATTGTCCGTGACAACCAACCCTTCTGGTGAACCAGTGGAAATTCTCTCTGTCCGTTTGTCCCTCAGACAGCCAATTTCTGATCGGGTCAGTAGATAACGCGGGGCTGAGAAGTAAGCGTCAGTGCAGACCGATCACTCTTCCTTCTTTCCCCTATCACTCTCACACATTCATTCACTACCACCACTCCTCTACTCTTCCCCTCCGCACCCCCCTCGGTTTGTCTCAGAGTGATGTCTCGCTGGGACAACGCGTGGTCTATACTTGAAATGTATCAGCAGCATTCAGGACATGTGTTTGGTCACCCTAGAAATGATAGATATATTTACTCCCTTTATCTTTATTCTAAATATATGTAGATAGAAGCGGAGTTACTTCGACATGTGTGTGGTGAAGAGGGACAAACAAAAGAGAGAGAGAGAGAGAGGAGAGAGAGATGAGATGAGAGGAGTGAGAGAGAGAGAGAGAGAGAGAGAGAGAGAGAGAGAGAGAGATTCTATAATCTTAGTTCAGTCCAGGAATGTGTGATTGGTGGAAACACGGAAATTCTGTTCTGTTTCTTTTCTTACATATTGTTGAAGACATTAACGGGAAGGATACCCTGGAAGACAACGGAATTGTTTCACATCTATTTCTCTCTCGAGCGTGTCAGCCAGATGTAAGTATAATGTGCCATGACTGAATTGTGTCTGATGACTTGTCACAGCACTGCCGATAGTTATTCTTTATTAACCGTCTTTTTAGTTAGCGAGGACAAGCGAAATTCGGGAGGACAAGTGGATTTTTTTTCAACTTGTCCCCAGAGCATCTGAAAATGAAGTAGGGATTTTTTGACCTGTCAGGGCCCACAATTACGTTCAGCTACACAGTATATAACAAGATATGGCTTTCAGTTACGTACATTGTTATAAATATTGTGAAGGGAATTACATTTAAGTATGTCCAGTTGCATATATAACGTATGCGTTTACGAAAAGCTGTTTTTATATGAAATATAATAGTGTCTATAGCTATTTGTATATAAAAACATTATATGATTGACCTTACATTGAAAAATAACTCTGTCTATAACATGACAAGTCTTACACTGACGCAAAGCCCCATCTGTATCAGTATGATATGACATGGCTTACACAGACAAACAGCTCTACCTTTATAGGATATAATCTGACGAACCCTGATTTGACATACAGCTCTATCTATGTAAAATTTAACATGATAAAGCCTACATCATTCAGTAAAATAAAGCCTACCTTTCACTTATAAAACGTGACAATACGTACCTGCACAACGTACAACTAGTATATATGAAATGGTATGACTCGGCCTACATGATCTACGTACAGCTACACCTGTGCAAAGCAATACGATAGGACCTGTTTTCACGTAGGATTCCTCTACATACCTGAAATAAGATAGGACATACAATTAGGTATAGCCATATCTTTGATTTCTGAGACAGAAGCAAGAGGTCTGGTCTGGGAAAAAGATCGTTTTAAACCAAGCCAATGTTACAAACGAGAACTAGGCATTTCGAGTTGCCTACTACCTACTGTACCATACATCGATTACTGTGTGACGTCATGCAATGCAACCAGTAACAACACGCCTACAGGGCCTACTCAGGTACACGCCATAGTGTCATTAGCCGAGACAAGACACCTGCAATTAGCACGACGATGAATCAGAGGCAGTGTCGTCTGCAAGACTGAGAGACACAGATTACAGACACGTTCACGTTTTAACCAGCGCACCTAGATGCGTTTGTTGTCATAATTGTAATGGTTCTTGTTATCATCACTGGCAGTATAAAGAGGAGGAAGTGGAGGAGGAGGAGGAGTAACGACACCAGCAAAACTACTACACTACTACTATTACTAGTAGTAGCAGCGAGTAGTAGTAGTAGTGGTAGTAGAGACAGTGGTGGTAGTAGTAGTAACAGTAGCAGCAACAGCAGCAGCACCAAAAGTAGTAGTAGTGGTAGAGTAGTAGTAGTAGTAGTAGTAGTAGTAGTAGTAGTGTAGTAGTAGTAGTAGTAGCAG
The DNA here is from genome assembly GCA_018398815.1 of Conus ventricosus. Taxonomy (NCBI): domain Eukaryota; kingdom Metazoa; phylum Mollusca; class Gastropoda; order Neogastropoda; family Conidae; genus Conus; species Conus ventricosus. Next base: position 85,512,279 of record CM031610.1, on the reverse strand, counting down.
CAGCAGCAGCAATTATGTTGCAGTAGTAGTACATTTCATCTGCAAGCTTTACTGTAAGCAAATTCGCGTGGAGACTTTGTTATCCACCATGCATTTGGCTCAGTGGTACGGCACGGAGTTCGAAGCCTGGCGTTGCCAGTTCGAATCTCGTTTTCCCCAGCATAAGAATTGCCCACATGCTATTGTTCCGGCAGTGTGTGTGTGTGTGTGTGTGTGTGTGTGTGGTGAGTTACGCCCCTGTTCCTCAGTCACCCGGGATGGTTGTCCCGGTCTGCCTTACCAGCCGTGATGGAGGCGGACGTTAGAGCTGAATGGAAGCACCCACTGACGCCTCCTCCATACAGTGGGAAGCCTGCACACGCTGTGTAAACTGCTGCCACCTTTACTCCTGCTCTTTACACCCACCCCAGTCTGTCCACCACCCTCACCTCTTCGTACGTGCAAATATGTCATCCCGATGTCAAACACACAGACACACGTGTACCTCAAGCCCCCCCCCCCCTCCCCCCCCTCTCTCTCTCTCTCTCTCTCTCTCATGGTGATCCGCAGGGGAGCGGTGGTAGTTTCTCAGTACACAAATCTTCAACTTCTGGAAATGTTATACTACTCATTTCCTCCTCCTCCCACCCTCCCCCCTGCTTCCCTCTCTCTCACCACTTCACCCCCATTCCCAGCCTCTCTCGCTTTTCTCCCCTCTCCTCTCTCTCTCCCCCTTCCCTCCTCCCCTCCCTTCCCTCTTCCCTCTCCTCTCTCTATCCCCGTCGAAGCCGAAGTGTCCGTCACCACTGGGTCCCCAGGTTCGGCTGATGTGACCCCTGCATGAACCGATCTGATGGGGATCATAACCCCGGGCATCATTTACTACGGTATGCGTTACTGTCGGTAACTATAGCCCTTTCATTCCCCGACCTACCCCCCCCTCCCTCTCTCTCTCTCTCTCTCTCTCTCTCTCTCTCTGTCTCGCACGCGCGTGCGCGTCGTTTGTATGCCCCTCCCCGGCATTCTGCTGAAGGCTTTTCTTTTTTCTTTCTTTTTTCTTTTCTACTTCAACCTGGGGAATGTCGGCGGGGGGATTATTTCAATATTAAGTGTATTCCTGTCCTCTGAAAGTTCTGTGCTCTCTCTCTCTCTCTCTCTCTCTCTCTCTCTCTCTCTCGTTTCCCCTTACTCTTTCTTTTCTGTCATCAGTTATCTTTCTGCAAGTATAACCCACTCATGTCCATCTGTTCTAGAAAGTTCTTATTCTTTAATCTTGCAAAATAAAAACAACATGAAAGCTCAACCTCTCGCTCATACAGGTCCACAAAATTATCGTTCGTACGAACGAGCGAAAGGAACAGCCCTCCGTGCATATAATTATATATAATTATATTATTGTGTTTGCCACTGCTGGCGTGTGGTCAGGTCTGGGTCTAACTGGTCCTGCCTAAGGCAAACTGAGCGCAAATCTCACCACTCACCGTGTGGTGTGTTATCAAAGGGCTGAGCTGATAGTCTGTGTTTATGTACTCTCTCTCTCTCTCTCTCTCTCTCTCTCTCTCTCTCTCTCTCTCACACACACACACACACACACATACACACACACACACACACACACACACACACACACACACACACACATGCACGCATGCACGCATGCACGCACGCAAAAACACACACACACACCACACACACACACACACACACACACACACACACCCCAACACAGCGCTCAGAACTCAAACAGCGTCATAACAGAATGTGACATAATAATGTCTCTCTCTCTCTCCCTCCCTCTCTCCCTCCCTCTCTGTTCCTAATTCTCTCCCTCTTCCCCTTTCTCTCTCCCCTGTCTCTGTCTCTCTGTCTGTCTGTCTGTCTGTCTGTCTGTCTGTCTGTCTCTCTCTCTCTCTCTCTCTCTCTCTCTTCTCTTTCTCCCCCCCCCCCCCCCCCTCTCTCCCTCCCTCCCACACTGTTCTCCAAACCTCGTTTCCATAAATTTTCCACGTAGACCGAGCACAATGGAAGGGAAGATGACCATGGGAAACCTGCCTATATGCTCTACACAATGGAAGGGAGGATGACCATGGGAAACCTGTCTATATGTTTCACCGTACACAATGGAAGGGAAGATGACCATGGGAAACCTGTCTACATGTTTCACCGTACACAATGGAAGGGAAGATGACCATGGGAAACCTGTCTATATGCTCTACACACTGGAAGGGAAGATGACCATGGGAAACCTGGCTATATGCTCTACACACTGGAAGGGAGGATGACCATGGGAAACCTGTCTATATGCTCTACACAATGGAAGGGAAGATGACCATGGGAACCTGTCTATATGCTCTACACAATGGAAGGGAGGATGACCATGGGAAACCTGTCTATATGCTCTACACAATGGAAGGGAAGATGACCATGGGAAACCTAGCTATATGCTCTGCACAATGGAAGGGAAGATGACCATGGGAAACCTCTTATATGCTCTACACAATGGAAGGGAAGATGACCATGGGAAACCTGTCTATATGCTCTACACAATGGAAGGGAGGATGACCATGGAAAACCTGTCTATATGCTCTACACACTGGAAGGGAGGATGACCATGGGAAACCTGTCTATATGTTTCACCGTACACAATGGAAGGGAAGATGACCATGGGAAACCTGTCTATATGCTCTACACAATGGAAGGGAAGATGACCATGGGAAACCTAGCTATATGCTCTGCACAATGGAAGGGAAGATGACCATGGGAAACCTCTCTATATGCTCTACACAATGGAAGGGAGGATGACCATGGGAAACCTGTCTATATGCTCTACACACTGGAAGGGAGGATGACCATGGGAAACCTGTCTATATGTTCTACACACTGGAAGGGAAGATGACCATGGGAAACCTGTCTATATGCTCTACACAATGGAAGGGAAGATGACCATGGGAAACCTGGCTATATGCTCTACACACTGGAAGGGAGGATGACCATGGGAAACCTGTCTATATGCTCTACACAATGGAAGGGAAGATGACCATGGGAAACCTGGCTATATGCTCTACACACTGGAAGGGAGGATGACCATGGGAAACCTGTCTATATGCTCTACACACTGGAAGGGAGGATGACCATGGGAAACCTGTCTATATGTTTCACCGTACACAATGGAAGGGAGGATGACCATGGGAAACCCCTCTATATGCTCTACACAATGGAAGGGAGGATGACCATGGGAAACCTGTCTATATGCTCTACACACTGGAAGGGAGGATGACCATGGGAAACCTGTCTATATGCTCTACACACTGGAAGGGAGGATGACCATGGAAAACCTGTCTATATGTTCTACCGTGCCGCCACCTGTTGCAATCCGGATCGTGTTACCTGCTGCAACAACACGTACAAAGCAACGCATGGTGATATGAACCGGCAAACATCTGTTAAAACATTAAAATCTTGGAAGGGGGGGGGGGGTGCATTGGAATGCAATATGACAAAGGACAACGAAGTTTAGGAGAGAGAGAAAAAAACATATGGATTGGGAAGCGGAGGTGGAGGAGGGCGGGGAAGGTGGGGGAGGGGGGCTGTGATACGATTCCCTATCATTTTCAGGACCAATCAAAAGACGCTACTGTATATTACCGAGGAAGACAAAACGTATCGCGGTAAATAAGTGCACACAAATTAGAAAGGCTCTCGGGAAAGTGCGTAACGACCTCCGCCAAGGTCTAGCGGATCCTGTATCCGCCTTGTCAGCCGGATCCGCACCAACATTGAGTGCGTTCGTCCTCGGGCCTCATTCCATCTTTCCACAACATTTAGTTCACAACCGGGTCCGTCGTTTTTGCCTACGCTCGTTTACTAACAAACAAACACTGAAACAAACAAAGCTACAGACATGGATGAAAACATCACATTCTTGTCCTGAAAAAAAAAAACCACGAGAAATGTGATCATTATGAGATATGAATATATTAACACGCCACTCCATCACTGTTATTCAACAATCACTCTTCATAATGGCTATGTCACATGGACACCACAAAACAGTGCCTCGTTCCTCGTGTGACGTGGGTTTCGGCGAGATGCATTTTGAAGTGATTTCAAAGCCGTTTTGTACGTTTGGAATGTGTTTCACACCCACACACTGGGCACAGGTGAGTGGGAGAAGGGGGAGGGGGGTGTTAGGGACATATCTATAATTGAATCTATAATTATGATGACGTCATTTATCTTGGGACCCAGGTGCGGTTGAGGCAGGAGCACGTGTGTCTGTCATCCCACAACACTCCCACCAGTTCTGAACACTATCAGGTACACACACCTATACAATGCGTACTGCTTTGCATTGTTGTAATATGACTCATGATTCGTTTTGTTTTAGTTTTGCTTCATTTGGCAAGGCGTCACTCTCCGCTTTCTTTCCAGGGATGTGGGGGTGGGGGGTGGGGGTATTAAAATGCCTTATCAAGCACATTCCGGTAAAGTCCCCCTCCTCCCCCCCCCCCCCCCCCCCCCCACTCTCAAACTACATCTATCTACATGTCCCTCGCCCATCCCCTATACCTGCTCCTTTCCTATTCGATCAATAACTTCTTGGCGAACGAACTTCATAACCGAGTTCATTACTTCTAATGCAACAGCTCTCACCTTTTCAACGATTTTTACAGCCTGTAAAGAACAGAATGACATCCTCCATCCCCAACCCTCTCCCCTCCAGCCCTGACTTCTGAATTCAGAGGCAGGGGCCCTTTCCTCCAATCGTATGGCAGTTTACAAAAACCGGCCATTCACGTGGACCGACATACATAACAATGATCATAAATAAGAGAGAAGGTGATCACAGAGTGGGAAGACGTTTAAACAATGCAATTTCCAGTTCAGCTTCTTTGCCCGACATAAGGTGCTAATATTCATGATCGGAAAGAAATAGATCACAGACAAGGGCAAAGCTTAAGGGCTTTAGTTTCTATTTAAGTTTCTTTGCCCGACATGTATGTTAATATTTACGAATGAAGACAAACACATGAAAAGAAAGGCAAAGTTTAAACAAAGCAGTTCTGATTCAGTATCTCTGCGTTTAAAATGCCACCTTACCTTCGATGCAAACAAGATGAATAATGTCTTTTAAGGGCTGGAGGTAAAAAAGCAAATCTTTTTTAGTTATGTTCAGCCATAATCCCCATCCCCCCACCCCACCCCACCCCTCCGTCCGCCCGCACCAAAACTAGTAAATTCCTTTAATTGTGGGAATTTTTACGCTCGCCTCTGTCCTGGGCCTAAAATTTCACATTTCACACACACACACACACACACACACACACACACACACACACACACACACACACATAGGGAACAACGAACACGTAACCATGTCGCTGTCTAAAGTACACAAACAACAAATGCAACAGAAAGAAAATTAAAAAGAAAGAAAACAAACAGTTGAAAAGCGTCGGAAGGGAAGGCCTCTAGGAGGGCAGAACATGGAGCGACGTCTGCATGGACTTTTATCCTCAGGAAGCGATCCGGGACGGCAGTTGGAGTCATGTGCAGATCAGATTGTCCGGGTGAAAGTATGGGGTGGGGATGGACATAGGGGGTGGGGACGGCAGTTGGAGTCACGTGCAAATCAGATTGTCCGGGTGAAAGTATGGGGTGGGGATGGACATAGGGGGTGGGGACGGCAGTTGGAGTCACGTGCAAATCAGATTGTCCGGGTGAAAGTATGGGGTGGGGATGGACATAGGGGGTGGGGACGGCAGTTGGAGTCACGTGCAAATCAGATTGTCCGGGTGAAAGTATGGGGTGGGGATGGACATAGGGGGTGGGGACGGCAGTTGGAGTCACGTGCAAATCATATTGTCCGGGTGAAAGTATGGGGTGGGGATGGACATAGGGGGTGGGGACGGCAGTTGGAGTCACGTGCAGATCAGATTGTCCGGGTGAAAGTATGGGGTGGGGATGGACATAGGGGGGAGGGGGAGGTCGCAAGTGATGGTAGTCCGTATTCCATGATAATTTGAGAGGTGGATGGTAAGAATTTGACTGGCGGGTGATGAGAATTTGAGCGGTGGGTGATGAGAATTTGCGTGGTGGATGATGTGAATTTGAGTGGTGGATTATGTAAATTTGAGTGGTGGATGATGAGAATTTGAGCGGTGGGTGATGAGAATTTCAGTGGTGGGTGATGAGAAATTGAGTGGTGGATGATGAGAATTTGAATGGTGGATGATTTAAATTTGAGTGGTGGGTGATGAGAATTTCAGTGGTGGGTGATGAGAATTTGAGTGGTGGATGATGAGATTTGAGTGGTGGGTGATGAGAATTTGAGTGGTGGATAATGTAAATTTGAGTGGTGGATGATAAAAATTTGAGTGGTGGGTGATGAGTGATAAGGATTTGAGTGGTGGATGATGAGATTTTGAGTGGTGGATGATGAGAATTTGAGTGGTGGGTGATGAGAAAAGGAAAGAAAGAAAGCTGTACTGGTGAAAATTATGAAAGAAAATCCCACTTCCACAGGTGAACACAGTATACGCACACAATGAAAGAAAAGGAGAGGGAATATGGGTGGCGTGGGTCCACAGTGAAGAACGCCATACTCAGACGATCAATGTGTCAACCTCGGGTGATGTCAGTGGAGGAAGGACTAGCGCACAGCCCAAACACACTCACAGCTTGCTTACAATCTCATTCATATATCATGCATTCGTCACATCAAACCACTAGTAAAGTCTATAACTTTACTACACATGATCATAGAACGAAACATCAATGCATATGGAATCAAATGAAATAAAACATTCTCTCTTTCCTGAACTTCACAAAATCATTTATCTAAACATCATTAACTAACCCGGGTATAAATAGATTTCTACTTTACCTGGCCAGGTGATCTTAACTATTCACGAATCACTGTCTTTTTCTTTCCTTTTTTTTTTCTTTCACTGTCACTTTCACAACACGACACAACTGCTGGCACTGGTGTTGGTCTGCTTGCACCGGTCAAGCTGGACTGCTGGCACCGGTCAGGCTGGACTGCTGATGAAAGTGGCGCTGGCCAAGTATGAGGTCGAACCCCAGTGAGGATAGAACAGTGACTATCAACATCGATCTGTTCTCCTTCCTTTCTTCCTGCATTAACGCATTGCACTCTCTCTCTCTCTCTTCTAGTCTGCTCTTATCAAATGGACATGGTTGCTTTTCTTTTCTTTTTTCTTTTCTTTCTTTTCCTCCTCATTAGTTAGCAGCTCTCTCTCTCCACATCTCTCCTCAGTCCTTCCTCTGCAGACTATCTCATGCTAATCTCTCAACTTGGTTCTCTTCTCTCCTCCCCTCATCTCTCTCTCTGCCCCTCTCTCCTGCAGAGCTTCCACTCCGAACCTCTCTCTCTCTCTCTCTCTGTTCGTTCTCCCCTCGTTCTCCGTTCTCTCCCCTCACATCCTTCTTATTCGTTCCGATCTGTCCAACAAGGGCGAGTACCATTGGTCAGTATTTTTACCCCTGACACCCGAAGTTATCTCCCTCTAATTCCATTGGATATTCAAATCATGACAGTCACGCCTACACACCTTACTCTCTGTGGTGGTCAATTGGTCATTTAATTGATTAGCTAGATTTCACCCCCACCACGCACTACCTTCCCCCCTCTCCTACTTAACTGGCGCCGTGTGGCTTAACTCGTGGACACTGGTCACTCTAAAGTGGCTAGATGAGTCTGGGTAGGCTCCACGACGTCTGACCAAACCTACCGAGACCTGTCGGTCCAACCACTCAGACTGTCTGGGTGGACCGGACCGTCTCCGTGGAGGATGAGGATTAGCCTCCCCCTTGTGCCCAAATTGGCTGAGGCGATGCTTGAAGGCGTCGGGATGTCTGAGTTTGGACTTATGTCCAGTTGAAGTGGCCGGCGACGGACCACACTTTGGTTGTGTTGAATTTTGACCGTGACAATTTCCCCCTTGCAAAAGACTATGCACTGCATTGTCTCAAAACAACGGTACAAAAAAGACAACAACCGAATTTGCTGACACATAGCTACACGCGCAAAGTTTGAAAATACTTTACAACCAACGGTTTATAAATTATAAAATATACCATTAGTGAATACCACTCCAATGGGTTATCATTGACGTGCGCTCTTGCGTTATTTCAATTCATTTTATAACGACCTCTGTGCGCACTTATGCAATCCCCCTACCTGCGGATTTGCCACATCTTCTCTTCACAATTTCTATGAAAAGCACAATATAATATGCTCACGATCCATGACACTTCACTGAGGAATCTCCATCCTCACTTATTGCAAATTAATGCATTACTACACAAGCGACTGTATGCTCCAAGCATAACTACATTCACATGAACAAGTCTCACAAAGAAAATATGAACCATAGCCAACTGGGAATGAACCCATATCCAATCAACATAACTGTAACCAACACATATTATCAACAAAGCACCCTGGATATGACTGACTTCCTCTGAGTTGCAGCTTGCTAGACTACACGGCTTAAATAGTCAGCTCCGACATTCTGTCGACCTGGAATGTACTGCACTCGATACCTGTAGGGCTGCAATGCCATTGCCCAACGCAGCACTCTGCTGTTTTTCAACTGCGCCTCCTGCAGGAATTTGAGTGGTTGATGATCCGTCTCTATCACGAACTCTTTCCCATACAAGTATTTGTGGAACTTCTGCACGGCCCACACGACAGCTAAACACTCCTTCTCCACCGTTGCGTACCCTTCCTCACACTTTGTCAACTTCCTGCTAGCATACCTCACAGGGAACTCGACTCCTTCATGCTCCTGTAACAATACTGCACCTATCCCACCACCTGATGCATCTGTCCGCAACAAAAATGGTTTGGACATATCTGGTAGCTTCAAGATGGGACGGGAACCTAGTCTTTCCAGCACCGTCTGCAGTGCTTGCTCTGCAGCGTCTGACCACTCGACCACTGCCGTTTCCCTGCCTTGACCAAATCACTGAGAGGACTCGTGATTGCTGCGAAATTTGGAACAAACTCCCTATAGAAACCAATAAAACCTAGCAGACTCCTGACTTCTGTTTTGGTCTTTGGTCTCTCTGAATTCATCATCTTCTCCACCTTCCCCTTTTCTGGCTGCTTTGTGTCGCCTCCGACAACAAAACCTAGGAACTCCTACTGTCTAGCCCTTCATACAGTGACACATCCCTGTATGACTCTTCTGGAAACTTAGGCAACACAATCTCCCCTTCTTCTGCTGGGTCTCTTTCACCTCATCAATGATTGCTGCTGCGCCTATGTGCTGAGTCTCACGCTGAATATTTGCGGAGAAAATTCGCATGGAAAAGTTTTGGTTTCCCATTCACATCAATTCGGTAATCCGATCGACCTTTTCAGTGATGGTGAATGGTCCCTTCCAATGCATCAGCAGCTTGTTGTGACCCGTGGGAAGCAGTACCAGGACTTGATCTCCCACCTTGAGGGATTGCTTCCTCACCTTCCTGTCATATTGCTTCTTCTGACCGACCCTAGCCTCCTGCAAACCTTCCCTTGCAACCTTACATGTCTCATACCTGTGCCCACTTTGGAACAGGGCGAGATTTGGCCAATCAGATCAACGGCCACTCTCCTGAATGGTGTGTCAATTAACGGGGGATGTTTAAGAGGCGCCTTCCTCTTCACCCCTCTTGTGGCTGACCTTTGACACACATCACATGACATACAGAAACGCTTGATGTCTGCCATTGCTCCTGGCCAATGAAAGTCATCAAAGATTCGGTCAGCTGTTTTTGCTGGTGCCGAGATGACCCGCCATGAGCGACTCGTGACCCACTGACATGACAGTGTCACGATAACCTGCTGGTACCTCTAACTGAGTGGTCACCTTACCTGTCTTCCCCTTGGTGAACACTCGGTACAACAGCCCGCCTTTCACAAGAAATTCTGTCTCACCTCCTCTAACCTCCTGTTTCTCTCCACCTCTTGCCAACTCCCAAGACTTCACGAGCGAAGGGTCTTGTTCCTGCGCTGCCCTAAACTCATCAGGCGACACATCTATGCCTGACTTCCTTGCTGGAACGACTAACGGTTTATCAACCTTTTCCTCCTTCTTGCTCCGTGTTTGAACTGCTGCCCCTGTAGCAGTCAACAACTCAGGATCCCCTGGATCCCTCGCACCTGGAATATTTCCGATGATCAAATCATGAAGGGGTTTCTCCATCACCAACGCAGACAACTCGCCTGAGAAGTAAGGGTACGTACTTCTATCTTAGCAACTGGAAACTCCCTCACAGTGCCATCGATTAGAGTACAGGTCTGGATTTGCCCTGTCAAATCCCCTTTCTCGACCAGCGTTTTTCGTACTACCCCGCATGAACAACCAGTGTCTCGTAACACTTTCACCCTCTGCTGGCCAATCCACCCTTCTTCCACTGGTAACGAACCACTCAGCCTGTGCCCTCCATCCCTGACACTGACTGCTGTCCAGTGCTAGCCATAGGCTGCACTCCACCCTCTTCAGACTGAATCCCTTTTGGTTCCACTGCAGGTCGTTTCCCTTGACGACCCTTATCCACCTCTTGCAAGGCTGCTGCCTTCTGGAACCTCATGCGACAATCCCTCGCCACATGTCCCTTCTTGTGACAAATGAAACACCTAATGTCCCTTTGCCCTTCCTTCTGCCCCACCACTGGGTTTGCAGACTTTGCAGAAAACTCCCCTAGTCTCCTTGCACTCTTCTCACCTGTTCCTAGCACCTGTTTCTCCTGCACCTTAGTGCCAAACGTGCCTCTCTATACACCTCTGCGAACTTCAACAACTCCCCTGCTGTTTCTGGCTGTCTCTCTTTCAAATGTATGGTTAACTCAGGGCCGCAACCTGACAAAATCTGTTCCTTCATAACTAGCTCTTTCAACTCAGCGAACTCCTTCTTCGTACCACTCAACTCTAACCATTTCTCAAAATAGTGATCTAGACGTGCACCAAACTGAGTGTACGTCTCACCTGCTTGTAATTTAGCTGAACGAAATTTCTTCCTGAACCCCTCCTCTGTGAGGTCAAATCCTTCATCAACGATTCCTCACAGCGCCGAAATCAGACTGTTGTTCTGCTGGTAACGCAGTGAAAATTTGTAATGCCTTACCCGTCAGTAACGCCGACAAAATGACTGCCCACTCTTCTGGAGGCCAACCCTGATGGTCGCAAACGTTTCGAAACGACTGATGTATGCATCAATCGAATCGGTTCCTTCAGAGAATTTTGGCAACTTGGGTCGGGGAGCGTAACTGCGCACAGAGTCACTGGAAACTGAACTCCCATCCTCGGTGGTCTCCCTCTGAATTCTCACTTTCTCTAACTCTAATTGAACCTTTAATCTTTCTGTTTCCTGCTTCATTCTTTCTGTCTCCTGCGCTTCCCTTATTCTTTCTGTTTCCTGCGCTTCCTTATTCTTTCTGTCTCCTGCTTCATCTTTCTGTTTCCTGCGTTTCCCTTATTCTTTCTGTTTCCTGCGCCTCTACTGCGATACGGCGTCTTTCCGCTCGCTCATCTCTTTCCATCTTTTGTTGGTTTTCAACGAATGCTCGCAACTCATCTCCTGAGTAACCTAAATCACGAGCGACGCTCACAAGTTGTTCAATAGGGGTGTTCTTTTCTTCCGCCATTATATCTCCTTTTTTTTTTTTTTTTTTTTTTTTTTGAACAAGATTTTATTACTACGACAGCCAAACTGGTGGTTACCGACACGAGTGACGTAATAGCACAATCCTATGAATGATAATATTAGCTTGGGACAACGTAGTTAGTTTTTATAAGACGCCCAGCGCCTGACCCAACTATGAGAGCGAATTATAGGCAATCTGTGCGAAATAAGTACTCCGGGCTGAAATGCCAAGCCTAGTATTAACTACCTTGGAAGCAATGCCAAGCCTAGTATTTAACTGTCTTGGGAACATACAGTAAGACAACCCCTTGTCTTAGGATTACAATACTAGAATCCCACCCAGCTTCCTCTCTGAGAAGTTGAACAATTATAATAAATGGGCCAGAATATCCTGGCAAGCTCGCCAATAAATTGTCAACCTCGGGTGATGTCAGTGGAGGAAGGACTAGCGCACAGCCCAAACACACTCACAGCTTGCTTACAATCTCATTCATATATCATGCATTCGTCACATCAAACCACTAGTAAAGTCTATAACTTTACTACACATGATCATAGAACGAAACATCAATGCATATGGAATCAAATGAAATAAAACATTCTCTCTTTCCTGAACTTCACAAAATCATTTATCTAAAACATCATTAACTAACCCGGGTATAAATAGATTTCTACTTTACCTGGCCAGGTGATCTTAACTATTCACGAATCACTGTCTTTTTCTTTTCCTTTTTTTTTCTTTTCACTGTCACTTTCACAACACGACACAACTGCTGGCACTGGTGTTGGTCTGCTTGCACCGGTCAAGCTGGACTGCTGGCAACGGTCAGGCTGGACTGCTGATGAAAGTGGCGCTGGCCAAGTATGAGGTCGAACCCCAGTGAGGATAGAACAGTGACTATCAACATCGATCTGTTCTCCTTCCTTTCTTCCTGCATTAACGCATTGCACTCTCTCTCTCTCTCTTCTAGTCTGCTCTTATCAAATGGACATGGTTGCTTTTCTTTTCTTTTTTTCTTTTCTTTCTTTTCCTCCTCATTAGTTAGCAGCTCTCTCTCTCCACATCTCTCCTCAGTCCTTCCTCTGCAGACTATCTCATGCTAATCTCTCAACTTGGTTCTCTTCTCTCCTCCCCTCATCTCTCTCTCTGCCCCTCTCTCCTGCAGAGCTTCCACTCCGAACCTCTCTCTCTCTCTCTCTCTGTTCGTTTCTCCCCTCGTTCTCCGTTCTCTCCCTCTCACATCCTTCTTATTCGTTCCGATCTGTCCAACAAGGGCGAGTACCATTGGTCAGTATTTTTACCCCTGACACCCGAAGTTATCTCCTCTAATTCCATTGGATATTCAAATCATGACAGTCACGCCCACACACCTTACTCTCTGTGGTGGTCAATTGGTCATTTAATTGATTAGCTAGATTTCACCTCCACCACGCACTACCTTCCCCCCTCTCCTACTTAACTGGCGCCGTGTGGCTTAACTCGTGGACACTGGTCACTCTAAAGTGGCTAGATGAGTCTGGGTAGGCTCCACGACGTCTGACCAAACCTACCGAGACCTGTCGGTCCAACCACTCAGACTGTCTGGGTGGACCGGACCGTCTCCGTGGAGGATGAGGATTAGCCTCCCCCTTGTGCCCAAATTGGCTGAGGCGATGCTTGAAGGCGTCGGGATGTCTGAGTTTGGACTTATGTCCAGTTGAAGTGGCCGGCGACGGACCACACTTGGTTGTGTTGAATTTTGACCGTGACACAATGTTCACAGTCTTAAAGTTCATTCAGTTAAGAACGCCCTAAACAACAGGATCTAACTTCATGGTCTAATCGTTTGTTCTGTCAAGAACTGTCTATGTTCACGATCTCAAAGTTCATTCAATTAAGGAGAAACGACCAGCCAACATACGTTCCTTGATACGTGCGAGGGGAAAGGGGAGAGTGATCTTTTTTTTTCTGCCAGGATACGCGTTGAATCGCTGCCTCTCACAATCACGTAGTTTCCTGTCAAAAGGATTACTTAACTAACAGAACCTTGAACACTTAACTGAAAGAACCCTTTAACTTTGAACCTAGATCGCATAGTGACATATTTTCGGCGATCTCAATGATCCATGTCTTGGTGCTTAATTCCGAAATCTTTTGGTTGTTGATCCATGATCTTTGAATTACGCTACCTGGCCAATCCCAGGTTCACGGAGGAAAAAGGATTATCCCACCTGCTCTTGGAACTGTTTGGGTTTGCGAGGAGGGAAGTCACCATACAAAAGGTCGACCCGAAAGAAATCAATGGAGGACTCGGATTCCAGTTGGGACGAAAACCAGAACAAGAGAAGGCAGCTCCCGTCCGGAACCAAGCCAAGACACCTGCCAACGACCAGACATCCCGCCCCAAAGCTACAGACTTCGGTCTGGGACACCCTTCTCCTTGGGGCCCCAGGCCAAGAAGACGTTAAACTCAGTTCTTCAGCTTCAGACACCAATTCTACCCTCACCACTTCTTTCCCCCTCCACATTCCTCCTCCGGGCCTACGCACAGTCTTGGAATAACCCATCCATAAGAGCTCAAGGTTACCAGAACGATAATCTCACCAATCACAAAAAGTCACAAAACCAGATTGTGGTTGGTTGACCTCAATCACACGCTCGACTGATATCTAATCATTTCATTCAGCACGGCTGTAGTGTTAAAGTTCACAATATCTAACACAAAGACATGGCTACAACTGATTTCCCAGCCCAGCCCAAACTCAGCTGGCTTACAATCTGAGTCGAATACCAGTAAGCTGTATCTTTCAGGACATGGGTAAGTGTTCCCTTCCTCGAGAAAAGATCGTTCAGTTAAGACGGTTATCTTTAGACTATCGCAGCACAACGGTCTGTACGAACAATGACGTGCACCATGCAGTGTCATTAAGACAGACGTTAGGATCGTATTCGTCTGCGATCACGTTACACGAACTAATGGCTTGTTCAGTTAAGAACAGCTTTCAGGCTTGCTTAGCACAGCCATATATCTCGCCATGACTCCCTGTCCAAACCATCCTACTGGGTAAAGTGGAGGGTGGACATGTATCTCGCCATGACTCCCTGTCCAAGACCATTCTACAGGGTACAGTGGAGGGTGGACATGTATCTCGCCATGACTCCCTGTCCAAGACCATTCTACAGGGTACAGTGGAGGGTGGACATGTATCTCGCCATGACTCCCTGTCCTAGACCATTCTACAGGGTACAGTGGGGGGTGAACATGTATCTCCCCATGACTCCCTGCCCAGGACCATTCTACAGGGTACAGTGGGGGTGAACATGTATCTCCCCATGACTCCCTGTCCAAGACCATTCTACAGGGTACAGTGGGGGGTGAACATGTATTTCCCCATGACTCCCTGTCCAAGACCATTCCACATGGTACAGTGGGGGATGGACATGTATCTCCCCATGACTCCCTGTCCAAGACCATTCTACAGGGTACAGTGGGGGATGGACATGTATCTCCCCATGACTCCCTGTCCAAGACCATTCTACATGGTACAGTGGGGGATGGACATGTATCTCCCCATGACTCCCTGTCCAAGACCATTCTACATGGTACAGTGGAGGGTGGACATGTATCTCGCCATGACTCCCTGTCCAAGACCATTCTACAGGGTACAGTGGGGGGTGGACATGTATCTCACCATGACTCCCTGTCCAAGACCATTCTACAGGTACAGTGGAGGGTGGACATGTATCCCGCCATGATTTCCTGTTCGAAACCATCCTGCTGGGTACAGTGCTCGCCATGACTCCCTGTCCAAAACCATCTTACAGGGTACAGTGGAGGTGGGCGTCCGTGGGACTGACCAAACGAGTCCTACTTCGGTAACATGAAGGAATGGTTACAACATGTCTATCATGTTGAACAAAACTGAAGGACGGGGGGCTGTGGAAATCCCTGACCCAACCGTCCCTCACGACTCCAAATCCCACAGCCAACCGTCATGGGACAACAGACAACTCATTGGAAACAGTCGTGTAACAGTAACTTGTGAACCTAGCAACCCAGTGCACGCGTGTTGTTCTAAACACTTATCACCGCCCCGGCCGTGGAAGGTTTTACCTGCCTTACCTCCTGCTGTCTGTTTAAACGGGTGGGTGACGGGAGATATTAATATAAAAAGAATGTAATTGATAAGACGTGGCCTGTGTCGGCGTTATCCGCTCCAAACCCGGCGTTATCTGCTCGCTGTCGTTGTGTCCACAGCGGCAACGGTCAGAGGTACGAGTCAAGGTGTGGGGCATCTACGTGCAGAAGTCACAGTTCATGTACATACGTATGTGTTTACGTGTTCTGTGTGTACGTACGCACATAGGTATATATGTATGTATATATGTACATATATGTGCATGTATGTATGTATGCATGCATGCACGCAGGCATGCATACATGTGTATACCTATGCACGCATGTATGTATGTACGTACGTGCATATGTATGTATGTAAGTGTATGTATGACTGGATGGATGGGTCGATGGATCTAAGAATGTATACATATATCGATGCATCAATTCATGTTTTTACGTAAGTACGTAGGCCTATGTATGCAGTAATGGATGGATCATATTTTCCGTGTGTGTGTGTGTGTGTGTGTGTGTGTGTGTGTGTGTGATTCATGGATGTATGCATGCATGTAACATACAGGATGTTGTTCTCACGACAGTATACAACAGATCTATACACAGTGAGGTGAGAGATTTGATACTTTCACCAATCCAGGAATTCGGGACACCCTCCCCTCTCTCTGTCCCCATACTACTTCTTCCCTCTACCTTTTCCCTTCACGTACCCCTCTCTAACTCTAAAGAAAAGCTCCGACAAGCCGGCCACACACCTGCACTGCACGAACCTCAAACACGGCTATCGCCCAGTGCTCCTCGGCACTCACGAAGGGCAGCAACTCCAGTGTGCCAACGTCACGACCTAGACAGCTGCTGCCTGCAGATGGAATAGTGCGGTTGTGACACGCCAGTAAGTGTATGAACAGTGACTCGGAGGGGGGAAGGGGAGGTGCAGGAGAGGGCATGGAGGAATGCCAAAACAAGGTAATGGGGGGGAACAGAAGTGAAGAGGAGGGGAGGGGGTGGGGGGGGGTCGGGGGGAGAAGATGGTGTAGTTATTCACATGTTTTGTAACGAGTAAAGACGTTTTTGATCAAAAACAAAATGGTCATAATCTTCATGCAAAGTGCGCGCATTTGCACCCCCGCACACACGCACAGAGAGAGAGAGAGGGGGAGAGAGAGAGAGAGAGAGAGAGAGAGAGAGAGAGAGAGAGAGAGAGAGAGAGAGGAGAGAGAAAGGAAGATAGAGAGTCTGAGCACGCACGAACGAACACTTTAAATTTCTCTCTCTCTCTCTCTCTCTCTCTCTCTCTCTCTCTCATGACACTAAATCATATATCATAGCTATGACATTCGTTTTTGTTTGTACAGTTAGTGTTGACATCTTGCTGTACTATGTCAGCACTGCTAATACGTCTACGTCATTTTCTTCTTTAATTTGAAATATTGATTTACACCATCGACTCTCTCTCTCTCTCCTCTCTCTCTCTCTCTCTCTCTCTCTCTCTCTCTCTCTCTCTCTCTCGCGCACGCGCGCGCAAGTATTGCTTGAATGAATAGATGTCGAACTGCAAAGTGAACAAAACGGTCGAACACATGTAATTTCGACATATGAGCAATGGTATGGGCGCTGAAACAGAGAGAGAGAGAGAGAAGAGGAGAGAAGAGGAGAGAGGAGAGAGAGAGAGAGAGAGAGAGAGAGAACAGAGAGAGAGACAGACAGACACAGACAGACAGAGACAGAGAGAGAAAGCGAAGAAAACACAGAGAGAGACAGACAGATCGACAGACAGACACAGACACATAAGATAAACATTTCGGACGGGTTGCAGACGTGTATCTAAATACAGCCATCACGGAGACAGGGAGCTGAACACAATTCACCACAGCATGACAGAGAGCTAAATACAATTTCACCACAGCATGACAGAGAGCTAAATACAATTCACCACAGCATGACAGAGAGCTAAACACAGTGAGCACAATTCACCACAGCATGACAGAGAGCTAAACACAATGAGCACAATTCACCACAGCATGACAGAGAGCTAAACACAGTGAGCACAATTCACCACAGCATGACAGAGAGCTAAACACAACGAGCACAATTCACCACAGCATGACAGAGAGCTAAACATGAGCACAATTCACCACAGCATGACAGAGAGCTAAACAATGATCACAATTCACCACAGCATGACAGCGAGCTAAACACAGTGAGCACAATTCACCACAGCATGACAGAGAGCTAAACAAATGAACACAATTCACCACAGCATGACAGGGCGCTAAAAACAATGAGCACAATTCATCACCACAGCATGACAGAGAGCTAAACACAATGAGCACAATTCACCATCACAGCATGACAGAGAGCTAAACACAACGAGCACAATTCACCACAGCATGACAGAGAGCTAAACACAATGAGCACAATTCACCACAGCATGACAGAGAGCTAAACACAACGAGCACAATTCACCACAGCATGACAGAGAGCTAAACACAATGAGCACAATTCCCCACAGCATGACAGGGAGCTAAACACAATGAGCACAATTCACCACAGCATGACAGGGAGCTAAACACAATTCACCACAGCATGACAGAGAGATTAACACAATGAGCACAATTCACCACAGCATGACAGGGAGCTGAACACAATGAGCACAATTCCCCACAGCATGACAGACAGCTAAACACAATGAGCACAATTCACCACAGCATGACAGAGAGCTTAACACAATTCACCACAGCATGACAGAGAGCTAAACACAATTCACCACAGCATGACAGAGAGATGAACACAATGAGCACAATTCACCACAGCATGACAGGGAGCTGAACACAATGAGCACAATTCCCCACAGCATGACAGAGAGCTAAACAATGAGCACAATTCACCACAGCATAAACAGAGAGCTAAACAATGAGCACAATTCACCACAGCATTGACAGGGAGCTGAACACAATGAGCACAATTCACCACAGCATGACAGAGAGCTAAACAATGAGCACAATTCACCACAGCATGACAGAGAGTAAAACAACGAGCACAATTCACCACAGCATGACAGAGAGCTAAACACAATGAGCACAATTCACCACAGCATGACAGGGAGCTAAACACAATGAGCACAATTCACCACAGCATGACAGGGAGCTAAACACAATGAGCACAATTCACCACAGCATGACAGGGAGCTAAACACAATGAGCACAATTCACCACAGCATGACTGAGAGCTAAACACAGTGAGCACAATTCACCACAGCATGACAGAGAGCTAATACACAACGAGCACAATTCACCACAGCATGACAGAGAGCTCAAAACAATGAGCACAATTCACCACAGCATGACAGGAGCTAAACAATGAGCACAATTCACCATCACAGCATGACAGAGAGCTAAACACAATGGAGCACAATTCACCACCACAGCATGACAGAGAGCTAAACACAATGAGCACAATTCACCTCACAGCATGACGAGAGCTAAAAACAATGAGCACAATTCACCACAGCATGACAGAGAGCTAAACACAATGAGCACAATTCACCACAGCATGACAGAGAGCTAAAACACAATGAGCACAATTCACCACAGCATGACTGAGAGCTCAAAACAAATGAGCACAATTCACCACGCATGACAGAGAGCTCAAAACAATGAAACACAATTCACCACAGCATGACAGAGAGCTAAACACAATGAGCACAATTCCCCACAGCATGACTGAGAGCTCAAAACAATGAGCACAATTCACCACAGCATGACAACAAACCACAGCAGCCCCAGCATGACCATCACAACCTTGTCATGCACGAGTAGCCTGGGTCAGTCGTGCACAGATAGACACACAGGCTGTGGAGAAAGGCGCCGGTCAAGTCCGCCTTACAGCCCGGCCGACCACAGCAGCCATATCACAGGCAGACAAGCTGGTGGGCTGGAGGGGTGGGGGGGGGGGGGGGGGATCATAATCCTCCAGCTGTTGCCTGTACCCCACGGCCACTGTTTGATGTCTGCACGGTTTGAACGCCACGCATTAATTAATACATATGACAACCCCTGTCCTGCCGAAGCGAAACGCAGAAAAACCATACGAATTGGGATCGTGTTCCACGTGCATTGACAGCAAACTGTAGAACAAGACCTACGTGAGGCAAAGATGATCGGTGACTGTGTTGGATTTTTGAGGAGTGTTGTTTGTTTCTTTGTGTGTGCGTGTGATTAGAGCGGTGGAAAATTGTTAGTAATTCATCTAATTTGCCAATTCAATGTCCGCTTACAAAGATCATTACACCTTTTTTTTTTCCTTGGCCAATTTAATCTTTCGCTGTAAAAAATAATGTGCACAACAACACAATGCGGTTGAACAGATAGTAAAAATCTCCACGTGTATGGATTTTCCCAAAGTTCCCCAAAGGATATGACAGGCAAAGCTTCCGTTTTCGATTTGGGTAAAATTACGGACCGACATCTCTAACCCAGTTAAAGGGTATACACCACCCATCCGAACCCCATTCACCAAAAAAATACATGAATAAAACATCTTCACCCTCACTCTTCTCTGTCTTTCTCTCTCTCTCTCTCTCTCTCTCTGTTCTCCTTCCCTCCCGGCTCTCCCTCTCCCGTTCAGCCCTAAGTGCCCGTGCCCACAGGGCCCGAAAGTTTAGTGAATCGTGACCTTCCCGTGAACCATCAGATGGCCATCATCACCAGGGGCATGATTTAACAGATTACGGATCACCCACTGTCAGTAGCTTCCTCTTACTTCGCAAAGCCCCCCACCCCACCCCCCAGGCCCCACCCACTCACGTATTCTCTCTCACCCCACCCTCTACCCCTTTCGCCCGTCATTCACCACACCTCACCTGAATACAGATCACAGGAAATCGATCGTTGATCAGGCTGATTTAAATCGTCTCTGATTAACGAGATCGTATCGTGTACCCCAATTTTGGTAGGGGTATGTGTGTAGGTGTATATGTGTGTAGTGCGTGCGTGCGTGCGTACGTGTGTGTGTGTGTGTGTGTGTGTGTGTGTGTGTGTGTGTGTGTGCGCGCGCGCGCGCGCGCGTGTGTGTGTGTGTGTGTGTGTGGTGTGTTTTTTATCTATCAGGTGGGTGTTTTCGATCGTTTGCTTTTTGGTTGCTAAGGATGACTGCCGGCTTGATGATAACGTTGATATCAATGGCTAACACAGAGCAAAACGTACCAGTGTATTCACGTTTCTCTCTCTCTCTCTCTCTCTCTCTCCTCTCTCTCTCTCTCTTCTCTCTCTCTCTCTCTCTCCTCTCTCCTCACCACACACACACACACACAACACACACACACACAACACAAAACGGCATGTACTAGTATAAAACCCATTTTCTCCGATCAACGAACACATCAATCCCGAAAAGAACCCTATCACCATTATGTATGGAACAAGAAACAGAAAAAAAACATGCTCTTTCGGTTTCCTTTATGAAAAAAAAATGGAACAAGAGAGAAAAAAGGAAAGCGCTCTTTCTTCGCCTTAGCATTCATAGAAAATGGACAGAAACAGAAGTATGGTGTCACCACCCAACTCAAATCGTCTGTCCCAGAGAACAGAAGTATGGAGTCACCACCCAACTCAAATCGTCTGTCCCAGGGAACAACGCAGGAGTTGTTGAGCATGAGCAGAGGGCTACAGACAACACACGGTGTGTGTGTGTGTGTGTGTGTGTGTGTGTGTGTGTGTGTGCGTGCGTGCGTGCGTGCGTGTGTGTTTTGGAGGTGGGAGACAACGTGGGGGGGGGGGGGGGGGGGGGGGGGGGGGAAGGGGCGGGAGAGGGGGGGGGGGAGATAGGGAGGGGGAAAGCTGCATTGCTGTGACACCGAGTCCACGGAAGTTGTATCCCGGCAGAGAACGATTCTCAATGAAACTTTACGCCTGGTGCATTGAAGGGTACATGGCTTTCAATGGCTGACAACAGAGAGAAGGACTGAAGTGCGTGTCAATTAAGTGTGTGGGAAACATCGTGAAGAGAGGGAACGAAGCATCGGTTCCACGATCCCCCACCTCCACTCCTTTCTTCCCCCCTCTCCCTCCCCCTCCAAACCTTCTCTCCCTCTCTCTCTCTCTCTTCCACACACACACACAGACACACACACACACACACACACACACACACAACACAAAGAGAGACAGACAGAGACAGACAGACAGACAGAGACAGAGAGAGTGGTGCACGCTGTGACGTTATATAACTGTCACAACCGTCAAAACATGACATTCACTTCAGCCCTTGCGATAGCTCCGCGGTCGGCTGGGCGCTAAACGTGACCTGCACTGACAAGTAAACATCAGGATATTAATAAAAACAAACGCCCGGTTACATGCAACATAAACTGAACGACCTCTCAGTGCTGTACATGCACAGCGTGTGAACTATGCAGGGCACGCTTGTGCAATTCCGCAACCTTTCATCGCAATGCAGTTTCAATAAAAATGCATGGAGACGTACACACGCACGCACGCGCTCGCGCGCGCACACACACACACGAACACACACACACACGCGTGCGCGCATGCACGCACGCACGCACACACACACACACACACACACACACACACACACACACACACACACACACACACACATACACACGGTGCACGGCGTGTGAATTTAACACCATCAGTTTGTACTAGACTGCATTCTTCCTAAGACTGTTCCTTCAATAAGTACTTGAAGGACACGGGGACACACACACACACACACACACACACACACACACACACACACACATACACACACACGCACGCACGCACGCACGCACGCACGCACGCGCACGCACGCACGCACACGCACACACACACACACACACACAACAAAATAGACAGATAGACAGACAGACAGAGAGGGGGGCAGGGAGAGGGGGAGAAATATAGGACGAACAGGGTAAGAGAGGCAGAGAGACACAGAGAGACAGACATAAAGAGCGACAGGTACCGAGATATGGATAGAAGAAAAAAAGAAACTGGCGAGAGAGAGAGAGAGAGAGACAGACAGACAGACAGACAGAGAGAGAGGCAGACAGACAGACAGAGACAGACATAAGGAGAGAGAGAGAGAGAGAGACAGACAGACAGACAGACAGACAGAGAGGTGGGAAAATTATATAGTCTCCGGGTTCGGCAAGAAGAACGACAAAGCAGGAAATACCTTGAATTGGGCATACCTTCGTTACTCAGAAACCCTTTCCTCACCCACACCAACTAATCTATCAACGCTCGCACGCACACACACACACACACACACACACACACACGTGCGCGCGCGCGCGCGCGCGCGCGCGCGCACGCACTCTCACACACACGCGCGTCTGACGGTTAAACAGGAAGCAATCAATCCAGCGCGTGGTATCTCAAGGCCACTCACTCCTGATCAACCTCCGATTCGCTTGCCTGTCACTGCACTGGTCGCCTTTCTTATACAGAAAATGCTGGTATTCAAAAAGAAAAAGGAAAAGGGGAAAAAAGACAGAATGGAAGAAAGAAAGAAAAGAATGAAAGAGAGAAAGAAAGGGGGGGGGGGGGGGGGGAGGAAAAGGAAACAAAAATCTGTATCAACATTTTTCTATCTGGTGCTGACAAATGCTAGCAATACTTGGGTCACTGCATCTGGTGTTTTACCTCGCCTCGAAACCGTCATAACAAGTAGGCCTATGCAAATCTTTATATAGTCTATGCGCAATAATAGTTCTGCGTACGTTCCGTCTTCTCCACCGGACTCTTTCTAAATCATCAGCAGCAGCAGCACAGCAGAAATTACTGTAGTAGCAACAGCAGGAGCAACAGAAGGATCACCGTCATCCTCATCATCATCACCTTAATCATCGTCCCAAGACACTGACTTGTAGGAGTTCCGTGACGGACGATTACTCATCCAGGGATCGCAACAATTCTCTCCCTTTTCTTGGTCATGACAGGGTGATGGTGTAGGAGTATCACGCGCCACTCGTGCCTTCCACGGTGTCCATTCAGGACTTCTGGGGTCAAAGACGGGCTGAGTAATAATGCGAAGACTGACTACAGTAGATTCCTCATGTGGAAAGTCCACATGTTCTCCCCCGATCAGTATGCGTGGTAACAGTGATGTGCTAACTTTTTGTTTTTTCCCCCTGGCTGGATGGGACCGTTTACCTGTCAAAGGGGATTCCCCAACAGCATTTGTTTATCGGGGACAAAGACTCTTTTTTGTTATCACGTCTTTTTTTTAAACTGTGTGTTTTCAAATGTTTTCTTTCCTTGCTTGTTTGCTTTTGCCTAAAAAGACATCTTTTATTGTAGCGACACAGGTGTGGCTTCTCTCTTGTAGCGACACAGGTGTGGCTTCTCTCTTGTAGCGACACAGGCGTCAGTGTGGCTTCTCTCTTGCTTTTTTCTTTTATTGTAGCGACACAGGCGTCGGTGTGGCTTCTCTCTTGCTTTTTCTTTTATTGTAGCGACACAGGTGTGGCTTCTCTCTTGTAGCGACACAGGTGTGGCTTCTCTCTTGTAGCGACACAGGCGTCAGTGTGGCTTCTCTCTTGCTTTTTCTTTTATTGTAGCGACACAGGCGTCGGTGTGGCTTCTCTCTTGTAGCGACATAGGTGTGGCTTCTCCTCTTTCTTTTTCTTTTATTGTAGCGACACAGGCGTCGGTGTGGCATCTCTCTTGCTTTTCTTTTATTGTAGCGACACAGGCGTCAGTGTGGCTTCTCTCTTGCTTTTTCTTTTATTGTAGCGACACAGGCGTCAGTGTGGCTTCTCTCTTGCTTTTTCTTTTATTGTAGCGACACAGGCGTCAGTGTGGCTTCTCTCTTGCTTTTTCTTTTATTGTAGCGACACAGGCGTCGGTGTGGCTTCTCTCTTGCTTTTTCTTTTATTGTAGCGACACAGGTGTGGCTTCTCTCTTGTAGCGACACAGGCGTCGGTGTGGCTTCTCTCTTGTAGCAACACAGGTGTGGCTTCTCTCTTGTAGCGACACAGGTGTGGCTTCTCTCTTGTAGCGACACAGGCGTCGTGTGGCTTCTCTCTTGTAGCGACACAGGTGTGGCTTCTCTCTTGTAGCGACACAGGTGTGGCTTCTCTCTTGTAGCGACACAGGCGTCGGTGTGGCTTCTCTCTTGTAGCGACACAGGTGTGGCTTCTCTCTTGTAGCGACACAGGTGTGGCTTCTCTCTTGTAGCGACACAGGCGTCGGTGTGGCTTCTCTCTTGTAGCGACACAGGTGTGGCTTCTCTCTTGTAGCGACACAGGTGTGGCTTCTCTCTTGTAGCGACACAGGCGTCGGTGTGGCTTCTCTCTTGCTTTTTCTTTTATTGTAGCGACACAGGTGTGGCTTCTCTCTTGTAGCGACACAGGCGTCGTGTGGCTTCTCTCTTGTAGCGACAAAAGGCGTCGGTGTGGCTTCTCTCTTGCTTTTTCTTTTATTGTAGCGACACAGGTTGGCTTCTCTCTTGTAGCGACACAGGCGTCGTGTGGCTTCTCTCTTGTAGCGACACAGGCGTCGGTGTGGCTTCTCTCTTGCTTTTTCTTTTATTGTAGCGACACAGGCATCGGTGTGGCTTCTCTCTTGTAGCAACACAGGCGTCGGTGTGGCTTCTCTCTTGTAGCGACACAGGCGTCGGTGTGGCTTCTCTCTTGCTTTTTCTTTTATTGTAGCGACACAGGCGTCGGTGTGGCTTCTCTCTTGCTTTTTTCTTTTATTGTAGCGACACAGGCGTCGGTGTGGCTTCTCTCTTGCTTTTTCTTTTATTGTAGCGACACAGGCGTCGGTGTGGCTTCTCTCTTGTAGCGACACAGGCGTCGGTGTGGCTTCTCTCTTGCTTTTTCTTTTATTGTAGCGACACAGGCGTCGGTGTGGCTTCTCTCTTGTAGCGACACAGGCGTCGGTGTGCTTCTCTCTTGTAGCGACACAGGCGTCGGTGTGGCTTCTCTCTTGCTTTTTCTTTTATTGTAGCGACACAGGCGTGGGTGTGGCTTCTCTCTTGCTTTTTCTTTTATTGTAGCGACACAGGCGTCGGTGTGGCTTCTCTCTTGCTTTTTCTTTATTGTAGCGACACAGGCGTCGGTGTGGCTTCTCTCTTGTAGCGACACAGGCGTCGGTGTGGCTTCTCTCTTGCTTTTTCTTTTATTGTAGCGACACAGGCGTCGGTGTGGCTTCTCTCTTGTAGCGACACAGGCGTCGGTGTGGCTTCTCTCTTGCTTTTTCTTTTATTGTAGCGACACAGGCGTCGGTGTGGCTTCTCTCTTGCTTTTTCTTTTATTGTAGCGACACAGGCGTCGGTGTGGCTTCTCTCTTGTAGGGACACAGGCGTCAGTGTGGCTTTTCTCTTGCTTTTTCTTTTATTGTAGCGACACAGGCGTCAGTGTGGCTTCTCTCTTGTAGCGACACAGGCGTCGGTGTGGCTTCTCTCTTGTAGTGACACAGGCGTCAGTGTGGCTTCTCTCTTGCTTTTTCTTTTATTGTAGCGACACAGGCGTCGGTGTGGCTTCTCTCTTGTAGCAACACAGGCGTCAGTGTGGCTCTCTCTCTTGCTTTTTCTTTTATTGTAGCGACACAGGCGTCGGTGTGGCTTCTCTCTTGTAGCGACACAGGCGTCAGTGTGGCTTCTCTCTGTAGCGACACAGGCGTCAGTGTGGCTTCTCTCTTGTAGCGACACAGGCGTCGGTGTGGCTTCTCTCTTGTAGCGACACAGGCGTCAGTGTGGCTTCTCTCTTGTAGCGACACAGGCGTGGGTGTGGCTTCTCTCTTGTAGCGACACAGGCGTCGGTGTGGCTTCTCTCTTGCTTTTTCTTTTATTGTAGCGACACAGGCGTCAGTGTGGCTTCTCTCTTGCTTTTTCTTTATTGTAGCGACACAGGCGTCGGTGTGGCTTCTCTCTTGCTTTTTCTTTTATTGTAGCGACACAGGCGTCGGTGTGGCTTCTCTCTTGCTTTTTCTTTTATTTAGCGACACAGGCGTCGGTGTGGCATCTCTCTTGCTTTTTCTTTTATTGTAGCGACACAGGCGTCAGTGTGGCTTCTCTCTTGCTTTTTCTTTTATTGTAGCGACACAGGCGTCAGTGTGGCTTCTCTCTTGCTTTTTCTTTTATTGTAGCGACACAGGCGTCAGTGTGGCTTCTCTCTTCTTTTTTTTTTATTGTAGCGACACAGGCGTCGGTGTGGCTTCTCTCTTGCTTTTTCTTTTATTGTAGCGACACAGGTGTGGCTTCTCTCTTGTAGCGACACAGGCGTCGGTGTGGCTTCTCTCTTGTAGCGACACAGGTGTGGCTTCTCTCTTGTAGCGACACAGGTGTGGCTTCTCTCTTGTAGCGACACAGCGTCGGTGTGGCTTCTCTCTTGTAGCGACACAGGTGTGGCTTCTCTCTTGTAGCGACACGGGTGTGGCTTCTCTCTTGTAGCGAGACAGGCGTGGGTGTGGCTTCTCTCTTGTAGCGACACAGGTGTGGCTTCTCTCTTGTAGCGACACAGGTGTGGCTTCTCTCTTGTAGCGACACAGGCGTCGGTGTGGCTTCTCTCTTGTAGCGACACAGGTGTGCCTTCTCTCTTGTAGCGACACAGGTGTGGCTTCTCTCTTGTAGCGACACAGGCGTCGGTGTGGCTTCTCTCTTGCTTTTTCTTTATTGTAGCGACACAGGTGTGGCTTCTCTCTTGTAGCGACACAGGCGTCGGTGTGGCTTCTCTCTTGTAGCGACACAGGCGTCGGTGTGGCTTCTCTCTTGCTTTTTCTTTTATTGTAGCGACACAGGTGTGGCTTCTCTCTTGTAGCGACACAGCGTCGGTGTGGCTTCTCTCTTGTAGCGACACAGGCGTCGGTGTGGCTTCTCTCTTGCTTTTTCTTTTATTGTAGCGACACAGGCGTCGGTGTGGCTTCTCTCTTGTAGCGACACAGGCGTCGGTGTGGCTTCTCTCTTGTAGCGACACAGGCGTCGGTGTGGCTTCTCTCTTGCTTTTTCTTTTATTGTAGCGACACAGGCGTCGGTGTGGCTTCTCTCTTGCTTTTTCTTTTATTGTAGCGACACAGGCGTCGGTGTGGCTTCTCTCTTGCTTTTTCTTTTATTGTAGCGACACAGGCGTCGGTGTGGCTTCTCTCTTGTAGCGACACAGGCGTCGGTGTGGCTTCTCTCTTGCTTTTTTTTATTGTAGCGACACAGGTGTGGCTTCTCTCTTGTAGCGACACAGGCGTCGGTGTGGCTTCTCTCTTGTAGCGACACAGGCGTCGGTGTGGCTTCTCTCTTGCTTTTCTTTTATTGTAGCGACACAGGTGTGGCTTCTCTCTTGTAGCGACACAGGGCGTCGGTGTGGCTTCTCTCTTGTAGCGACACAGGCGTCGGTGTGGCTTCTCTCTTGCTTTTTCTTTTATTGTAGCGACACAGGCGTCGGTGTGGCTTCTCTCCTTGTAGCGACACAGGCGTCGGTGTGGCTTCTCTCTTGTAGCGACACAGGCGTCGGTGTGGCTTCTCTCTTGCTTTTTCTTTTATTGTAGCGACACAGGCGTCGGTGTGGCTTCTCTCTTGCTTTTTCTTTTATTGTAGCGACACAGGCGTCGGTGTGGCTTCTCTCTTGCTTTTCTTTTATTGTAGCGACACAGGCGTCGGTGTGGCTTCTCTCTTGTAGCGACACAGGCGTCGGTGTGGCTTCTCTCTTGCTTTTTCTTTTTGTAGCGACACAGGCGTCTGTGTGGCTTCTCTCTTGTAGCGACACAGGCGTCGGTGTGGCTTCTCTCTTGTAGCGACACAGGCGTCGGTGTGGCTTCTCTCTTGCTTTTTCTTTTATTGTAGCGACACAGGCGTCGGTGTGGCTTCTCTCTTGCTTTTTCTTTTATTGTAGCGACACAGGCGTCGGTGTGGCTTCTCTCTTGCTTTTCTTTTATTGTAGCGACACAGGCGGCGGTGTGGCTTCTCTCTTGTAGCGACACAGGCGTCGGTGTGGCTTCTCTCTTGCTTTTTCTTTTATTGTAGCGACACAGGCGTCGGTGTGGCTTCTCTCTTGTAGCGACACAGGCGTCGGTGTGGCTTCTCTCTTGCTTTTTCTTTTATTGTAGCGACACAGGCGTCGGTGTGGCTTCTCTCTTGCTTTTTCTTTTATTGTAGCGACACAGGCGTCGGTGTGGCTTCTCTCTTGTAGCGACACAGGCGTCAGGGTGGCTTCTCTCTTGCTTTTTCTTTTATTGTAGCGACACAGGCGTCAGTGTGGCTTCTCTTTTGTAGCGACACAGGCGTCGGTGTGGCTTCTCTCTTGTAGCGACACAGGCGTCAGTGTGGCTTCTCTCTTGCTTTTTCTTTTATTGTAGCGACACAGGCGTCGGTGTGGCTTCTCTCTTGTAGCGACACAGGCGTCAGTGTGGCTTCTCTCTTGCTTTTTCTTTTATTGTAGCGACACAGGCGTCGGTGTGGCTTCTCTCTTGTAGCGACACAGGTGTCAGTGTGGCTTCTCTCTTGTAGCGACACAGGCGTCAGTGTGGCTTCTCTCTTGTAGCGACACAGGCGTCGGTGTGGCTTCTCTCTTGTAGCGACACAGGCGTCAGTGTGGCTTCTCTCTTGTAGCGACACAGGCGTCGGTGTGGCTTCTCTCTTGTAGCGACACAGGCGTCGGTGTGGCTTCTCTCTTGCTTTTTCTTTTATTGTAGCGACACAGGCGTCAGTGTGGCTTCTCTCTTGCTTTTTCTTTTATTGTAGCGACACAGGCGTCGGTGTGGCTTCTCTCTTGCTTTTTCTTTTATTGTAGCGACACAGGCGTCGGTGTGGCTTCTCTCTTGTAGCGACACAGGCGTCAGTGTGGCTTCTCTCTTGCTTTTTTTTATTGTAGCGACACAGGCGTCGGTGTGGCTTCTCTCTTGTAGCGACACGGGCGTCAGTGTGGCTTCTCTCTTGTAGCGACACAGGCGTCGGTGTGGCTTCTCTCTTGTAGCGACACAGGCGTCGGTGTGGCTTCTCTCTTGTAGCGACACAGGCGTCAGTGTGGCTTCTCTCTTGCTTTTTTCTTTATTGTAGCGACACAGGCGTCGGTGTGGCTTCTCTCTTGTAGCGACACAGGCGTCGGTGTGGCTTCTCTCTTGCTTTTTCTTTTATTGTAGCGACACAGGCGTCGGTGTGGCTTCTCTCTTGCTTTTTCTTTTATTGTAGCGACACAGGCGTCGGTGTGACTTCTCTCTTGTAGCGACACAGGCGTCGTGTGGCTTCTCTCTTGCTTTTTCTTTTATTGTAGCGACACAGGCATCGGTGTGGCTTCTCTCTTGCTTTTTCTTTTATTGTAGCGACACAGGCGTCGGTGTGGCTTCTCTCTTGTAGCGACACAGGCGTCAGTGTGGCTTCTCTCTTGCTTTTTCTTTTATTGTAGCGACACAGGCGTCAGTGTGGCTTCTCTCTTGTAGCGACACAGGCGTCGGTGTGGCTTCTCTCTTGCTTTTTCTTTTATTGTAGCAACACAGGCGTCGGTGTGGCTTCTCTCTTGCTTTTTCTTTTATTGTAGCGACACAGGCGTCGGTGTGGCTTCTCTCTTGCTTTTTCTTTTATTGTAGCGACACAGGCGTCGGTGTGGCTTCTCTCTTGCTTTTTCTTTTATTGTAGCGACACAGGCGTCGGTGTGGTTTCTCTCTTGTAGCGAGACAGGCGTCGGTGTGGCTTCTCTCTTGTATCGACACAGGCGTCGGTGTGGCTTCTCTCTTGTAGCGACACAGGTGTGGCTTCTCTCTTGTAGCGACACAGGTGTGGCTTCTCTCTTGTAGCGACACAGGCGTCGGTGTGGCTTCTCTCTTGCTTTTTCTTTTATTGTAGCGACACAGGTGTGGCTTCTCTCTTGTAGCGACACAGGCTCGGTGTGGTTTCTCTCTTGCTTTTTCTTTTATTGTAGCGACACAGGTGTGGCTTCTCTTTTGTAGCGACACAGGCGTCGGTGTGGCTTCTCTCTTGTAGCGACACAGGCGTCGGTGTGGCTTCTCTCTTGCTTTTTCTTTTATTGTAGCGACACAGGCGTCGGTGTGGCTTCTCTCTTGTAGCGACACAGGCGTCGGTGTGGCTTCTCTCTTGTAGCGACACAGGCATCGGTGTGGCTTCTCTCTTGCTTTTTCTTTTATTGTAGTGACACAGGCGTCGGTGTGGCTTCTCTCTTGCTTTTTCTTTTATTGTAGCGACACGGGCGTCGGTGTGGCTTCTCTCTTGCTTTTTCTTTTATTGTAGCGACACAGGCGTCGGTGTGGCTTCTCTCTTGTAGCGACACAGGCGTCGGTGTGGCTTCCCCTCTTGCTTTTTCTTTTATTGTAGCGACACAGGCGTCGGTGTGGCTTCTCTCTTGTAGCGACACAGGCGTCGGTGTGGCTTCTCTCTTGTAGCGACACAGGCGTCGGTGTGGCTTCTCTCTTGCTTTTTCTTTTATTGTAGCGACACAGGCGTCGGTGTGGCTTCTCTCTTGCTTTTTCTTTTATTGTAGCAACACAGGCGTCGGTGTGGCTTCTCTCTTGCTTTTTCTTTTATTGTAGCGACACAGGCGTCGGTGTGGCTTCTCTCTTTGTAGTGACACAGGCGTCGGTGTGGCTTCTCTCTTGCTTTTTCTTTTATTGTAGCGACACAGGCGTCGGTGTGGCTTCTCTCTTGTAGCGACACAGGCGTCGGTGTGGCTTCTCTCTTGCTTTTTCTTTTATTGTAGCGACACAGGCGTCGGTGTGGCTTCTCTCTTGCTTTTTCTTTTATTGTAGCGACACAGGCGTCGGTCTGGCTTCTCTCTTGTAGCGACACAGGCGTCAGTGTGGCTTCTCTCTTTGCTTTTTCTTTTATTGTAGCGACACAGGCGTCAGTGTGGCTTCTCTCTTGTAGCGACACAGGCGTCGGTGTGGCTTCTCTCTTGTAGCGACACAGGCGTCAGTGTGTCTTCTCTCTTGCTTTTTCTTTTATTGTAGCGACACAGGCGTCGGTGTGGCTTCTCTCTTGTAGTGACACAGGCGTCAGTGTGGCTTCTCTCTTGCTTTTTCTTTTATTGTAGCGACACAGGCGTCGGTGTGGCTTCTCTCTTGTAGCGACACAGGCGTCAGTGTGGCTTCTCTCTTGTAGCGACACAGGCGTCGGTGTGGCTTCTCTATTGTAGCGACACAGGCGTCAGTGTGGCTTCTCTCTTGTAGCGACACAGGCGTCGGTGTGGCTTCTCTCTTGTAGCGACACAGGCGTCGGTGTGGCTTCTCTCTTGCTTTTTCTTTTATTGTAGCGACACAGGCGTCAGTGTGGCTTCTCT
Organism: Conus ventricosus; assembly: GCA_018398815.1. Lineage (NCBI taxonomy): Eukaryota > Metazoa > Mollusca > Gastropoda > Neogastropoda > Conidae > Conus > Conus ventricosus. The sequence goes on along the minus strand of CM031610.1, from coordinate 85,480,306 downwards.
CTTTGCTTTTTCTTTTATTGTAGCGACACAGGCGTCGGTGTGGCTTCTCTCTTGCTTTTTTCTTTTATTGTAGCGACACAGGCGTCGGTGTGGCTTCTCTCTTGTAGCGACACAGGCGTCAGTGTGGCTTCTCTCTTGCTTTTTCTTTTATTGTAGCGACACAGGCGTCGGTGTGGCTTCTCTCTTGTAGCGACACAGGCGTCAGTGTGGCTTCTCTCTTGTAGCGACAC
>CM031610.1:85465076-85475076 GCA_018398815.1 Conus ventricosus | reverse complement strand
GTGCGTTTAAGGGTGTGTGTGTGTGTGTGTGTGGTGTGTGTGTGTGTGTGTGTGTGTGTGTGTGTGTGTGTGCGCGCGCGCGCATGAAATCTGTGTGCGTTTAAGGGTGTGTGTGTGTGTGTGTGTGTGTGTGTGAAATCTGTGTGTGTGTGTGTGCGTGTGTGTGTGTGTGTGTGTGTGTGTGTGTGTGTGTGTGTGTGTGTGTTCCACGATTCACTCTCGAGCGTCTCTTTAGCTCAGTGGGTTAGTGTATAGAACTCCCATTCAACAGGGTAACCAGTTCAAACCCCGGGTGTGCTCAACAACAACAAACTGGAATTCCCTACTGTCCTTCTTCATGTGCTGTTCTGTTCGTCTGTGAGTAGTGTTAGATAAATCCCTTTCCCCGTCTTCCTACCGCACCCCACCCCAACCACCCCCATTCCCTCCCCCTAGTCTCCCGCCATGGCCATAGTCTGCCATGTCAACTGAGGCTGGTGTGACTAGGACACCAGACTGATTCCTGTTTGTTCCCCTTCCCCCCAGTCTCCCGCCATGGCTATAGTCTGCCATGTCAACTGAGGCTGTGTGACTAGGACACCAGACTGATTCCTGTTTGTTCCCCTTCCCCCTAGTCTAGGGTAAGGAGCATCACGGGAATGGGCAAACGGTCAGCTAGCGGCGTTCACTGGCAAGGAAACAGAACCAGCAGTTCCACAAAGTGCAGTGCTGAAGTGTGTTATCATACAAAACAGCATTTCGTCTGCACCCTTCTCAGGGGTATGAACTTGAATACAGTCCGCAGACAGTTCTCCTGAAGAGAGCTACGTAACGAACTACACTGGTGAAACACTAAATGTACTCATATAAAGGGAAAGAACTGGAAGAACTGGAAGAAACTGATGACGTAAGGCTTTCCATGTTGGGCGATGGTCGTCAGACACGACATGGAATTCTCCCCTGCCTTCTTCATTCATGTTACAATCTGTACCTAATTATTCTTTATTCTCTGAGCGACCCATTTAGTCGTCCCTTTTCTATGTCAAGCTTATGATGACAAGAACGAAAATACATTACATTAAACCTCCTGTTGGACTGTGGCGATTCATGTTTTACGCTTTGTTCACCACCATGTGAATAGATTTGCGTGTCGCCATCTTGCTGGCGCTGCAGCTTCTCTTTCTCTCCCAGCAAGTAGTGGAAAACTTCTTCATCCATACCACGAGGTCAGGCCAGGTCATGCTATTTATAGCCCACCCGGCCATCGGGGCCGTGATTTTCATCAGGGTGGGAACGGATGAAAACTAAAACGGCTTTTAAAATGAAATCAAGAAAAAGACACGGCTTAAATTCAAAACCGGCTAAAATCCTGAAACTAAAGGACCAAAATAAAAACTTGTATTTTCGGTTTCAAATGCCACGAAACGAAAGACACCGAGATGATCAAGTCAAAGAAGAAGAAAAAGAAGAGGAGAAGGGGGAGGGGGGAGGAAGAGGAAAGAACTAACAGGAACACAACCAGTATCAGTAGGCCCTTCACAAACGACCAGTATCAGTAGGCCTATCACAAACGACCAGTATCAGTAGCCTATCACAAACGACCAGTATCAGTAGGCCTATCACAAACGACCAGTATCAGTAGGCCTATCACAAACGACCAGTATCAGTAGGCCTATCACAAACGACCAGTATCAGTAGGCCTATCACAAACGACCAGTATCAGTAGGCCTATCACAAACGACCAGTATCAGTAGGCCTATCACAAACAACCAGTATCAGTAGGCCTATCACAAACGACCAGTATCAGTAGGCCTATCACAAACGACCAGTATCAGTAGGCCTATCACAAACGACCAGTATCAGTAGGCCTATCACAAACGACCAGTATCAGTAGGCCTATCACAAACGACCAGTATCAGTAGGCCTATCACAAACGACCAGTATCAGTAGGCCTATCACAAACGACCAGTATCAGTAGGCCTATCACAAACGACCAGTATCAGTAGGCCTATCACAAACGACCAGTATCAGTAGGCCTATCACAAACGACCAGTATCAGTAGGCCTATCACAAACGGGATTTTTATAGTTCCAATTTCAAGCAGCGACAATCCAGTTTCACCAGCTAAGACCACGAAGGGTATAGTTACACTATCGTTGAACTAACTTGATTCCACGATGGCGGATGTTCTTAAGATCAGCTTATCAAGTGGAAATTTACGTGGCGTATGGTAATGCACGCGCCTCAGAAGCGAGAGAATTTCGGTCCGAGATTCGGAGAGAGTTTCCTTTCTGTCGTTTTCTTTGTCTTTCTGTCTTTCTGTCTGTCTGTCTGTCTGTCCGTCTTTCTTTCTTTCTTTCCTGCCTTCTTTCCCACCCTTCTTCCTTCTTTCACATCTGAACTGACCACTAGGTTTGAGTGCCGAGCTGTCGGGTCAGAAGGAAGAAGCAGGGCCCCGTGTGCTGCGTGCAACCCACGGCAACAGGGAGGTGTCCCTAGCGACATTCCGACATGAACACACTCAAGCAGGAAAAAGACCCAAATCTATGGGCAGTGGTGTACGATGACTCTGCGCTCTCCGCGAAGATCAACCCGAATTTCAACAGAGACATCTGTTGTATCAGCATGACACGAGACAATACGATAGCTTACCATGCTATGCAATGCCGCACAATACGATTCAATACCGTACAAAACGATACCATACAATATGATACCATACCGAGCTATGCAATGCCGCACAATACGATTCAATACCGTACAATACGATACCGTACAATACGATACCATACAATATGATACCATACCGAGCTATGCAATGCCGCACAATACCATTCAATACCGTACAATACGATACCATACAATATGATACCATACCGAGCTATGCAATGCCGCACAATACGATTCAATACCGTACAATACGATACCATACAATATGATACCATATCGCGCCATACAATGCCGCACAATACGCTTCAATACCGTACAATACGATACCATACAATATGATACCATACCGCGCCATACAATGCCGCACAATACGCTTCAATACCGTACAATACGATACCATACAATATGATACCATACCGCGCCATACAATGCCGCACAATACGCTTCAATACCGTACAATACGATACCATACAATATGATACCATACCGCGCCATACAATGCCGCACAATACGCTTCAATACCGTACAATACGATACCATACAATATGATACCATACCGCGCCATACAATGCCGCACAATACGCTTCAATACCGTACAATACGATACCATACAATATACCATACCGCGCCATACAATGCCGCACAATACGCTTCAATACCGTACAATACGATACCATACAATATACCATACCGCGCCATACAATGCCGCACAATACGCTTCAATACCGTACAATACGATACCATACAATATACCATACCGCGCCATACAATGCCGCACAATACGCTTCAATACCGTACAATACGATACCAGACAGCATGATACTATACCAAGCTATACAATGCTGTACAATGCGACACAATACGATGCGGGAGGACACAATACAAACTGCAATACTTTCTCATGCTGCAGCGGAGACCAAGCATTGCTTCATGATCTCTGACCATTCAGCTTCATGTTACCGTTGTTACCGCTGTTGTTGTTGTTGCTGTTGTTGTTGTTGTTGTTTTCAATTACTTACATCAGTTTCCAATGTCCTGATAGACAGCATCCTCCGATCAGTGACAAAAAATAATTTTAAATTGGGTCTTTAAAGGGAGCGTGTATTTGCTGGCAAGTATAAGCACCAAATCAAGTATCTAAAAAAAATCAAATGGAGGTTATTTCATCCAGAAACTGACAGTGGTAGCCAGTATTTTGCATGACTTCTTCTTTCTCGTCTGATCAATTCTTTTAAAACACGGAAAGGTGGCGGCGTGGATAGCCCACTTGTCTGCGAAGCGACATAATCACGGGCCCGAAGTTTGAGTCTCCCATGGGGCGGTCCCCCCCCCCCCCCCCCCCCCCCCCCCCATGGCCGGTATCTTTGTCGGACGACATGGCGGACCGTTTGCACATAAAAACAAACACAACGGTAAAAGGGGACAGGGATCTGTGTCAAAATTCGCTTGGAAAATCCTCTTTGGTAGGTAAAAAAAAAAAAAAAAAAAAAAAGATATGAACAAAGGAAGTAAAATAAAAATTTTAAAAAAAGACAAGGGAAAAAAAGAAGGCCGTGGGAAGATGGGGGAGGGGGGTGGAGTGAGTGCCGTTCCACGGGACACGCGCTCGTCTGAGAAGAGCAATCTGCAATTCACACCAAGACATTTGTGGTGACGATAAATTGTACACTAAGCAGCACACTAACAACTGTATCAGTGCTATGCACGCAAGACGAAGTCAGAAGAATCCAAACAATTTCAATAAATATAAAAGAATGTAACAACGATAACAATCAAAACAACAACGGAAGCAAATTGTTCACGCAGTAGCAGGCACGTATGCGTCAAACAAACAAACAAAAAAATATGAACAGTGTGTTCTCGGCCTAACACGGCAGATACAGAATGAATACGTATTCTGACTGTGACACTTGCTTGCTGAGTATGGAACACTCTTTCTGTCAATATGGAGCGGCAAAACGATTGAGTTGTTAAAGATGTTATTAAAGAAAGAGAGATCTGACAGATGATACTTAATACAATGACTTTTTTCTCACACTATGCACAGCAAGGCAAAGTGGATTCCAAACGGTATTACGATTTAAAGGGGGAAAAAGGAACGAAACAAAGAACGTAAGAAAAGAAAAGAAAAAAAATGATAATCACCAGAATACAATTTCAACGCAAAAGCAATTACCTGCAAAGCAAAAAGGAATAATAATTATCATCATCAGATAACAATAATTGTGATAACAACAATAATAACAACAACAACAATAATAATCGGAAATGAAATGAGGTAGGGAACAGTAAACGATAAACAGTAAACAAGTGGGGTATGTTTTGCTCCCATAAGGAAACCTAACACAGATTAACTTTTATTCAAGACTGGCACAGCCTTTTAAACTTGAATAAAGTCAGACAAATACATAGACGAACAATCTAATAGTGGGGAAAAACAAGCGCAGGCCAACAACTGAACTGTCTAGCAAAGATTTGGACTTGAGGGAGGGGAGATTGAAGATGGAGAAACTGGGAAAATGAAATTTAAAAAAAAAAAAAAAAAAAAAAAAATTAAATTTAAAAAAAAAACAAAAAAAATGTTACAGATATGAAAACTCTTCTCTAGCTGCATAAGGGAACCATCGCAATCCGTTTGAAGGCAGATATATTTGTATTGCCTGCTCCGAGGCCTTTCGCCCGCTGATCGGGACTCATCAGGGAGACACGGCTGGTTGTGTCTGCGCTCCCGGCGTCAAATAGAGACACACCACAGTCCATAATACTGTGGTGTTCTCACCACCATGGTGCAAAAAAGAATCCAATAGCAACCCCAGAGCAGCCAGCGAAGAGTAGTAAATGCACCAAACGAAAGTGTGAGGAGGAAAAAAAGTTGCTGTAAAACTAAAAACATTATGCAAATAATTATGCATTTACTACTCTTTGCTGGCTGCTCTGGGGTTGCTATTGGATTCTTTTTTGCACCCATGGTGGTGAGAACACCACAGTATTATGGACTGTGGTGTGTCTCTATTTGACGCCGGGAGCGCAGACACAACCACCGTGTCTCCCTGATGAGTCCCGATCCAGCGGCGAAAGGCCTCGAGCAGGCAATACAAATATATTGCCTTCAAAACGGATTGCGATGGTTCCCTTATGCAGCTAGAGAAGAGTTTTCATATCTGTAACAATTTTTTTTTTTTTAATTTAATTTTTTTTTTTTTTAATTTCATTTTCCCAGTTTTCTCCATCTTCAATCTCCCCTCCCCTCAAGTCCAAATCTTTGCTAGACAGTTCAGTTGTTGGCCTGCACTTGTTTTTCCCCCACTATTAGATTGTTCGTCTATGTATTTGTCTGACTTTATTCAAGTTTAAAAGGCTGTGCCAGTCTTGAATAAAAGTTACTCTGTGTTAGGTTTCCTTATGGGAGCAAAACATACCCCACTTGTTTACTGTTTAACAATAATAATGATAATGATAACAACAACAACCAAAATAGCGTTTTCTCAGTCTAATACCGCAAAGAAAGAAGAACTTATTCGACTGCAGAGTAATAACTGCTCGTTGGATACGGAATAGTTTTGTTGCCAGTTGTTGTTGTTGCCAGTGAGCTGAGGCGTGTGATTGCGTTGTTGCAGGAGGATGACGACTTGGCACGGTGTCACCACTTTTGGTGCAGCATGTGTATAACAGTAGCAGTGCTAATGAAAACAGCAGTCCAACAATGGCGGGGAAAAAAACTGCACTCTTCAGCCATTCCCCGCACGAATGGACAATCGTGCCCCCCCCCCCCCCCCCCCCCCCCCCCCCTTGGATACCGTTATACCGTTCTGTTCAGCGCACATTGTTCTGGAACCCAGCCTGTACTTCTGGCCACGATCATGTCTGGGCCCATTCTCTGATCACTGGCATTATAAGCTAACGCTTGAGTGGGATCTTTGAATTTCTGAACAAGATCAACACTTTTCCGTCTCATCCCAGGTTTTACAGAAGAAAGATTTTTAACGAAATTTCCGGTGTGTTTTCAGAACATGTGTTCTAAAGGGTTGCATGAATGAGTTTTTTTTTTTTTTGGTTGTTTTCTAAATGACTTGTGAGTTGACTTGAACGCGGTGTGTTTTCTAAATGACTTGTGAGTTGACTTGAACGCGGTGACAGGCCTGAGATGGCCCTCGCAGTCGGCTGGGCTATAAGCAACTCTCTCTCTCTCTCTCTCTCTCTCCTCTCTCTCTCTCTCTCTCTCTCTCTCTCTCTCTCGCTTGAATCTTCAAAGTCTGCCCCCACCCCTGTCCCTGTCTTACAACGACAGTGCTTGGGATTGGCATGTTCAAAATAGAGAGAGATTTTACCTGCATCGAATGAACAATGGTTTATATCGCCTACAAACCTATACGTCGATGCCTGTTAGGAGTATAAAATGATGGAACTTTCGCCATAGGTACGCAGTGACTGGAATTTGATTTGTCCGTTACCGATAAATCGAAAACATAAATTTCACCTTGCATTTTTGTGCTCAGGACTCGGTAAAAATCAGATGACTGCGCATTTCACAGAAATAGTTCAAGCGGCGTACTCTTTTCAAGTTTATTACATTAATGTCCTCTAGAGATGAAATTGTTACATGGTTCGCGCTGTGTCTGAACAAAATATCTAAAAGGCCCAGTGTACGTTTTTGACTATAATGCGACGTTTATGTTTTTCTCTTTTACTTTCCACCCCGCCCACTTTCTGCTTCGAAAGGGGCTTTTGGCATCTATGAATAAAACGTCCTAGTCCTTTGGACTGGTGTATTAGGAAAAAAAAACCATAACAATGACTTTTTTTCTTTTTCTTTTCCCCCTAAATCGTGGCATTAACAAAGAACGTCATTGGCGTGCTACTTAAATCCGCAGAAAACGTCACACGACAGACACTGGGCTAGAACAAACATCAGGATCAGGATCAGGATCAGGGGCGTTGTATCAAATACAACTTAGCCTATTTAGGCTTTTTACGCCCCTTCTGTATGTATATATCCTTTTTATCGTGACCGTTGGTCCAGTCATAGGCTAGCTCAGTCCTATTATCCATCAAATTCATATCTAATTTTAGTTAATAATTCATGTTTATCTATGAGGTTCTTAAAAACATTAATACTAGGTGCACGTTTGATGTTAACTGTTAGTTCATTCCAAAAATTGGTTACTCTATTAGTAAAAGTAAATTTTCTCATATTAGTTCTGGAATATTGTTTAAATGTCTTATTTTCACTGTTCCTTGTAACATTCTTCTGCGGAGTACAAAAAAAGCATGCTTTATCAACATCATCAATTCGATTAAATATCTTGTATGCTTGAATCAAGTCTCCTCTTATTCTTCTTGCCTTAAGTGTTGGAAGTTGTAGATATTTTAATCTTTCCTGATATGAGTAATCTTTTACATTATGAATCATCTTGGTTGCTCTTCTTTGTACCTGTTCTAGAGCTTCTGATTGTCTCTTTAGCATTGGATACCATACAGTGTTGCCATATTCAAGAACAGGTCTAACTAGTGTCTTATATAATTGCAAAAAGGTGTCCTTTTCTATAAATGTAAAGGTTCTTTTTATTATTCCAATCATTCTGTTAGCCTTATTAATACTATTTACAATATGATTGTAAGGCTGGGAGACCTGAGCAGCAGAGTCCGTTGACGCAGAATGGTAACGGCCCTGTTCTCCTCCAGCCCTCCATAGGAATTGATTAGTCACCGATGAATATTGTTGCTGTTTGGGAGTTTCAAGCGTTCAAATGTTTCCTGCTTAGCTGTGGCGCCTGACGTGTCCATGCCGATCAACGCATGCCACGGACTGAGTCAGTGGTATCATAGCACCGCATTACCACGGCTATATTCGGCTATTTTCTTTGGCTTTCCTTTCTCCCCCCCCCCCCCCCCCCCCCCCCCCCCCCCCCCCCCCACCCTTCCCCGCTCCGCTCCTCTCCCCCTTTCCTTCAGCGTTTAACGTCGGCGTTGTAGTAAGAGACCACAGACTTCAAACTTTCAACACTTGTACGTAGTGTGACCCAACAAACGACTGTTATCCTGTAAGATCTCTCTCTCTCTCTCTCTCTCTCTCTCTCTCTCTCTCTCTCTCTCTCTCTCTCTTCTCTCTCTCTCTCTGTCTCTCTCTCTCTCTCTCTCTCTCTCTCTGTCTCACTCACACACACACACACACACCGCGCGCGCGCGCGCGCGTACACACACACACACACTCAGTACGAGCAAGGACAAAGAAAGAAGGGGGTGGGGGTGGGAGTTATTAGATAGGCTAGCAGCAAACCATGTTAGCTAGGTCCCAGAGAAAACACCCCAACACTTTATGAACAGCCTGCTGTACAGGCCACAATCCACTGTGTTAACACCCCCACTTGATAAACAGCCTGCTATCATGGATTATGTACAGGCCACAATCCACTGTGTTAACACCCCCACTTGATAAACAGCCTGCTATCATGGATTATGTACAGGCCACAATCCACTGTGTTAACACCCCCACTTGATAAACAGCCTGCTATCATGGATTATGTACAGGCCACAATCCACTGTGTTAACACCCCCACTTGATAAACAGCCTGCTATCATGGATTATGTACAGGCCACAATCCACTGTGTTAACACCCCCACTTTATAAACAGCCTGCTATCACGGATTATGTACAGGCCACAATCCACCGTGCTCACTCTCTGACGGGTCAGCCAGACCGGGTTTTTCAACACAATCAGGGCAGAGCAGACTGGTGGAAATCTCGTCACTGATTGCTTTGGCTGTAGACCAAATACCAAATGGAAAGAAAACTTTGTACCGCTAGTATTGGTAAAACAGGTGACACAGCTTGCCGGAACAAACCGGCTTCGTCATCCCCTTCGTGGACGCGCGTGACATCTCAACTCTTACTATCAACGAGTTGCCAGCTTCAGTCTGGATTAAGGTGACGAAACGAGGAAAGGGAAAGAGAGAGGGGGAGAACGAAGGACGGAAGGAGGAGGGAATGGGAAGGGGGTGGAGGGCGAAGAGGAGGAAGTATATGTGTGTGAGAGAGACAGTGTGTGTGTGTACGCGCGCGCGCGTGCGTGCATGTGTGTGTGTTTAGGGGGACGGGAAGGAATGGGGGACAGGGGCGAGGACAAACTCTGGCTTCCCCACTAAACATCCCTCTTTAATGGTGATGGGGGCAAACAGCCTGCCCATTGTCGTATCTCGCCAGATTTCAACACTGACACCCTCTGTGGACCAAGACCACAGGGGGAGATAACAACAAGCGTCGCCTGTCCGGTTAGCCCTTTCCCACACCAACCACGATCAATGCGGGAAGACGAAGTCATCTCTTTCTATTTTTATGGAGGTGGGGTAGGGA
>CM031610.1:85447576-85460076 GCA_018398815.1 Conus ventricosus | reverse complement strand
AAAAAGAGTGGCCCGTGTGCAAACGGCACAAGACCGTCTCATCTTTACGGCTGCCAGACACAGGGTAAAAACTGTTTCAAGGTTTGGACGGATTATTTTGATAGTTTGTTCAAAACCTCCGGGAAAGAATCCAGGCGGTTGTTCATTACACATGTAACTAGAATGCGTCTTTTGTCCATGTCGGTTTACTCTGGCAACGGTGTGAAACACACACACACACACACACACACACCACTCTCTCTCTCTCTCTTTTCTCTCTCTCTCTCTCTCTGGTGTGTGTGTGTGTGTGGTGTGTTGTGTTGTGTGTGTGCGTGTGTGTGCGTGCGTGCATGTGTAATGTGTGTGTATGTATGCCTATCTGCCTCCTTGCTTACTTCAGGCGTGTGTGCGTGTCTGCAAATGTTTACACGCGCAACAGCGCCAGCACACACTCAATAACAAGTGAGAAAGAAAAGGGGGTGGGGGGGAGAGGGGTGGGGCGGGGGAGGGAAAGGGGAAAAAAAGAGAGAAGAGGAGGAAGGGAGGGGGTAAAGACAGAGAAAACAAAGAGAGTCACGGACTGACACGCACAGACCGAGAAACACGAACAAAGGGATGCAGGGACTATTGGCGTACATCTGAATCGACGACATTAGGTACCAACTGATTGCCTATAGTGTGTGTGTGTGTGTGTGTGTGTGTGTGTGTGTGTGTGTGTGTGTGTGTGTGTTTTGTGTGTACATGCATGTGTGTGTGTACATGCATGTGTGTGTGAGTGTATGTGTGTGCGTGTGTGTGTGTATATTATTATTTTGGGTATTTATATAGCGCCTATCCACGGTCACAGACCAAGCTCTAAGCGGTTTACAATAAACACACTCCACTTCCTCACTCACTCAACGGGCTGCCAATATATGCGTGCGTGCATGTGGTGCCTGCATGTATGTGTGTGTGCGCGTGCTTGCGTGTGCGTGTGACGGAGAGAGGAGAGGGGGGGCCACACGTGTGGACGACAGCCAGTCGGTGCGACCACAGCAGTCGGCGAGGTGATCGTCAGTCCAGTCACGGTCATCAGTGGACTGTGGCCTGTGTCAATCCATAGATCACGCGGCCGGCGGGGGGCTGGATAGACAGGTCACAGCCTGGGAGAAAGAGACTTTCCGCTCTGGACGAGTGTGTGCGTCGCCACACGTCTCCCTACAACCTGTGTGTGTGTGATCATCTTTGATTTAACGTCTGTTCACCCAAAGGTGATATTAGACAAAATAAATAAATATCAAATAAAATAATAGTATTGTAAGATAAAATAAATTAAATGAATAAAATAAATTGATTAAAATAAAATAACTGATAGATAAACTAAATAGGATAGAATAATAAAGAAATGTGTGTGTGTGTGTGTGTGGGGGGGGGGGGGGGGGGGTAGGTATGTGTCACTGGATGGGTTTGTATTGTTTGTGGTGATGGTGTATAGTGTCCTTTAGTAATAGTGGATAAATCTGTCCTTCACCCTTTCTTTCTGTCCGTCACGTATTAATCTATTCTATTAGTACATTGACAGATCTGATACATTATAAAGTATCTATAGATTTGGACTGCAAATCAATTCAAGTTATGCGGTCCACAGGCCAGCCAGCCATGAAAGCCATCCCAGGATTGCCACCGTGTAAAAGTTCGATCCCGTAATCTCGAGTTATGGTTTGAAAAATTGACTTGCATACTGCATAGACTATTCAGACTGTTTTAAATATCTTAAATCTAAAAGTAAAAAATTCCCAATGTGTCCTACTATCTTAACAATTAACAGATATAATTTAATAACGCAGGAAAGAACAACAATAAATCAACAAATCAAAGAAAAATACCAACAGGACTGGAATGCAAAATTTGGGAAAAAATTTTTAGAAGCTGAAAGTCATTTACAATTTTTTCAATGGATAATGGCTCATAAGGTAGCAGCACGCCCCCTAAAGTTTTAGTAATTAGTGCTTTAATTTCAGAACAGTGTAGGAGTAAATGCTTTATAGTAATCTGGTTTCCACATATACAATTTACATCTTTAGAAAATTTTGTTCTAAAAGCATTTAGACGAAGTTTAAACATCAAGTTTATAATATGTCTGGATTTTGTATTACTAAGATATTTCAAGAGTAAATTTGAATCTGCGATAGGTTCATTTAATCCTTTTATACAATTTTGTGAATATTGACTGTTTGATGTCATCAGAATATGATCAAATTCATCTTTAGATATTTTTTCAATATGTTTATAGCATTCATGTAAATCTAACTTTATATTCAGCTGTATTGTTCCTTCAACATTACGCGCTGCTCTTTTAGCTGCTCGGTCAACCACTTCATTATAATATATCCCATAATGTGAAGGTACCAAAAAAAAGTTATACTGATGTTTTTAGTTGATAAACTGATGTATTGCATGTTTTATTTCTAGTATCATTTCGAGACGCGTTTTAATATTTTGACATTTGATAGCTTGTAGTGCAGATTTCGAATCGACACATAATAACACTTTACGTTTGGGCCAGTTTGTTGGAAGATCTATGATATGCTGTACCGCCTTTAATATTGCTACCAATTCAGCAGTAAAAAATGGAGTAATGATCACCGATATGATACTGTTTCACTATGTTTAGTGAAGGAATTACAAATGCTGCCCTGTCTTGCCATTTTCGAGGACAGATCCGTCTGTATATATTTTAATATGATCATTATAATGACTCTCCATGTGTAAATTAATCAAATTTTTTAATATATTCGGTGATTGATCTTGTTCATATCTATATGGTCTATATCAAAATTTGGTTTAACTTGTTCCCATGGTGGAAATGGCGAGAAAGAAGGCTTCATGGCAACCTCTTTATCTTTTAAATCTGTAGAGTTAATCATATCCGAGACATATGTATTTATTGGTTGTAGAGAATGTATAATTTTTGCTCTTTTAACAAAATCATGTTGCGAGTCCAGATGTACTTCTTTTTTACTAAAGGTATCATATGCAGATGTTTTTTAATACATATTTTGACGCACAAACTTTTCTGTGGTTATCAAGTGGTAGAACACCTGCTTCCTTATAAGTCCCTAAATTTGAAGCATGAGATGGTACCCCAAGGGCTAATTTATAAGCTTTACAATCTATACTTTGTAGTTTGTTTAACAAATGCTTTGGAGCACTAAAAAATATTTCCTGAGCATAAGTTAACCGTGAACGCACAAGAGAATTTGCAAGGGATACAAGCGCTCTAGTATCTTGGCCCCAGTGTTGTTTTACTTATAATTTTGAGAAAATTGAAAGCTTTCCTTGCCTTGTTTAGTATGTAATCTATATGTTGAGTCCATGAGAGTTTTGACGAAAGATAAACTCCCAGAAATTTTACAGTTTGTGAATAATTAATGACATTTCCATTGATTGTGAAAGTAGGGAGTTTTTCTGGGTTGCACCCAGAATTAAATAGTACTATATTTGTTTTTCCATGATAGATTCAAGCCGTTCTCTGTCATAAACATATTGATTTTATCTAGTTCACGTTGATATACTTTTTTGGTGTAGTTTAATACTCTAGCTGGGGTGTTACGTTTTATTGTTACCTTCATCCACATACAGATGTCGTCTGCATACTGAGCCAAAACTGTGTCTTTAGATAGATTATTTGGTAAATCTGCTATTAATATATTAAACAAAATAGGTGAAATAACAGAGCCTTGAGGAAGACCCATGTGAAGTTTTCTGGGTTTGAATACGTGTTTCCAACTCTTACTTGTATGAATCGTTCTGATAAAAAATTCGCTATGTACTTGTACACGTTACCTAATATATTCCAATTTTTAAGTTTTTGTAAAAGTTTGTTATGCCATACTTGGTCATAAGCTTTTTTAACATCGAAAAAGGTTGCAAGAATATTTTTTCGCCTGGCAAACTGTTGCTTTACTTGTGTGGTTAGTTTTACCAGATGATCAATGGTAGATCGACCTTTTCGAAAGCCTGCTTGATTTATAGGTATAATGCCTTGTTTTTCACAGAAATGAACTAATCTATTCAAAACGATCTTTTCCATGAATTTACATGCATGAGATGTTAACGCAATAGGGCGATAGCTACTTTTATCTGTTCTAAGTTTTCCTTGTTTATGTATAGGAATAACAACTGAATGTTTCCAGATTCGAGGAATTTCACCAGTCGACCAACATTTTTGTATAAGTACATATAAAAATTGATGGCATTGTTTGGTAAATGCCTTAGCATTTCATTCGATATCCCGTCTAGTCCTACAGATGTTTTCTTTTTGCTAAGCTTGAAAATGTTTTCTTTAACTTCATCCAGTGTAATATCGGCATTTACATAACTGTTTCTTGTAGGCATACTGCTGTCATCATTTGTTGTGGATTTGTTTTTCTCTTGATTTTCTCTATATTGTCTACCTTTAGCTGATAAACCTGTAATTCTACTATGGTTTGCAAACATATCAGCAAATGCTTCTGCTTTTACCCCGTTACAAGGTAGATCTGAAGTTTCCAGTTTTATTGGACATTGTGGTAAATATATTCCATTTTTCATGTTTTCATTTTTTCCCATACTTTTTGCATATCTTTATGACTGTAAACTTCGTTAGCACAGAAAGATGACCAGTATTGTTTTTTCGCTTGTGCATTTATTCTGTTTGCTTTATTTTTGCCTGTTTAGACTCTAAATGATTAGGGGGGAGATTTGTCCTTTAAGTAAATATTAAACTTCATCCATTTTTCAGCTCTAGCCTTTTCACAGTCCTCGTTCCACCAGATATTACCAGAATGTTTATGAGACTTTTTTGATTTACATTTAGGGATAGACTCATTTGCTGCGTTCAGAACTGCATTTGCAAATAATGAATACAAATCATTAACGTCTTTATCATTTATGTTTTCAACATAAAATGTTGACAATAAATATGAAATTTTTCCCAGTTAGCAAGTTTGTATTTGTATTTTGGTATTTTATCCTCAGTTGGATCGGTTGATCTTATATTTGTTATCTCAAAACTGGTAATAATAGGGATATGATCACTATGTAGGTTATCATTTAGTGTACTCCACTCACAAATTGGTGCTAGATCTGGAGAAACAAGAGTTAAATCAATAGCAGATGCTCTATGATAAGGATTATCGGGAATGCGTGTTACTCGACCGTCATTCAGGAGATATAAGCTTGCATCACAATATTATCAATAAAACGATTTGCTTGTGATATTTTGACAATTCCTCTCCCAAAATGGGGCATGTGCATTGAAATCTCCCGTTACAAGAATTTTTGTACCTTTATCTGGTTGAAGTGTACGAATCCATTCTGTGTTTTCATTGTCTGGGCCTTTTGGTAAATACACAGATATGACAGTTAACAAGGTGTTATCAAATTGAACTGTTACAGCGCAAGATTGTATATTGGATATATCTGGCGGAACGGGGCTGGAACATAGAGTGTAATTCACCCCTTCATGAATATAAATTGCCGTACTAACTTTCCCGTTGGTATCTTCCTTTTGATAAATAGGAGGGTAATAGTAGTTATCTAACCTAGGCAATTTTCCTTCTTAACATTCAGAGATTGCAGACTTAAGATATCATATTGATGAAAGGCAAGATGTTGAACTAGATGATCAAGATTACTACTAATGGAACGACAGTTCCATTGAAAAAAAATTGAAATTATGTTTTTTTGCCATAGACTAGGTGAAAAGGTGATGAATACAATTATTGAGTAACAAATATAACGATTAGATAACTCAGTATTTTTCTAAAGAAAAGGAAGTCAAACTATCTATAACCAAGGAACAAAAGAAGAGAATCCAATAAGACACTAATGAAAGTAGATCCAAATCTAAAGCAAAATGTTCAGTGGTAACACAGCAGTGTTTGCGTAATGTCACATTCAAGCACATGGTGGAGTGGTTTACTCAAGTCAGTAGGGAGCCCAGTCCACCAAGCTGTAGTAAGGATTGAACCAGCTGTAGTGATGGTGGGCAGGGTAGTCTTGGTACCTGGGACGTGGTGGGGGTCGCGCTGATTTCTTGGGAGTCTCCCACAGCAGGTCCCTGACGTGGCGCCCGACGTTCCCTGCCAGCAGACTCGAGCCCCTCCGTGTCAGGTGGATGCCGTCTCGCAGGTGATGTGTCTTGATATTGTTGTTGTCTATAGTAGAAATATTCTCCAACCCGAACAACTCAGATGCTACAATGGCATTGAAAAGTTGTCGTTTGACTTCTAGGTTTTTGTCTGCGACGGTTGTGATTTTGCTAATCACAAACTTGGTTTTAGGGTGTTTCATTGCAACTGTCTTTAGGACTCGAACGAAGGATTCACTCACTTGTTTAGCCTCTGCTGACTTTAAGTCGTTGATACAGCTGTGTACAACCACAGCGTCGGGTGCTGGTCAGAAGCATCAAAGTCACGAGACCTATGTTCAACATCGCTCATGGTGGAGCTCCTTCTTTTGGTAGCATCGAAATAGTACGATCTGCCGAGTAGTTTCTCGTTTATGCCATTTGCGACTGAGTCATGAAGATCGCAACCTTTGGAAGACTGTCGTCTAGTTTTGTTTTCATTCTCTTGTTTTGGGTGTTCTTATTTCGGCAGTGTGTTTTGACGTCATTGGTTTTTTCGTGTTCATGGACTGGAGATTTTACGTCACTATTTACCTTTTTGTTCTTAGTGGATTTCACTTTTTCATTTTGTTTTATTTTCTGTAGCCCAGATTTTTGAGGCACAGCGAGCGGTTTAGTCTTGACAGCATTATTTGTACTGCTAGATTTTGCCACTTCGGCGTAAGTTGGGACTGCCAAAGAGCGGAATCGGTCTGAGTTGCCTGGGTCGTCATGGCAACACCTACTGGCTTCATGTTTTTAAGCATCATTGTTTGCATTTCTACGGCGTTCTCTAGCGATGCGATTCGGTTGTAGAGAGTTGTTAGTGCCGTTTTAATGTCGACTGCATCTATATTTCCAGTACCGACCTCATTTGATGTTTTATCTTGTTCAGGTCGTAGTCCGTGGAAGGATGCCTGAACAGCTGTTGGCGACGCAGACAACGGCGTGTCGACTCGCGGGTTGACTTGCATGGCCTTGTTTTCCCCGTGGCGATCCTTCCCCAGTAGTGTGGATGATCGCCACGGTCGCCGGGTGGTAACGTTCGGCGTCGCCAACCTTCTAATTATTCTAGACTTCATTATCCAGCCTGACTTGACGAAAAACTTTGCCACCGATGTTGTTTAGCTGCTGTATGTGTCCGCCATCTTGTCACGTCTCGTGTGTGTGTGTGTGTGTGTGTGCGTGTGCGTGTGTGTGTGCGCGCACATACGTGCGTGTGCGTGAATGCGTGCGTGCATCCGTGCGTACACGTGTGTGTGCGTGTGTATGGGGGTGGGGGTGGTGTAGACTGTGTGTGCTCTCGCTCGGCCAATAAACCTTTGCAGCAAACAGCTGTTGCTGAGGCCGGCCAGGGCGGGACATGTGGACGACGTGTGTTGTGTCAGGCACACCACTTACAACCCCTGCACAGTGACCCCTGCACAGCGCTGCATGGAACCAGCCTCGTCACTGTCGCCTACACTTTCCCATGGTCTGATAGAAAGTTGACCGAAAGAGAAATGACACGAGGACAAATGCTATGTTACAGAAACTGAATTAATTCCAAATCTCTCTCTCTCTCTCTCTCTCTCTCTCTCTCTCTCTTCTCTCTGTCTCTCTCTCTCTCTCTCCTCTTCTCTCTCTCTCTCTCTCTCGTCTCTGTCTCTCTCTCTCTCTTGTTTATGGACCTGGATCGACAGATTCGGTGTCTGCGCCACATGTGGCCACTACCACGTGGACGTAATGTCGTCGACTCTACAACCAGTGAAAACGGTGACACACACAACGCACCCTCTCTGTCCGCCTGCGTACAATCTCTCGGTCTAACCAGCTCAACGTTTATCAATTTGTTCAGTTTCTCGTCTTCTCTTTGTATGTACTTCTGTATGCATCTCTCAGCAGTCTGCCTGCGTTTTCTACGAGCTCACGGCCTTGGTTACTCTTTCTAATGGGGCATTAAAAACGTACCTTTTCAAGCTCCACCAATATTTGAATTTACTCTGCCTCGACATCCTCCTTTTCTGTTGGTTTGTACTTGCACTGAAATTCCTGGGGAGTGAAATGTGGTTGATATAGTACGGAGTGCTCGTGAAAGTATTTTTGTCGGAGATGGAACTTGCGGTGTGAATTTGTCCTTTTGTGCTCTTTTTATTCTGTTCATAGATGGTTGTGAAATCTTGTTCTTGAAGACATTTACTTACATTTTTCATTTATTGTTTTATGTAAAGCGGAAAGAGCTCCGTTTGCTATTGGGGATGTTGCGCTATGCAAGTATTCACTGTCATTAGTGTTGTTCACCTGTATGATCGTTGCAATGATGTTACAAACATAATCACATATACCAAGTCAACAGCAACAACAAAAACAAGACCTCGTCATAAGATATAATTACGTGCTAACAAAAGAAAAAAAGAAAAAAGACACAAAACTAGCTAGTAACACACGACAGCTGGATATTACAACATATACGTTCTCTGATTCCAGTATCACATGTCACCATTTTCGTTATGTGAGAATATACATTAACAACCATTTCAAAAGAGGTGGGGGGAAAAAGAGGGGGAGAGAAAATCAAAGAAACGAACAAAAAATATTTGAAGTAGAAAACGCGGCGGTACATCAAGAAAGAAAACAAACACTTGTCTTACACTAATCATATTATACACTTTTCTAAAAATTAAGACAACACAGCGCGCTCTCTCTCTCTCTCTCTCTCTCTCTCTCTCTTGCCCCTAATCCCCTTCACGCAATAGAGTTCATACTACCACCACCAGGGCCTTCCGTGCTGGTGACTTTCCCTTTCCTGTTCACAGCTTGACTGTTAGGTTATTTTTCTTCTTTCTCGGCTGTCGTTAGGTTATTTTTCTTCTTTCTCGGCTGTCGTTAGGTTATTTTTCTTCTTTCTCGGCTGTCGTCCGACCTTCTACCCGGCTGAACCTCACCCGTCTCTGTTCAGTTTGAAGGTCTTTTTTTCATTTTATTTCTTTCTTCTTTGTTTGTTTGTTCCAGTTCATATGATTGCTATTCTGCTGTTACGTTGCGAGTACGTTGTAAGACTGTCAACACTGTCCAGACTGAGAACGAACTGTCCATTGTTCAATGTGTCTACTTGTCAGCGAAGACTTTTTCAGCATCGTTAAGTATGTAGGTTACTCTTTTATGCACTTTTGTCAAATGGGGGCACACACACACACACACACACACACACACACACACACACAGTGGAATAGCTGACACCTTCAGCTCGGCTTAGATAAATCAGATTCATATGCTTCAGGAATCCCACAGTTCAACTGTTACGGTGCGAATTCGTATTCACAGTCAGGAACGCAGGCTAAATGTGTGTTGTGTTTGTGTTTGTTTTCTGTTTTCTTTTCGGCGCGGCGACCGCCCTGCGCGTGGGCGTGAACGCTTGAATAAAAGTGATGCTGAAAACCTTTCACCTCTTCCACTGAACAGGAACAAGGAAACAAGCCTCCATTGAAAGCACTGTGGTGGCGGTGCTCTACCTGAATGACACACGAAGTGAACACAAGCTCAGTGAGTTTTCAGCTGAAGATCGTCAATACCTGACGACACAGAGTGAGCAGAATTCCCACCACTCTAAATCATTAGGTAACTCACTCACTCTCTCTCTCTCTCTCTCTCTCTCTCTCTCCGCCCCCCCCCCCCCCATCCCTCCCTCCTCTGTGTGTGTGTGTGTGTGTGTGTGTGTGTGTGTGTGTGTGTGTGTGCGCGCGCGCCGTGTGTGTGTGTGTGTGTGTGTGTGTGTGTGTGGAGGGGGGGGGGGGTGTATGTGTGTGTGCATGCGTACGTGTGCATGTGTGTCTGTTTGTGCGTGTACGTGCGCTTGCACGCGCGCGCCTACGCGTACACGCGTGTGTGTGTGTGTGTGTGTGTGTGTGTGTGTGTGTGTGTGTGTGTGTGTGTGTGTGTGTGTGTGTGTCCACGCATGCGCACGGGCATTCTTGTGTATGTGTGTGTGTCTGTCTATATGTATGTATGTGTCTGAGTGTGCGTGCGTGTGTGTGTGCGAGTACATGCGTGTGTGTGTGTGTTGTGTGTGTGTGTGTGTGTGTGTGTGTGTGTGTGTGTGTGTGTGTGTACGTGTGTGTGTGAATGTAAACACAAATACAAAATTAAAGCAGGCAGCATTAAGTAACACCTAAAGTCGCTTCTAATCTTAGTGATGGATGGGATTCACGGTGATGAACCGTCAATGACGGTTGACAGTCGTGATGTTGATAGTGACGACAGTGGCGGCTTATTATGGGGCTGATAAACGACCTAGACATCCGCGTGGTACAACAGGACCTTGCACTAATGCCTTGTCACACCTCTCTTGCCCCACTCCCTTCATCGACAGGTCTTGGAGCTGGGCGTTATATTTCAGTACGCACAGTTTGAATCATAACCGTCAACTGCCGGGGACCAGTTGTTGTTGTTGTCGTACCCTGGCTAAAAGACTCCAGGGATCATCCAAACAGCCGAAGCACTTGAACACTATGGTACAAATGCATCAGCTGGGGATGAGAACATTACGTGTGTGACCGTTTTTGATTACGGGACCAGTGATCTGTGTGCCTTCTGTTCCGTCCAGTTAAAAAAAAAAAATACACACAGTAGGAGAGATCTAACCAAATAGTAAATGACGCGACACTCCCCTCCCCCCCCCCCCCCCCCCCCCCCTCTCTCTCTCTCTCTCCTCTGGAGGCGGACACCAGGCAGATGGACTACAGCTGGGGCGAATTAGAAAAGATTGCCCAGGACCGTGGTCGTTGGCGTGCAGTTGTTGATGGCATATGCTCTAGCAAAAGCAATGGGCCTAAGTAAGTAAGTAAAAAAAGTAATAGTTACAGGACTAGTGTGTCAATTACTCGTAGTTTTGTTTGTTTGTTTGTTTGTTGTTGTTGTTTTTGGTTGTTTTATTTTATTTTATTTTATTTTATTTTATTTTATTGGGGGGGGGGGGGGGGGGAGGGAAACCAAGTTTGTTTTTCATGCATCTCCTTGCTTGCCTGTTACCCTTGAGAAAGATTGTCCATCAACCAATAAGTAACTCAGTCAGTCTCTTTCAAAGGCTTTCTAAAATTCTGACCGCATGTATCGCATATAAACTCTGTGCGCGCGCGCGCGTGTGTGTGTGTGTGTGTGTGTGTGTGTGTGCGCGTGCGTGCGTGTACACTCTCATTGTTGGTGTTATGACACACATATTTTATGTAATGATAGCATTTGCGCATGGAAGTCTTCGCACCTTACTGGTGCATGTGGAAAATGGCTACAAAGATTGTCCATTAATAAATGATTCTCTTTGTCTCCGTCTGTCTGTCGGTCGGTCGCTCTCGCTCTCTCTCTCAACTTATTTGTACTGTAAACAAGTGGGGTAACTTTTGCTCCCATAAGAAAACCTAACACAGAGTAACTTTTATTCAAGACTGGCACAGCCTTTTTAAACTTGAATAAAGTCAGACAAATACATAGACGAACAATCTAATAGTGGGAAGAAAAAAAAGCGCAGGCCAACAACTGAACTGTCTTCATAGCAATGACTTGGCAAAGATTTGGACTTAATGAGGAGGGAGGGGGGAGTTTGAAGATGGAGAAACTTGGAATATGAAATTAAGAAAATATATTACAGATATGAAAACTTCACTAGCTGCATAAGGGAGCATCGCAATCCTTTTTGAAGGCAGATATATTAGTATTGCCTGCTCCGAGGCCTTTCGTTCGCTGGGTCGGAATTCATCAGGGAGACGCGGCTGGTTATGTCTGCTCTCCTGGCGTCAAATAGAGACACACCACAGTCCATAATACTGTGGTATTCTCACCACCAAGGGTGCAAAAAAGAATCCAATAGCACCCCCAAAGCAGCCAGTGAAGGGTAGTAAATGAAACCAAACGGAAGTGTGGGGAGGAAAAAAGTTGCTGAAAAACTAAAGACATTATGCAAATAGTACAAAATGTAGGGGGACAATCTTTGAACCTATGCTTGAGGATCCACCCAAAGATGCAAAGGAGATCAAAGACAAACACAGACTGACAGAAACAAATACAAATATCCTCAATTTAACCTAATCTACATCAATCTCTTTTCCTCTCCCTGCATCCCTCCCTCTCTCTCTCTCTCTCTCTCTCTCTGAAGTGGAGGTTGATAAGGGGAGAGGAGTGGTGGGTTGAGCTCGTTTGCCCCCCCCCCCCCCCCCCCCCCCTCCTCAATCCTTCTCCGTCAACCTTTTCTGTCCCCCTGACCAACACTTACCTTCTATCTATCCGTGTTGAAAAGTGTGTCGGATGGGGTCGTGCCATCACTATCTATCTGGGCTGATTTATTATGCAACCAAAATCCCGAGAATTGAGCTATAGATAGGTACGTAGTTGGTACAACCTGTAATCTCGAGTGCAGATTAAA
>CM031610.1:85212576-85440076 GCA_018398815.1 Conus ventricosus | reverse complement strand
ACATTTGTACATAACATAAAAAAGTCGGAACGAAATACTGACATTTTGAAACAACACACCCAGGGCATGTGATAATTCGGGGTGAATTAATATATCAGCAATGATTTTAAAACTGTGCCCGAGACTATTCCCATGTCAAATGGATTTTTCTACTCCCAGTTCTTATAGAACAGGGAGTACTTTAGAATGGGAACGAAGAAATGCTGTGTGTGTCCGTATTGATCAGTCTGAGGTATAACATTGGAATGTTTGAAATCATAATGGATATATTCAACCGACCTAGGTGATTTGATAGGTCTGTACTGCTTCAAGACGTTTTCTATCCCCTGACATTGTGATTCTCCAATGCATCCGTGTTCTTGTTCTGCATCATATATGTAAGAAGATGGAGGAAGGGAAGATGTTCGAAAGGGGATGGGGTGGGAGGGGGGGGGGGCTTCCCAATGGGTGTACAGGGGGCAGCATACAAAGGTATCTTCAACTTGTGTTCCTTTTCGCTTTCTTCAGTTTCAAATGTATTTGATCCAAAGTATTGTCAGTTACTTCTGGTAGAAGCATCGCTGTGTGCGTTCGTACTTCCCTCCTCTCTCTCTCTCTCTCTCTCTCTCTGTCAGCTTGCGCAACTTACGCCGCGTGTGTATGACTCTCAGGGCAGGACCACAGATCTAAATAAATCCTTCCGCGTTAGGCCTATAGTATTTCTCCTTGCCTTGAAGAAATTCAAGTCAATAACCCAAACACCGGCCGTTCGGCCAATCAGATTCGGGGGCAGGAGGGGCGGGGCGGGGGCTGTTGGATGGGTGGGCATCAGTTCAAACAAGTTTTCTTTTCGTTTCTTTTTTTCTTTTCTTTACGCGATGCGAACGAGGTCAATGCGTCTCAGAACAAACAATGGAGAAAACAAAAGTTTATGAATTTTTTAAGTGCACGGGACCTTTCTTCTCACGTGCAAAGGAAACGGTTCTGGTGGTGAGCGTGCAGACGAGAGAGAGAGAGAGAGAGAGAGAGGAGAGAGAGAGAGAGAGAGGAAATTTGGGGAGGGAGAGGTCTGAGATATTGAAGGGGTTTAAAACCAACAACCATACAAACTGTCGTCGTACGGTGAAAAGGAAAGGGGGGGGGGGGGGGGGGGGGGGGGGGGGGGGGAGAGACAAAGTCGATCAATACACACGAACTTGACGACAGTGTCGGGGTAGAGCAAGCCTTGAACACACGCCGATCGGAGGAGACAGGCTGTTTATTGGTTTATATATGGTACACACATCATTGCTACGACTTTACGTGTGTATGTGTACACACACACACGCGCGCGCGCGCGCGTCAGTTGTATATCCTGAAAAATGACAAAAAGACTATTTCAATGGCTACGCCCACCAAAAATGTTATTTGGCAGACATGGACAACGATGCAAGGAGCATGGGGTCAAAACTATACCGCTGGTGGAGCCAAAGACAGATCCCCCCGTAGGTCTCTTCACACATGACAGACTCCAAGGCAGGCACCTGGTGGACTCCACAGACCCTGGTGGACTTTATGGCAGGCCACTGTGGACTCCACAGACCTGATGGACTTTTTTGGCAGGCCACTGCTGGATCCACAGACCTGGTGGACTTTATGGCAGGCCACCTGCTGGATCCACAGACCTGGTGGACTTTATGGCAGGCCACCGTATTGGACTCCACAGCCCCTGGTGGACTTTATGGCAGGCCACCTGCTGGACTCACAGACCTGGTGGACTTTATGGCAGGCCACCTGGTGGACTCCACAGACCTGGTGGACTTTATGGCAGGCCACGTATTGGACTCCACAGACCCTGGTGGACTTTATGGCAGGCACCGTATTGCACTCCACAGGACCCTGGTGGACTTTATGGCAGGCCACCGTATTGGACTCCACAGACCTGGTGGACTTTATGGCAGGCCACGTATTGCACTCCACAGACCTGGTGGACTTTAGGGCAGGCCACTGTATTGGACTCCACAGACCCTGGTGGACTTTATGGCAGGCCACGTATTGGACTCACAGACCCTGGTGGACTTTATGGCAGGCACCGTATTGGACTCCACAGACCCTGGTGGACTTTATGGCAGGCCACGTATTGGATCCACAGACCCTGGTGGACTTTATGGAGGTCATTTGTTGGACTCCACAGACCCTGGTGGACTTTATGGCAGGCCACCGTATTGGACTCCACAGACCTGGTGGACTTTATGGCAGGCCACCGTATTATACTCCACAGACCTGGTGGACTTTATGGCAGGCCACCGTATTGGACTCCCACAGACCCTGGTGGACTTTATGGCAAGCCACGTATTGGACCCACAGACCCTGGTGGACTTTATGGGCAGGCCACCATATTGGACTCACAGACCCTGGTGGACTTTATGGCAGGCCACCGTATTGGACTCCACAGACCCTGGTGGACTTTATGGCAGGCCACCGTATTGGACTCCACAGACCCTGGTGGCTTTATGGCAGGCCACCGTATTGGACTCCACAGACCCTGGTGGACGTTATGGCAGGCATTTGCTGGACTCCACAGACCTTGTGGACTTTATGGCAGGCCATTCTGCTGGACTCCACAGACCTTGGTGGACTTTATGGCATGCATTCTGCTGGACTCCACAGGACATTGGTGGACTTTATGGCATGCCATTCTGCTGGACTCACAGACATTTGGTGGACTTTATGGCAGGTCATTCTGCTGGACTCACAGACCCTGGTGGACTTTATGGCATGCCATTCTGCTGGACTCCAAGACCTGGTGGACTTTATGGCAGGTCATTTGCTGGACTCCACAGACCTTGGTGGACTTTATGGCAGGTCATTCTGGCTGGACTCCACAGACCTTGGTGGACTTTATGGCATGCCATTCTGCTGGACTCCACGACCCTGGTGGACTTTATGGCAGGTCATTCTGCTGGACTCCACAGACCTGGTGGACTTTTTGGCATACCATTCTGCTGGACTCCACAGACCTGGTGGACTTTATGGCAGGTCATTCTGCTGGACTCACAGACCTTGGTGGACTTTATGGCATACCATTCTGCTGGACTCCACAGACCTGGTGGATTTTATGGCTATTTGTGGATCCTGGGACCCTGGTGGATTTTAGGGGGGGGGTCATTTGTGGACTCCTTTAGCCCTGGTGGACTTTATGGCTTTCCTTCTGGGGGACCCACAGATTGGTGGATTTATGGTGGTCTTTTGGTTGGACCCCAAGCCCGGGTTTGGTTTTTGGGCAGACTTGGTGGATTTTTGGCATGCCATTTTGCTGGATCCAAGACCTTGGGGGGATTTTATGGCACCCCCTTGGTGGCTTCATGCCTCCCATTCTGTTGAGCCCCAAGCCCTTGGGGGACTTTAGGGGCATGCCATTCGTGGACCCCACAGCCCTTGGGTTTGGATTTATGGCGCCTTGGTGGCCTTATGCCATGTCTTTTGGGGGGCTACAGCCCCTGGTGGCTTTAGGCAGATCGGTGGACTTTTTTGGCAGTTTGTGGACCCCAAGACCTGGTGGCGTTAGGGCGGATTTGGGGGGACTTTAGGGCTTTACCATTTGTTTGGACCCCCACAGACCTGGGGGTTTTTTTATGGGGGTTTCATTCTTTTGGGGACTAAAGACCCTGGTGGACTTTTTGGAGGTCATTTGTGGACCCCCGGCCCCCTGGGGTTTTATGGGGTTTTTGGGGGATCCATAGCCTGGGGGAAATTTAGGGCAGGTCATTTTTTGGGACCCCACAGACCCGGGGGGGCCTTTAGGGCACCCATTTGTTGGGACTCCACAGACCTGGTGGTTTAGGGAGGTATTTCCCGACCACAGCCTTGGTGGATTTAAAGGATCCCTTGGTTTTGACTTTTGGAGGTCATTGGGGGGTTTCCCCATGATGGGTAGATTGATTCATTTGTTGAAATGAATCCCTTTTAAAAGATTGAGGGTCACTCTCAATTTTAAAGTGGTTCGTTATGCCCAAATTAAAACCCAATGGGGACTTGTATCAAAGGGGGCGCGAACATGAAAAAATCAGGCCCCAGTTGACCCATTTATATAAAGTTAAAACGATTTTGCTTGCTGGTTTCATTTTTGCACCCGTTTCTTTAAAAAATGTTGTTTGTTCTTTTGTTTTGGGGGGGATCATTTTTTTTCTTTTCCCTTTGACAAATGAAAGATTCCATCAAATTCATCCCCACATTTTTTAATGGAACATGGGCCCAAAGTCTGGCGAAGGTCAAAAAACTTGAGGGTCCATTCTAAAGGGCATTCTTTCTCCATAATGATGTTCTTGCGATGTTGAAAAAGAAAGGGAATTATTGTTGTTTTAGGGGAAACCCGAAATGACCCTTAATCGGGGGGTGTCACGGCTTTTTGAAGTCAACCCCAAAGTAATGTGTAACACACAACACGAAACAAACAAACAAAAAAGAGGGGCCCCCCAAAAGAGCTTTGAGACCTTCAACAGACACAAAATTTCAACGGAAAATGTTCAATTGTCCGCCCCCCAAAAGGGTACGGGAAAATGGCCCGTTCTCTTTTCTGTGTGGTTTTAAAAGCGGGGCCAATGGGACTGTTGCCAATAAATGTGTTGCCCAACCCCAAAGGCCACCCCCTTTCGTAATTTTTTGTGGGGGAAAAAATGCAGCTAAAAATTCCTGTTTTATGATTAAGGAAAAGTTTTTTTAAACCCCCCCCCCCCGGAAAAGAAAAAAAGGGGGGAAGGTTGTAAGAAAAAGGGAAAACGGGAAATTAAAAAAATTTGGGGGGGTTAGATATAAATCTAAAATCGTTCTAAATTTGTTTAAAAGGGGAAATTTTAACAAATGAGGAATTAGATCAAAAATTTTAAAACGTTTTTTTAAAATTTGTTTAAAAGGGAATAAACAAATGAAGGCGTTAGAAAATTTAAATTTAAAAATCGTTTTAAAAATTTTGTTTAAAAGGGGGAAAATAAAAAATTTGGGGCGTTAGATTTAAATCAAAAAATTGTTTTCTAATTTGTTTCAAACGGGAATAAGCAAATAAAAGGTTTTTTGATAAAAAAATTAAAAATCGTTTTTCTAATTTGTTTAAAAAAGGGAAAAAGGTTAAGGCGTTAGATAAAAAATTAAAATGTTTTTAAATTTTGTTTCAAACAGGAAAAATAAAAGAATAAAGGGTTAGATAATATATCTAAAATCATTTTGATTTTTTTTCAAAAGGAATAAACGAATGAAGGCGTTGAAAATAAATCTAAAATGTTTTTAAATTTTGTTTCAAACGGGAAAAAACAAAGAGGCGTCAATATACATCAAAAATGGGTCTTTAATTTTTTTGTCCCTGTTTTTTTTGGGGGGGCGGATCCCAAAGAATCTTTTCAAAAATTTGTTTAAATTTTTTCTTCCGGCAGTAGCTCCTTTGAAAAAAAATATAAAAATTGTCCCTAGCAGCATGGGGGTGAAATCGTGGGCCCAATAGAGTTTAATTTGTCCGTTTACATGGGGAAGCCCCCAAAAGGCCCCATAAAGGGACATGTTTAACTCATGCTGGCCCCTTTTAAATTTGCGAACCCCCAAAAGGCCCATGAAGGGGACATGCAAAATCTTTGCTGGCCCCTTTACACGGGAAAAGTCAAAGGCCCACTGAAGGGAGGGGCTAATATGGGGGGTCTTTACATGCGAACCCTAAAAGGCCCCTGAAGGGCGGGGCAAAACTCATGCTGGCCCCTTTTAAACCGGCCAAAAGGCCCAAAGGGGGACATGAAAACCCCTGGGGCCCCTTTAAAAGCGAACCCCAAAGGCCCATAAAGGGATTTTGCTAACTATGCTGGCCCCTTTTGTAAAAAGGGGGGGGCCTGTTGGAGTGGAACAAGCACCTTTTAAAAGTGATTTTGGCGCAGTGTGTACTCTTCCGGGGGCCCCCCACTGATGACCCCTATCGATGGTTTCCTTATGGAAATACCCTGTTGGGGGTGTGAAAAACCCCCCTCAATGTGGGGTTTTGCACAGAAAGTTTGGAATGAGAAGTTGGGGGTGACGGGCCCGGTTTAAAAGGGGAAAAAGGGAAATTTATGAAAAGATTGCCCAAAAATACCCTTTAAAGTTTTGCGTGCCGGGGTGTGTGTTGTGTGCTGCAGTGTGCGTGGTGGGGTGTTTTGGGGGATGCTGAAATGTGTGTAAGATAAGATAATGTTGCTTATGCCCAGCCAATTTTCTTTTCTTAAAAAAGTAATGGCATTGTGTGTGTGTGTGTGTGTTTTTGTGTGTGCCCAAAAAGGGTTGGGTTTTGGGCATTCCACATTTTCAAAAACAATTATGAAAAAACTAAAAATACTATAATATTTTAAAATTGAGCTTCATATATTTTCCATGAGAGCAATAAATTTTCATTTAAAAAGGATAAAGAGAAATTTTCTAAAAATATTTTACCCTTTCAAAATGGGTTTTTAAAGTTTTTGGCGTTTCGTTGGTCGTTTGCCAGTTGTAGAAAGGGAAAAGAACTGTTATCAAGCAGTGTTTTCGGTGAAATTTGGGAGACCGATGAGACGTTCATTTGGCACAAACCATACTACGAATTGGATCTGGGCGATGCATTTTTCCAGTCAGTAAAAATACGGGAAAGTTTAAAGAAAATTTTGGTGAAAATAAAAAAAAGAAGAGGACACCCCTGAATTTTGGAGTGGGGTTGGGGTTTAAAGAGTGACCTAATTCCCTTTACTTTAAGGATGTTGCCGGGTGCCCTTTTTTGTTCCCCAAAAATTTTTTAGTTACTTTTATCTTGGGGGTGGGAAAAATTTAGGATAGATGTGGGGGGTGGGGGTAATTTGGTTTGGATGAAAAAATTTTTTATTCCCTCTTTTAACTCATTCCCCCCAGCCGTTTCTAAAAAAAAATGTATTGTTTTTACGTTTTTGCCAAAAGTGTAATTCA
Organism: Conus ventricosus; assembly: GCA_018398815.1. Classification (NCBI taxonomy): domain Eukaryota; kingdom Metazoa; phylum Mollusca; class Gastropoda; order Neogastropoda; family Conidae; genus Conus; species Conus ventricosus. Next base: position 85,433,173 of record CM031610.1, on the reverse strand, counting down.
GTTTGGGTTTGTTAAGCATGTTTTAAAACCCCTTTCCCTTTTGAACCCAAAATCAAAAAATTTTTTGTGTTTTTTTTTTTTTTGATGAAATTTTGGGCCATGGATTTACCCCCAATTTTAAGATTTGGGGAAGATTTTAAAAAAAGAAAATTTAAGAAAAAATTTTGGGAAGGTTGGCGTAAGCCGGTTTAAAAAAATTAAAAAAATTTAAATTTATTTTTATGAATTCCTTACACCCAAAAAAAACTCAGTAAATTTTTTTCCCCGTGAAACGCAATTGAACCCAAAGCAGTCTGCCCTTTTTTTTTCATCTTGTGCCATGTATAAAAACACCCCAAAAATGTTTTGTTGTACGTTTTTGGAAAAAGCTGTAATTAGTTTGATTGGTATGCAAGGTTTTTAAAGCCCTTTCCCTTAAAGAACCCAAAACCCCAAAAAATTTTTTTTTTTTTTTAAGATGGGAAATTTTAAAAAAAGATTTATACACCACAAAAAATACTAATATATATATATATATATTATTTATAAAAATGTGTGTGGAAACGCAATGGTGTGTGTAAGTATGGTGTGTTGTTGGGGGGTGGGTGTGTGTGGTTTTGGGGGGGGGAGAGGGAAATTTCAGGAAAAACTTGTTTAATATTTTACTTTACTTTTCCCCCTTTTCCCGTTTAAAAAAAATTTTGTCATTAAATGATTATAAAAAACACCCCTCCCGCCCTGAGTGAGAAAGAAACTTTAACGCCCAAAAGAGGGAAAGTGGGGGGAGAGAAAGAAAACCAACCCAAAAAAAAAAAAACAAACAGGTTTTCGCCTTGAAAGCCCAGAAACTGGGAAAGGTTTTATTGTTGTTTGTGTGTTTTGTCAGGAAAAAAAGGGTTTTATACATGAACCATAAAATTTAGGGTTTAGTATGCAGTGGATCCCCTGTAACGGGAGGGAAAAGTATTTTATCATCATTCCCCTTGTTGGGGTCTCTAAAATCCCTAAAAAAGTTATACAAAATTTTCCCTCGTTTTTTTTGTTGTTGTTTTTTTTCCCTTTTTTTCGTACCCAAGGAACAGAAAAATGGAAGAGTAAATTAATCTGGGAGAAGTTTTGTGCAGGCCCTCTTTGGGGGTTATTAGTTGGAAAAGAAAATAAAAGGAGGAGAAAGGTTTTGAAGTGTCAAATGAAGTTTAAATGATAACCAAAATTTCTGTTTCCTTTCCCAAAAAAAAAAAAAAAAACGGGAAAAAAAAAAGGAAAAAGAGGACTGAGGGGGGGGTCCTAACGGGTTTTTGTGTGCTTTTTAAAACCCAAAAAAAATATTTCTTGATGACCCAGGGCCGCCAAACTGTTGAGTTCCGTATGAGAAGTGCTGATGGAATTGTGACCATCTTTTTCTTTTCCCCCCCCCCCCCCCCCCCCCCCCCCCCCCCCCCCCCCCCCCCCCCCCCCCCCCCCCCCCCCCCCCCCCCCCCCCCCCCCCCCCTTTGCGTGTTGTGAAAGGCTTGTAACAGGGAACCTATCAAGCTCTGTTAAAGGACATCAAAACATCTGGAAGGAAGTAAGATGAGATGGAAGAAGAGAAAAGGACAGCAAGATCCTGGGATAGGGACTGAAGAAGAGAGACAGACTGGATGAAGGAAAGCAAAGAATGGGGAGATAGAACAGAGAAAATGCAGACTAAGATGAGAAAAAGTGTGCACATGTCATACATGCATATAAACGCACTGATATGTATGCGCGGACACACACACACACACATATCTGCGTGCTAACTGATACAGCTTCTTGTAAACAGCCATCAGGATAACGCCCAGTCATGTCACTTCTTCATTGTTTAAAAAAAAAAAAAATTCCACAAGTTTCAACTGTAACACTGCCAGAAAGGCCAAGAATGGCAGATGAAAATCAAGGACACCAACAATGGTTTGCCTAAAACACTTGACAGCCGCTGAATGGCAGATGAAAACCAAGGACACCAACAATGGTTTGCCTAAACACTAACAGCCGCTGAATGGCAGGAGAAAACCAAGGACACCAACAACAATGGTTTGCCTAAACACTGACAGCCGCTACACAAACACTGAAGCCGAACTATTACTAGCTCTTTGAACACTGCATTCCAGCGCCAATGGCCTTTGACACATGGCAAACTCAGTTAGCTGAACTACTTCATACAACAAAGTAACAGCCGACTGGATAATTCTCCCTATACCAGTCACCATACTTATTAAAAAATCTTAAAAAGCAGTCAGTAACACAGAAAAAAAAAAAAAAAACGCACATACAGACTAACAGTGATAACATGGACCCCCCCCCCCCCCCCTCCCCCTCCAAAGTAAAGAATATCATCAGTTGGTACTGCGAGGACTCCATGACAGAAGCAACAGGAACAACATAACCAGCATGGCCTCCAGTCATCTGGCTCACAGACACTACGACACAGGCCACAACACATGGATGGAAGGGAAAGAAGACAGATGCTCTGAAGGCGCTCTCAGGTTAATTCAAAACCAGCGAGCCTAAAAAAAAAAAGGTTCCAGGCCAAAAGTGGTTCAGATTTGATTCTATGGTGTCTTTTACACAGTGTTTATACACCAGTAACAATTGCAAAAACAATAGGCATATTTCTCGGAGAGAACAAATATGAATATTGATAGCTGACAGAAATGTGCCAATCTGATTCAGTATTCAATACACCCAAGCATGTTTTCTTGCAGAGCTTTAGCAATTCCGAAAACAGATATGTAAAGACAGAGTCGCTCTCCCATACATCTTCATTCTGATTGGTGTTTAAAGCCCAGCCAACAGCAAAGGACCTTCACAGTTGACACCAGTCAACAAAGGAACACACCAAAAGCAAACCGCACCAAAAACCAAAGACAGCCATGTCGAATCTGCCAAAACACCAAACCAAAAATCATGGAAAACTGTCATCACAGATTTTGAGAATATTGTACACTGTTCACTTGTAGTGGAAAAATATCTGAATTCTTCTTTTTAAACATAATTATTCTCTCTCCATCATTTTCGTGCACGAAAATAAATAAAACCACAATTCCCACGGGTAATTTTACCAATCTTGAAATATTCAGCATCACCACATCACAATATTCAACATCCTTTACTATGTCTTGTCCCTTTAACCGAGATTTCCTTATAACAAATTTGAACAGAACAAAAACACTGACTGGTTAAGGAAATACTGGACATAATAACCATGAAAATTATAAGAGAAACCTAAACATCCCTACCCCCTACACACACGCACCTACCAGTTGTAAGAGATCTTCAGACTATTTTAAACAAAACAAAAGAAAAAGAAAACATTACAAAATGTGAGAATTAATCAAAAATTAAAAATCACAGTGAAGTTTTACAAATCAATAAATGAATAATAATAATGATGACACAGAGTTCAATAATTTTCTCTCTGTAGTGTCTTCTAACATACACACAACTCAAGCTTCAACGTGGTTTTAGAGCAAGTGGTTCAAAATTTTTCAATACATTATAATGGAATGAATCTTGCCTCGTCTCAAAGTACAAACCAACCAAATTTGTCATGGATAAAGTAAACAGAGACCATAAATATTAAGCACATAAACAGATTTTTTTTCAATTCAACCAGTTCAGTAAATGTTAAAATGCTACACGCACATTTTATCAATGTTTTTCGCGCCGATCGAAAATACCCTAAGTCTTCCAAAGATGTACTTCAGCGCATACTTATAACTGACTGAGTACCTACCATACCTATACATGCATTTAATCTCCATGCCTGAAACCCTTAATATGTTCGTGACCGTCTACTTTGTCTTGAATCTGAGGCGGGGGGGGGGGGGGGGGGGGGGGGGGGGGATTGAATGTGTGCAATATTTGTCGTTTCATACAAGTTTGTTTTTCACATAGATCACCCTATTCTTTGGCAATGCAAAGCAAACTGTAGTTTTGGAGATGTCATGATCTATTTCCATGCTCCAAGATTCTCAACACCATGTTCTATTTGACAATGCAAAGCAAACTGTATTTTTGGAGATGTCATGATTTATTTCCATACTCCAAGATTCTCTACACCATGTTCTATTTGGCAATGCAAAGCAAACTGTATTTTTGGAGATGTCATGATTTATTTCCATACTCCCAGATTCTCTACAACATGTTCTATTTGGCAATGCAAAGCAAACTGTATTTTTGGAGATGTCATGATTCCATACTCCCAGATTCCTGTTCTGTTGAACAGAGGAGTACTGACCAAATGGCCTCAGATCTAAATTTGTTCTTTAGTTCTATTCAGGGTTAAAGGTCAACAGCCAACTACAGTCATAGGGCAGACAGGGATAACCAACCCAGGAGGAGAGGGCAGGGAGTGGAAGGGGGATGCAGGGGTGGTGAAGGCTGCAGGGACCTATACACAACACCACCAGAATGACAACACAATCTTACTTTCCTGAAAGATGCTGTGTAACAAATTATCTCCCTTGCTGATGCACAATTTTGTTCCTTTTCTTTCTAAATCTTACTTTAAGCCTCTCAAATGCAGATGCAATAGCTGATTGTTATATATAAACAGAAAGTGCAAAATATATGAACTTTGCAGTTAGTGCACTGGACCATGTTGCTAATATCAAAACACAATTTTGATATTTTAAACAAGTAATTTTTCCTGCCCGACATGAAAATAACTTTTTAAAAAAATTGTCCTGTAATTTGCTTTTCCATATTGTCTTGCGGAACTACTAATAATCTTTTAAAAATTCGTTTCAATTTCGCCTTCAGTCCCCTCACTTTGAAGCTGACATGAATTGTAAACCTAAGCTATTTCCACCCAAAAAAAAGTATCTTTACTAAAAAAAATTTTTTTTAAAGCGACTGCATTCATTACATCGTAGTAGAAAAACAGCAGAATTCTTTTTGTTTTCGACTTCTGACACTGCTGCCAGCACCACTGCCTTAGGTATGGCATCTGCACAGCACGTCGAGGAAAAGATGGGTATGGGGAACGGCAATCCTTCTGTCGGGCCCCAGCTTTCTTTGCATCAGCAACAACCGACCGTGAAGTTAAACAAAGCCAAACAGGCACCCCCTGACAACGCCAATCAAACTGAAGTTAAAACGCAACAACTTCATTTCATCATAAAGGTAATGTGTATCCCCATCAAAATCATCAGTTTTCTCAAAAGTGGCCTTTTTGTACTATATTGCATTTCTACCAATTGATCAAAGCAGAACAAGTGAGTTGACACGGTAAACTATATTTTTGCAACAGCTGTGAACAAACGTTCTTGTTTATCACATACGGGTATCCATTTTGATTCCTTATTTTTTTTAAAAAGCAACAAACAAAAATCAGAAAGTCTACAGAATTACAGTAGAGATACTAATCAAACTTTAAATCTTCATCAGCCAGTGGTGTTAGTCTTTCATATGTGAAAGCTTGCGATCAAGTTGAAATCATGCAATTTCAAGAGGTAATTGCTCCTCTTCTGACGTCGATCCAACCAAGTTTACCTTTGATGGATTTCACATGAACTTAATCCAGTTGAGCTTGTCCCTGTCATTCAGACAGTAGTCTGACATAGAGAGAGTTGCACACTGAAGTGAAATGGTTCCTTGCAGAATGTGCAGACATTCCATTTTAGTTTCCACTGACTTTCAGCCTCAACCTGACAGGTTGTTCCAAATGACAGTGGTGGTGTGGGACATGATGACACTGTGGATGGCCGCTCTAGGCTGGGCTCGTCACTTGGTTTAAGTAGTTGGCAGACAGGGGAGAGGGAGGTGCACTGATCAGGAAGCATTTCCACGCAACTTGCACATGTAGGGGGGAACAAAACGATACAGATGGCAGGAACTTAATTTCAACTTCTCCAATAAACTATCTTTTGTTCTAAACATGTTCGCCAGAAAAGAAGAGATCAAAATACAGACTGGCTCAAGCCGCTCACAAGTGCTCCAAACAAAACATCAGCACGGCTCTGGCTCCTTCCTAAAACCTGGAGATCTCTTTGTCCAGACCGACCGGCAGGCAGGTCCACAGGAGGACAGATCTATCTAGTTCTTCCTAAAAGGATCTGAAGTAATGGATAACCCTTTAAGTGGCATCTGTCATCTCCCCTCGCCTCTTAACGCACCTCACACGGACATATACACATCAATGTTGTCCAGACACACTCGCACGCACATCCATACACACATTCACAAATGCACACGAGCCCCAGCGACCAGATCCTAATGCTGTCCGTCTACAGTCATGAGAAGAGGGACGAGACAACGCTCCAGCAGTGGCAAGGTTCCAGACAGCGGCCACAGAGTGGTGAACACATGACGCGCAGCAGACTATGGGACTGAAGTGACGATGACATGAGCCACCATCCGTGCTGGGGACTGTTGGGATGATGCACACAATAGCCATCGATGAAAGACCATGGACTGGGTCGGTCGGATGAAACGACAGGCCCACGGCACGCACACATGGACTGCACAATTGCTGGTAAACTAGACTGATAATCAGACCTAGACTGATGATCACACCAACACAATATTTCTTCAATTAAATCAAAAATCATTTTGGTGACTGGACAGCAGCGTTTGTGTGACATTACCCTGTGCAATGCTTCCATGTTTGATAAAAAATTTTAACAAACCATCCCATAATTATCTTTTTAAATCAGTGAGTGAATCTTTGACAGGAAATAGATAAACCATTCTAACATAAGCAATTAAAAACTATTCCGTTGTGGGCAGGCCCATATCCCTCGTGGATCCAGTTTTTAAAAAAAAACCCTCTCTGAATCTGAAACACATCAAGAACATCAAACCTATTCTAAAAAAACATACTTTGATGCCAAAAGAACATGTCACTCTGGGCGAGATTCATACTCTCTTGGAGGTTTGGACAATGGGAGAGTCATATCTGTCTGTCCAACCATTTCCATGAATTAACAAAAAAGCACTGTCAATCTATGTCCTGACTTTGCCTTAGGTAAGTTCTGGAAATGCACAAAGTTCAAACGAGATTTCATTGTCGTTTTCAACACTTCATAATGTTCTTTAAACAGGCAATTTCATTGATAGCCCTCTAATATTTCCTGCATCCCTACTGCCACCTGAATGATATGGAACTCTTCCAAGTGACCAAGACGTTCAGGAGAAATTATCTTCATAGCAACCTCAATGTAAAGAACAGAATCACATTGAAAAAATTAAATGAAATAAAGAAAAAGAAACCCTTAACAACTACAACAAACACACCTTTTCTGGTTTGTTGAGTTACTGTTTAAATTTTGTACTTTTCTTCTGAAATCATGGTTTTTTCCTACTCAACAAATATCCAACTTATTTTCCAAATAGTTTAAAGTAACAAATATCCAACTAATTTTCCAAATAGTTAAAAGTCCAAAAGCTAGTAACACTGTAGGCATCATTAAAGGACAGTTTAATCAACCAACCTTACTTTTTACCAGACAGCTTCATTGACAAAAAAAAAAAAAAAAGGGGGGGGGGGGGGGGGAGACAGAAATGTGAAAAAACTACACTGACCGATTAAACTATTCGTTTTTGAAAAATGCCCCAAAATCAGATCAACCAATTTCTAGGAAAAGTGAACAGATGAATAAATATTCAATTCTCACATATTTCTATCTCTTCTTCTCAGTTTTTTCCCCACCCAAATCAGAATTATTTCACAATAAAGAACACTAAACACTCAGCGTTTCCTAGATTCTTTTATACACACACTTGTCTTCGTCATTTTTGTCACACAAAAAAAGAAAAAAATTCTTTAACGGGAACAAAAATCCAGATTTAATTCCTGTGCCATTTATTCAAGGCAAGATCAGAAGGTGCATATATGGGTATCATCTTTGGCAAACATCTCCTATATTCACTTAACAACAAGAAATCCTGTGATACTTTTTTCCCCCATGAAATACAAACCACTTCTTTATCTGGACTGAATCGAACATTTGTTTTCATGTGTGGAGAAATACCCAAAGCGGTGATACGAAGTCCCTCTGAGGGCTCCTTGTCTGAAGTAGCCAGATACAGCAGCACATTGTGATCAGATGTTCCCAGAAGAACACGGCACAGTGGACAGATGTCATCCGAAAACCGTAAGGATGCTGGTTATCTTACACACGCTGCAGCTGTCATGGAGAGTGGAGGTGGGGGGGGGGAGAGGATGGAGCAGGACCAGAAAGCATTGGGGAGGGGTGGGGGCAGTCTAGATGGCAGTCTTGGGGGTGTAGTCGGAGGCGTTGGGGTTGAGGTCTGAGGCACCACCAAGTCCTCCTGACAAAAGCTGGCAGCAGAAAAGAGCGGGGAAGAGTTGCGGTCGGTGGCCAGGGTCTGGTAGGAGGACGTGGTGCTGGGGATGAGGGCCATCACCTCCGCTATCTTGGACTTCAGCTCCGTTATCTCCCCTTCCTTCTCCCGAATTGAGTCTGCACACATCACACCCCACCGCCCAAGGCTTCAGACTTGGACAAAATAAACAAAAAACAAAAAAAAAACAGTCAATGCTTCAAAATATTTTCACACATTCTCCCCAAAACTTTCAGACTAGGACAAACAAGGAAAACAGTAAATGCTTCAAAACAGTCTGCAAACATTACCCCCAAAAGCCTGAGACTCAGACAAAACAAAACAAAACAAAAACAAAAACCCAGCACCAACAGCAACAACAAAAAAAACGTCAATGCTTCGAAGTAGGCTGTCAACATTATCCCCTAAAGCTTGAGACTCGGACGAACAAGGAAAATGCTCAATGCTTCAAAATCGTCAGCAAACATTACCCCCTAAAGGTTGAGATTCAGACAAACAGTCAATGCTTCGTAACAGTGTGCACACATCATCCCCCAAAGGCTGAGACTCGCACAAAAGAACAGTCAATGTTTCAAAATAGTCTGCAAATATTATTTCCCAAAGGTCGAGACTGAGACAAAGAAAACTTTCATTGCTTCAAAATACTATCAATCATCCACCAGCAATTATGACCAAAACAACTTTGAAATCTCACCAAATGTTAAGGACTTAATACACCAAAGCAGTGGAGAAAAGTGTTTCTGTCCATCATTGTTTGTTTACCATGGTTCTTCTTTCCACAGTCACAATTTTTTTCGTTTTTGTTTTTCCACATTAAAATGCAGTCACATTATATGAGAAGCACTCATTCTTTATCTCTGGGATCCTTTTTCTTCTCTGTTTTTCTGTCTAAAATCTGTTATTTGTTTATTTCATATTTTATAACACACCCAAATCTAAAATCTTTTGTTCTTTTTTATCTCCTGTCATGACACGTTTTTTCTGTCACTCGACCATTAATCAAGTTCAAGACCAACCTTTCATTCCTGCATTTTACAATTATCAGACAACAGACCTATTTACCCTAAAAACTACTTTCGGTGTACTTTTTCACCAAAATGAGCGCATTTTCTACAAAGAGTGTATACAAAATTCCAAACTTCAGTAAAAGTGCAAGGGAGAGGGGATGGTCCATTCTGTTAGCATCTGCCATCATATTGCGGACACTTCTCGTCTAAGGTAATCACCTAATCTTGCACTGACTACAGTAAAACATGTTCTTTCCGATACAAATTACTTTCAAACCTGTTTCATCAGCATGCTCTGGCACATGCTCATGCTCTCTCGCCTGTTTCTGGACATTTCAGAGCATGTTATCAAGAAACAGACACTGCAAAACGCAATTTCGCGCTCAAAAGTTAGCACGAGTTGTCGCTTTTTGGTCAAAGCCTCCACCGCAGTTACCTTCCGCAAGTTCAGTCAACACTCAGGAACTTCGTCTCCAGAAATTTTTTGACGTATTTCTTTTCAGTTCATCTTTTTTGTCGTCTTTTCACCAAACACATGTACAAAGCACGGCAAAACTGTATGGGAAAACTGGTGTGAGACATGGAACAAGCAGAACACAGCATGGTACTGACTCTGAAGGACTTTGATGACCCTGCGCTCCTCCCCAGGGCGGAGAAGAGGTCCTGCTTGAAGCGCGTCTCTGCCGACAGGCTGTTCTCCAGCTCCACGTTCTTGTCCTGCATGTCTGACAGCGCCTTCAGTAACACCTCCGCCTCCTTCTGGGCGTCTTTGTACTGACGTAAGGACTGCACCAACACACACACATACACATGCAGACACACAAACATACCCACACACACACATACATGCATACACACAAACATACCCACACACACACATGCATACACACAAACATACCCACACACACACATGCATACACACCAACACACACACACACATACATGCATACACACAAAATACCCACACACACACACATGCATACACACAAACATACCCACCACACACATGCATACACACCAACACACACACACATACATGCATACACACAAACATACCCACACACACACATGCATCCACACACACACATATGCACACAACACACACATGACCGGGCATAACACAGAATACTAAATTAAAACTTAGTCACAACAGATTTCAAAGAAGCCATTCTCTAGCATGTTGGTTTTATGTGTTTGCCTTCAAAAGCAATCACACCCCCTCACATAGGACAAATATGCAAGTAAAAGAATTACACTTCATGGCATCTCAACCACAAACAAACAAATAAAAAAAAAGATCATACAATCAATACGGAAGACAGGAAAATACACAATGAACACGAAGACAGGAAAAATCACAATGAACACGTAAGACAGGGAAATACACAATGAATGGAGAAGACAGGGAAAAAAACACAATGAACAGGGAGGACATGGAAATACACAAAGAACAGGAAAGACAGGGGGAAACACAAAGAACAGGGAAGACAGGGAAATACACAAAGAACAGGGAAACACACAAAGAACGGGAAGAAGGGAAATACACAATGAACAGGGAAAGACATAAAAAACAGGGAAAACAGGAAAGACAGAAATGAACAGAGAAGACAGGGAAAAATACAATGAACAGGAAAGACAGGGAAATAACACATGAACAGGGAAGACAGGGGAAATACACAATGAACAGGAAGACAGGGAAAAACACAATGAACAGGGAAGACAGGGAAATACACAATGAACAGGGAAGACAGGGAAATACATAATGAACAGGGAAGACAGGGAAAAACACAATGAACAGGGAAGACAGGGAAATACACAATGAACAGGGAAGACAGGGAAAGACACAATGAACAGGGAAGACAGGGAAAGACACAATGAACAGGGAAGACAGGGAAAGACACAATGAACAGGGAAGACAGGGAAAGACACATGAACAGGGAAAAGACACAAATTAACAGGGAAGACAGGGAAAGACACAATGAACAGGGAAGACAGGGAAAGACACATGAACAGGGAAGACAGGGAAAGACACAATGAACAGGGAAATACACAAATGAACAGGGAAGACAGGGAAAGACATAATGAACAGGGAAGACAGGGAAAGACACAATGAACAGGGAAAGACACAATGAACAGGGAAGACAGGGAAAGACACAATGAACAGGGAAATACACAAATGAACAGGGAAAGACACAATGAACAGGGAAGACACAATGAACAGGAAAGACAGGGAAAAACAATGAACAGGGAAATACACAATGAACAGGGAAGACAGGGAAAGACACAATAAACAGGGAAGACAGGGAAAGACACAATGAACAGGGAAGACAGGGAAAGACACGATGAACAGGAAGACAGGGAAAGACACAATGAACAGGGAAGACAGGGAAAACAAATGAACAGGGAAAGACAGGGAAAGACACAATGAACGGGAAAGACACAAATGAACAGGGAAGACAGGGAAAGACACAAATGAACAGGGAAGACAGGGAAAGACACAATGAACAGGGAAAGACCACAATGAACAGGGACGACAGGGAAAGACACAATGAACAGGGACGACAGGGAAAGACACAATGAACAGGGAAGACACAATGAACAGGGAAGACAGGGAAAGACACAATGAACAGGGAAAGACACAATGAACAGGGACGACAGGGAAAGACACAATGAACAGGGAAAGACACAATGAACAGGGAAGACAGGGAAAGACACAATGAACAGGGAAAGACACAATGAACAGGGAAGACAGGGAAAGACGCAATGAACAGGGAACACACAATGAGGTTCTCTCACCTGTGCTTCTCGATCTAACAGCCGATACTGCTCTTCCCGAATCTTGAGATCTCGGCGGAGCTGCTTAGTATCATTTTCAAGCTCTCTCGCCTTGATTTGCAACTGTCTGTGCACTCCATTCTGTGAATCAGCACAACATCTATTAAGTATCAAGCCCATTAATCATGAAATCCTAGGGGCAAGAACTAATGCATTGACAGAAACGAGTCACTCAAATTTTGTACGTATTTCAAAACCCAATTTCCTTCTCTCTCAACAACAATAAAATCAGAAATCCTTTAAAAGTGGTCTTTGACATGAGGAAGCTTTGTTGGGAGGAAGGACACAGTGAAAAATGAAAGAGAGAGAAGACAGATCCAGAAAAACCAGTTTTTCACCTTTTAACTTCCACTACACCCGTTAGAGGGGTCAGTCTATTTTCCATTTGCCACGGCTGTTCAGAGAAGCCACTTAGTTCTGAGAGGCAGGGGAGTTTACAGCTCTCCCACAGCTGCAGAGGCCAAGCCGTGAATGCAGGTCAAGGAAAGGGGCGTTTTCTGCAGGCTGCTCCCCACCAGCCAGCTAACCGTGCTGTACTCGACCAACTGAATGTCATCTGTGTACAGCTGGTCTGGCAGCAATGTGTTCGGCATTGATGAGCGGCCATTACAAATGGGGCTCTTAGTTTGATAATCAGTGGTTGTCATGAAAAATGTAATATATCTGTGCTCTTGAGATGACTGAATAGGCGAATTCCCGACAATTCTTTTAATACCAAACTCGACTAGGTTTATTTTCCTGTAGATAATGTAGATACGGCATGAAAGCTTGTACACAAGAGGTCAGGCGATATTCAAACAATGACAACACACACACACAATTGTGAAAGAATGACGTCATCACTTTCTGGGAACTTAATTTTCCCTAGTTAACTAGTACACAAGTTTGATACATGCCTCTGCTTGGACTACAACAAAAATGATGTTGGGTCAGAAATGTGTAAGGCTTGTTTGTTCGGCCCTATAACTAAGTGTCTCGAATGGGACAGAAAAATAAAGCTGTGGGTTTTTTTATCTTCAGGCCCCACTTGTTGAACTCGTGAGCAAAGGGATCACTGTCACAGATCACATCTGTGTCCCCTTGCATACATGTGCATGCACTTATGTCCTGCTTTGTTGTTTATCTTGAACGTCTCCTCTCCCTTGAAAATAGCTATTTGTTATCATATCCATGTGAGAAAATCATCTTCATCCCTTCATTGGCTGGTTTTTAGAAAAACTATGTCCTACTTTTTTGTCGTTTTCAAATGCTAACCATGGGCTCTATTTGTCGGAACAATTTGCTTTTATCCTTGTCCCCCACGCCCCCTACACAACTCGCAAGATCCAAATATTAGATTCTACTTCCACACCCCTCAACTAGAACTCTCAGGTTCGACATACACAAAATTGTTATTGCATGTGGTTGTCATTGTAATCTCACGATTAGGACAGTGACATTACATCTTTGAGAGAGACCTCTAAGACTGAATAAGATTGAACACAAAAGCAGTTTTTTTCTTTCTTTTTCTTTTCATGCATTCATTTACACATCGGGATGTCTGTTAAGGCTTCATCGGATGAACTTGGATGAGGTTGGCACCTGCACAGACATCGACTCTCCAGAAAAATTTGATAGCTTGACTGTCTCAAAGTTCGATAGCTTGACTGTCTCAAAGTTCGATAGCTTGACTGTCTCAAAGTTCGATAGCTTGACTGTCTCAAAGTTCGATAGCTTGACTGTCTCAAAGGGGATCAGGCACAGACTACCAGACCAGGCAGTACCTGTAGGTCAAGGCCATCATTCGATTCTGATTTCCCTTGCCCCCATCCCAGACAGCTGTCTCACCTTGTAGCTGCTGCTAATGCCACTGCCCTGGCTGCTGCGGCCTCTTCAGCCTTTCTGCTTTTACGCTCGGCTTGCAACTGCTGCTCCACGGCTGCTTTGGCGCGCTTTTCTTCTGCCAGCTTTCGTTCTAATGATGCCACTGCTGCTTTGTCTTGCTGCCGGCCTGTTACCAGGTTGTGAAGTCTGGAACACAGGTTTCACACAGTCACTGTTATCGCCGTCCAAGGTGTTCCCTGATCATTCAAATGGCACCCAAGAAATCTTAACTACCCCTGCACCCCCTCCCACCACCCTTTTTTTTTTGTTTAACTACAGAATTGTAACTATGATTTTGTTACAAACCATAGAAAATAATCAAACAACATAGACAGGATCTAATATGAAATGGAAGTCTCTGCGTGTGTGCGTGTGTGTGTGCGTGCGTGCGTGTTTTCGTTAGTCCTTGTATTGTAAAGCGCTTAGAGCTAATCTAGGAATTGCACTATAGAAATATTCATTATTATTATTATAACTGTTCAGTACTATTGACATTAATGTACAGATATACCAGTGATCTGGTAAGAACAAGAACTGTTACACGCTCATAAGCTTCACACTGGTCATGTTTGCAGATCTGTAAACACTTCACAAGCCAAACAGCATAGGAACATTTTGCTCACTTGTTTTGTAAATTTTCATTGTCCTGCTGTAGCTGATAGAGTTCTGTGCGGGAGGACTTTTCGCTGGCCAGCAGGCTGTTGATCTGTAGCCTCAGCTCTTGCTCTGTGTTGCGGCTGCTCTGCAAGTCTGCCTTCAGCTTCTTCACGTCTGTCTCTAGCCTGCCAACAACAAACAGCACAGTGCACATGGAATCATTGTCTGTCTGTCAGTACCCATCTTAGAGTCTGCTGTCTACAAACGTCCGTGATGGGGCATTCAATCAAATAATCCCTGAATATGGTCATACATCAATGAAGTCTATTATTCCATTTTTGCATGTACACACACACACACACACACACACACACACACACACACACACACACACACACACACACACCCAGAAGCCTGTAATGACAGTCAGTTAAGCTTTTTTCCACCCTAGCCCAGCCGACCACACAGGGCTTGTTCAGAGCTGTGGAAAGGTCAGGTCCTGAAAATCAACATCCTGTCAGAGAACCAGCACAAACAATGTCCATCATGTTATCTAAACTACCGGCCTGGTCTTTAAAGCCCATAAACATGGTATCTAAACTACTGGCCTGGTCTTTAAGCCCATAAACATGGTATCTAAACTACTGGCCTGGTCTTTAAAACCCGTAAACATGGTATCTAAACTACTGGCCTGGTCTTTAAAACCCGTAAACATGGTATCTAAACTACTGGCCTGGTCTTTAAGCCCATAAACATGGTATCTAAACTACTGGCCTGGTCTTTAAGCCCATAAACATGGTATCTAAACTATTGGCCTGGTCTTTAAGCCCATAAACATTGTATCAAAACTACTGGCCTGGTCTTTAAAACCCGTAAACATGGTATCTAAACTATTGGCCTGGTCTTTAAAGCCCATAAAGATGGTATCTAAACTATTGGCCTGGTCTTTAAAGCCGATAAACCTGGCATCTAAGATATTGGCTTGGTCTTCAAAACCCGTAAACATGGTATCTAAACTACTGGCCTGGTCATTAAAGCCGATAAACATGGTATATAAACTATTGGCCTGGTCTTTAAAGCCGACAAACATGGTATCTAAACTATTGGCTTGGTCTTTAAAGCCCGTAAACATGGTATCTAAACTATTGGCTTGGTCTTTAAAGCCCATTAACATGGTATCTAAACTATTGGTTTGGTCTTTAAAGCTGATAAACATGGAATCTAAACTATTGGCCTGGTTTTTAAAGCCCATAATTCTAAGCCCAGCTGACAGTGCCAGACATTCCTCAAAAACAAACAAAATAAGGTCATGTTCTGAAAATCAACATCCTGTCAGAGAACCAGCACAAACAATGTCCAACACTGTATCTAAACTACTGGCCTGGTCTTTAAAACCCATACATGGTATCTAAATTATTGGCCTGGTCTTTAAAGCTGATAAACAATGTATCTAAATTATTGGCCTGGTCTTTAACACCGATAAACATGGTATCTAAACTATTGGCCTGGTCTTTGAAGCCCGTAAACATGGTATGTAAACTATTGGCCTGGTCTTTAAAGCCGATAAACATGGTATCTAAACTATTGGCCTGGTCTTTAAAGCCCACAAAACTAAGCCCAGCTGACAGTGCCCAACATTCCTCAAAAACAAACAAAATAAAAAAAGAATGTTCTGCTTTTCTGTTACCTCCACTTCCCCATCTCTTCCTCCTTAATTAAACCTGCTGTGCCTTGTCCCTACGCAGACTGTCATGCTGGCCACACTCAGGGCTTCCCCAGTAACAGACATTACCTGTGTCTCTCATTCCCTAAAAACTGAAGGGATGCATTTCAGTTTTCTGCTGAGGAGTCAACAAGACAAACTGCACAACTGAGATCCATCAACACATGAACAAGTTCACTCTATACTGTCTTTTTTTATGGAAGAGATGTGTCAGTCAGTTGAGGCGAGACGCTGAAGAAAGATGGAAGGGAGGGAAATTCTTATTGGCTGTTCTGCAGCATCCATGTTATTTCATGTTTCTCCATATGAATTAGGTTTACCTCCCAACTACCATTCCATCACAACCAAATCATTCCATTTTGACCTACTCTGACTGTGGGGAAAAAAACCTCCATTTCATTCCCACATGGCTTATTTTGGAAACTTATTGGCTGTTCCGCAGCATCCATGTTATTTCATGTTTCTCCATATGAATTAGGTTTACCTCCCAACTACCATTCCACCACAACCAAATCATTCCATTTTGACCTACTCTGACTGTGGGGAAAAAAACCCTCCATTTCATTCCCACATGGCTTATTTTGGAAACTTTGAACATTTGTAGACAACCGTGATTTGCAAATAATTTTGATTCATCCTAACAAAATTTCAAGCAATTGTTTTTCAGCTCATGTCATGTGTGATTATGAGATACAGTAAGAGATGAATGTCAGTTCAACACAATTACGGACAGCTATGCAGTCCAACACCAGTGACTCAATCAACGAGAACAGCTCAGAAAGACATACAGAATGAACAGACAGAAATCATGCAAGTGGTTTTTAAAACCTATATGCAAACACGGCAAAGGCAAATGGATCAAACAAAACCCACAGCCTGGTCACACAGTATGTGAAAAGTTGAGTGTTACACAGATGCAGTCCACTTTCCCACAACCACCTTCCAGTAGTCAAAAGAAAAGTAAATCAGTGTAAAGGACTTGCAGCCGACTGGTAAAAATACAGGAAATCACAGGTACAGGCAACACCTGACAGACACAACTGCACTTGTTTGGAACTTCAGAGGCACTATGTGAGGAGACCAAAGGAAGGGCAGCTCTGCCCTCAGTGGCGAGTCCGAGATTCTGAAAACAGAAAATTCTCTGGATTTAACGGATAACTGACAAGCTTGACCAAGGCTGTACATTTTGACGATGGATGATATTTTATACTCTGAGAGAGAGGGGGAGAGAGACACAGAGAGAGGAGCTAATTCAGATGCAAAGCATTGTCCTGATGTGCCAAAACCAGGAACTGAAGCTGATGACAGCTGCATCTTACCACCCAACAGCGATGAAGGCATGGGGAAATGTCACTGATAGGAAGATGGCTTAAGGTGCATTCCACTGAATTAGTAAGGTTCTTATGATTCGTCACGAGTAAATCAGAGATTTTGCAGCAAAAAGACAGCGGGAACACATCACGATCCTTATACCAACATTCTGAATTTAGCATAGTTTAAAGCATTATGCAGACCAGTTTGCCCCAAATTCATGTACTTGTAATATCTCAGACAAAAACCTGTAATTTGAAAAAAAAAAATTCACATTCTTCATAATCGCAATACTTTCACAGCTTTTGAAGATTTGGAAGAGATGGGTGCTGGCGCATAAGAGCGCTTCGTCACCATCTTTGACAAGGTAAAAGATGCAAGGCACGCCGGGAAATGTCTTTTTACTGCTTCTGACTGAAACAGTAGCAGACGAAACTTTGCGTTTAACAAATTTCTTTCTTTTTTTTTTCCTGTATTTTTTTTTAGGGGGGCCCAATTCCTGTAATTCTGATTTTTTTCCACGTAAAGATTACGGCAAAATCGTAAGGGTAAACAGGTCTGCATTATGACATGGTTTACACAATACAAAATTCAGAATGTTGTTTACATGTCATAATGTATGCTGTGGGCATTCAACAGAACCTTTGTTTCTCATTCCGTAAGATAAGGCTCTCACACTAACAAGCACCCACCTGCTTGTTTTTTTCTTTTTTTTCAGCATCCCATTACAAGTACATGCAAGATTAGCAAGCACAAGCAATGGTTACCAAATGGCATTCAGATCCAGAAAAGTAATACTTTCATCACCACCTCCACCAAGGGGATGATGCTTGGGATTGTCCTTTAACAGGACTAAACAAAAACCACTGAACCTACGGTCACCAACCTTGGTCTAAACTGGGAAAACCCATTACATTTTGGCGAGTATCGCTAGGGATCCCCATCAAAAGGCAGATCCTGAACTGTTCTTTTATCATCAGTATATTCTGAGCCTGCTTTACAATAAAAGTTTAACAAAGTTTTCACAGATATGATGTCACCAATGACATAAAACGAATCATGTGGTTATTACTCGATCGTCTTTACACACACTGGGATAGTGGAGAGGTGGACCCTCAGAGCGATCGACAGAAGAATCCAAGCCATGGAAATGAGGTGTCATTGCAAAATGCTAACCATCGGATATACTGATGGCATCACCAATGAACCAATACGCCAAACCATCATACAGCAGATCAGACCATGTGAAGGTCAGCAAAACTGCATCGGTATGGCCAAGTAACAAGATCCAATGGTTTTGCTAAACCAATCCACCTGGGAACTGAACAGGCAGATAGACAGACAGGAAGACAGACAAACCAACATACCGACGACATTGCAGAATGGACAGGAACACCTCTAGCAGAGACCCAAGCCTTGGCTCACAGCTGATAGAGCTGAACGAAATAAAAAATGGTGAACAGTTGTTTTGGTGCAGAGACCCAATAAGTCTTCACAGGTTTGTGAGGAGCAGAAGAAAATCATCATCAGAAAGATACTGACCAGCATAAATCTATTCACCATCACGGACATGCCCCCTCCCCTCCCCTCCCCACCACCCCCAGAAACGCTGAGCACTCACCTACTGATGTGTTCATCTTTATTGTTAGCGAAGCTGGGGCAGAAGCTGGAAGCTGCTCTTTCCAGTAGTTCTTCCCTTTCTTGGCACTATTGTCTTTACTGCTATTTAACTGTTTGCTGCTCACTGCTTTTGTCGCTGGCGCCGATGAGCCTGCTACTGTGGATGAGGAAGGCGAAACACTGCCTACCGACACCGCCCCGTTGGTGGCTTTGTAGGCTTTTGTCAGCTGCTCTCCCGAAAAACTGTCCAAATTCTCGTCAAACTGGTTAACGTTTGGCTGCTTCTTGGGCAAACTTTTTTCTATGTATTCTATTTCATCGTCTTCATTCACATCTGCACTTTTGGAGGGTGGGGACGAGGATGATGTGGTGGACTTCCTGTTCTCTTTTTCCTCCTCCCCTTTGGATAATTTCTTGCTAGGCACACCGTTGGAGATCACTTCCTCTTCTGACTTTGGTGGTAAAGCTGAAACACAACAGTCAGAGACACTGTCACTATCTTGAAACAACAGTTGATGAGGTAGTGATCTCTCTCTCTCTCTCTCTCTCACACACACGCACACACACACACACACACACATACATGTATACACACACAAACACATTCTGTACACACAAACACTTTCAGTGAGAGAGAAAGCAGTGTTAAATAAACAAAGCAGCGCTTTAACTGAAGTTTCTGTCTTTTTCCAACTGTATACAAACTGCGCATGCATCTGCATTAAATTTCTGGAATATTCAGATACACTGGCAGTCACCAAGATGATCAGGACTGCAAGAGGTTACTGGGCTAAATCCTGAGGACTGGGTTAAAAGATGTCCCCACATCAAAACCTTGAGCCACATCAGTTTCAACAATTTGGAAAGGTGATGGGGGGTGGGGGTGGGGGTGGGGGTAGAATGAGTGTGTGGGGAGGTGGGAGGAAGCCATGGAAGAAGAAAGACAGGGAGGGAGAGCTGACATCGTCAACTGTGTCTGTCACAGCCATGGAAGAAGAAAGACAGGGAGGGAGAGCTGACATCGTCAACTGTGTCTGTCACAGCCATGGAAGAAGAAAGACAGGGAGGGAGAGCTGACATCGTCAACTGTGTCCGTCACAGCCATGGAAGAAGAAAGACAGGGAGGGAGAGCTGACATCGTCAACTGTGTCTGTCACAGCCATGGAAGAAGAAAGACAGGGAGGGAGAGCTGACATCGTCAACTGTGTCTGTCACAGCCATGGAAGAAGAAAGACAGGGAGGGAGAGCTGACATCGTCAACTGTGTCTGTCACAGCCATGGAAGAAGAAAGACAGGGAGGGAGAGCTGACATCGTCAACTGTGTCTGTCACAGCCATGGAAGAAGAAAGACAGGGAGGGAGAGCTGACATCGTCAACTGTGTCTGTCACAGCCATGGAAGAAGAAAGACAGGGAGGGAGAGCTGACATCGTCAACTGTGTCTGTCACAGCCATGGAAGAAGAAAGACAGGGAGGGAGAGCTGACATCGTCAACTGTGTCTGTCACAGCCATGGAAGAAGAAAGACAGGGAGGGAGAGCTGACATCGTCAACTGTGTCTGTCACAGCCATGGAAGAAGAAAGACAGGGAGGGAGAGCTGACATCGTCAACTGTGTCTGTCACAGCCATGGAAGAAGAAAGACAGGGAGGGAGAGCTGACATCGTCAACTGTGTCTGTCACAGCCATGGAAGAAGAAAGACAGGGAGGGAGAGCTGACATCGTCAACTGTGTCTGTCACAGCCATGGAAGAAGAAAGACAGGGAGGGAGAGCTGACATCATCAACTGTGTCTGTCACATAATTCTATTTCAAAAATAAAAGTAACAATGGATCTCACGAAACCACCTTTTCTTCCACCTGACAAAGCATCAAAAGTCAGAAAGGATGCAATGAACCGACAGGTACTGCAGCATTTGTGTGCAGGTCAAATGTGAGCAAAGGCATCTCTTGCAGTCTTTCAGTTGCTTGAGATCAATTTCATCTGCATGTAAACTAACTTACATTTTGACAAAACCTGCAGATGGCTGTGACTTACTCCCACTAAATCAGATGGCTGTGACTTACTCCCACTAAATGATGAACAAACACAAGCGATTCAACAAATTTAAGGGGAAAAAAGCAAGCATGTGGAACCATCTTAAATCAAAACAAATACACATAATCTCACCCATTTGTCTTTTCTGTCTACAACTTCAAGACTATTCAATGTTTCAAGCTAATTCACGCTTCTTCAGTTGTAGAACACCAGTTTCCAACTTTAGGTTTCTTCAGTTGTAGAACACCAGTTTCCAACTTTAGGCTTCTTCAGTTGTAGAACACCAGTTTCCAACTTTAGGTTTCTTCAGTTGTAGAACACCAGTTTCCAACTTTAGGTTTCTTCAGTTGTAGAACACCAGTTTCCAACTTTAGGTTTCTCAGGATTGCCAGAGCTACTGCAAGCACTGTCGCTGCCACTGTAAGATGCTCTGGCTCAAAACTTTCATTTATCTAGCATTTTCGGCAATTCGTGGCACTACTGATTTGAGTGACATAAAGGGAAGCATCTGGAGAACGAGTGCAGCATAGACGCAAACTCAACAAAAGACATGTTATATCCCAGTTTCTCCAATGGTGATAATCATGCCTGTGTATCAATGAAGGGGCAGACCTGTAGACAGCAGCCACTAAAAAGGCTGAAAACCTTGGTACCAGAGGGGCCATGGGGCCTGTACCGGCTCCTTTGACAGGGCAACCGGGCAGTACATTGGGGAGGGGTGGAGCATCACCTGAAGCTATAGAATTTTGCAGTAAAGACTCTGAACTCTGACTTCCTCAACTTACATTATTACTTCAACATCAACAACAAAATCCCACAGCAAGAAAGTAAACATCTTGAAATGAGACTTCTTTTTAACCCCTGGCATTCATTTTTAACACAAGATTTTACAAAACTGGATTATGATTTTCACTAGGCCGAACTTACAGGCATGCAAGTCAAACAATGCAAGCCAGGTGCTGCAAAACTGAGTTAGGATGTTACAGGCTGAACCTTTATGACATGAAAGTTAACATCACATGGCAGGTGTTACGACAGATGTCACAGTTAACTGAACTGAATGACTGCCACATACAGAACCTGTTCAGAGTAACAAACTGCACCCTCTGTGTCGAAAGATTATGGTTTGCACGAGTAACAACAAAAAAACAGGGAAAGAAAAAAAACATCTTCAGCTGCGCTTTCTTTTTTCTTTTTCTTTTTTTTTGCTGTCCCAACCTCTGCGCCACCTCAGAGCAGTGCACCCATGCCGCTCATTCCGACACCCCGTCCACAGCTACAGCCGCCCCGGCACCAGCAATCCACAGGGAACAGTCAATGTCAAGTCGTCAAGAGGCAACCCACCGGAGAAGACACTGCACTGCTGCGGAGTCACTTCGGTGGTGTTCAGTGGCGCCTGTTCTGATCTAACATACGCAGGACACCACCTACTAAGCCCCCTTCTGATGAAAATAATTGCTTAGTCGCGGAGCCAGCGTGAGTGAGCTCTCCCTCCGGAGGGCGCCACCACATCCATCCAATGACAGCCCCCATGGACTTGCCGATACCGGTGACCCCGACGGAACCAAACCAAGACTACAGACATGGAGAGGACATCGAAATTGAGGTCACCATGAGAGCAGGCCATGAAGGGCATTTGAGACATTTTTTTTACGCTGATCGATGAGAATGAGGATGATTAAGATGATGCAACGGATTTCCATTTCGGTCTGAGACTACATGACAGGGCTGTACTCTACGTTTCCTTTCATAATATATCCCGGCGTCAACCAGGCCCAAGAGATACAGGCACCAGCAGTGTTGGTCAGAAAATTTGAGCAACACTCTCAGAAATGCATCCATTAAGTGGATGAAACTCGACTGTGTGGTCCCAGTCTTCCCAACTGAGTCCGCAGCTAACTCAACTCTGGGTAGGAGCCGGTCGGGGCAGAAACACCCACATGATTCTGATGGGATTCGAACCCACGACCTCCCAGCCGGGAGTCCGCGACACTAACCACTTCACCACAGCGGTTGGTTCAGCTGCGCTTTCTGCTTTCATCTTCCCACTTGAACTTCGACTTGGCTTATTTAAACATTTTCTTCTTTTTTTTTTTCTTTTCAGTCATCTTCTGTGACCCCCTCAAGGGCATAACTCATACACTACTCTCTGCAACCACACCACACAAAGCCTTATATATAAATAAAAAAATTTATATATATAAGATTTTAAAAATCATTTAAAAAATATTTTTAACAAATGTTGCTCCCCAAGGGTTGAGCTTTTTCAGATTTTTTAAGGACGTTATAATATTGCTTATGATAGATATATATATATATATATATATATATATAAGCATGAAAGTGCAGGAGTGCCCTTGGGTCTTATTGAGGCTGTGGGTTCATGGAGTGGGGGGGAGGGGGGAGGGGAGCATAGGCCCCCTTGGCGGGGTCAAGTGCAGTTTCTCTTGAAACTGTCGACTTTTCGCAATTTATAAGCTCTAAACTGACCTTTCCTGGTACAAAACACATATTGTTGACAACTGATAGAAATCCACAACAGCAAAAATAAACATTTAGCCAAGAGTCATTTTAATGCCCTGTACATTCACTTAATTTCATGCACACACCACACACACACACACACACACACACACACACACACACACACACACACACACACACCCCTCAGTGCCAACCCCACAACAGTCTTGAATACTTCTAACCCCCTGACAGTAACAGAACTATCTGAGAGTAGTAACACCAACTTTTACCGTGGAGAATCAAAATCCAGGAAGATATTCTATTATTTTTATTGAGAAAAAAACGACCCCTGGGAAAAAAAATAACCAAACTGAAAACAAACACCATGGTAGTGCAGCAGGCTCAAGTGAAGAATGACCTCATTATTTGTCAGTATTTCATCATCTGTCTTCAAATCCAGGAAGATATTCTATTATTTGTATCAGGGAAAAAACCAGTGGGGAAAACAAGCCCAATCGAAAATAGACACAATGGTAACAAAGCACCATGAAATGAAAAATGACCGCATCAGCTGTCCTTATTTCATCATGTGTCTAATAAAGGATGATGATGTGGTTTCTTTGCATTTTTTCCCCGCAAGATTCAATCAATAATCCAGTCTTGAAAGCATGTTCATCCCTAGCCCCTCCCCCTCTCTCCCCCCCCCCCCTTATTTTTTTTTTTTTTAGTGTATGTTTTTAGAGTAGCATTTTCCTTGTGAGAATAGCAAGATAGCAGTCTGATGCTGAGAGTTGCAAGCCACTCCAACATTGAAACAAAACTGCCTGGTCTACTCAGAGAGAGAGAGAGAGAGAGAGAGAGGGCACGAGAGATGAGGTGGGTGAATTTACCATCCCCGATTCCCCCTCTCTTCCCTCCAACTTATACAACTAACAGCTTCTAGCATATGATAAATTTCTTATTTTGCAAAGTACTGTTTTACAAGCATTCTGTAATTCTTACAAGATTACTGTCTGACACTGGATGCTTGCTAATTGACACAAATCTGTCATCTGAATGACTCAGCTGAAGTTTGAACACCATGAACACGCAGAAATTCAGCTCTCAAGAACGAACAGTATGCTAGACCGGGTTGTTGCAGTTTTTATATCTCGTCACTCTGCCCAGCCGAATTTGTTTCTCAGTTGATTCTCTTTCGTAAGGTAACTTGAGATTAATCCAGTCCCAATGAGGTCATCAGATGTCATCAAAGCCCACAATGACTGGCTGCCCATTCACTGCCATGGTGACAAAGAACAAGGCTAAGGCAAAGCAAAAGAACTGCTAAAGTGCACTAAACAAACTGTTAGCAGATCATCAATTCAAGAAACTATATCCATTGCGGCTTCAGCAAGATAGCTTTTTCTTTTCTTCTCTTTTTATTTTTTCCTAAAATAACACTGGTTGTACTCAGTTACAGTAGACAACCCGTCTGGCTGCAAATACAACCAGGGCTGTACCAATAATTCAGTGCCTGGTATACATATGCAGGCTCCTCTGATCACAGCCAAAGCACAGGTAGTCCACAGAAAGCACTCAGTATCAGGGCAGACATCATCATTCTGGCCAGTCACTGAAGGTGTCTAGTGGTACCTGTTATTATTCAACATACACAGGATACCACACACAGGCTTCTACTGATAAAAGCTATTTGGTCAAAGACAAACGCAAGTGATCTCTGCTTACAGACGGCGCCATCATGTCCTTGCAGCAATCACTAAGTGACACACACTCACCATAAGTCATGGCACTGAGCAGGAAATTGAAATTGATCCACCACAAGAGAGGCCACAGACTTTGAAAGTTTTGTCATGATGAATGAGGATGATGAAAATAACATCTGATGGTCCATGCCAGTCTGAGACTGCGATGTTCTGACCACAATATGTATCTCAGCACCAAGCAGGCCAGAGAGAGACAAACAACTGCAGTGGTGGTCACATAAGTTGAGCTTCACTGTCAAAGACACTTACAACCATTAGCATGGTTCCAGTCTTTCCATTCAGGCAGCAGCCAGCCAGGGTCAAGATATCCCCTGAAAACATGCCTCTAACGGGCTCAAACCCACAACAGACCTGCCTACCTCATGTTGTGCTCATCAGTAATAACCACAGAGATTTTCAGTAATTTTGCATTTCCTTCAGTAATTCCACGGACGCGTAATACACGGCGTTTTTGAACAAATAATGTGTACAAAACTCCAACTACATTTTTAACATTGAACAAATAATGTGTACAAAACTCCAACTACATTTTTAACATTTTAACAAAAAATATAAACAGTAAAAAAAGAACAAAAACAACAAAGCAGAATTAAAATACCTTGGGATGATGGCAGATGACGGACTCAGGACAGGAGTTTCAGGTCAATTCAAAGGTGATATACTTGACAGTTTGTAACTTACACAGCAGTCACCACAGATGACACCACTGATGAAGAACCTAATGTACAACCCCCCCCCCCCCCCCCCCCCCCCCCCCCACAAAAAAAAAAAAAAATATGTGTGTGTGTGTGTGTCCCTGAGCTGTGCTGACAAGATAGTGGCAAAAATGAAAAGGACCTTTTCATTTTCGCCACTATCTTGTCAGCACAGCTCAGGGACAAGTTGTTTTCACAGATCAGCTTACACAACAGTCTTTCTGCGTTGGTGATCTTCCGTGTGTGGGTCTGACGGCTGCTCTCGCTGGATTTCGTAAACAACGATGTGATCTTCTGACTGGAGGCACTCGCAGCTGTCTCTTTGTGCATTTTCCCCGAGATATGGCGCTTGCAGTCATTTGCTCCCCCATGTCCGATGGAGAAGTCTGAATTGCACACCGAGCAGAAATGAGTATACAAATCCAGGTCCATGACAAGGCCAAGTCCGCGTGTATTTACTTCGGAACACTTGCTTCTTCGCCTTCTTCCGTTGTGGCACAGTGGTTTTCGAACCCTCGTCATCGGTTTCATGCAAACGTTTAGAAGATTTCTCCGCCATTTTCACAATCGCCGGCAAAAAATCGGTTGAAACTTTGTCTTACAATGGCTGAACAAAAAGCTTCGAATGGCGCGCACAGATGTGATGGCGTGTCGTGTTGGCCCACAGCACCAGATTGACCAATCGCAAGTTCCGAACTATCTGTGGTTTCGGCTTGAGTCAAGGGAAGTTACTCTGCGGTCTCGGAAAGGTCTAGCAGTCGACAATTTTTCGAGTCTGAAATTTGCGTAGTTTTTCAATTTTCTTTTCCGTAATTTCGCACGGAAAATCGTACCTCCGTAATGGGGGTTAATTTCCGTAAAATTACGGACGATTACGGAAGGGTAGGCAGGTCTGCCACAACCACCCAGCCAGCAGTCTGCCACACTAACCACTACATCACTCCTGCTGGTTGGCATGACAATTTTAGCAGTTTCACTCATCCAATATCAGCTATAGTAGAAAAATATATTTTGACAAGAAAGTTTCACTTAGCCAAATTTCATTCAACCATTCAACTTCTGTTCTGCCTTCAACTGACCATCTGCATACTCCACTTAGCTGACGGTCTGCCATACTCCACTTAGCTGACGGTCTGCCATACTCCACTTAGCTGACGGTCTGCCATACTCCACTTAGCTGACGGTCTGCCATACTCCACTTAGCTGACGGTCTGCCATACTCCACTTAGCTGACGGTCTGCCATACTCCACTTAGCTGACGGTCTGCCATACTCCACTTAGCCGACGGTCTGCCATACTCCACTTAGCTGACGGTCTGCCATACTCCACTTAGCTGACGGTCTGCCTTATTTCCCCTGTCATGGGGAGCCCTACATTTCAATCCAGTGTGGGACATTTGAAAAGTGTAGAGAGTTAAGACGTGTTGTTCAGGGATAGCACCTATTGAAAAAGGAGCCATCATTTGTAAAGTGCTTTCATTCCATTAGAAAAAAAATGTCCAGCTTATGTCAAGTGTGACTGATGAGTACTCATTGATCACAACTGTGGACAAATTTGCTGCCAAATTATTGCTGAACTGATATTGCTCTGAAAGCCATGCAGATTGCGCTTGTACGATCGCACCTGCTTGAAACTTCAATGACAAAGAGAGAGAAATGGGGAAGGGGTCCAACTTCAAGGTGACGGATGGATTCTGGGTTTTCCGTTACATGACAAAAGACCACAACTGTCATTTATAACCAAGACCAACATGAAAGCAGATACAAGTCCAGTCAACTGCATCAACTATTAATTTTCTTTTTAAGCGAAATTTGGTATGATTTCTATCTCAAATTTTCAATTGGTGATCTTTAAAATACAAATATTATCAAATACTCAAAAGTTCAATTTGTTTTCTGCTTAGTAGTTTCAGAAACGTTTTATAGTAAGGTAAGGTAATGTTGCTTATAGCACAGCCAACCGCAAAGGGCCATGATAGGGCTGTCACCACGTTAAAATCAATTCATAAGTCAGTCATTCACACAACTCTTTACAGTACATCTTCTAAAAACCCATCCGAAATTTGGTTAAAAATCTTTCCATTATAAATCTCAGATCCAATGAAAAATATTAATCTCTTTCAAGAATTCAAAGATCACATCAGGTAGAATATCTCTGAACAAGGTTTTCATGGAATCTGCTGTAAAATGTTTGTGTCTCACATCATGCAAGTCCCAACACTCTAAAAGAATATGTTTCACTGTGAGTGGCACAGGACATGGAATGCACCACAGAGCTTCTTCAATGTTTTATACAGAAAATGTGGTAGTTGGGTTAAGAAGCGTGAATGTGTTTCATGCTTTTATTAAATTTCATTTGCATCTCACATCAGCAGCTTGGCAGATGATGGGCTTAAGAGTGTCTGGGCATATAAGCGTGAGCGCACCAATTATGTGAACCAGATTTTCTTTTACATGATGAAATCATACTGAAAATTTCCAACAAGGGTAAACGTACAAAAAAAATAGCATCCTTGCGATTTCTCCAGTTTTTCTCTAAAGGATGACTTTATCGCCGTTTTTTTATGCACAGAGGAAAATAAGATTTCATGCACTTGTGCTATCCATCTTCCAGCATGCATATCAGTCATGGGCTCTGTCTGTGGAACAGCAGAGATCAAAGCAGTGGAGATGCATATCGGTCATGGACTCTGTCTGTGGAACAGCAAACAGACCAAAGCAGTGGAGATGCATATCAGTCATGGACTCTGTCTGTATAACAGCAAACAGACCAAAGCAGTGGAGATGCATATCAGTCATGGACTCTGTCTGTAGAACAGCAAACAGACCAAAGCAGTGGAGATGCATATCAGTCATGGACTCTGTCTGTATAACAGCAAACAGACCAAAGCAGTGGAGATGCATATCAGTCATGGACTCTGTCTGTGGAACAGCAAACAGACCAAAGCAGTGGAGATGCATATCAGTCATGGACTCTGTCTGTGGAACAGCAAACAGACCAAAGCAGTGGAGATGCATATCAGTCATGGACTCTGTCTGTAGAACAGCAAACAGACCAAAGCAGTGAAGATGCATATCAGTCATGGACTCTGTCTGTGGAACAGCAAACAGACCAAAGTAGTGGAGATGCATATCAGTCATGGACTCTGTGGAACAGCAAACAGACCAAAGCAGTGGAGATGCATATCAGTCATGGACTCTGTCTGTAGAACAGCAAACAGACCAAAACAGTGAAGATGCATATCAGTCATGGACTCTGTCTGTGGAACAGCAAACAGACCAAAGCAGTGGAGATGCATATCAGTCATGGACTCTGTCTGTGGAACAGCAAACAGACCAAAGCAGTGGAGATGCATATCAATCATGGACTCTGTGGAACAGCAAACAGACCAAAGCAGTGGAGATGCATATCAGTCATGGACTCTGTCTGTAGAACAGCAAACAGACCAAAACAGTGAAGATGCATATCAGTCATGGACTCTGTCTGTGGAACAGCAAACAGACCAAAGCAGTGGAGATGCATATCAGTCATGGACTCTGTCTGTGGAACAGCAAACAGACCAAAGCAGTGGAGATGCATATCAATCATGGACTCTGTCTGTGGAACAGCAAACAGACCAAAGCAGTGGAGATGCATATCAGTCATGGACTCTGTGGAACAGCAAACAGACCAAAGCAGTGGAGATGCATATCAGTCATGGACTCTGTCTGTGGAACAGCAAACAGACCAAAGCAGTGGAGATGAAATGCTTCAGCAGAGTGCTTGGAATCTCCTACACCATGTACATCATACACCATCAGGCAGCATGCAAGCTTCTATGAAGACCTGATAATCACACCAAGGAAAAAGCAAGGTGAAGTGGTAAATCTGTGATGAGACCAAGCACTCTCCTAAACCATCCTCTGATGAACGGTGCAGGGCAAGAGGAGACAGGGAAGACAGAGGCGGACAGACACCACTGCTGAATGAAGCGGGACGTTTTGCAGCATCCCACACATCTGCCCACATCTACTGAGGTGCAGACACCCAGTGCCCAGTTCATCAATGCACTACTCCCGATGAACTCCAGTATCAGTCATCTTCTAGTTCATTTAGGTCCTATTGTGAACAGCCATCAAACTTGTAATACATTTGAATTAAACTACATTTTCCAAATTAATATACCCATCTCTCTCACACGCACACACAAAATCGAAGTGTACTTACCTTTGGGTTTGTCTGAATACTGCATTTCTGGTGGTAATGCCTGCTGTAATATCTGCATGTAAAACTCATTTTCTTTTTGTACTACTTTCTGTCTTCTCTGAAACACACACACACACAGAAAGACCAATAGAAGATCAAGGTAATATACAGTTTACAGGGTTACCATAAAACTTGTCAAAAATGGAATGATATAAAAAAAGAAGATACTGGAATATTTCCTCATGAAGCTGACTGTCAACTTAAACAATGCAGCAAATGGTAGCAAAGCACCTACGAGAGCAGGGTGTGAAGGTCCATGCCACACGGAAACAATTCAACCAGCATCAATGAATCTTTACTGTGGATTTTTTTCATACTGTCAGACATGGCCTAACAGTGGTGCATCATGACAGTACTCCAGGGGTGTACAGGGTATAAGGAACCAAAACATACAGTGATGCACCAAGGATACAACAACAACAAAAAGGAATAGATGTATTGCCCTGAACCAGGAAATTCATTAAGGTCAGTTCGTCCTGGCTCATCAAAAACAACAGGACAGTTTGCCATTATGTAATAGATGACACCAAAGTCTTGTGGCTGCATTTTATGGAGTTTATGATCAGTGCACAATCAACAGTAAACTCACAGAAGCCTCTGCCGATACATGGGTCTGTGTGCATGCAGGAATGAAAAACAATATCTCAGCACGAAACACATCTCATGTCAAAGAGTGTATTACAAATTGTAAGTTTGCACAAAAAAAGTACCACAGTGTCATTTTGCATTCATCTGTGATTCAAATTAAGAACAAAAGAATAAATGATGAATAAAAGACCAAAACTGAGTTGAAAGTTTATTCTCAACCAAAAACTAATTATATTCAATGAATCGATTCAATTTCAATTTATGTTGCCACAAACCAGCTGACCGCAAAGGGCCATAGCAATATTGTGTTTAGTGAAGGTAACAGGCATTGTAAATTCAAATTTGTTTCATAGGCTAAGAAACCAACACTGACACTTTCTGACATATGTACTCTATGCACTATTCCTTTGTTGCAAAAACTCACTCTCTCTCTCTCTCTCCTGCAACTACCAAACCAATTTCAAATTCTTTTCCCCAAAAGAAGATGTTCAAATGCCCACAACTTATATGACATCCTTGATGCATCAGTAATTCAGTATGTAAAATTCAAATGTCAACCATGAAATGATGGTATTCACTGGGCCATCAACCAGTTAATTATAGCAGGTATTACTATGTTCCTTAAACTTAGATAAAAAATCAAATTGTTTATCTTGTTAAATAACCAAAACTTTTATGGTTGTGAAACTGATTGTTCATGTTTTCCCAATCACTTTGACAAAAATACCACCATTAGAGAACAGGGTCAGATGCGACCTCAAGTATGACATCTTGGAAAGGAAAGAAATGCATGTTTTCTTCAGTAAATCAGTGCATGGTTTGGTCAGCTACATACTTTTTTTCCTTTTTTTTCCCTTTTTCCTTATTTTGTGGTTAAGATCTCATCTGCTCTTGCTTTCTCGTCTCATAATCCGGAGCTGTCAAAGCAATGTGATCACCGATCAGCTGTTTTTATATAGTCATCAAACACAATTTTGGAAATTATTACAGCCCTTCGTGAAAGAGTTGTGCATTCGATTTTCCTTGTATTTGGCACTGACCATCTATCTATCTTTGTAGACCATCCACATGTAAAACTGTTTCAACGCTTCTAGGAAGTGACACACTGCATTCCGTTTTGTGTTCAATTTTTTGGCAGACTGGGACACGAAGATTCATGTGAATGGTCAGCATCAATCGCAGGTGGACTTGCATCCTTTGCTCCAAACAAGGTTCCTCAACTTTGCTGGTCTTTGTCAGGCCACAGTGTATTTTTAGCAGGCATCAATTTCCATCTGCTGACCGGCTACAGTGGTTTTAGTTCAGACTGTATCATGTAGACAGCATGACAGAAGGCTGGTCTACACAAGCACAGTTCAAGGGAAATAACCGTAGTTTGAGTCTCTTGTTGTTCCCTTGGAGAGTTGTTCCCCTTCAGTGGTAAAAAGAAGGTTGTGGAATTGAAGATAAAGTATTTTGATTTGGTTCTAGTTTACTATTTTCATTCTTTGTATATAAAAAACCTTGTTGGGAAGTTACTAGAAGTAATTATTTTGGTGGGGTTGAAATTATTAATTTAGGGAAAGAATAACCAAGTTCCCCAACCTGCTTCCTGTTTCCTGACAAGTTTCTACATCCCATTTCCTGTTACTTGACATAGAAGTACTTTCCCTTTTTGACCGGCTGAGGAGAGGAGGAAACACGTTGGCTCTCTAGAGGGAAAACACAGTTGGCAAAGTGGTCTCTTAATTCAAGGTTAGTAGTTGTAGTAAGATTATAAGTAGATTAGACTAAAAGCTAAACCTGTATATTGTTACTGATCATATTATGAATTGGACTTGTCTAGATACTGGTCCAAGTTGGTATGTTGAACCGGTTGGGCTCACCATGTGCTTTTGGTAGGCATTTGGAATTGAGGAAAGGATCCTGGCCATTCTGCAGGATATTTAGTAGGCTGTCTTGTTTGAAATAGTACTAAGGCATGTTAAAGAAATTAATAGATTTATTTTCTCTGTCATGCTTATTCAGTCTCTTGTGCTCTCCCTTCTCAAGTTGAACAGAACTAGTGACCAGTCTAAAATTCTTTCTCATTTGATTTCCCTCAGTCTGTATATTTTCTCTCACCTTTTTTAAGGGTCATCGCTAACAATGTGTGCCTAGGGCTAGGGTTCATAATTTAGCTCAATACTCCTGACATTAAATTATTATACTAATAGAAGATTTATATAGTTAGGGCCTAGTTCCAGTGGAAAAACCTTTTTATTCCTTTGTTCTTATGAAATGACCCTTGCGACTAAGGAGAAGAGAGTTGTTTAGCTTTGTTAGCATGTATTGTGTTGCTACATTTGAGCTTTTCTCAGTGCTAGAAGTTTGTGGAGATAAATTGTTGTTGCATTGATGTAAGAATATTTTTAGAATGTTGTTGGTTATTTCTGCGCAAGGGCTTGAATGCTTATGTATGGAAGAGTTATAAGAATGTGTGAAAGGCATAATGTTTCCACGCTAGTGGGTTAGGATTGCCAACTGGCTGGGGTAGTGTGTTGTGTGTGGCAAGATTGATGTATTTTTATTGATGTTTTTTATGCTCAGCGGTGTTGCTCTTGGTTGTAGTTTTCAATAGTAGATTTCTTCACTATAGGAGACTGATGTATTGTGTTATGTGTTATTCCCAGGGGCCGCCTTTTCTTCGACTTCGTCGTTTTTCTGCCACATTTTTATTTCCCTCTTTACCCTTGCCTCCCTCCAACCTTGCCCAAATTACCCTCATTAACCCTGCACCCAAAGTTGTCCCTGGTCTAGCCCGCAAATACCCATACCCTGCTACCCGTCTCAATGTACCTGCGGAACCTTAGGGATGGGATGATGTTATGCTTGGCTGAACTTTTTTGATGATTTACCTTATGTTTGATGTTAACCTTAATGGTGGTTTTTGATAATCGTTTGCCTCAAAATCAATGTGTTCTGGTTAAATAAACCAGTGGTTGATTGTCGAATTGATATTGTTCAGCAAGACAAATTAAAATAGTAAGATCAATTGTAAGCCATTTGTTTTGTCTGCGTAAGCAAGAGCCTTCCTCGGCCCCTCCCTGTAGACAGAGTCAGAGTGACTCCCCTGTTCTATATCCTTTTGTTCTCTGTCTCTCTCTCTGTCTCTGTCTCTCTCTCTCTCTCTCATCTTGCTCCTACTCTTTAGGTTGGGGATCAGTTTCTGTCTGTCTGTCTTCAATCATTCAAAATGAAACATCACAGCAGCAGAGTTCCTTCCCTTGTGCATAACTGGGTGAGAAAACCCAAGGGTTTTGAGGGCGAGGCTTGACATATTATCACTTTGTTATATAATCACTAAGCCAACACTGGAACGGGATATTTTACATTTACAAGTCAATTCTGTGTTAACTATATGATGTTTTGTCCACATGATGTGAAAATCCACAGGTCGTGCGTCCATCAGTATAAAGTTTCAATCGGACAACTAACCTGACATGGGGTTACATTATTGGACATTTCAATTTCTAACAAAACTTTGAGACCTACACCACACTGCATCATGCACATATATCACAGAGGTCACATCACCTAAGCATCATTCCTTCTCCTGCCCTGTGCTGCTACTTCTGACACACACTGATGACCTGTTTTCAAACAGAGGAATGATCTATTTCAGTCTGTCATCCAGTCTTGAACTTACCAATCTCAATCTGTATGAAATGTAGCTCTTGAAACCGAAGCCTAACGTTACCACTGGGTAGCCAATACTGAAACAGATGGTATGCTTCAGCTTACAACAAGGTGCAAGAAATTGAGAGAGAGAGAGAAAAGCAGACAGGCAGACAGACAGATACACAGACAGAAAGACAGAGACACAGACAGAAAGACAGAGAGACAGACAGAGACAGATAAACAGACAGACAGACAAAAAGACAGAGAGAGAGAGAGAGAGAGAGAGAGAGAGAGAGAGAGAGAGAAAGAGAGATTATAACATCACATTGCAGAACAGGAAAACTAAGATCTTAGAAACAAGTTAAAACACGCAAATGAGAATTGTCAAACAGTGATGAATCACAACTCAAATCTTTGACAGACAACAGCATTTTTCTTCACTTATAAAACAGTCTACAGAGAAAAGGTTCAAAAGGTACTTCAGACAGCTGGATACATGGTAATGAACAATTCATATGACACAAAAAGTATGTTTTAAGGAGTACAAATGAGCCGCTGAGATATACTGGAAACACTTGAAGACACTATTCACTACATGACAACACTTTTTGCATTTGACTCCTTTCATCACAGGTGTTGCCAGCATTTACCCCAAAAGTTTATTTCATCTACAAGTTGCCAGAAAACTGAATGAATAATGAAGCTGGCTGATTGTGATACAATCTGTCCACATGTTTTCCAATGACAGGGACAACCTGTATTCCACACTTGCAGGGAGGGACTGTATCCACGCTATTGGCAGTTGGGAAAATACCGACTACTGTCCGTGAAATGCATGATTATGATCAGGATTTATGTTTTGAGGGCAAAGCTCGACTCTTGTCCATGGGTCATGGCTGATCAATTCAGTCTCATTTTAATGTACGAACAGATGACGACATCTGACTTTCACTGAAGCTTCCTAATCAAGATGTATTTAACCCGACAAGAACACGTGGTCCTTCAGTCTTCATGACAAATTTCATTTCACTTCAGTGTATGGGCAAAAATCCAATCAAACTGTGCCTGGTGATATTTCAAATTTTCCTGCACAATTACAAATACATCATACACTGTAACCAGTTTCAGTTTGAATTTTGCATCTTTATCTCTCGTTTCAATGGTAGCCATTTGATCTTATATACAAAATATTCTTTACTGGCTAATATCAGCCCTTTCCAGATGGAAAATATGTAAGTGCCAAGAAAACAGCCAATTTTCACTATGGTCAATGACTGTCTTCAACAACTTCTGTTTCCTTTCCCAAAAAGGTTGACTCTAATGACTGGTTTCCATTTTACTGGTTACTTTCTAATGGGTTGCTCCCCTTTCCTGAACCTCAAGTTGGTCGAAACTATACAAAAATATACAACATGCACGCAACTTCCTCATCAAGTAAACATGCAAGACAAATAATACGACTAACATATTAATATATATATACATGCAGGCAAAACAATAAGACCAACATACCAATGTGCTGCGAACGGCCGACAGAGGTCTAAATAATATGGCAAGTTCCTCAATTCTCTCAATCTGACTGATGCTTCTATGTAGACAAAGAGCAGCCAGAGCGACACAGTTGGAAGGCATATCCCTCTTTCTGCAAAACCAAAAATCATAATAATAAGTCGATCACTATGAAGGAATTGGTCTGAACATTTCAAAACTCCACAATGTGTGGTGCTTAGTGAACACCTTGTCTTTTTCCTTTTCAGACACAAACACATCCCAGATTCATACTGAGTAGAGTGATGGGTATGACAGCTAAGTGGTGGGCTCTCGAACTGTGCATCTCCAAATCCATCCTTGGCAGCACCTGACAGGTCAAAGGTGAAGCTGATTTGTTGTCTTTTTCCATGACCAACACATACATGCACAATCCCTAGATTATTTATTCAACTTCTATGTCTGCAGATCTGATACATAAGCAGATCCTTTATGATCATTTCATCTTGTTTTGTCATTACTAGTTAACTACTGATCTTCCAATTGAGGATGACTCCATTCAGTTCCCAAAGGATTTTTTTTTTCAAAAGCTTTCTGGGTTAAGTCACACCGTTTGAGGACAACAGGTTTTGGGCAATGGCTGATACTTGCAAAGTGCTTGGATTCAAGCCAGAAATGGTTTTGGTGTTGTTTTTTCTATTTTTTCTCAGCTCATGCTACTGGAGACTTTCAGTGACAGGGACACAGGACTGTCCATGTCACACAAATGTGGACAA
This sequence comes from Conus ventricosus, assembly GCA_018398815.1. NCBI lineage: Eukaryota > Metazoa > Mollusca > Gastropoda > Neogastropoda > Conidae > Conus > Conus ventricosus. The sequence goes on along the minus strand of CM031610.1, from coordinate 85,396,217 downwards.
ATTAGCAGCCCACACCCATCACGATGATTCAGAAAGCCATGCCGACTGTACGTCTGCACTCACTTCAAATTTCAGTGGCAGTGTGTGAAACGACCAAGACCAGGCTGGGGAACTCTCCTCGGATCCGAGGATATCCGAGATTTTTTAAAATGACTTCCGAGGAAAAAAAAGATCGTCCGAGGAAAAAAAAAATCCGCTGAGAAGAAAAAAAAAATCGCGAAGGACTTGATCACTCCCGAGTCCAGTACCGTTCCGTATCCAGTATTTCCAATCCAAGTTTTAGTATAAGGCAGTTCCGCCCGCGGTTGTGAGGGTATTTCCGCGAGCTTTAGGAAGCCATTGCCGAGGCGGGCGCATCAGTCTGCGAACGCAATATTCGCAGTCATTTTCTGCATCTTTCACGAGTCAAAATGTCGTGTGTATCACGCATCGTAAATCGTGGCGAGTCGTTTGATGAAGGATCGATTGCCAACAAATGGAGATGGGACTGGACTGAAAAATCAACGAAAGTGGCGGGTTACGATCAGCGAGTTTCAACTTGCATTCGCAAAGTGAACAAGGCTGGAGTTGCTCGCTGCCTACTGTGTGCAAAGGAGTTGAACTATTCCAATCGTGGACTGACAGCGCTCTTTGAACACATGATGCATTCCAAAAGGCATGTTGAAGCTTCGAAAGGACTTCATTGCAATCAGAGCAGACTGCCTGGTGAGTTGACATGGAATGTGTGTTTCTGTGCAGACAGCCAACTTCGTTTGTGTGTGTGTTTGTGTTGTTTTTTTTTCATTCCATTATTTTTTATTCCATGCTTTTTCACTCTGGGGAAAAAAAGCCAACTTCAAAAGGTTGAAGAAAAAGCCTGCACTAGAGCCAGAGGGTTTCCAGTTTCCTTCTATAAAAAAAAAATATAAAAAATAAATGATTGAATGAATGAATCCACCAAGAAACAATTTTTTTTTAATTAGGCTTTTAAAGTATTATGCATACTGTGTGTGAAGCTTCCACACAACGACAGTTAATACTATCTGTAATATAATATGTAATAATAAAAAATGTCATATAAGTGTACCAGTATGTAAGTATGTCTTGCTTACAATACCTAGTACGTCTATTGTAAAGAATTTTTTTTTATGTGTGAACATTACTGGGACTCAATTTGTAAAGACTGAACTATTGAACTTATGAAGCAAGGCACTACAGCACATCAACAAAATGAAATAAAGTAAGTTTTTTTTTTTTTTTTAAATTTCGTTGCATGCTGCATGTAAATATGTTTTAGTTTGGTTTCTTTGCATGCCACAGGGTAATTTGCCTATCACCAGAAGCCACGAAAGGGTCTTCAAAAGTGCTCAAAATCAATTTCGGCCGGAGGGCTTCGCCCCCCTGGACCCCCCACCGGGGCGTTGCCCCTGGACCCCACCGGGCCTAGGCGGCCCCTGGACCCCGGCCTATTTTTCAGAGATTTTTTTGATCAGCTGTTCCCCAGCCTGCAAGACGTATGGAATCTACATTGAGTTTATGGATAAATTCCAGATTTTTACAAGGAAGGCAAGTGACCACAATGATCAGTTAATGTGTATGCTTGCTGTTATAAACAGTCATAACAGTAACACCAACAATGAAGCATGTACAACACACTGTATCAAATGATACTTTTTTTTTCCACAAAATTTGGCATGATCTAGACTTCTATTTTTGTTTGGTAATTTGAAATTGAAAAACAGTAACTGAGTTTCAAAAGTTTCTTTTAACCTTGTTTGGTGCTCTAAAACATCAAGCTTCTTCTGGGAATGTTACAACTAAAAAAATGCACAGGGTAAATGCCCGCCTAGCTGACCTATTTCAGGAAAAAGTTGTGTTTTTTCATGTATTTGTCACAGTTTCTTTTTGTGAGCTTGTAGCCCCACAAACATTTCCATGTTTTAGTTCAATGACTGCAAGTCAATAGGCTCTTTTGTTTCCTTTTCTTTTCTTTTTTTTTCTCAACTGTTTCCACAAACTGATCAGTTACTTTAAAAATCAATCTCATTACATATCTTACCTTTCAGATCATGACAAAATCTTTGTCGCAATCAATCACACCACTCTTTGTCAACATTCAACCACTATCTAAACTACTTATCAGCCAGCAAATTAGACACAGAAGTAAAGATATAAAATGAATTCTTAACCAGCAGTTCACTCCCCCCACCCCCTTACCCCTCTCTCATGAACTGGTTCATGACACAAAACACAAAAAGAGTGATCAGTGTGTGAAAAACTAAATAATGCTAAAGTACCCGTGCATCAAACACAACATGCAAAAACAGTGATCAGTGAGTGAAAAACTGAACAAAGCTAACATACCTGTGTGCCAAACATACTGAACCCAAACGTAGGTGCTTGCAGCAAAGAAGAGCCACTGGACAGGAATAAAGAGGTAGCAGATGACATCAGACGTGATGGCGATACACACAAAGAAGACAGAGAAAGCCTGCAACCAGACATACACATTTCAATCAGTAATGAGTATGAATCCATAACTACATCAGACACTGCAGCACAAGCATGCTTGACACTGTGATTGGTATTTTAAACTAAGCAAAGATGACGACACTTATAACACTGTGACTGTGAGAATGATTTGAAATCCAACAGCATGAATACATGATACAGCATAAAATGAAAACAGAACACACACACACACACACACACACACACACACACACACACACACACAAATACACTCTCTCTCCCTCTTTCATACAGAAACCCATCACTTTCAGCAGAAATCATTCAGTGCAGTCATTTTACAGTCAGTTCAAAACCACGAACATTACCATCTTATTTCAAGCTGAGACAAAACAAAGTAATTCAAGTCTAAAACTTTATATCTGAAATAAATGTTAGCGAACCGCCCAGAGAACGTGGACAAACGAGTCACAAGACAAAACACAACGCGTTTCGACCTCTTAGGTCTTCCTCGGGTGATACATAAACGAATAAAACAACGAAAATTCACTTAGCTTTGATCGCTTCAGATCGCTTAGGGTTCAGCGCAAGGAAGAAGGCGTTGTTGGTTCTCATTCAACGCCTTCTTCCTTGCGCTGAACCCTGAAGCGATCAAAGCTAAGTGAATTTTCGTTGTTTTATTCGTTTATTTATCACCCGACGAAGACCTAAGAGGTCGAAACGCGTTGTGTTTTGTCTTGTGACTCGTTTGTCCACGTTCTCTGGGCGGTTCGCTAACATCTATTTAAGATTTGTTTAGATTTCCGCCTGCAGTCGTCTCGCTTTGCAACTAGATTTGTATCTGACATCAGCTCTCTTAACATTTTCAAGATTTTTTTTGTTTTTGTTTTGTTTGTTCTGTTTTCTTCACACAAGTTTTCTGTGCTGCTCACCAAGACAGAGGCAGGAAAGGAGGTGAGAGCGGAGCATTGTAAAAATTGGGAGGCACTGTATAAGGCTGACACCGGAGGGGGTGGGGAGTGGTAGGCAACAGAAAGAAAACAAAAGGAAAGTTCCTCACTTGAAATCAGCACTGCTAAAACTGATGATACAACAAGAGTACAGTGCACTTCATATGGGAGCAGAGACCCCTAATTCAGATAATTCAGTCTTGGAATCTGCTTTAACAACAAATTCTGATAGTTCAGTCTTGGAATCTGCCTTAACAACAAATTCTTGTTTGTATTAGCATACTTTTCACATCTCATCCCCCAGTGTTATGAAATCTAACTTTGAAACAATAACTCAATGTACTAATCAGCAAAATAACTTTTGATTTAACTCCACGTCAATGAAGACTGGGATTCACAGTATATGGTAATTTCTATACACTATGAATTGATTCAGGGCATTTTTATTGATTCAGGGTGTTTTTTTTATAGTGTCATCAAATCATTTCCCCCTTCCCTGTCCTTCTTCCCCTTTCCTTCTTCCACTTCCATCTTCCTTTCCTTCTTTGCTTAGGTGGCTAATTTCCCACAGACTGGTTCTTCTCATCAATTTACTTGTTGAATTGCCATCTGAAAAAGAAATGTAGTTGTCCATTACATGTTACACAGTCACAGATGCTTCACTCAAAAGTCCAATTTAAGTCAACCAGGAAGACTCTCTGAAGCCAATTTTGGTCATTCAGAACACCTTTGTTCTGTGGCCTACATTCACCACTGCTGATACATCAATTTATTCAGCCTCTATAATCAGCATAACATGAGTAAAGCTTGTCAACAGCAGCAAACAATATTTTGATGATGTAAGTTTAAAACACTGACAAATGTATCTCATAACAGGGCTACATCATTCCTAATTTTTATCACACTAACAGAGAAATGCCTGCAAAAGGACCCATGTTTTCTTCCACAATCATTAATGTAAAATCAAAGCAACAGAGCAAATGAAATCAACAGACAACTGTAAAATCATACACAGAATCAAAATTCTGACGAGATATGTACATGCTACACAAACCTTTATCCAGATCCATTGATCCACCTGCGGCTACACTTGCTCATCATCAACCCACTCATTCAGGGGTCAGTCTACTTTTCATCACTACAGTTAGTACTGATTACGTGGCAACAGCCGAGTATCAATTTTGCCCTATCAGCATCAGCTCAGGTAGATGCCATCTGCACTGCTTCTATCACATTTAACAAAAACAACAAAATTAGAATGTTTCTGACCTTGTATCAAAAGTAAATGACACCAACTAGAAATGACTGTATATTTACCATGACTGTGGTCAAATATGCAGCCTAGCAATATCTAATCAACAACTCAAGACATAAGTGTAGACAATGGTTGGTCATGGGCATCACAGACATTCACACCGAGTCTCTCTCTCTCAAAAACTTATATGGGGAGTTTGATACATTTTACGTTGAAACACTGTGCAAACCAACACACTTTAATCTTTTTTCCTTTGTCAATAACACAAAACGTCTTCACTATTCACTACATACATACACAAAACTGTATGAAACCTACCAGTCCTTGGTACTTGAAGGAGTCATAGACACTGCGCAACAGCAACCAGAAAGGCCAGAGGTACTCGAACCGGAACTCCAGAATGAAATCAGCCATCAACACCAATGCCCACACCATCAAGAAACGTAGGTACAGGAACGTGCTGAAAAGTCACAATGAATTATGAGGAATAACAAATAACACATCTCAGTGCTTGAAGAACACATTCTTCATCATGTTAGATCTTTTCATTTGTGTCCAACACACATTGAACTTATAATCTACCATTACATCAATTACTTATCATAATACAGTATAGGTGTGGTGGATCAGAGCATGTTAAATGCTTTACAGGTTGTCCAGAGTTATGACAGAACTACAACTTAAAGAATTTCAACGAAAGTGAAAAATAATGAAATAACAATATCAAAGATTAATTCACAATGCATTTAAATCAGTTTGGGCTCTAGAACTGTAATTCTGAGACTGTAGTGTTTAATCAAGTTTATTCATGTGACCAATAGATATAGTGACACAGGTAATGCTGTAGAAAGGACAAGGGGCTTTGGGGAATTTGTGGCAACCATTGGAATTTGATGTGCTGATGCGCCACCCTTTGTCTTTGTCATGTAGGTCATTGTGCTGCCATTAGGTAGCTAGTAAGCGAGAGATGAGTGGCATTTCCCTGACCACACTAACAAGCAAACCACCCTCAGTTACACCTCCACCTCTTAAACTGAAATTTGCGATCTGATGGAAGGAGGTGTGACTGAGCATTTTCATATATCTATCATCCAGTTTTCATCAGATCACAGTCATTTCAAACATCTTTTTGCCTAGATCAAGGAGACATATATGTGCTATAACTGACTGGGCTCTTCCTCTTTGTTCCTGGCTTGAGTGGGATCCACCATCTTCACCCTTTTTCCTTATTCCTTTCCCCTTTGTCCATTCCCTTCCACTTCGTTCCACCACAACTGGTGGGGTAAGCAGGATCCAGCAGGACCCTACAAGAGGAAATCCAGACAGTTTTAGGCAAGCTGCAAAACAGTGCCGTTATTCCCATCACCTCGTCACCATAGTCACATCCAACTTCTTCCTGCCTGGGTTCTTAAAGTTCACCAGTGGGGACAGCACTCCAGAACTGGACAGTTTTGTACAAGGTCCAAAGCTTGCACTGCAGCTGCAGTTGGTGGATGACAGAGTAGCTTGCGTCATGGCTGATGGCCGTTCTTGAAGGCCAGGCTGGCCTGGTAGTGACCAGGCTGCCATGACAGAGGTGGACTCCCCTGCCAAAATCTCCACCACCTTAAGGAGAACTGGGGAGAAATAGGGGTTGTCACTACCCTGGCCACAGCATTCTTCACCAGGCGGCAGGATCAGGATGAGACCATCAGGGAGCATGCCTCCCCTTCTCCTGTACCTCTGGATGAAGATCACCCAGGATGGAGATGGACCGTTGCTGGCAACCATTCTCCAGGATGCCTTCGTCCATGGCCTTTAACCAGCCGCTCTCAGCTGAGACATCTGGTGTTTCATATGGGACCATCCTGCTGACAGCGCCTGATATGGTGGATCATACCACAGAAATAAATGTTTTCCAATCAACTGTAAAACTGATAGCACAATAGAGCTGAGACCCAACGCAGAATTCCCAAACTGTAATTTAGAGAAAATAAAGTTTAATCAAGTTTTTTTTATTATGATCCACGCACACAGCGGCATATAGCTGGCTGTAGAGGGAACAAAAGGCTATTGGGGATTTGTGGCTGTCACTCAATTTTGAATTCAAATCTGTGCCGATCCCGCCAGCCTTTGTGTGTGCTAAGTAGGCCGCTGTGCCGCAAAGCAAACAACAGGCATGTGGGATTAACGGGACAACGTTTTATCAAATGAGAGGCAATCAGTTACATCCTTTTTACTGAAATATTAATAAGGCCTGTCATTCAGTGGTACTCCACAACTTCACACCATGTTTTACACAATGAGTGAGAGAGAGAGAGAGAGAGAGAGAGAGAGAGAGAGAGAGAGAGAGGATCATGCCAAAATTTCGGAGAGCACATATGGTCTGATTGGTGCCAGCAGCAATAGTTGGTAAATGGAAAAAAAAATCTAGTTGCAAAGTGAGACGACTGCAGGCGGAAATCCAAACAAATCTTAAATAAATGTTAGCAAACCGCCCCAAAAACATGGACATACTAATCAAAAGACATAACATGACACGTTTCGAACTGTTATGTCTTCTTCAGGCAAAATACAAAACAATTATTACAACGAAAATGAACGAGAAATCACTTATCTTCAATCTCTTAAATGTAAGATAGGCGTTGAATAGTGTTAAAAAAAAGTTTGGTTCCTTTAATTTTGGCTTCAAATATAAAACTGGGGAAAAAAAGAAGAAATTACACTAAGAATGAACCAGATACTCCAAGAGATGTTGCTCTTACTCTAATTTTCACTGGTATTTCTTTTCTTTTTCTTTTCTTACAATACCATTTTTTCCATTTTCTTCTTTCTTTCTATTTGTCGTTTTTTTTAATTTCAGAAGCCTGGAAGACTGGAGAGGCTCTTAGTAAAGACCAGCATAGATCTATAGAATCGGGAAACATCTTGCTTGTTTAACTTCACAATAAACTTGGCTTTGACTTTAAGTATGATTGAATTGCATCTTGGTTTAGAGACACCACCAGATTTCCCATCCAATCAAAGGAAGGGGTTTTAACACCCCTGTGCAAACTTACTGGAATGCCATGCACCACAATTTCTTTTTAATTTTATTCTTGGGGATGGAGAAGGCAGAATGGACAATCAAACAAAATGTGACTTTTCTTATGAGCAAAGAGTGGCAACAAATCACAAGTCAATATTTCACTTCCAATTGACTACATAAAAGGCCTTCAACAATCAGCTGAGTAAATGACACTTCCTTTACTGTACTGAAAATACCTGTCTGTAGAGTCAAATAAAGCTGAAACATCAATGATTTCATCACGCTATGATAAGGGCTAGAAACTACAAGATGTTTCTCTGTCCTGGGAATAAGTGGCTAAAAATTTCACACACACACACACCTGCCCCCCCCCCCCCCCCCCCCCCCCCCCCCCTCCAACTTCTACATGCCCTCCGTAAATGATGAGACAGTTGATGAGAGTAGTATGAGTAGTGCAATGACAAGTCAGCAAGCGTTATTCTTTATATGTACAGTACATATCTCAGGAAAAGAGGAAGTAATTGTCTGGTTCTCCCAGCATGAACTGAAAGTCACACATGCTCCATAGAGTAGATCTATCCATTGTTTCCGCATTGACCAAGGACAAATTATGCATGCTGCCGACACATTTTATTGATGACAGAACACGCCTCGTCTTTGTGAGACAACACTCTGCAGAGGTTCCATTTCAAGGGGGAAAAAAAAGGGGGGGGCGGCTGGGCTATAGGTAATGAGGTGAAAAGAGGAGGAGGAACACGCGATCAATCAGTACTGAAGATAACTGCTCAATCTATCTGTCTCTGGCCTAGTAAAAACAAAACTGGTGGCCCAACGGACAAGTAAGGACAGCATTTCCACTTGTCCCTCAGAAAGTTCACTTGTCACGGATAATCCGACAGGTGGGCATTTCAACCCCTGTGATACAGTCTGGCTTTGACTGAAAACCAGTTTCAATTCATCTAGCTACATCCATGCTGTGAATTTAACTCAAATCCTTTAATTATTTCTATGTATACATTTTCACATTCTTTCTTGCTTTTCCTGCTCAAGGTTTCCAGATTAAATACGGGTGATACCCCAACTGTTTTTGAACAAGCCCAGCAATGAACCTTTCGTTGTCAAACTGTTCCAAGTGATAAGCCCTCCCACTGAACTGTTTTTACTTTTAGTCTATAATAATCTACCTGAATGGATTCCATCCTTGACCCCTCTCGTCCCCTCCTCTACTACCAGTGCCATTCTGAAACCCTTCACTCTGACCCCTATGACATGCAGTTCAAACTCGGACACTGAATCCAGAGAGATAAGAACAGGTTAAAGACCACTGAGCAATGACAAGCTTTACTCAGTAATAATAATGTGACAAAAAAATAAAACAAAATGAAAGGCAAAAGCCAAAAAATGCCACATTTAGAAAGCACAAACAGTACTGTGAGCAAGACTTTGATGGCAAACACTGAACCAGCTAAGAAGTCCACTATAGTTGAATCCTTTCTTATAGTCAGCAACAGAGCATAGTGTGTGTGTGCGTGCATGTGTGTGTGTGTGTGTCTTTTTCCTAAAAAACTGGTTCACTCAAAAACGAGTAGGTCACCAGCGCACAGAACACAATGTGTGTGTGAGTGCGTGCGTGCGTGCGTGCGTGCGTGCGTGTGTGTGTGTGTGTGTGCGCGTGTGTGCCTACCCATACCTGTTAAGCTCAGCATGCATATGTATAGATGTATGCATGCATACATTCTTGGACATACCAGGTTTTATATCACTTTTAAATAAGGCTACATAACGAAATATACGATACACTGAAATCAGATATAAGTTATAACTATATCTTATGTTTTTAAAGTCTGATAAATACAACTGAATTTACAGCAAAGGATATAATTCCAACTTGCCATTAGATCTGTTTCAATCAATGCAAGACTAACTCCAATCACAGGACAAGCAAACTCCCAATATTTTGGCTTCACCTTTGACTCAAGGCAGTAAAAACAAATATATATTTCCGGGATTCCCTCCTTTTTGCAAATCGCCATCATTCCTGTATCCATTCCCTTTTTCAGCCAGTCACTAGTCAAAAACCTTATATCTGCTATATCAAAACAAAAGCAAAATAGTTTGTTAATTGCCGATACACTATGTGCATATATATGGATGAAAAATAAGAAGACATTTGCTCCCCCATCAAATCTTACAGGGATTATAACCCCTTCCTTACTTAAATTTACGATGATGAGAAATCTTGACACATGACTGGTGAGCACAGACATGCATGACAAACTCAGTAAAGCACGTTTTCAGTCTGTATGTCACATCATGTTCAGGTATGATCAGATTTGCAAGCAGCAACAGCCTTATCTGAAAATTTCTCCCAACCCCATGCACATACAGTCTTAATCCTTCCATGACTCCATCTGCACTCATTTTGTGTGGTAACGACTTGTCCATTTTATCTTCTTGTTAACATGCAGAAAATGTCATCAAATGGCAAGTGGTGTACTGAGTCCTTTTTAAAAAATAAATAAATAAATAAATAAAAATAAAAAATCACATTTGTGTGCTGGTCCAGCAAAGAAAATTCTGACAACATTTCCCTTTCACACACACACACATACACACACACACACACACACACACACACACACACACACACACACACAACTGTACACACACTTACTGACACAGAAAGAGACCACATACGTGCACACATAAACACATGTATGCATGCGCTCACACACACGCACACACACACACACACACACACACAGGTAACAAGTTTGTAGTTTGTGGAACATCAAACAAGCAGTTTACAATGAGCAGCCTACAACAGACACCATACAAGACCTTTCCCTGTTGCAACATACGGCATCATCATTTTTAAATATACTGTTTAATACCATGACATGAGGAGATTACACTTCTCACAGGGTTATTATTTTCACAATCAGTGCATATAATTCGGAATTTTGAGGATGTAGAAAGCTAAAACCTAAACCAGTTGCAGCTTGTACCCCTAAAAAAACTCAAGTTTCTTTAGAAACGATCAGTTCTTTCTCATCATCCACTTAAAATGTTATCAGGACTCAACACACTTCCGGATCCCCTCCACCAAAAAGACTGTCACTGGTCTCACAATTATTTTTTCCTTCCTTGTACTGGTTTGTATACACTACAAAACGAAGTAACATTTTCCTTCCTGAAGCGTAACAATGCGACTGGTGTTACAAACAGAAAGCATGACACACTTTTTCTTTTCCTTTTGCCAGGTCTGATTTAAATCCTGTTTGATCAAACATCTACAAAAAAAACAAAAAAAAGATATCACTTAAGTTCAATTTCTGCTTATAACAACATCCCATCCTTTTCTAATTTTCCAGAATACTTTCCACGATTCAGGTCACTCTCAAAATTAAAAATTAAAAAAAGGAAAAAAAAAAAGCTTGTCACCAACATCAGTCCTAAATTTTTCCTATTATAAATATTGGGGCTAAAAAAATAATTAGATAATACACTGTCATTACCACCAATATCATAAATACAACTGGTTTTGAGAGATCAACTGAGGATGACTAGGGTTGGGGAACGAACCTACTAAGTACTATTATGTACTAAGACAAGAAGCGCTGTACTGTTTTCTTTGTACTTCCCTCTCTACCACTCTCTCTTATAAATTTCAACAGAAAATGGCTTGAAAATTCCTTGAATTGATAATCTAACCCAGACATTACAAGTGAGAGTCACATGAATGTGTGATTGGTGGAAGCACGGCATTTTTTTTCTAATAAGAGTTTCTATTATTATAGTATGATTTATACATTCTTATACATGGTGGGGCACATTCTTCCATAGATCTATAAATTACCCTAGATACATGGTGCATAAGTACATCTTCCTGTGTCTAAATTTTTACTTTTCATTTTAAAGCCTTCATTAAGTGTGTGCAGATGCACTATGTTGACCTACTTGTCACTGAACTATCACCACTATCACCTCTTTTCCTTTCTCTTTTTTTCCCCTTGAAAACTGCAAGTAGAAATTTAAGATGGCAAGTTAATTCACCTGTCCCCTGAACAATTAAAAATGACCTGGAAATTTCTAGACCCTTGATTACACAATCATAAGAGAAGGAGTTTTTTCCACCTTTTGTTTCTCTCACTTTTCTTCTTTTTTTTTCTTTTTTTTTTTTTAAATGTAATTTCAATAAGCTGTAAATCTAGCCATCTCATTTTGGGAATTTCAGGACACCACTGTCACTATTTCATTTTATTCAACTTGTTTTCTGCCCAAGCTCTTAACTGGTAACCAAATGATCACATGTTAATGAAATCTGAATACTATCCAAGTCTTTCATACTATTTATTATTCATAGTTTCAGAATAAGGCAAAATTAAAATGGTGTCTTAACAAATGGCTCATATCTTCATGCCATTCCATTTTCATCCTTAAGGATATCATTCATTATTTTATTTCACTGCACTATGCATTGATTTCACAGCTATTGTTGAAAGAAAAAAAAGTATAAATGAAAATACTCTCTTCGCCAGCTAACAAGTCAGGTCCTTGTAGCATATTTTTTAAAAAGTCATTCATAATAACTAAATAGATATTCACCACTGTTAGAAACAGTATAAAACTATTTCAAACTGGACAAATTAGATACTTTAAAATGATTTCATCTTTGAAGCATTCATTAAAGATATTCATATGTCAAGTTTGACCGACTATGTCTATTGTTATAATTAGTTACAAACTTACAAACATTATTTACCAAAATATCATAGAATAAATGAATTTTACACCAATTTTGCTTAATAAATTATGAGATATGACTGAATTAATCGCGTTTGGTTCAAATTGTGTTTATCAAATCAACTCATATGTCAGAAAAAATCAACTCTGTGACTGAAAGCATTTCTCAGACAAACTGTAACCACCTAATTTGAGATCAAGAGAGTGGAAAAAAAATTAAACAGCACTGCTCTCTAATAACAGTAAACAACAACAACAACAAAACTACTTTAGTCATTACCATTAAAGTCCAGTCAAAAAACAAAAAGAAGAAAAGATGACGAGAAAACAGATGATTTACATTCATTAGCACAAGGACCATTGTTTACTGGATACTGACAATCCAAGTATTGAACTATTTGAAGATCTGAACTTAATGAAGTAGCAGAATCTCAGAATCTGTTCTTACATAGCTTCTGTAATTTCCAGACTTTCTTTCATGAACTGCTCATTTCCTGTAATAGTTTGTGTGCAGACACGTATGTACACACACACACACACACACACACACACACACACACACACACACACACAATTTCATTCTGTGATGCAATAACCCCAAACCCCACTCCCCTCTTCATTGTCCTACCTCATGGCAAATCTGATGTTTATGGGTTCTGAAACAAAAGTGCTAATTATTCTGGATTCCTTTGCCAATAAAACAGTCAACACTCACTTGAAGTTTTCTCAAAGACATGCATCTCCATCTTGTTTTTATAGAGATATTTGATTCTTCAAAAAGCTTCTTTCCATCAGCAAATTATCTTTCCTTACAGACTGTTCCCCCATTTCATGAAAGCAAACCTAAGATCAAGAAATCATAGCTTCAAAACCAATGGCCCTCACGTTTAACATTAGATGTATTTTCTATTTTTAAAAAAAATGACTGGTTAAATTAGTCATTCAATTCTAAATTAAAATTCATGCCTCACGAATAAAATGGTTTGATGTCACATCTGCACTCCGACGTTACTTTGCGTGTGTGTGTGTGTGTGTGTGTGTGTGTGTGTAAGTGTGCGTGTGCGTGTGTGTGTGTGTGTGTGTGTGTGTGTGCAAGCGCGCGCGCACGTAATCTTTTTGTATCAGTATTATGTTACGTCTGTCTCAAGTATTATACGCAAAAAAACACTCACGAAAGTATTCATGCTCACAATCAACTTCTTTCATTTTCAATAAGCAGAAGCAAGTAGCCTAGTCACGGTGTTATTACGAATTGTAAAAGTAGGCATACCTATCATACTACACAGTGTATACTTCTGAAGACTAAAATAGTGCGTTTCCAAAGGAACGGTTGTTGCTGGGGAGAAAAATAGCAGACAACACACTGCAACCAGACAACACTCAACAGTCGCAACTTCGCGTAAAATATGCAATGAACTGCCATATTGAAAAGTGAAATGTACCTTCCATAGATACCATCCGTTATCTTGCTCCGTTTCAATGGTCTTCGTATTTTACCGCAGTCAACATTCCGCGGCCTCTTCATACTTTTGTCAAATTCCGATCATCAATGTCTCCCGATCTCTCCTTCGACAGAAACAGTCCTTCCTAATTATTATGACAGTCCTGGAAGTACTTCTCCTGCTGGATGTCCTTGCACATGCGCCATTGGTCATTTATTTCAGACCGAAATGCATTTTGGGTATTAAAAAAAAAAAAAAGATGAAGAAGAAAAAATAAAAATAACAAACATGGCGGTACTGTTGGCTGCGTGATCGCGAGTAGTAAGTCAAGTTTTGCTCTAAAAGCAGGGCAAGGGAAAGGAAAGAAAAGGTTTTTGTGTCATCTGTCGATAAAATGACATTGTTTCCATTTTGTTGACATTTTTAGGAGAGCAAAGAGCAGGTTCCAGTTTACATTTTTTGGTTTAGGCCCTATTTTACTTTACCGCGTGTGTGCCATGGTTCAACACACGCTTCTGACAGCTTGTGTTGCGAGTTGCTTCCCATTGAATGATTTGAGTTTCGGCTTAGCATAGGCCTAGAGGCCTAGTAGTCGTGCTCCAGTCACAAAAATAACTGTCAAAACCGCAAGCGGTTTAGAACAGTTTGTGCAGGCCAAATAACAACGCATTACAAAACAAAAACAAAAAATCACACAAGATCATTGTTTCTTTTGGATAATTATTACTACGAAGTGGTTGCGTGCACGACTAGTCGTGCGATAATACAACTCCCAACCGAGTCCGGTTATTGGCACGACTAGTGCGACCAACTAAAAAATGGTTGCGTGCACGACTAGTCGTGCGATAGTACAACTCCCAACCGAGTCCGGCTATTGGCACGACCAGTCTTCCACCCCCTAAGTCATTACATATATATATATATAATATATATGCGTGTGTGTGTGCGCGCGCGCGTGTGTGTGCATGTGTGAGAATGTGTGTGTGTCTGTCTGTCTGTCTGTCTGTGCACGCGCGCACTCACGAATCAAGCAAGTGCACTCACGAACACCAGCGTGTGTGTGTGTGTGTGCGAGTGGGTGCATGATTTTTTGTTCAAAATCTTACCCGTTTACTGAACGAAGAACACTACACTGGATTAAATTGTATTCTTCGAATCAAGTCAAGAAACTCGTGACTTCATTGTGCTTTTCATTCCCATCTCTAGATCGATCTAGCGCGCGCACGCACGCACGCACACACACACACACACACTAACACACACACTAACACACACACACACACACACACAGTGCCGTACTGTGCCGTGCACCTGGGAAAAAAAGATAAAATGAAACTCATAAATTTTGTGTTTCTTTGCATAAGTATGAAACTAAAAAAAAAAAAAAACTAACCCACTATTGTTCTTCGCATCATGATCAAAATACAAAGCATAGCACTTCAAAGTTGATAAAAATCCAACCAACCATGGTACGTACTTGAGTAACCAATCAATAGGAAACAAAACTAAAGAGGAATAACTAGAGAAACTAAAGAGGAATAAATGGCGAAGAGGAAGAAGCTACTCCTTATTAGTGTGCTTGTTTAAAGGGCCGCGTTATATTTACCTGATTTCTTTTTTTTTTTTAAAGACATGTGTGTGTGTGTGCGCCGTGTGTGTGTATGTGTGTGTGTGTGTGTGTGTGGAGAGAGAGAGAGAGAGAGAGAGAGACTCGCAAACAGATGCACGGGCGCACATATATCTCACAATACACACACACACACACACACACGTGTGCGCGCGCGCGCGTGCTCACAAATGCATATGTAAGCTTACACACACACACACACACACACACACACACACACATATATACATATATATATTATATATAATTATATATATACACACACACACCACACACACACACACACACACCAGCAGCAACGGAGACCACAACTACAACAAGAAAAAAGAACTTTTTAAACGTGTTAATTAACTTTCGGACTATCGACACGTCGGAACAAAATTTTCATCGGGAGTGTCGGATAAACGCTTCTTCGGACTGTTGAAACAGATTATTGTTTCGAAATTCCGAAGTATCGAGAGTCAGAATGGATGTCGACAATCGCTACGTCGGAACAGAAAACGTCGGACTATTGACTTTTCGGACAGTTGAACATCGGAACATCGGGCAGCGCCCGTGACGACTTGAAGAATGGATCGCACTGAAACTTAACCAAACAAGATCTTCTTCATGGTTACTTGTAACGGACCTCCATTCAGCGAGCAATACTCTCTACTTACTGAGAGGTGAAGGGACAAGGAGGATGAGAGTGAAAACGTTTGAGCTTCTCCTTCAAAGTGATCCCGCAGGGACTGACAAGGAGGGGTCTGCTGATGCACGCGAGTGTCCTGGTGCAGGATGTTCCGCGTCCTTAGGATAAATGGAAGAAATGATTTAAATGCAGGTAGGCTACACATCTGTTCACGGGTGTAGTACGTGGAGCTTCAAGTTCAAATGAATCGGTCCCAATCTTGTAGAGTACGAGACATGTGGAAAAAGGCCAGGGAGGCGTGATGACATTTGTGACGTCACCATGCTAGACTGTCCTTTCGCCGTTCCACGATTATGTCTGACTATTCTTGCTGAGTTTTTAATACTTTTTATCTTCATCATCATTATCATTTTTTTTTTGGCTTTGCTTGGGAGAGAGAGGGAGTGAGGCGCGCACAGCTCAAAACAGTCATTGCGTAATTAGTAGTCGTGCACGCAACCATTTTTTAGTTCGTCGCACGACTAGTCGTGCCAATAGCCGGACTGGGTTGCGAGTCGTATTATCGCACGACTAGTCGTGCACGCAACACCAGCCTTATTACTATTGTGTGTTCGTATCTTTGCTCATTTTCCCAAACTCTGCAGTCTGTTTCAGTCATCTACTCTGTGATGGCTTTCAAAATTCGCTACAGATATTTCTGTACCACCACAAATAGAAGTATGAATGAATACATCTAGTGTAAATCTATTAAAGAAAGAGAGAAATGTCTTCTTTCTGCAACGGATACAGCTTTGAAAATGAACACGTGGTGCGACAAGTGCATGGACATTAACATTCGGCAGAAAGCAAAGAGGGGGCAGCACAGGGACATCCGGAGTCATGAACCGGGTGTGGCCCAAACCTCCCTAGAGTGTTAGGATATAAGGGCTGAAACATTTGCTTGAAGGGGGCTTCCGGGAAAGACCGGAGGACACTGGGAAAGACCAGAACCAAGGGCTCTGTGGGCTGGCTCCCCACTTTGCCTTCAACATGTGGCTACTAAGTACAAAAGGAAAGATGCTCCCAGGATTCACCGAAAGGGGGAGAGAATGATGAATCATCAGTGCTCAACCAATCACGACTGCAAATCCCAAACGGACTATGAACATGGACCAAATGGAATATCCATGTGTCTGTGGAAAGCGTTTCACTACCACCCGTGGCATGAAGTTCCACAGAACAAAGATGGGATGTGTGAAGACTCATCTGAAATAGCAGCAGCGCACTGCATCAGCAGATAAGACGTTGGAAGACCAAGGCCAGGATTTAAACCACAGTGCCAAGGACATCCACACTGTTGGTTCGGATGAGGAATTTGCACAGGCCCTCGATGCCAAGCACCTGAAACTCAACCTGCCATGAGCAAACGAAACTGAAGATTGGGAGAAACTGGATGCAAAAATCGTCCAAAGACTCGATGCACTGATAGGGAAAAGCACCCTGGAACACAAACTAGCCACATATGGGGACATTGTGTATGCCACATGTAGAGACGCCTATGGAACAAAACTACCCAAGAGAAAACATCTCCAAAGAAATCCAGACGCCAGGAAGAGTTGGAAAAGATCAGGATCCAAAAGAAAAACCTCAAGAAGCAAATTAAGACCGCACTACCAGCTGAAAACCAAGGCTTGGAAAAACTCTGGAAAGACCTGAAAGCAAGACACAGTGCCCTCAGCAAAGCGGAACCTGTGAGGAAGAGGAAGAGCAAAAAGAAGAAGACACAAGAGCGCTTCTTCAGAGACCCCTTCCAGTTTGCCAGAACACTGTTTGAGCAGCCAAAATCTGGGACCGTAAGTGTGGACAAAGGAGCTCTTGAGCAGCATCTGAGGAAAACATACTCTGACTCACAGAGCAAAGCACCACTCGACATTCAAGGTCTGGTATGGCCAGCCAACCCTGAGGAACAGTTCAGTGACAAGTCTCCAACGTTGGCGGAAATCAAGAAGGTGGTCGACAAAGCCAGAGCCAAATCATCACCAGGGCCAAACGGAATACCTTACCAGCTGTACAAGAAATGTCCCAAGGTGCTGGAGTGGCTCCACAGGGTGCTGCGATCAGCTTGGAGAAACCAGAAATTCAGCAGCCAGTGGATGACGGCAGATGGTGTGTACATCCCCAAAGAACAAAACTCAAGTGACATCAGCCAGTTCAGGCCAATATCACTACTGAACATCGAAAAGAAAATCTTCTTCTCTGTCATGGCAGCAAGGCTGACCAAGTACCTCATGGAAAACAAGTACTTGGATATGTCAGTCCAGAAAGGTGGCATCCCAGGCGTGGCTAGCTGTGTAGAACATGCCACAATGATCTAGGACGCAATCCAAAGAGCAAAAACAGAAAAGAGAGACCTAGACGTAGTGTGGCTTGATCTGGCAAAGGCATATGGATCTGTACCCCATGAGATGATACAGTTGGCTCTTGAGATGTACCATGTGCCAAAGAACATCCGCGACATGCTCAAGAAGTACTTCAATGGCTTTTCAATGCGGTTCTCTACCAAGGAGTACACAACAGATTGGATCAACTTGGAAATCAGCATTGCAATGGGCTTCTTCTTCTTCTTCCTAAAATACTGGTTCACTCAAAAACGAGTAGGTCATCAGCGCGCATGTTAAAAAGTAAAATAAAATAACATAAAATAGTGCGACTCAGACTGTTGGCCTCAGGAGCAAATTTGGCAACAAGGGGTCACACTCAATATTCAAATAGGAAATCGTCAATATGCAGATCTCAAAAGTGTCGTATCAATTTGCTTTTTGAATGAGACTGCATTTGTGGCTGTCTCGATGGCACCCGGCAGTGAGTTCCACAGCCGTACAGAACTAGGATAAAATGAATGTAAGTGGCTGTCAATATTTGATGCAGGTATGGTATAACATTGACCGCCACTCCTGGTGCTACTTTTATTCAATACTAGTTGTTCCATTGGAATATCAATTAGATTAGCTCTGCCTTTGAAGAAGATATTAAGTTTGATAAAAGCTCTTCTCTCTTCTAAGGGTTTCCATTCTAATTTCCTCATGTTCTTCCTGTATTCCCCTTTTCTCTGATATGGTTCCCTGTTACGAACCGTGCTCCTCTCTTCTGAATCTTTTCGAGGTTATCAATGTCCTTTAGATGGTAAGGATCCCAGACTGAGCAACCATATTCCAGCACTGGTCTAACCAGTGTTTTGTAGCAGTTGTCTTTAACCTTTTGGGGGCAGTCGTTGATATTCCTGTATAAGAAAGCTAAGATGTTATTTGCTTTCTTACATACTAAATTGTAATGTTCTTTCCATTTGAGACGACTATCTATAATCACGCCCAAATATTTTGCAGCATTGGTTTCTTTAAGAATAGAATTATGAATAGAATATTCTGATCTAGTTGGTGAGCGTTTATTACATATACGCAACACTTGGCACTTCTGGGGATGAAATTCAATTTTCCAAGTTCTTTCCCACTCTTGTAAAGCGTTTAGATCTTCTTGTAGAATGCGTGTATCATTCTTGCTTCTGATTGTTCTATATACTAAGCTGTCGTCTGCAAAAAGCCTTATAGTAGTTCCAGGAGAGAGATTTCTACTTTTGTCATTTATATAAATTAAGAAAAACAAGGGCCCCAGAACAGTTCCCTGTGGTACAACTGACAAGACTGGTTTACAATGGGATGATGACCCTTCCACAACAACTTTCTGCGTTCTCCCGACGAGGAATGATCTAGCCCATTTTAGCAAAGAACCGCCAATGCCGGTGTGTTCTAATTTAAGCAGCAGGCCCTCATGGTCAACCTTATCAAAGGCTTTAGAAAAGTCTAATAAAATTGCATCTATTTGCTGTCTGTTGTTAAGACAGTTATTAAAATCATTGAGAGTTGTTATAAGTTGAGTCTCACAACTCCTTCGCTGTCTAAAGCCATTCTGGGCGTAATTTAAGAAGTCATATTTGTCAAGATGATCCATTATGCAACTATATATTATGTGTTCAAGTAGTTTTGCTGATATGGATGTAAGAGATACAGGTCTATAGTTCTCTGCTTTTGTTTTGTCACCCTTTTTGAATAAAGGAACAATGCTCGCATCTCGCCACTCATCAGGTATTACTCCTGGTCCAGTGAAGCTTGGTAAAGTAGTTGGTATACTTCACTCAATTCATTGGCACATAATTTTAAGAGCTTGCCAGGAACGCCATCAGGACCAGTAGCTTTGTTTTCATTGATGTTGGTCAGTAACTTAAATACTCCTGCTTTGTTTACTTTGATGTTTTGCATTTCAGGGAGTTTATCATCATCCTTTAGTCTAACGTTAATTAAAGGCTTGGGGTTTGAGAAAACCGAACAGAACTGCTTGTTTAGTAAATTTGCTTTCCCTTCAGGGTCCTGTATTAGGTTATTCTGGTTGTTTCTCAGGTCTGGAATCCCAATGTTGTCCTGTCTCTTACTCCTTATGTAAGACCATAATTTCTTGTTTTGATGATCACCTTCTGAAATCATCGAATTAACATAATTGGAGTGAGCAAGCCTGCATTCTCTCTGACATCTTCTCTTAATATGTTTATACCTAATCAGTAATCTTTCTGAATTAGGGTGTAGTTTCAATTTCTTAAAGAAACGATGTTTCCTTCTCAACAAACGTTTAATTTTTGTATTAATCCATGGCTGATGGTTCTTGCTTGAAGTTATTTTAGTAGGTATGTTGTCATCCATAATAAATTCCAAGTTAGTTTTTATACACTGGGCTGTGCAATTTCTCCAATACTGTTCGTGTTGGCAATGGAAGTCATCTTGAAAGCAGCAACAAGCAACGCAAGACAAACAGAGCTTGGTGATGGATACAAGATGCCCCCTCTCAAGGCCTTCATGGATGACACTACAGTGATTTCATCCAGTGAAGACAAGACACGTCATGTGCTGGAGAGGCTGGACGACATAGTTGCCTCATCCAGAATGAAGTTCAAGCCAAAGAAATCACGGAGTCTCTCACCGAGGAAAGGAAAAATGGCCGAATCTGTGGTCTTAAGTGTTGCCAACCAGGTCATTCCAACAGTCGCCATTCCAACAGTCACAGAAGAGCAGTCAAGAGCCTTGGAAGATGGTATGATGATGCGCTGAAAGACACACAAAGAGCAAAAGAAACCAAACAGATGTCGGAAGAAGGCTGGGAGACCATTGATCAGTGTAGGCTCCCTGGCAAATACAAGGTCTGGTGTCTGCAGTTCATGCTGATACCAAAGCTCCTATGGCCTCTGATGATATACGACATCTGCACCAGCATAGTGGAGGCAATGGAAGCCAAAATCAACAAGTTCACAAGGAAATGGCTTGGTGTCCCACCCTGTCTGACTGACATAGCGCTGTACTGTCGCCAAGCAAAGCTGAAACTGCCACTGAAATCCATCCTGGAAGAATGCAAAGCAGGGAAGATCAGACTTCAAAGCATGCTGGAGGACTCAGGAGACAAGGTGGTAGAAGCAATCAAGCCCCAGCTGAAGACAGGCAGAAAATGGAGAGTTCAAGAGGCGATGGATTCTGCAAAAGAAAGTCTCAAGATCAGAGAAATAACAGGACACACACAGACCAACAGACAAGGACTGGGGGTGACCAAAACTGAATGGTGGTCAAAGGCCAAAGGAAAAGCCAAAAGAGACATGATGATTCAGGAGATGAGAAAAGAAGAAGACAAAAAAGACTCCAAAAAGCAGTCCAGCAGAGCCAGCAAGGGCAACTGACAACGTGGGAGAATGCACTCCAAAGAAGTCTCACTTGGAATGGCATTTGGCACATGGCCCCTCTCAGGATCAGCTTCATTTTCAGATATGTATATGACCTTCTGGCCTCAAATGCAAACCTGGTGAAGTGGGGAAAAACAGACGATCCTGCATGCCCCTTCTGCCATGGAAAACAAACAGTGGAGCATGTCCTAAGTTCATGTAAAGTAGCCCTGGCTCAAGGAAGGTACACATGGAGGCACATCCAAGTGCTCAAAGAGATTGTACAAGTAGTCTGGGCTAGTACCAACACCACAAAGAGAAAATCAGGACTCCAAAAGCACCTGCAACATTCTTCACGGCAGGAGGCAGCAAATCATGGCCAAGAACAACAGTGCCACTCGGAACATGCAGGCAGAGTCTGCTGGACGGGGCAGATGACTGGGAGTGCACTGCAGACCTCCCAGAATGGAAGAGTCACCCAGAGATCATCAGCAAGAGTGGCCAGACGTAGTAGTCCCCTCTCAGTCAACCAAGCAGCTGATCATGATCGAGCTCACGGTGCCATATGAGAACAGAATGGAGGCAGCCCAAATCTACAAGACTGAAAAGTATGCTGATCTGGCAAACAGCCTGAGGAGAGAAGGCTATCAGGTCAAAGTCCTCACTGCAGAAATTGGAGCTAGGGGGTTTGTAGGAACGTCTGCATACAGCCTCATGAAACAGCTCTCAGTTGCAGGGAGGGGAAAAACCAGAGCCCTGAAAGCAATGGCAGAAGCGGCAGAGAGGTGTTCAAGCTGGATCTGGTCAAGGAGGAACAAAAGTGAACTTCATAAGGCTTAACTTTCCTACAAATATCAGGTGTCCCAGTGGCTCAGTGGTTAGAGTGCGAGTCATTAAGTGGAAAATGAGCATGTCCAAGGGTCATGGGTTCGAATCCCAGTCATGGCTCGTCCCAAGATGGGGGAAAAAAACGGGGCAGCACAGGGACATCCGGAGTCATAAACCGGGTGTGGCCCAAACCCCCCTAGAGTGTCAGGAGATAAGGGCCGAAACACTTGCTTGAAGGGGGTTTCTCTTCTGAGGACTCTCTGCTGCCACGCTGTCCACGAGTTTCTTTCTACTATTTGAATGGGCCGGACACGTGGCAATTAAAATTCAATGCCACTAAATGCAGTGTTCTTCACATGGGCAATGAGAATGATCATCTTCAGTATACAATGAAAACTCATGGCAATCAGGAAAGAGTTCCTCTGGCTGAAGCAGATACAGAAAGAGATTTAAGGGTCCTGATAGACCCAGGTCTGCAATTTTCTAAACATGTTGAAATGCAAGTAAATAAGGCCAACAGAATCCTGGGATTGATCCGTAGATCCTACGTTTTCCTGGACTTCTTTTCACTGCTCTAGTTAGACCACATCTGGAATATGCAAACTGTGTTTGGAGCCCGCATCTAGAAAAAGACAAAAAGTTAATTGAAGGAGTGCTCCGTAGAGCCATCTTGAGTATGAGGACAGACTGAAGGCTAAGAAATTAGCCAGTATGAGTAACAGGAAAATGGAAACTTTATAGAGGTATATAAATATACACATGGACTCTACAATTGTGCCTCCCCCTTCATACTCAACACCCAAGGACCAAAGAGAGGTCACAATTTAAAACTAATGAAAAACTACAGTAAACTCAACATCAGACAAAACTTTTTCGCCAGCAGGGTAGCTGACACGTGGAACTCCCACGACACCAAGATTGTGAATGCAGAAACTCTGAACAGCTTCAAGAATCATCTAGACACCACCTTCAAGGAACAAATGTACTCCTGCTATCTTAGCCACCCACTTAGACCACATGATAAGAAATTACTGCCGGAAGTCACAAGTAATAGAATCAGGATGAACGATCAAAAGATCGTTTAGGATAGCTTCTTAGTTAAGCAGTTTTAGTGTCTGATCAAAAGATCAGCTCACGGCCTAGTTCTCATCCAGCTGAATTATATATTATTATATTATATATTATTATCATAATTATTATCCCCCTTTGTCAGAGTTCACTCTGGGTATATTGCTAGCAACTTCTTATGTATGTATGTGAATTGTATTTGGAATGAACTTTCATCTTACAGAACTTGCTGGTACTTACAAACTGAAATCGATCCCGCGAACAATGTTCTGGCTTCTTTTGTGCGCACACACACAAAAAAAAATGGCAGCGGTGGGATTCGAACCCACGCCTCCGAAGAGACTGGTGCCTTAAACCAGCGCCTTAGACCGCTCGGCCACGCTACCTGATACGGTATTGGGGGAACAATTTTATGTCATTAATCGAAAGTAGCTGGGAATCGACACTTCATGCTTACTTAGGCCTAACAGGTTTTTGTCGTGTGTACATTAGTAGGTTAATTTGTGTTGTTCTGTTTGAACTTATCACTTAATCTTATGCATACATGCCGAAAAGCTACGCTACCGGTTTGGGCGGCAAAGGTTTGTTCACTTCTGTTTGACCAAACACTCAGCCATCCATGCCGGTTGGGGAGATGGGGGAGTGTGGATCCGTAGCCTATTAATTTTTGTTGGCTGATTATTCACAAGTGGTAAGAAGACCATAGTAAATTTGAAGAAAATTATATTAGTAAGCGCAATAGGTTTGCGGTTTTGCCATCCGGTTTTTCAACATTTCCCCATTCGTCATTGTGGTAATAACAAAGCTGCGATTGTGAACACATGGGTTACATGGGTAAATGAAAAATGCAGGCCTTGATCTCAAATAGTTTTGGTTGGGCCTAGGTGGTTTAACGGTTTTCACAATTAATTTTTATCTTTGTTCGTACTGGTGATGTAAATAACAAAACTTCGGTTGCGGTGGAATTTGAGCCAGCAGATAGGCGTTTGAGTCGCAAAAGTGAACCTTGACTTCCCACACAACCAATACACGTCAGCATAATGGAAACCACACAACAGATTGACAAATAAAACATGAATGTAGGCCTAACCTATGACAGACAAGGGTCATGAAATGAAAGAACCTTGGTGCCTCTTTACTTAATTCTTTATTCTTGTCCATAAGCCAGGCCCGGTAGCGTGGCCGAGCGGTCTAAGGCGCTGGTTTTAGGCACCAGTCTCTTCGGAGGCGTGGGTTCGAATCCCACCGCTGCCATTTTTTTTTTCTTAGCTGAAAGGATCTCCTTTCATTCCTACATGTTTACATAAATTATGACTAGTATTTTTTGTTGGGAAAAATTCAAAACAAACTTTGTACTCAAAGATCATTATCATTTTCAATAAAGAAAAATTACATTCAAGCTTCATACAGATGTGCCTTTTTTTTTTCTTTTTTTAGTGGTTACTTTTTTTAGGGTGGCTTTTTTTTCTCCCCCAATGTTATTTCAGCTTCTGTAAGGCAATAACGTAGGTTTGCTGACTAACAGACAAAAAAATAGTGAAAATCAGTAGTTCTAAATTTCATTTTCTTTGATGCCTGTACCCATCGTCAACACAGCGCAGGCCTCCAAGGGTGGTACAGGACTGCTCTAAAGGCAGGTGAAGACAGTGCTTCTCTGGGTCCTCCCCAGCACCTTCGGGTGTTTCTTTTTCTTTTTCTTCTTTTCTTCATTTTCTTTGATAACATCCTTACAAAACAAAAACTAGCATCTCTGCTCTGCAGTGTATAGAGAGAGCTCAGTGATGCAGAACATGTCCTACAATGGACTCAAATATAAAAGCAAAGTCAGAATGTTTGTTAGGGATGCTACTTCACAATTCCAAGTGAAAAGTATATGAAAATGGCAAAGTGCATGGACACTGACAGCAAAGACAATGAAGCCATGATCTTTGCTGACATGAACAACAGGAAACCTGGCCCACTGCAGTGGACCTGGAGGAAATACTAGGGGTGTCGCGGTCAAATTCGTTGCTCCAGTCAAATTCGTTGCTGTGCAATATCCTGACCACTTCTGCTGCTACTACTGTTACTACTACTACTACTACCACTACTACTACTACTACTACTACTACTACTAGAATATTGTTGGTCATTGTGCCAAATCAGTAGTGGCAATGAATTTGACCAGGCAATGAATTTGACTGATACTGCGGTCAAATTCGTTGTTCCAGTCAAATTCGTTGCCGTGCAATATACTGACCACTCCTGCTGCTACTACTGTTACTACTACTACTACTGCTACTACTACTACAACTACTACTAGTAGAATATTGTTGGTCATTGTGCCAAATCAGTAGCGGCAATGAATTTGACCAGGCAATGAATTTGATACTGCGGTCAAATTCGTTGTTCCAGTCAAATTCGTTGCCGTGCAATATACTGACCACTCCTGCTGCTACTACTGTTACTACTACTACTACCACTACTACTACTACTACTGCTACTACTACTACTACTACTAGAATATTGTTGGTCATTGTGCCAAATCAGTAGTGGCAATGAATTTGACCAGGCAATGAATTTGACTGATACTGCGGTCAAATTCGTTGTTCCAGTCAAATTCGTTGCCGTGCAATATCCTGACCACTCCTGCTGCTACTACTGTTACTACTACTACTATTACTACTACTACTACTACTACTACCAGAAGTATTGTTGGTCATTGTGCCGGATCAGCAGTGGTCATAATATTGCACGGCAACGAATTTGACTGGAGCAACAAATTTGACCGCGATTTGGCACAATGACCAACAATATTCTAGTAGTAGTAGTAGTAGTAGCAGTAGTAGTAGTAGCAGTAGTAGTAGTAGTAGTAGTAGCAGCAGGAGTTGTCAGGATATTGCACGGCAACGAATTTGACCGGAGCAACGAATTTGACCGCGACCGTCGCGGTCAAATTCGTTGCTCCAGTCAAATTCGTTGCCGTGCAATATTATGACCACTCCTGATCCGGCACAATGACCAACAATTTTTCTGGTAGTAGTAGTAGTAGTAGTAGTAGTATAGCAGTCGTAGTAGTAGTAGTAACAGTAGTAGCAATAGGAGTGGTCAGGATATTGCACGGGAACGAATTTGACTAGAACAACGAATTTGACCGCAGTATCAGTCAAATGTATTGCCTGGTCAAATTCATTGCCACTACTGATTTGGCACATTGACCAACAATATTCTAGTAGTAGTAGTAGTAGTAGTATTAGTAGTAGTAGTAGTAGCAGTAGTAGCAGCAGGAGTGGTCAGGATATTGCACGGCAATGAATTTGACTGGAGCAACGAATTTGACCGTGACTGTCGCGGTCAAATTCGTTGCTCTAGTCAAATTCATTGCCTGGTCAAATTCATTGCCACTACGGATTTGGCACAATGACCAACAACATTCTGGTAGTAGTAGTAGTAGTAGTAGTAGTAGCAACAGTAGTAGCAGCAGGAGTGGTGAGGATATTGCACGCAACGAATTTGACTGGAACAACGAATTTGACTGCAGTATCAGTCAAATTCATTGCCTGGTCAAATTCATTGCCACTACTGATTTGGCACAATTACCAACAATATTCTACTAGTAGTAGTAGTGGTGGTAGTAGTAGTAGTAGTAACAGTAGTAGCAGCAGGAGTTGTCAGGATATTGCACGGCAACGAATTTGACCGGAGCAACGAATTTGACCGCGACCGTCGCGGTCAAATTCGTTGCTCCAGTCAAATTCGTTGCCGTGCAATATTATGACCACTCCTGATCCGGGACAAGGACCAACAATATTTCTAGTAGTAGTAGTAGTAGTAGTAACAGTAGTAGCAGCAGGAGTGGTCAGGATATTGCACGGCAACGAATTTGACTGGAACAACGAATTTGACCGCAGTATCAGTCAAATTCATTGCCTGGTCAAATTCATTGCCACTACTGATTTGCCACAATGACCAACAATATTCTACTGGTAGTAGTAGTAGTAGTAGTAGTAGTAGTGGTGGTAGTAGTAGTAGCAACAGTAGTAGCAGCAGGAGTGGTCAGGATATTGCACGGCAAACGAATTTGACCGGAGCAACGAATTTGACCGCGACCGTCGCGGTCAAATTCGTTGCTCCAGTCAAATTCGTTGCCGTGCAATATTATGACCACTCCTGATCCGGCACAATGACTATCAATATTTCTGGTAGTAGTAGTAACAGTAGTAGCAGCAGGAGTGGTGAGGATATTGCACGGCAACGAATTTGACTGGAACAACGAATTTGACCGCAGTATCAGTCAAATTCATTGCCTGGTCAAATTCATTGCCACTACTGATTTGGCACAATGACCAACAATATTCTACTAGTAGTAGTAGTAGTAGTAGTAGTAGTGGTAGTAGTAGTAGTAACAGTAGTAGCAGCAGGAGTGGTCAGGATATTGCACGGCAACGAATTTGACCGGAGCAATCAATTTGACCGCGACCGTCGCGGTCAAATTCGTTGCTCCAGTCAAATTCGTTGCCGTGCAATATTATGACCACTCCTGATCCGGCACAATGACAAACAATATTTCTAGTAGTAGTAGTAGTAGTAGCAGGAGCTGTCAGGATATTGCACGGCAACGAATTTGACTGGAACAACGAATTTGACTGCAGTATCAGTCAAATTCATTGCCTGGTCAAATTCATTGCCACTACTGATTTGGCACAATGACCAACAATATTCTTGTAGTAGTAGTAGTAGTAGTAGTAGTAGTAGTAGTGGTAGTAACAGTAGTAGCAGCAGGAGTGGTCAGGATATTGCACGGCAACGAATTTGACCGGAGTAACGAATTTGACCGCGACCGTCGTGGTCAAATTCGTTGCTCCAGTCAAATTCGTTTCCGTGCAATATTATGACCACTCCTGATCTGGCACAATGACCATCAATATTTCTGGTGGTAGTAGTAGTAGTAGTAGTTAGTAACAGTAGTAGCAGCAGGAGTGGTGAGGATATTGCACGGCAACGAATTTGACTGGAACAACGAATTTGACCGCAGTATCAGTCAAATTCATTGCCTGGTCAAATTCATTGCCACTACTGATTTGGCACAATGACCAACAATATTCTAGTAGTAGTAGTAGTAGTAGTAGTAGCAGCAGCAGCAGCAGGAGTGGTCAGGATATTGCACGGCAACGAATTGACTGGAGCAACGAATTTGACCGTATCAGTCAAATTCATTGCCTGGTCAAATTCATGCCAATACTGCCAAAAATCGAGTAGTAGTAGTGGTTGTCTTAAACTGTGGAGTTTTAACCGTTACCATTAGCAACTACACGTTATGACGTCATTCTTGGCTAAGGTTGTATACCAGCAACCTAAGCTGGTATACCAGCAACGAATTTGACCGCGACAGGTACTAGAAACAATGCCGAGGCAGATGTTGGACTTTGCCCTGAACAATGGACTACTAGTGTGGTATCGCCCGCAAATCTGAAGACGAAGAATCATTTATCCCAGCGTGTGTGTGTGTGTGTGTGTAACATACAAGATTAAAAAGGCCTCAACAAAAATGTCTAGTTAACTGTTCTCTCCTCCCCCCCCCCCCCCCTTTCATATTTGTGAATTATCTTTCTTTGCCATGCTGTAATTAAATGTGTTTGTGCTGCATCACACTGCACTGTGTTTTTTTCAAGTCTCACCAGCCTTTGGATACCATAGAATCCCCAGAGTTCCACCATACATTCCTTGTTGATCATGATACCCACACAGGGGCAGTCCATGGGAGACCAAATGACAGTGAAGACATGTCTGCTAAAACTCCTGAATATCAACACCATGATGATGGACTGGCCATGTCGGCTTTCTCTCCCTTTATCCACTCTTACTTTCGCTCCATTATACACCTTCGTTGTTTTGTATCTCACTTAACTGATAGCTCATTCTTCGTTTTCATTGTCCTGAATTCTCAGTTTTGTGTCTCATCGCCATTTTTGCGATTGTAAGTGGCATATGCCCTGCGTAATCAGTTTGTAACTACTTGATCAGTGACTGTCTTGTAACTGTCTTGTGAATATGTGACTCTTACAGACATTCTTATATGTGATTGTTGCTTATCTTGCCTAGAAGAAGACTAAGAGGTTGAAACGCATCATGTTTTGTATTGTAATTTGCCTCTTGCCTCATTCCCACGAAGCATCAAATGACGGAAGTTAACCCACACCCTCCTGCACACACACACACACACACACACACAAGCACATAGACAATGCTCTTTTCAGTTGGACAAAACACGGATTCCTTCCCATCCTAGCTGTCAGGTTTATTGCTTCCAAAAACAATTTCTATTAATTTCAAATAATTTCTTCTTCTTTTTTCTTTCTTCACAGAGCTTGTTCTCTTCAGACTACACTTTTACATACCTGTCAAACCTCCCAATTTTTTTTCTGGAATTTCCCTGTGTTTTAGTTATCTTTTGAGTCTAAATTTTGGCCCTCTAAAAAAGTCAAAAACTCGAAACATCTGGTGTAAAAAGAAAAGAAAAAAAAGAAGGGTTTGGGAGGTCACTTTTGGAAAGGACAGTGTTGCATACAGCCAAAATGATGTTCTCAATGAGTTAACAACTGCTGGCAGTGGAAGATTTTTTTAACTCCATTACTTACTTAAAGACCCATTGCTCTTTTCCAGAGCACAAGCCATCAACAGCTGCCTGCCAATGACGATCGTCCTGGGCAATCTTCCTCTTTCTCCCCAGCTGTAACCCATCTGCCTGGTGTCCACCTCCAGGTCCAACCTCCAGGTGCTTCTTGGTCTTCCTCGCCTTCTCTCTTGCACCGAGGATTCCAGGTCACAGCTTTTCTGGCAGTGTTATTGAGGGCTTTCTGAGGGTGTATCCTATCCCCGCCATCTTCTTTTCTGTATGTCTTGTTCTACTGGCAGCTGCTTAGTTCTTTAAACCCCATATGTATCAGTTAAAGCAGACTGCCTTGGCTTAAGGCTGTGTCAGGCTAATTGACATAGGCTAGAACACCAAGGCTACATCAAAATGTTGTTATGCTCTGCATAGTTATGCGGGGATTGTCTTCAGTTGTGACAAGCTCCTAGCATAACATTATCAGTCTCTAAAATCCCCCGAAGTCGGAGTGTGGCTGCCCATGTGGCGGGTAATCAAAAACGGTCACACACGTAATGTTCTCATCCCAGCTGATGCATTTGTACCATAGTGTTCAAGTACTTCGGCTGTTTGGATGATCCCTGGAGTCTTTTAGCCAGGGTACGACAACAACAACAAGTTAAAGCAGTAGCCTCCACCACCCCCCCACCCCCAACCAGTTGCAAGCCAAGTTGCTTCCCTTCATTCCTGCATGGTTCCTGACTGCATTCCAGATGGCTGGTAGGTAGGCTACCATGGATCAGCACTCGATCTTTTGTAAATCCCCCGTCCTCATCTTGTAGAGTTTGGTGTGAAGTGGCACCGCCATCACCATCCTCCACTTTCTGGAGACTGGAAGGATGTGAAGTGCCTTCTCCTCTGCCACTCCCACAAAGCCTTTCTGGAGAGCAGGTCAGCTGCATTTTCATGCTCTTTTCCTCGTTGAGTTCGTTGTGGCCCGTCAGTAGCCTTGAGATGACCACCTGTTCACTTCTTGACAGAGTACAGTTGTCATCTTTCTGTCAACTGAGCAGAGCCGTTACAATGCACAGCATGTGGATTGCTCATTTTTGTGTATTGAAAATGCAAATCCTGCAATGCTTTGAAGATCAAGATGTTCTTGTCTTTTCTGTTCTCAACACTGTTGTGAGAGAGGCATAAAACAAACACACTGATGAATGTCATTCCTCATGTACTTTATTATTCCTCACCACAGAGATATATATTTTCCAATTATTCCAGTATCAACATGTTACAGTATTCCAGAGGAACCCAAAGAACAGCAACAACAACAAAATCAAGAAACTTCAATCCAGTGTGGTAATGACAAGGAAGCATCAGAGATGAAAATGAAACTGCCTGAAAAAAAAATTAAAAACTTGTGTGATAATTTGCAGGTATTTAATCAAATCCAGCTATCAACAGTATGATTCTTCCAGCCGAACATTGGAAGGACTGTTTGCCGGAATCTTCTTCAAATTGAATTCAGGCTTCATGCATACCATACACATCTTATGTAACCTTGACTAGACCCTTTAAGAGGAGACTTTCAATCATTTGTGGCATTCGGTCATAATATCTAATTCGATGAAAATCAACACAAACAGCTTTGCAGAAAAACTGCCAAGCCCCCAAAAGTACCGTTTAACCTTCTCATAAAGTCATACTCTAAACAAGTGAAAACTTCCATCATAATTTGAAATAATAATCCATCAGTTTAAGCCACATTCAAAGAAAAGCACTATGTTTGTACGCACACACACACACAAAAAATTTCACACTAGCAAACAGATTATCCAAACTGTTAATTGACCTTTTTTAAGTCCCTGGTGAAGATCCAAGTCCTGACAATACTCGACAGGTACAGGTTGTACAAGGATGTCATACTAATATCAAACATATCTACTTGTTCTTGAGAAATGTTCACAACTACAGGTGGAAACATGGCATGGTAAAATGATGCGCTCACCAAAGAAGCAAGAAAACCTTGGAACCGTCATTTGAGTCTCATACAGTGCACATTTTTTCCCCCCTTCCCACTATTCCATCAGAAGGTGAAAGGCAACACTGTACCACAGCGATATGCTCGGTGAGATCAACATGAATTTCACCCGCAGAAATCTAAAGGTACATCCATGTGACCTTGGAAAAAAAGGTCAAAGTTAAAATTCAGTAAATTCTTGTAGGATCTGAAGTAGATCAAGACAACACACACACACACACACACACACACACACACACACACACACACACACATTAACTCTGTGTAATGATAAAGTATGTGACCCCGAGCAAGGATAAAATCAAAGAAGTTTTCATGGGACCGAAAAAAAAAAATTAAAAAAACACATTAAACCCCTTTTGAAGAAAGAGAATTGACATGAAAAAACACAAAGTCAAAATTAATTAAGTTTTACAGGGATTTTTTTTAATCTGTTGAGATGAAAAGAATGCAACCTTGAACAAAGATCAAGGTACAAATGAAATGACTCGGTTGACTCTTTTTAGATGATAAATTATGAGATTTTTACAAAGATCAAGTTTTCACGGATCTGAAAAAGAAAAACATCCCATTTTCACTCCATTGTGATGATTCAGTATGTGACCTTCAACAAAGGTCAAAGTCAAAATAAAAAAAAGGTTTACACAGGATCTGAAAAACAGACAGTAATCCAGCACACACACACACACACACACACAAAATTACTACGCATTGATCTGGGGAAAAAAAAGTCTTGATAATGCCAGACATCAAAATTTCAACAACTAATGCACACTAACCACAAACAAAAAACATGAAATTCCCCCACCCTTCCACTTTCCCGTGCTATCTGTTTTTCTTTGCTCTCAATAATCAGCTTTCCCAACATTGTTTTTTGTTGTTGGAAAAAAATGAGAATTTCTTCTTGCAATCAATCCAACAATCAACATTACTGATCTTCACACACAAAAACATGCATGATACTGATCCATATAATTATTTCAAGATCAATATCTTCCTTTTTCCTTTTTGTTGTTGACACTTTTGTACAATAAAGACACACACACACACACACACGGAAACAAAACTGTAGTTGCCTGAGCACTTGTAGTAGGCATGTTTGAACGGTTTACAGCCCTGTCAAGGCCTCAAAAGCATCAAGTGTGGCATTTTGACATTTTCAGTATAGGATTCCACATTCAAATTAAATGTAACACTCATAATTATGCGATATCACTGAAGTTTTACTAAGAATTTTGTGCTGGTTTCTTCTTTGAAACTGTGGCATTCTCAATGTCTGACAAGTCAGACTCAAAAGACTTTTAATCGCACACAACATGACGGCGGACTAAGAAGATGAAAAATTTTGCTCGTTATCATAATAGTTTCAACCTGACCTACAAAAATCCACAAATAACCGATAACAAAACCAGTCAACAGAACTACAAAATGGCAGACATCTTTGTGATTTTTGTTTCTTCTGCTTTTTCTGTCTCTCCTTGCTGAGCCTGGCCACTCTGTGACAAATCAAGTCGACACTCTGGAGATCTTGGTTCGTTTAAGCCACTGCTAAGTCCTTCAAGCAAGTTTTTGTTGGTTTTGTTTTGTTTGTGTTGTGGGGGAGGGGGCATTGGAAGACTGGGCAAGAATGTTGTGTTGCAGGCATCACATTAAATCACAAAAGTGAAGCAGAACAGCATTGTCAATGAAATTGTAAACTGTTTTGCCACATGGGCAGCACTTGGCAGTTCTATGCACATTTTGCATCATGTACAACATCTCTTCGATCTGCCTCTACATAGGCAGCATACTCCATTCGCTCAGCCTGCTCGTCAGCATCAAACATGGCAGACAAATCCGCAAAGCGTCGGTGCATGTCTTTCCAAGTCTGCAACAGATGAGCATCAAGTCACGTCCTGTTAAATCATCGATGCAAGATAGTCAAGGCTACATGATGGAAACTGCCTCTGCTCCCTTTCTATAACAATGCTTGATTCGTGTGTGTGTGTGTGTTGTGGTTGTGTGTGTGTGTGGTTGTGTGTGTGTGTGGTTGTGTGCGTGTGTTTGTGTGTTTGTGTGTGTGTGTTTTGTTTCTTTTCACTGAACATATAAAATTGACTCTGTGTGTGTGTGTGTGTGTGTGTGTGTGTGTGTGTGTGTGTGTGTGTGTGTGTGTGTGTGTGTTGCATGCATGGTTGTGTGTATGTGTTTTGTGTATGTTTTTTTTTTTACTGTACATCTAACATTGGTGTGTGTGTGTGTGTGTGTGTGTGTGTGTGTGTGTGTGTGTGTGTGTGCTAGCAAACATGCATGCACGTGTGTGTCTGTGAGGGAGAGAGAGATGTTTGAATATACAATTGAAAAAAGAAACACCTAAACCAGCCACATTGAAAGTCTATCAATAATCTTCATGGGGCGTTATTTTGAATGATTCTGATATTTAGCCAAGCATCTCAAGACTTTTTTATTTGTATATGTGCCCATATGCGTTACGAGTTACAAATGTGCGTGCATGTGTGTGTGCGTGTATGTGTCTGTATGTGCATTTGCATGCAATACCTTGTCGACTGAAGTTAATCTGTCATGTGCATGTGCATTTTATGGCATTCCTTGTGCTGAATGCATGTCTGCATACGTACTTATGTATATTATTCAAAACCATTTCAAGTGTGGGAGACAATGCATAGACAAGGTGACAGTCTTGTGATATTGTTTTTTAATGAGATTAGTGCACCTGTTCAAATTCATGCTTCTCACAACTGTGAATACATATTTTTTTGTTCAGGTGCCATGAAAACCAAACTTGCACCAACTATCCTCAGTTTAAATCTAACCACACTGTTTGACTGTGTGTCTGCAAACCTTTTGAGGGATCTTCTTCAGTTCTTCGTTTGTGAACTTTCCATCTCTGTCCAGGTCCAGCGTTTGAAACACCTGCACACAGGACAACCAGCCAAGCATTACATATGTTCTGTACCAAAGCCCCTTACTGTCAAAGGCAAACATTACATCTGTTCTGTACCAAAGCCCCTTACTGTCAAAGGCAAACATTACATCTGTTCCGTACCAAAGCCCCTTACTGTCAAAGGCAAACATTACATCTGTTCTGTACCAAAGCCCTTACTGTCAAAGGCAAACATTACATCTGTTCTGTACCAAAGCCCCTTACCGTCAAAGGCAAACATTACATCTGTTTTGTGCCAAAGCCCCTTACTGTCAAAGGCAAACATTACATCTGTTCCGTACCAAAGCCCTTACTGTCAAAGGCAAACATACATCTGTTCCGTACCAAACCCTTACTGTCAAAGGCAAACATTACATCTGTTCTGTACCAAAGCCCTTACTGTCAAAGGCAAACATTACATCTGTTCTGTACCAAAGCCCTTACTGTCAAAGGCAAACATTACATCTGTTCTGTACCAAAGCCCCTAACTGTCAAAGGCAAACATTACATCTGTTCCGTACCAAAGCCCCTTACTGTCAAAGGCAAACATTACATCTTTTCTGTCCCAAAGCCCCTTACTGTCAAAGGGGCAACAATTACATCCCTTTCTGTACCAAAGCCCCTTACTGTCAAGCAAACATTACTCTGTCTGTAACCAAAGCCCCTTACTGCAAAGCAAACATTACATCTGTTCCGTACCAAACCCCTTACGTCAAGGCAACAATTACACTGTTTGTACCAAAGCCCTACTGTCAAAGGCAAAACATTCACTGTTCTGTACCAAACCCATTTGTCAAAGGCAAACATTCATTTTTTCTGTACCAAAGCCCTTACTGTCAAAGGCAAACATTTCTTTCCGTACCAAAGCCCCATACTTTTCAAAGGCAAACTTAATCTTTCCGACAAAGCCCATACTGTCAAAGAAAACGATCTCTTTGGGAGCACACATGTCCATGCATACACGCACACCCACAACACACAACACACTCCACCATACACGAACACACACACAAACACGCCCGCCACTATTTATAAACATTCTACTAACCAAGTGTTAAATAACTGTATTGTTGATACTTTTGGGGAAAATATTTTTGCAAACTTCAAAATTGTTTTCATTTCTTTAAAACAACATTTTAAGACTTATTCACATTCATACTGTTTCACATTTCGTGGAAACGAAATCTTGTAGCACACTATATTACAACGATCTTGCCTTCTTAGCCGTGTGGCTCGAAAGGCGCATGGGTTTTTCCAGCGCCGCAATTCATGAAAGGGTACAGCAAAGCAAGAAGATTTTTAAAAAGGTGCCCGGATGGATAATCGAGAGAGTAAGTCTACATGATGCTTTTCCATGGAAGGATGCAAGTCTACATGATGCTTTTCCGTGGAAGGATAGTAAGTTTTACATGATGCTTTTCCGTGGAAGGATAGTAAGTCTACATGATCTTTTCCGTGGAAGGATATAAGTTACATGATGCTTTTCCGTGAAGGTAGTAAGTCACATGATGCCTTTTCCGGGGAAGGTAGAAAGTCTACGATGTTTTTCCGGGGAAGGATAGTAAGTCTACAGATGTTTCCGTGGAAGATAGTAATCTACATGATGCTTTTCCGTGGAAGTATAGTAAGCTACATGATGCTTTCCAAGCTTGTGTGGAAAACCGATTAACTCCGCGATCCCGGGTTTCCTAAGCCCGGATGAAAAGGAGGAAGGTGTGCGTGGGGTAGCCCCCACCAGTAAAAACCATGCGTGCTACGAACCAACACGCGAAATTTCAAGGTTAGAAAGGGGACCGGAGGAGAGTTTGAGGGGGACCAGCCAAACCTTCTGTCAAGAAGAAGCGGGACCCGCTGATGAAACTTCTCTCCTCCAAGCCCCGCCTCACGGATTGGAGTATGGAATATCGAACAATGTACGAAACTGGAAGGGGCAGCTCAGGTGGCTAGAGAGATGACAATTACAGGCTGGAGATACTCGGACTGAGTGAGGTGAGATGGACGTCATCGGGGAAAGTCACCTTAGCAGGGGCCACCAACTGCTGTATTCAGGACCCCCGGGATGAGGGGGGTGTGCACAAAAATGGAGTTGGACTCATGTTGACCAAGAAAGCAAGCAAGAGCCTGATGGAATGGGAACTGGTAAAACGGCGAATACTAACAGCTAGATTCTTCTCAAAGTTTCAGAAGGTCAGCATAGTACAGTGCTACGCCCCAACCAATGTGGCTGAAGAAGACACCAAAGAAGAATTTTACCAACAACTACAAGCTGTACTGGATAAGTTGCCCAGAAGAGATGTCTCATAGTGATGGGAGATATGAATGCCAAAGTTGGCGGTGACAATATGGCAAGAAACATGTGATGGGACAGAAGGGAGTGGGTACAATCAACGAAAAGGGGAGAACTTTTACTAACTTCTGTGAAATGAACGCCCCTCATCATCGGAGGAAACAGTTTTCCCACACGCAAGATAAACAAAGTGACATGGAGATCACCAGACCTGAGCACTGAAAACCAAATAGACCACTTCACGATCTCAAGGAGAGGGGAGACGGACCCTACAAGACGTGAAGGCATTGCAGGGGGTGCAGAGTGGGATCAGATCACATACTTCTGGTGGGCAAGCTGAAGATCAAATTGCCAGGAACAAAGTACGGGTCAACAGAGGCACCCACGCTTTGACACCACAAAGCTGAAGTCAGAAGAAAAGAAGGGGGAGTTTGTCATCCCCCTGAACAACAATTTCCAGGCCCTCGCAGACCTGGAGGAGGCTCGCTGGAAAAGAAATGGGAGCGAGTGAGGAGTGCCTTCGATGAAGCCAGTCAAGAAGTGCTAGGATACAGGAAACGACAGCACAAACCATGGATCTCGGAAGAAACCATCAAGAAAATAGAAAGAGACGAGAGACCAAACAGAGAGAGATCCAAGCCAGAAAAAAGAGCACAGAAACAACGTCTTCAACAGGAGTACAGCAAACGAGAAAAAGGAAGTGAAGAAAGTGCCAAAAAGGACAAGCGAGACCATGTAGAAGGATGGCCACTCAAGCACAGGAAGCAGCGGAAAAGAATGATATGAAGACCCTCTACACCATCACTAAGCAGCTGGGCGTAGGAAAACCCAAAACCAACTGACCAGTTTAAAGGGAAGAATGGAAACACTTGAGCAACCAACAGAGCAGCTGGACAGATGGGGGAACAACTTTAGCCAGCTACTCAGTGGTACGCCAGTCAAGACACCACCACTCATCGGGAAGGAGAAGACCGGATGTGAACCTAGGGCCGATCAGCAAAGAAGAACTGATTCAAGCAATCAGGAAGACAAAGAACAGGAAAGCCCCAGGACCTGACAACATCACACCGGAAGTGCTCAGGGCAGAAGCGACGGCGCGGCAGACATCCTGATGGACTTATTTCAAAAGGCCTGGGAAAAGGAAGAAGTGCCGAAAGAGTGGAAAAAGGGCTACATCATCAAATACCAAGAAGGGGGATCTCAGCCGTGTAAGAACTGGAGAGGGATACAAGCTGCTGTCACTACCCAGCAAGATCTTCACCAGAATCATCCTAGAGAGATCCGGGCAGCTGTAGACGAAAAGCTAGAGACGAACAACAGGATTTTTGAGGCAGAAAAATCATGTTTCGACCAGGATAGCCACGCTCCGATCATCATCGAGCAGTCTCTTGAGTGGCAGTCACCAAAACTACATCAATTTTATCAATTTCAAAAAAGCATTCGACACAGTGGACAGAGGAGTAAATGGAAAATCCTGAGACACTATGGAATTCCACTCAAGATGGTTAAAATCATACAGAGCCTGTACAAAGGGCACAACGTGTCACGTCATCCACAACACGAGTGTGTCAGAACCCTTCTCAGTGAACAAACCGGGGTACGTCAGGGTGTTTGTTGTCACCGCTGATTTCTCTCTTGCGATCGACTGGGTGATGAGGACAGCGATGAACCCCCCATGCGGGATCCAGTGGACACTCATGCAGAAACTTGAGGACCTGGATTTCGCGGACGACATCAGCTTGCTGACTCACACCCTCCACCACTGCAGAAGAAGACCGGGGAGCCTCCGCAGCACAGCCATAACACTGGCTTGGAGATCAACGCGGAGAAGACAAAGACCCTGAGAGCCAAACAAGCAGGCTGAAGCAATTCGCCTAGGGGAAAAAAAAGATAGAAGATGTTGAGAAATTTACCTACCTAGGAAGCATTGTCAACAAGACAGAATGTACTGATGATGACATCAGGGCCAGAATTAAACCAAGGCAACATTTGCTTTCACCACCCTCAAAACCCCCTCTGGAGGGGCGCAAACGTCAGTCTTTACACCAAACTGAGACTGTTTAACACCAATGTAAGATCTGTGCTGCTGTATGGGTCGGAGACCTGGAGACCCCACCAAAGGGCTGGAGCGCAAGTGCAGGTCTTCATCAACACTGCCTGCGGCGGATCCTCCGCATCAGGTGGCCTGACAGAATTGCAAATGAGGAGCTAAGGCGCCAGACGATCAGAGCCAATCGGGAAACCCCTCAGAATCCGAAAGTGGAAGTGGATCGACACATCCTACGCCGAGGCCCGGACAACATCACACGGCAGGCACTGGATTGGAACCCGCAAGGAAAGAGAAAAACGAGGCCGCCCAGTGACAACTTGGGGTAGGACGCTGAACAGCGAGCTGAGTTCCATCAAGCTGTCCTGGGGTGAGGCAAAGTGGGCAGCCCAAGACCCCCACACGTTGGAAATCTGCAGTGAAGGGCCCTATGCCCCTTTGGAGTAAGTCAAGTGGAACTGATTCACATGCAATTGCCAGACCACCCCATATCATATCAAGGTCCTCTTTTTTTTCTGCCTTGAACTCTTTGGATTGGGTTCCCAAATCACAGTGATGTGTTCTACAAAGCCACATACCTCTTAGATGCCTCCTTTCTGGCTTCAGCAAACTTCTTTAAACCTTTCAAAATTGACATTTTCTTGAAACTGTGATCAGTTCTGTCCATTTCTTTATTACAAAAAAAAAAGAAAAGAAGATATAAATAAACATTTTTTTCTTTGAAATTGTAATGAGATGTCCCATTTCTTTATTCAAAAAACAACAAAAAGACTAAATAAACATTTGATAATATTAAACTGGAAGGGGGCGTATCTGTCAAATAAAACAAAGTAAAAATTTATTTATTTTACCCTCACTTGTTCCACAATAATAGTCACATCAAAAAAAACCAAAGCATGAAATATTTGCCTCTGTGAGCAGAATCAAAACTGATTTCATATTTCCAACAAATGATGGCAGTCCAAAATAGATTTTTTTTTTTTTAAATGACATAAAACTTTATGTGTAACCTAACAGCAAGATGCTGATGAACATGTGGAACAGGTTTGGATCAGAAAGCCGATGAGACAGCAGAGGCCAAACACAAAAATATACGACAGAAAGGAGGATGAAAAAAAAAAAAAAGTAAGTTGAAAAGAGTCACTGGGAAATGGGGAAATTTTGTTTAAAACAGAACCTGGGAAATTGAATAAAAATCATATGAATCTCTAACATCCCAACATCTTCATTCAGCGTTAAAACGTCATACCCATCACAACAACACATCAAGGGCATTGTGCCTCATGTCGCACATACCTCAATGATCAGTCCCCTTTGCCACGCTCTGTCACGTCATCCACATCATACTCCTGAAATGGCAAAGCATGACTGTAGAAACAAAGGCAATTCACAGAAGGGTCAAATATATCCTGGAGTACAATTCACATGTCAAAACATACCCACCGTTTCTAAGGGCTCTCACTGAATGGACTGAAAGTGACCCTTTTTCTTCTGAAAGGAAAGATTATCGGTGAGCTTCTACTGAGGAAGGGGAAAAGCCCACAGAAATTTTTGGAGATCCAGTGAACATGCTTTTTCTTTCATTTACCTACAGAAGATCGTTTCTCAAGATGCTTTCATATCTACTATTTTTTATATTGGGTGGAAGGGAGGGGTGGGGTCCCAAACGCCCTGGATTTTCCTTCCCTTCGCTCTTCCCTCTGATCTGTATTGGGAAAGCACTTGCTTTATTTTGTCAATTCAAATGAATGCGATAAACAAAAACCTTGTTATTGATAAATCTATTTTGAAAAATTGTTAAGAATCTTTTTGTTCTTTAAAAGCCCGATTACACAACGCAACACACACACACACACGCACACACACATATACACACATGTATGCACACACACACACATACATATACACAAACACACACACAAACACATGTATGTATGTGCGCATGTATATATTTCTATGTAGATGCATTTGAGCGATATATAGGTATAAAAAAAAAGAGTGTGTAAGTGACTACAATATCAGACCAAGCAATGCATGCATACAGGCAAGTGCATAATACACTTGCAAGTAGTTGCATGCACACGAGTGTGAGCAAGTATGTACATGTGAGTGTGTATGTGCAAATGCATGCGAGCCAACACATACATGTCAGTGTGTGCTTTGGAAAACTTTAAAGCAAAATACAAATGAACACACAAATAACATGGAATAAAGTAACACTGATTATACATACAGTAAGAAACAGACAAGTGAATGTTCGATGAATTTGTCTTTAGATGTAACAAACACACATAAAGATTTTTAAAAAAAACAACAACAAAAAACAATACTCCTCATATGGCAGAGAGCACAACAGCAACCTCCAAAGTAGACATATTTGAAGAAAATTCATTTGTCCATTTAAGTATTGTATATCAAATTAGCACAACTCTACGCCTTGTTTTTTTATGTTCATTTGAATTCCTTCTTGTCTCAGTAAATGCTGCGGTCTGCTTCATTTTCCTTTGGAAAAAAAACGCACAACATCAATTCATCAAAGACATTACTTACCGATTTGAGTTCGTTCAGCACATCGACCAGCGTCAGTGGATTGTTGAGCACAAAGTTCCTGAACCAATCCTAAAAATAAAGAATGCGCCATTCAAGAACAAGCACCAGGTTACTTTTAGCGAAGAATGTGAGTGGAGAGGTTGTAGCGGGGGAAGAGACACAGGGCCAGTGAGCAGGCACGGGTTCAGTGAGTGGAGAGGTTGTAGAGCGGGAGAGATACAGGGCCAGTGAGCAGGCACGGGTTCAGTGAGTGGACAGGTTGTAGCAGGGAAGAGACACAGGGCCAGTGAGCAGGCACGGGTTCAGTGAGTGGACAGGTTGTAGAGGGGAGAGATACAGGGCCAGTGAGCAGGCACGGGTTCAGTGAGTGGAGAGGTTGTGAGGGGGAAGAGACACAGGGCCAGTGAGTAGGCACGGGTTCAGTGAGTGGAGAGGTTGTAGAGGGGGAAGACATACAGGGCCAGTGAGCAGGCACGGGTTCAGTGAGTGGAGAGGTTGTAGCGGGGGAAGAGACACAGGGCCAGTGAGCAGGCACGGGTTCAGTGAGTGGACAGGTTGTAGAGGGGGAAAGATACAGGGCCAGTGAGCAGGCACGGGTTCAGTGAGTGGAGAGGTTGTAGCGGGGGAAGAGACACAGGGCCAGTGAGCAGGCACGGGTTCAGTGAGTGGAGAGGTTGTAGAGGGGGAAGAGATACAGGGCCAGTGAGCAGGCAGGGTTCAGTGAGTGGAGAGGTTGTAGAGGGGAAGAGACACAGGGCAGTGAGCAGGCACGGGTTCAGTGGTGGACAGGTTGTAGAGGGGGAAGAGATACAGGGCCAGTGAGCAGGCACGGGTTCAGCAGTGAAAAAGGTGGAAGGAATAGAAGTGTGGAAGTGGTGGACAGACATGTAAGGGGGAGGAACCAGAGGGGAAAGAGTGGTCATCCATGCTGAAAAAAAGAGTCAATAAGAAGGAAACATAAACAAATGCAAACCTACATTATATCTGTGTATTTACAGGAGATAGATAGTAAATAAAGAATAAGACATGATCTTTTTCTCTTCATGTTCATACGCAGTGACTCAGCTCAATGCAGTGTCTCCTTTAGTGGGTTGCCTTGCAGACTCCCAAGTGCTGGTGAAGTGAAAGGACAAACATGATTGGGGCCGAGTTTGAGGTGACAGCTATAAGCCACACAGGAATAATGTATCAGAGAAGATGAGACAGTTAAACAATCAAGAACACTAACAACAACAAAACTCAAAACATATTCCACGCTTTCTTCATATCAAAATATTACAGCTATCCTGAAGGAATTGCAGAACTTGTCTGACTGTGTAGTGCTGAGTCTAACTTTCTTCAACATCACAGGAACCTCCGAAGACCCATCTCCCGCAGAAAAAAAAGGAAATAAAGAAAGGGAATCTTCAGTGGGAGGCAAGTCACTTTGTGTTGCTTACAGACCAGGACACTTGCAAAAGGCCATGTCAGGGCTATGGGGAGGTAAGTCACTTCACTCTGCTTACAGACCAGGACACTTGCAAAGGGCCATGTCAGGGCTATGGGAAGGTAAGTCACTTCACATTGCTTACAGACCAGGACACTTGCAAAGGGCCATGTCAGGGCTATGGGGAGGTAAGTCACTTCACATTGCTTACAGACCAGGAAACTTGCAAAAGGCCATGTCAGGGCTATGGGGAGGTAAGTCACTTCACTCTGCTTACAGACCAGGACACTTGCAAAGGGCCATGTCAGGGCTATGGGGAGGTAAGTCACTTCACATTGCTTACAGACCAGGACACTTGCAAAAGGCCATGTCAGGGCTATGGGGAGGTAAGTCACTTCACTCTGCTTACAGACCAGGACACTTGCAAAGGGCCATGTCAGGGCTATGGGGAGGTAAGTCACTTCACTCTGCTTACAGACCAGGACACTTGCAAAAGGCCATGTCAGGGCTATGGGGAGGTAAGTCACTTCACTCTGCTTACAGACCAGGACACTTGCAAAAGGCCATGTCAGGGCTATGGGGAGGTAAGTCTCAAAACAGACACTGGCAAACAAACAAAAAGTTGAACAACAACAGACAGAGTCTTCCTTCTTAAGAGTCAGTACTGGGAAATTTTACTTGATGACTTCCATCATTGTTCCTGCATGCTACAACACTGATACACTGTTACACAGCTCAAGGCTAACCACACGTAAAAAAACACCAAAAAAAAATTAAAACAATCTGGTTCTGATTTCTGCATGCCAACATATACATTTTAAAGAGAAAAATATGAAATACACAATGGGAAAGAAAAGGACTGATAATTTTAAACGCCATATAATGGATAATTTGTAACCTTACATAATAGGCAGCTGGTGTGCATAACTGCTTTTCAATCATAATGCTTAGTTATCAGCCTTGAGAGGAAAAAGATGAGCGACAAGACCACCAAACAAAGAGAGCAAACAACAAACGATACAGAGGCAATACATTTTAACCCACAATCTTCTACAGGTGAACTAGATGAAGCAAACAGAAATGACACACAGAATACATGAAAACAAAAGAAAGTGATGCCACAAACAGAACGAACATAAGAAAACAAACGACGGAGAATGATCACATCAGTAGAGCAACACAGAAAGAATCTCAAGGATTGGACACTGAAATCTGATGGAAGACAACAGACCTGTAAGAACACTGGAAAGACAGAAGAAAAGAAGACAACAGACCTGTAAGAACACTGGAAAG
Organism: Conus ventricosus; assembly: GCA_018398815.1. Taxonomy (NCBI): domain Eukaryota; kingdom Metazoa; phylum Mollusca; class Gastropoda; order Neogastropoda; family Conidae; genus Conus; species Conus ventricosus. Next base: position 85,351,349 of record CM031610.1, on the reverse strand, counting down.
ACAGAAGAAAAGAAGACAACAGACCTGTAAGAACACTGGAAAGACAGAAGAAAAGAAGACAACAGACCTGTAAGAACACTGGAAAGACAGAAGGAAAGAAGACAACACCAAACAAAGAACCAGGGAAGAAAAGCCAGCAACGCAGGCAAGGCTAGAAAAAAAAAAGGGAAATTTCTAGCAAAGAATTTCCTAAGACAGGTCTTTTGTTTACAAATGATAATTAATCTGTAAATGTGTCAGGTTAAGGCTTTATGGGTTAGCGGGTTGTTTTTTTTTCCCTTGTCATTATTTTGAGGTGGGAGAGGAGGGGATGGAGGTGGAGGTCTCTTGTTTGCTGTGCGTGTCCAGATCTGCGTGTGGGCGGTGTGGATGGTAAAGCAAGCAGTGAGGAGTTATGTGGCTGTTTTTCTGGTTTCCATGAAAGAGTGAGAGTGACTGTCCTTGTGGGCGGTGTGGATGGTAAAGCAAGCAGTGAGGAGTTATGTGGCTGTTTTTCTGGTTTCCATGAAAGAGTGAGAGTGACTGTCCTTGTGGGCTGTTTGTACGTAGCCAAATGACCTCTTTCACAAGCAAATTATACAAATACTGGTTTCCAAAGCCATTTAGTCATTATAAAATCAACCTAAAATGAAATGAGCACATAAACCTGAAACATACACATACACATATGCACACACACAAAAACTCACGCATGCATACACACACACAAACATATGTATGCGCATACACACAAGCGCATGCATGCATACACACATGCACACACCTACACACATACAAACACACACACACACACACGTACACACACACACACACACACACATACACACCCACATGACCACTCTCAGTAGAAGAGACACCACTAACATCCGAGGAAGCAACACCACAATTCAGGTGAACTGAGTAATCATGTTTGGTGTCCCTCTTTTCTACACATGTCATATAAACTATATTAAGAGTGTGCAATCATAAACGAACACAGGTGAGAATCTAAAAGATATGACACTCTAGTCTAATTGCACTCCATGCGGCACACACCTGACATAGTCAGGGTACTCAAATCTGGGATCCTCCTGCCGAAGTGTGACCTTGTCCAAGGTGTAGGTCAGGGTCACAGCGTCCTTGACACACCGACCCTGACTTCTTTTCCAGCAAGGTCATGGTGGCATAGTGGTTCCACCAGAAGTTGACGGCCACGTTGCTGTTGAAGGATCGCACCTGATGGATCCTGGGAAACAATGCAGACTATGAAATCAAACAAGAAACAGAACGGTTCTGATTTTGTCATTCCATATACAGAACGGATAAACTGTGTGCAAGGACTCATGTAGATAGCAGGCAATGGAAGGCAATCTTTACAGCAACCAAAGAAAGAAACATGTCTTGGATACTGCAATGAGATTGTAAACAGATGGGAACAGCACAAAGTGATACATGTGATGACTGTGATTATGGAGACAAAGACAATACTGAGCCTTTTTTCTATCAGCGCAACAGTAAAACCGACCTGGACACAGGTGCTAAATGGAATGCAAAACGAGGTACAACACAATGCAGAATATCTCACATGAAACGTTTTAGAATGTAATGAAACAGCAATAATCGCAGACAAACAGGAGCACATAATGTATCACTTAATCAACTGGCCAAGCTTTGCATCAGGCAACTATAAACACGGTGTCAAACAGAAAATTAAATTCATATGGGAAAAAGAGCTACATCTCTGTCCTACCTATTGTGGATAAGAGACAGTAGACAGAGATAATGTCAGCTTATTTTGTGCATGGAACACATTGATATTCTTTCATCTTTAGGTGGGAATTTGTTTATCATTTTTTGGACTAGGCAACAGATTTTCTTCCGCCCCCCCCACTCAACTCCTAAAAAAAAACATATAGAGTGTATGCACAGACACTCTAACAAGTTCTACTGTGTGATGGCTTACCATACATAGTGCATGCACAGACACTCTAACAAATCCTTAAAATGGACGGCTTACCTTATACAGTGTATGCACAGACACTCTGACAACTACTACAAAGTGACGGCTTACCATGTATAGTGTATGCACAGACACTCTGACAACTACTACAAAGTGACGGCTTACCATGCATAGTGTATGCACAGACACTCTGAAAGTTCAACTGTCTGAAGGCTTATTATGCTTAGGGTATGTACAGACACTGTCACAAAGACTACTGTGTAAAGGCTTACCATACATATTGCATGTAGAGACAGCTGAAGCCATACTGCATGTAGGTTTACAACAATGGGCATGTAGAGACAGCTGAAGCCATACAGCATGTAGGTTTACAACAATGGGCATGTAGAGACAGCTGAAGTCATGCAGGTTTACAACAATGGGCATGTAGAGACAGCTGAAGCCATACTGCATGTAGGTTTACAACAATGGGCATGTGGAGACAGCTGAAGTCATACTGCATGTAGGTTTACAACAATAGGCATGTGGAGACAGCTGAAGTCATACTGCATGTAGGTTTACAACAATGGGCATGTGGGAGACAGCTGAAGTCATACTGCATGTAGGTTTACAACAATGGGCATGTAGAGACAGCTGAAGTCATGCAGGTTTACACCAATGGGCATGTACAGACAGCTGAAGCCATACTGCATGCAGGTTTACAACAATGGGCATGTAGAGACAGCTGAAGCCATACTGCAGTAGTTTACAACAATGGGCATGTAGAGACAGCTGAAGCCATACTGCATGTAGGTTTACAACAATAGGCATGTGGAGACAGCTGAAGTCATACTGCATGTAGGTTTTACAACAATGGGCATGTACAGACAGCTGAAAACCATACTGCATGTAGGTTTACAACAATGGGCATGTGGAGACAGCTGAAGCCATACTGCAGTAGTTTACAACAATGGGCATGTAGAGACAGCTGAAGCCATACTGCATGTAGGTTTACAACAATGGGCATGTGGAGACAGCTGAAGCCACAATGCAGTAGGTTTACAACAATAGGCATGTAGAGACAGCTGAAGCCATACTGCAGTAGGTTTACAACAATGGGCATGTAGAGACAGCTGAAGCCATACTGCATGTAGGTTTACAACAATAGGCATGTGGAGACAGCTGAAGCCATACTGCATGTAGGTTTACAACAATGGGCATGTAGAGACAGCTGAAGCCATACTGCAGTAGGTTTACAACAATGGGCATGTAGAGACAGCTGAAGCCATACTGCATTAGGTTTACAACAATGGGCATGTAGAGACAGCTGAAGCCATACTGCATGTAGGTTTACAACAATGGGCATGTAGAGACAGCTGAAGCCATACTGCAGTAGGTTTACAACAATGGGCATGTAGAGACAGCTGAAGCCATACTGCAGTAGGTTTACAACAATGGGCATGTAGTGACAGCTGAAGCCATACTGCATGTACGTTTACAACATTTGGCATGTGGAGACAGCTGAAGCCATACTGCATGTAGGTTTACAACAATAGGCATGTGGAGACAGCTGAAGCCATACTGCTGTAGGTTTACAACAATGGGCATGTAGAGACAGCTGAAGTCATACTGCATGTAGGTTTACAACAATGGGCATGTGGAGACAGCTGAAGCCATACTGCATGTAGGTTTACAACAATAGGCATGTAGAGACAGCTGAAGTCATACTGCATGTAGGTTTACAACAATAGGCATGTGGAGACAGCTGAAGCCATACTGCATGTAGGTTTACAACAATAGGCATGTGGAGACAGCTGAAGCCATACTGCATGTAGGTTTACAACAATGGGCATGTGGAGACAGCTGAAGCCATACTGCATGTAGGTTTACAACAATGGGCATGTGGAGACAATCTAACTGGTCCTGTCACATGAAGGCTTATAAAACATAGGGTAAGATAAGATAAGATAATGTCGCTTATAGCCCAGCCGACCGCAAAGGGCCATATCAGGGCTGTCACCACGTTAAAATCAACTCACCAGTCAAAAAAAAAAAAAAAAAAAAAAAAAAAAAAAAACTTTCATACATCTCGTTAAATGACATCGTCTAGAAACGCACCAGAAACTTTGTTAAAAATCTTTCTTCCGTAAAATCTTAAATCAGATGAAAAATGTTAATCTCTCTCAAAAACTCAAGGATCACATCAGGCGGGACATCCCTGAACAGGATCTTCATGGACTCCGCTGTAAAATGTTTGTGTCTCACATCGTGCAAGTCCCAACACTCTAAAAGAACATGTTTCATTGTGAGTGGCGCATGACATGGAATCCCACCACGGAGCTTCTTCACTCTTTAAAAGGTAAGAATGGGTAAAATACGAATGGCCGGTGTGCAGCCGGCACAGAACCGTTTCCTCTTTACGACCACCCGACGTAGATGGGAGGAAGTCCTTAAGTTTGGACGGATCTGAAAGAGTTTATTATTCGTCTGTGTGTTCCAATCCTCCTGCCAGAGGTCTCTCACATAATTGTTAATTTTGGGTTTCACATCTGAGCAGGGGATACACGTGTTGGACAGTTTCTCTCTTGTGGCGTTCTTGGCTAAACGATCAACCATTTCGTTTCCCGCGATGCCAACATGACCAGGAACCCAAGCAAGAGTAATGTTGTAACCGTCCGCCTTCAACTTACTAAAAAGTTAAAAAAAAAAGTAAAAGTTTCTGGATGCTGAAGGTTGCGGCCAGCTATGGCCTCCAAAGCTGACAGCGAATCCGACAGAACCAGAAAGTCCCTCTTTGAAGAATGTGAGATTGTCTTCAAAGCCAAAACCAAGCAGTAAGTTCAGCAGAATAGACAGAAGCATCTGAATGTATATGTTCCAACAGTATCTGAGAAGGAGCCCAGGGCAGTAGGCTGCACAGGCCACTCCATCTTCAGACTTGGATCCGTCAGTGAAAACTTTTTGATAAGGATGGGAATTTGGAACAGAGCTCAGCATACAAGCCTTGTACGCCAGAGAGCTGGTAGACTCTTTGCGAAAAGCTGCAAGATCAAAACGAATCTCTGGCGTGAAGAAGTCCACGGTGGTTGATCCGGAAACTTGGAAAAATCAGATACTACACCTAGGTCTAGACCTGCATTCCGCACGTGAGGCTGCATACGAAGACCAAACGGCGGAATACAGTTAGGGTTGGTTTTGAATTTGTTTTGAAACTGAGGGTCAAAGACACAGTCAAGCAGGATTCTGCGGTTCTGAGAACAGTCGGATATAATAATTTAGAGACAATTTCAGCCTGCGTTGGACAGTGAGGGTTCACCTGCCTCTGCGTACAGGGTGTACACAGGGGTGGTGCGAATGCTCAAAGACAGAGACGAAGCCCTTGATGGGTGGATAGGGTCCCAAAATTACTTGAGGTAAGAGGGTCTTGCAGAGCCGTACAAACAGCACAACCATAAATCCAATTTGGAACGGACCAAGGCTCAGTAGAGGTGCAGCAAAAGTTTTACTTAATCATCGCCCCAGTCCGGTGTTTGCTACGACCCGCAGAATATTCATATGGCAATCTGGCAAGAAGTTTTGAGGTTTTGATGTTGCTGAGAAAGTTGAGGTTTTTTTGGTGTCAAAAATAACTCCCAGGAATTGGCTTCTATAACAACTGGAATGGTTGGACTTGTACCAAGGCACGAAGAGATCAGGATCAGACAAAGAATCACAAAAATTGTGGCGAGAAAAAGAATTGACTGAGTATTGGGTACGGTAAGAGGTAAAACCCTTTTTTCCCGGCACCACTGTTGGATTGCTGTGACCAAAGTTAGGAGTCGACGCTGGTACACGTGGCCAAGAATGCAACCAACGCATTACAGCGCAAAGTCATCAACAAACAGAGAGGGACACGCGGTGGCCCAGGCTTACCGAATTGGACAAAGTCAGTAATTTTAATGCAGAAAAGGGCGTAAAAGGATGCTCCCCTGAGGAACACCCAACTGCCTGCCCAAGGATTTCAGAGAGTGTGGTGCCAACACCACGCTGGAACTGCCGATCCAGCTAAAAAGATCTGAATGAACAGAGGCAGGAGGTGACCCCGAAAACCCAAGTCTTGCAGTCCATGAGGACACACCCTGCTTTCCCAATAGGTGTCGTACGCCATTTCGCAAGGGTCGAAAAAGATCGCGACCACATGCTGATATGTTAACAAAAGCTTGCGGATTGTGGTTTCCAGACGGATTAGATGGTCAACCGTCGAGTGGTACTATCCGAAACCGCACTGTTCGACTGGCCAAAAGACCATCGGTTTTCCACTTCCACAACAGACGTGAGTTGACCAAGTTCTTTTTCATCAGCTTACAGAGGCCGCTGGTCAGAGCGAATGGGCGATAGTTGTAAGGGTTTTGGTAAGGTCCCTTTCCATGCTTTGGAATGGGAATGACCAGGGCTTTCCGCCAGGAAGGCGAAAGGACCCCTGAGGTACCAGATGATGGTTATGGAGACTTGTGAGAAGAGTCTGGGAGACAGCTTTCTGAAAATGTTCAACAACCTGATAATGAATGTCATCCAGAACCAGTGGCGAATCAGTGAGTGCAGGTTTGTAAAGCTAATTTGAGTTCAGCGATTGAAAAAAGAGGAAGATAATAGGTTTCAGAGGTTGTCCGAAGTGAAATTGTAATGATGTTTCTCTCGATAATCTCTTTGTTTCTTTTCTTAAAAAGACTGCAGATTTATTTGAAAAGATGAGGATTTTCTTTTGATGGTGGAGCCAACAGATTGTGCAACAGCTTGTTTGTCAGTGATCAGAGCATCAGGAAAGTTTCAAGTGAAATGAATAAGGGGATGGTGATCATCCCTTATTATATCTAATGATTCCAAACTTTTTTCTTTGGAAAGTTTTAGATGTACAGCCTAGGACAGAATTTTCTTTCTCCAGGACCGACGATTAACTTGATATGAAAGTGTGTCAGGAATCCGCACTGAGTTACCTGAATGGGCTCGAGCGTTGGGACGCCGAAGGACGTTTGGTATACTCTACGCTGAGTCCCTATTGCGAACTTTTGGAATTTGTTTAGGCAGTCTGAATTGAACCCAGGGTGATTTTGGCGTATTTGGAGTTTGTCGGAAGACACTGGAATAACAGGATTTAGGCACAGTTTAACACGAGTGTTTAGTCAGAGATTCGACCTGGGTCAGGACTCTGAAAAAAATCAGTGTCCTGGAATTGTTTTGAAAAAGAGGTTAGAAAATAGATCCCATTTTTGCTTTCTTATAAATGAGATATGTTGAGAGACACAGAGGCGGTTTCAGTTTAATATGGGCTGGTACAATAGAACAGGGAAATGGTCACTTCCGGCAGATCGTCATGGACAGACCACTCATAAGTCCATGGAGACCAGCGAGGGGTCGCAAACCTAGCCAATCTAAAACACGAAAGTGGAACCTGTGGAAAGGTGCGGTTAAGTTGGAGTCTCCATCGTTCATACAACACAAATCAAAGTCAGAAAGTACATCCTCCAGAAGCAACCACTGGGTGACGAACAGACAGCTAACCGCCAAAGAGGATTATGTGATCGCGACTAAAGTCACCCAACAGCAGAAAAAGGTCGAGGAAGTTCACCTAACACAGACAGACAAGGTCCGTGACGACAAACAGAACAGAAGGAGGTAGATAAAGAGTACAGATTGTGACAGCTTGTGGGAGAGGAGCACTCGCGCTACAGCTGAAAGATAGGTAGACAGAGCGCCAGGACTATATAACAGAGTTTTGATGTAGGAGAAGGCAAACACCGGCCGCCCGACAGTCCCCACTTGGGATTGTTGTGCAGGTTTCGAAAGAATATTAAAGGCCAGAAAGAGTAAAGGTCGACCTTCAGGCTTTAATTTGAGTTTCTTGAAGAGCCACGATGGAAGGTTTAGGAGACTAGACACAGAAGCTGCAGCTCCTCAAATTGGAATTTAGACCACGGATTTCCAATGAGATTATTGTATTTACCATGGTTGGCAGATGGTGAAAACGGAGAGAGATCAGGTCATCTCCACCTTCAACATCAGCCGCTAAAGCTGTAAATTTTTTGCTTAAATTCACTGGACTATCTGCATACCCTGCTGGCAGACTTGCCAACAGGTGCAAGTAGGTCTGGTTTATAGGAGAACGTTGAGGTTTCTTCCCTTATCTCCCCCAACTCCACACTGGGTTGAAACTCCCTTTTGCCGCAAGGGCACTGGACAGAGGAGTTCGAGTTCCGGTGTGCTGTTTTTTTAATCTGCCCAGGGAGCAGATGTTGTAGACTGATGGCTGTCCTGAGGGTGGCGGATTTTGCCTCCACCAGGGTCACGGTCACTTTTGGGATGAGAGGTGGTGGAAACCTTCTTCCAGCCAGAGCTACAGTAGTTTTTTTTCCTTAGCAAAGTCTTCGAAAACGTAAAGTTATCAGTCTGACAGTGCAGACTGACCGAGTTGGAACTGTTGGACCTTTCATTAACGGCCGAAGCTAAGAAGAAGCTTCGGCGACGGACTGCCCACAAACCTGCTTGCGGGCTTCAAAAAAGGAGTCTTCTTTCTGTCTTAACCCTTTATATTGCAGAATTCCTGAAACCACAGAGGACAATGTCCGTTAAGAGGAGGGAATGGTCGCCACCGCAGTTTGCACAATGTGCCGGAATGTACACGGCCCCATCTGGTTGCCTTGGCAGCAAATACCACACACCCTCCTGCCCAGAACAACGGTCTCTGACATATGGCCAAACTTCTGGCAATCGGAGCACCTCAACGGGGTCGGAAACTACAACTGCACCGCACGCCGGACAATCAGGAGCCCGACTTTGATGACCGTAGTCAAGCACAGTGTTGCAGAAGGTCAGAAAGAGGGTGTTGGTGGCCACTCTCATCTGCGAAACTTCTGACTTGTCCACCCTGCGCACCTCCGACACACGCCAGGACGCCAGTTCCGTTTTTATTTCTGCCTCTGAGAACAACCCGCTAGATCTACTGTCAGCGCATCACAATCACCTTTGGATAGAATTAAAAAACTGTTTATGAGGGGAGTCACCCTGATGCTCCCAATCCACCTAATTTATTGCTTTCCAACAGCTTTCAGATTGTTTCTGGTGATCGACATTGAACAAGAAACGACCATTCCTCAACCTTTTTATGGCCCTAGGTTCACCTCTATACCAGAAATGAAAAGGCCCTTTTGGACAGCAAAAGGGCTCATAGCTGAAAGGGGTTTTCCTGCTCTGTCCCTCCAAACCCACGAGCCAGGAACCCAGAGAACCTTCCTCTTCTTACCTTTCACTGTTCCAGAATCACTGTCTGTTTCAAATTTCCCCCTGAAATAGGGGAACTGCCTTCCTCTTTCCTTTTGGGGGTAGTTTTTTGTGAGAAGTCATATTTTAAATTTATTGTAGTACTTCATCCCTCGCCTTACCCACCCACCATGGATTCAACTTAGTGCCCAGGCCAGAGGTCCAAGAAACCAATGACTTGACCCCTTCCAGGCTTCGGGAGAGACATACGAACAAGCGAGAAGCAACCAAGACCCTATCCCCCCGTGATCAGTGCTCAAACTCCCGGAACGAGAGCTGAGCACAGCAGGGGTTAACCTTGCCATGCTGGGGAACCGCCCCCGTCTTACCCAACCCAAGAAGGGTGAGCCGATTAGTAAACAATTAACCCGGCCAAAGTGTACTCCCTAGATTCTAGGAGAGGTCCGAGCCAAAGTGATGTGTGTTGAGAGCGCTAGGCCCTTCTCAGATCGACTCAGGATTCTCATTCCCCTTCCTGACACAGTCGCGAACCGCACGGCAAACGCGCGGATCTTTAAGGAGACCAAGAGAGAAACGGAGTGTGGAAAAGAAGACTTGAAGGGGGAGACGAAATAGAACAGGGCCACATAAGGGAATGGCAGAAAACAATAAGAAGGAGAAAGGGCGGGTGTGACTCTTAGTCAGATCCTCACCCTAGGCCTATCAGACATGGGAAGGGCGCCTACCAGGGGCAAATCACCCTCCTTACCATCGACGAATACGCCTTAGGCCAAACATCAATCTGCACCTCTCATGTCCTAGAAGCAGTGTGAAAAAAAACAGCCCTATGCTCCAAGTATTGATGGCCCGCGCCCCCCCGCCAGCAAAGCCAAATGTCTCACTAGGACCAGCACAGCACGGGCCAACCCTCCGAGCCACGACCAGGTCGCAAACCCGCCGGATGTGAAAACATAGGGTTACATGAAACAACAGATACGGTAAGGTAGTAATGTTGCTTAAGTCCAGCCAAGGGCCATATCAGGGCTGACCGTGTTCCCAAGTCAACACACAGGGTCATTCATTCACACACCCTATTAAAATACATGATCTAAAAACACATCCGAAATTTTGTTACAAAATCTTTACACTGTAAAATCTCAGATCAGATGAAAAATGTTAATCTCCCTCAGAAGTTCAAAATCAGATCAGGCGGCACATCTCTGAACAAGGTTTTCATGGAGTCTACTGTAAAATGTTTGTGTCTCATGTCATGCAAGTCCTAACATTCTAAAAAGAATATGTTTCATTGTGCATTCCATGTCACGTACCACTCACAATGCAGATGATAAGACTAGTCCTACTGTGTAGAGGTTTACCATATATTGGGTATATAGAGATAAATTGGCAGCTGAAACTATCTGACAAGTCCTACAGTGTGAAGGCTTGCTGGTGTTAAGCTACATACAGGAACCCTGACTGGGCCCCACAGTGTAAAGACTTGCAAGTGTTCAGCTATACACAGAAAACCTGAGCAGGCCCCACAGTGCAGAGACTTACCACAGATAAGGAATGTAGAGACAGCACCAGCCTGAACATGGACGTGAAAAACTCTGCATCAGCCAGTTCAGGATAAACAGTCAGATCAACCCTGAAACAAGCGAAAGAAGAAAGGCTGCGTGCGTGAGTGAGAGTCTGAGAGCCCACGAATCAGGTCACCACTCTCAAGACTCTTGCTCACGGAACACACTACAACCAGTCAGACAAACAGAACAGAATTTCTTCTTTAATTAATAAGTAATCTTTTTTTACATACCTGTTTTCAACAAATTAACAGGGCCTCATGGACTAAAAACACACACACACACACACACACACACACACACACACACACGTTTTCAAAATCTGGCCTTAAATAGTGTTACACAAATATCTGTTTAAAGCAAAATGACATTCCCTGATCCTCACAGACCTATAAAAGCAAGTCACAACATCTTTCAGTCTCTGCAACCTCATCCTGACTAACAACACACACACACACACACACACACACACACACACACACACACACACACACACACACTATGCCTGTGCTCCCCTCTTAATGAAGAAAGATAGTAAACTATTTGTCCCCAGTCTATCCGGGTAAAACGTTCCTGAAAAAAAAAAAAATCATTAAAAAAGATCTTTTTTTAGAAAGTATCTTTTGCTGTAGAATAGCGATACTCATCATTTTCTGTTCATTTCTCTTTCATTTTCATCACATCTCACCTGGAGGTTTGCCGAGTCTGATGTAGGCCAGTTGTGGCCTTTACATCTACTTCTGAATCTCTCAAGTCATTCAAGAACAAAACAAAACAAAACAACAACACAAACCCCTATGATGCACCCTTGCTGAGCCTCTCTGTCTAACACTGTTGACCTGTCTCTCCTGTGATTCAGCTACCCATCATACATGAGACAAACCAATCATCTTGTGTCGTCTCCTCACTAAAGCTGCATCATGCATGCATTTTGCAGGTGTTATCGCCTCACTAAAGCTGCATCATGCATGCATTTTGCAGGTGTTATCGCCCACTAAAGCTGCATCATGCATGCATTTTGCAGGTGTTATCGCCTCACTAAAGCTGCATCATGCATGCATTTTGCAGGTGTTATCGCCCACTAAAGCTGCATCATGCATGCATTTTGCAGGTGTTATCGTCTCACTAAAGCTGCATCATGCATGCATTTGCAGGTGTTGTCTCCTCACTAAAGCTGCATCATGCATGCATTTTGCAGGTGTTATCGCCTCACTAAAGCTGCATCATGCATGCATTTTGCAGGTGTTGTCTCCCTCACTAAAGCTACATCATGCACGCATTTTGCAGGTGTTGTCTCCTCACTAAAGCTGCATCATGCATGCATTTTGCAGGCGTTATCGCCTCACTAAAGCTGCATCATGCATGCATTTTGCAGGCGTTATCGCCTCACTAAAGCTGCATCATGCATGCATTTTGCAGGCGTTATCGCCTCACTAAAGCTGCATCATGCATGCATTTTGCAGGCGTTATCTCCTCACTAAAGCTGCATCATGCATGCATTTTGCAGGTGTTATCTCCTCACTAAAGCTGCATCATGCATGCATTTTGCAGGTGTTATCTCCTCACTAAAGCTGCATCATGCATGCATTTTGCAGGTGTTATCTCCTCACTAAAGCTGCATCATGCATGCATTTTTGCAGGTGTTATCTCCTCACTAAAGCTGCATCATGCATGCATTTTGCATGGTTTCCATGACTGGGTGGGCCAAGACTCAAGAACTTCTTCTTCTTCTTCTGTGTACGAAGCTGAAACTCCTGCAAACACCCCCTGTACAGACAGGCAAGGATTAATCCCGCCTACCCAACAAAAGGAGTGGAGTTTTGTGTGTATGGCCGTTTTTTTATCCCGCCATTAAGGCAGCCATATTCCAACTTCGGTGAAGGTGCATGCTATGTGTAACGTGTCATCCATACCAACGGCCAAACTGGCCTTCTCGTCCGAAAGTTGGTGATGGGATTTGACATGTGTGCAAGATGTTATGCATGCGTTCACATACAGAACCTCGGTTTATAGTCTCATTCTAAGGACTGTATGGGAAATGAGTCAGAACCAATGTTAACTCTGAGGGAAAGCTCCCTGTACTGAAACGGCCCCGCGAAGATTCGAACCCGCAACCCCAAGATTACAGTCCACACTTATAACACTGACCTATTCCGGCCCCCACACAAGACTTAAAAATCCTTCCTTTTTTTTTCCCCCCAAAGCATGCACAAGCGATAATAAATAATAATGGTTTCTTATATAGCGCTTAATCAAACGAATTTCTCTAAGCGCTTTACAAAGTCATACTACATTCACCCTTCTCATATACAATAGTACACCCTACACCTAGCTACAAATACTATTACTACAATAACAAACAAATCCTAATCCTACGAGTGTGACATTCACTTATTTTTCAAGTATCACTGCAAACACTTAATCCTTAACGTTCAGTCATACAACAAATACATGTAATGGAGAACATACACATACACTACATTTGAACAGGCCCAGACGGCTATGAGTTAGGTTGTCCCCCCCCCCCCCCTCTCCCCCCCTCCCTACAGCATTGACTAATTATGAGAAAATAGATGGATTTTAAGTTTAGACTTGAAAGAAGGGATAGAATCTGAATGTCTGAGAGAGTCTGGCAGTCTCAGTTCCACGTCGCTGGAGCTTGAAAAGAGAAAGATCTTTCACCAGTAGTAGCGATCACTGCTTTCCATCAACATACTCTTTTCACCCAAACACACACACATCACATCACCAGGAATTGGGGTGCAGTTCCTGACAAAACAACTTGTGACATGCCAGATTTTTTTTTTTTTTCTCCAAGAATCTCTAGACTATTCTATTTAGTGAAAATTGTCCACTCTGTCCACACTGGACTTCAGCTGTCCATTCTGTAGTTTGTTTGATGTTGGTTTTTTTCAGTTTCACAGGTTCATTCCCTGAACCATTCTGTAGTATCTATTTGCCCCATTCTGTAGTATCTATTTGCCCCATATAGAATTTTTATCTATTTGCCCCATATAGAATTTTTATCTATTTGTCCCATATAGAATTTTTTTTTCAAGTGTACTTTTGTTACATTTAAAAGCTTTCCCTTTTTTTCAAGTTTACTTTTTTTTCACATGAGAAAAAACAAATTAAACGGAACAGCTGGCACTCCCCACAGCTTCATCCCCCGTAAGGAAGCCAATAAATCAGCCACCCCATCATTATTGTTTATAAATGGAGTGTTGCACGGCCAGCGCAGCTTCATCCGCAATAAGGAAGTCAATAAATCGGCCATCACATCATTACTGTATGTACATGGAGTGTTACATGCAGTGTTAAGGATGTCAATAAATCGGCCATCACATCATTATTGTATATAAATGGAGTGTTACATGCAGTGTTAAGGAAGTCAATAAATTGGCCATCACATCATTACTGTATGTACATGGAGTGTTATATGCAGTGTTAAGGAAGTCAATAAATCAGCCACCCCATCATTACTGTATGTACATGGAGTATTATATGCAGTGTTAAAGAAGTCAATAAATCAGCCATCACATCATTACTGTATGTACATGGAGTGTTATATGCAGTGTTAAGGAAGTCAATAAATCAGCCACCCCATCATTACTGTATGTACATGGAGTGTTATATGCAGTGTTAAGGAAGTCAATAAATCAGCCATCACATTATTACTGTATGCGATTGGAGTGGGGTGTTTTATTTGTACCGTTTCAAGATGAAAGCTTTTTCGTTTCTTTTTCAGGGAAGAGACCTTTGATACATGCTGACAGCCATGCTGTATCAATGAAAACACAACTCGGCTGCACATAACAAGAAACAGCTATATATACTCATTTATAGAGACCTCTTTTTTTTTAATGAATTGAAAAAATGAGAAAAGGAACTTCATTTCTTGATCTGTCATGGTAAATGAAAATCCTCAGAAAGCTTACACTGCAGCTGGGCTTGCCAACATCAAAGCAGGATTGTAGACACAGTTTGATACCTTTCAGTACTTACATTCTTTAGACAGTATTTTACTGTTTCATTCTTGTGCTTACTACTGCTGCTACTGCAACTACTCTGTGTATGTGTGTGTGTGTGTGTGTTGTGTTGTGTGTGTGTGTGTTGTGTGTGTGTGTGTGTGTGTGTGCGTGTGTCTAGAGGGAGGGGGGGGGGGGGGGGGGGGGGGGGGGGGGGGGGTGGAACACTGTTTTCATGATACTGATGTTTTGAACCGTCTTGATTTTCTGCATTTGTTTTCTGCTTCATACTTTTTTTTCCCTTTTTTACAAGAGATGATTATGCATTTTGTAAGTGTTTATAATACCAATCCTTAATTTTTTATTTTTTTATTTGAAGGCATAGCGTAAAGAGGTTTTCTGTCGATCTCCAACCCTCATTAAGATAAAACATATCTGTATTCTATTCTCTCTCTCTGTCTCATAGCTCCACACCAGATTCTGTGACACTGCATCCCAGAACATGATGAGTCTGTACAACTGACAGCATGTCTACTTTTGTTAATGGTTACATCTATTAGTAAATGATTCCCCTTCAATAAACAAATCTTCCTGACCATAACACATCATTAGGAACAAGTCATTAAAACCATGTAATTTCTTCTCTCTTCTTCTTTTTCTGCATATGCAGGCTGATACTCCTGCGGACAAACCCCTGTATAGAAAGGCAAGGACTGATCCCATCTACCCAACAAAGGGAGTGGAGTTTTGTGTGTAAAGACCATAAAACCATGCAATGATTCTGAGCAACCATCAAAACCTGTACAATACGGTTCAACAAGATTGTAAAAAATTATACGATACTTTTGAGCAGATAAAACCTAACATGACCCGACAGCTGCCCTCCTGCCCTCTTTAACATCAAGATCAACAACATTGTCAAGTCAGTTCCACAGGGTTCAGACTGCTCATTGTTTGTGGATGATTTTGCTGTCTAAGCAACTGGAAGCCTGTACCCGAGTGTCCAGCGCAGGCTCCAGCTTTGTGTGGATAAAATTCATCAGTGAGAGGATGAAAACGGTTTCACTTTTTCTCCTACAAAGACAGTGCATTCACTTCCATAATTTCTGTCAGTTTTTTTTTCCAGATCCTGTAATTCGAATAGGGAAATCTCCCATTCCAGCTGTCAAAGAGGCCAAATTCCTAGGAGTTATTTTTGACCAGAAACTTAACTTTCTCAGTCACATTAAAAACCTCAAAACTGCTTGCCAGAAAGCACTGAATAATTCTGCGGGTCGTAGCATACACTGACTGGAGCGCTGATAAGAAAACTTTGCTGCACCTCTAAAGAGCCTTGGTCCGTTCCAAACTGGACTATGGTTGTGCTGTGTACAGCTCTGCAAGACCGTCTTACCTAAAACTCTTGGACCCTATTCACCATCAAGGGCTTCGTCTCTGTCTTGGAGCATTCCGCACCACCCCTGTGTACAGCCTGTATGCAGAGGCAGGTGAACCCTCACTGTCCAACCGCAGGCTGAAACTCTCTTTGAATTACTATATCAACTGTTCTCGGAACCGGAAAACCCTGCCTATGACTGTGTCTTTGACCCTCAGTTCCAAAGGAAATTCGAAAACAACCCTAGCTGTATTCCGCCATTTGGTCTTCATATGCAGCCTCATGCGCAGAATGCTGGTGTAGACCTAAGAGTTGTGTCTGATTTTTCCAAGTTTCCAGATCAACCTCCGTGGACCTTTTTCACACCAGAGATTCGTTTTGATCTTGCTGCTTTTCACAAAGAGTCTACCAGCTCTCTGGCATACAAGGCCTTGTATGCTGACCTCTGTTCGAAATTCCCATCCTATCAGAAAATTTTCACTGACGGTTCGAAGTCTGAAGATGGAGTGGCCTGTGCAGCCTATTGCCCTGGTGCTCCTTCTCAAATATTGTTAGAACATATTCCTTCAGATGCTTTTGCTTACTCTGCTGAACTTACAGCTCTGGTTCTGGCGCTGAGGATAATCTCACAATCTATGAAAGGGACTTTCTGGTTCTGTCAGATTCGCTGTCAGCTTTGGAGGCCCTAGCTGGCCGCAACCTCCAGCATCCCAAACTTAACTTTTACACTTTTTTGAACTTTTTACTAAGTTGAAAGTGGAGGGTTACAACATTACTCTAGCTTGGGTTCCTGGTCATGTTGGCATCGTGGGAACGAAATGGTTGATCGTTTAGCCAAGAATGCCACAACAGAGAAATTGTCCAACATATATATCCCCTGCTCAGATCTGAAACCCAAACTTAATGATTATGTGAGAGACCTCTGGCAGGGGGATGGAATACGCAGACGGATAACAAACTCTTTCAGATCTGTCCAAACCTTAAGGAGTTCCTCTCATCTTTGTCTGGTGGTCGTAAAGAAGAAACAGTTCTGTGCCGGCTGCGCACCGGCCACTCGTAATTTACCCATTCATACCTTTTAAAGAGTGAAGAAGCTCCGTGCTGCATTCTATGTCATGTGTCACTCACAACGAAACATATTCTTTTAGAGTGTTGGGACTTGCACGATGTGAGACACAAACATTTTACAGCAGATTCCATGAAAACCTTGTTCAGAGATGTTCCGCCTGACGCGATCTTTGAGTTCTTGAAAGAGATTAACATTTTTCATCGATCTGAGATTTTACAGTGGAAAGATTTTTAACAAACTTTCGGATTTTTTTTTTTTTAAATGTATTTTAAAGAATTGTGTGAATGAATGACTTGTGAGTTGATTTAAACGTGGTGACAGCCCTGATGTGGCCCTTTGCGGTCGGCTGGGCTATAAGCAACATTATCTTATCTAACCACAGTGGCAGTACATCACCAACACTGAATGGTACAATGTCAGCCCATTGCAAGTCTGCTCATAAAATCCACACCCACTCAATAAGCTGTTAATATACCTTGCCTGAAGCTCTCCCATCAAGTTGAGACAAAAGCTGTGCCCCAAATCTTTCCATCTGATCAGGGTGAATGATCGATGCAACCTGTCCCCCCCCCCCCCCCCCCCCCCCCCCCAGCTGCATGCATAATTCATCACCTGTTTTTATTTTTGTTTTTTTTTGTTTGTTTTTTTTAATGTCACCTCTCTCATCCCTCCACTCAACAGTTCCTTCTTTTTCCCTCGCACATTCATCCCTCAACATAAATCTAGCAAAGTATTTACTTAAAACAAATTAATAACAAATTCATGTATGTACAAATATATAAGTTGTTATTATAAAGAGTTCAATTCAAAGTATCCTATGACATTGTCTTGATGTTCTTTGTATTTAAAGGAATGAATGGGAGAATGAGTTGGCACAACTGACAACATGTATTTATGTTGGAATTATATAATCATGCAGGAAAGTATTAGCGAAGAGGTTTTTTTTCTAATTTTTTTCAGTTTTTAAACAAACAAGCACACACGAAAAAAAAAAAAGGACATATGTAGCATAATAATTGTTCAAGAACATGGAAGAAGTCAGACACATTAAGAGAATAAACACACAAGACCACCACCCCCCCCCCCCCCCCCCCCCCCCCCCAAAAAAAAAAAAAAAAAAAAAAAAGATCGCAGACACACACACACAAACATACATGAATTGTAAGTAGGATATGCATAAACTTACACACACACACCCCCTCATACATGTACAAATGTATAACCTCAAAAACAAGGAAAATACCAAGGGGTGGCAGGGGCGAGAGGCTGAGAGAGAGAGAAAAAAATATTAAGATGGGTAATTACTGCAAGAGAATGGATCATTGGATGGCTAGTTATGTTGGAAGATACTACTACTAACGTCTTCCGTTCTCAGCTATGTAGCATATCTAGGTTGGGATACTCAAGTTGGGACTATGTGCTCAGCAGCCAACAAACAAACAAACAAGCAAACAAAAAAGTCACAATAAAGCTAGGAAATGATAGAGGAATAGGGAAACCAGGTTTTGTCAAATTGATCTGAATCATAGTTCAGAAAGGCTAAGTATTTTTCCAATTTTAAAAATCTACAGCTTAGGTTGTAAGGAAAACATGAAGGTCTGGGTGGTTATTTTGTAGTTTACATTTGTAAACATAAAACTAGCAAACAGCAGAATAAAGTTAAGAACTTTGTCAGTTTCCACATTTTGTTTCACTCCAAACAGAACATAACTCTTTCTCAAGAACCAGATTAGCGCAGTGCTGACATTTATCCATTAACAGGTTTTGAAGATTTCTCCAAAACCGCTGCAAATATTGCAGTCGAAAAGCATATGTGTAATAGTCTGTTATTCATGATCACAAAAGTTACATAATGGTGAATCAACAATTTTGCATTGAAATAGGTATTTCTGGGTTGGCAGCAATCTATGTAAAAGTCGACATTGGAACCATCTAAGCTGGACGTCAGTAGAAACTTTATAACTATGAAGAATATTTGTTTCCAATTAAGATTTACAAAAAGTTTATTCATTTATCAATAGCAGCAGAGGGGCCCATTATTTTCATTTAAAGTTTTTTGTACATATTTGTTGCCTCTTTTAATGCAAAACCAGGCTTTTTGGTCTAACAGTTTATATTGGTTTGTTATGATAATATTAAGTTTTTGGCAATATTTGCGAATGGCATTCATTATGCCTTCATATAAAGAGAAAATTTGTTCTTATCCCTTGATAATTTTTAAAAATTCATGGAAGGTCATCCAATGCCCATTTTCATTAATCAAGTGTTTAATGAAGAAAATGCCATAATTACACCATTCCTGTATGAAAATAACTTTTTTATCTCTTAAAATTTTAATATTGTAATGAATACACTCTGACAAAAAATCATGTACCGTAGTCGGACGGCACTTTGAACACAGTTTCTTGTAGTGTTTCATCACATAAATTCCTGAATGGGTTATTGACATCTTGCATAATAACATTAGAAAATTCAGCACCAAAGTTTTTTATATTGTCCAACTTAGGGAACATATTAATGGTAAATCTCGCCAACCCGACTCATACATTAATCTTCTCAGCCAACTTATCTTCATCGAAGAAATAAAATGTTTTACATTAACATTTTAATCCACCTTCACAGTACTGCTTTTGAACAACAGATTTTTTTATTTACTTTTTTACCATTCCATAAGAAACAATGCAATTCTTTTCTAAAGCAACAATAAAATCCTGGGGGGTCTGGTAGGTTAATCAATAATTGAACAATTTTAGAAAATGCCAAAGTTTTAATAACAGTTTTTTTTCCAAAAAGGGAGTTATATTTCTTTTTTTCCAAAAAGCTAGGACTCTTTTTTTCAAAAAGTTTATCTTCAAAATTAATTTGTACAATACTATTTGTGTTAGTGGAGAATTTGATACCAAGAATTTTGAAAGTACCTGGATCCCAAACAAAATTTTTGTCCCTCATAAATCTAATTCCAAAATTTTCTTTCTGCTCCCCAACCAAACTACTTGTGACTTGTCAAAATTGATTTTTAAACCTGAAATTTGTTAAAAATTTAGTAAGGACAGATACCGCCTCTTTAAAAAGACCTTTCTGAACCATCTAGACATAAACTAGTGTCATCAGCAAATTGTGACAGTAATGTTTCCTTGTTAACAACTTTAATTCCTTTAATATGCTCATTAGAGCGAATCATTAATGACAGAACCTCAGCACAAATTAGGTATAGATAAGGGGATGATGGGTCCCCCTGTCTCACACCCCTCTCTCAATCGGAAACCTTGGGGAGTACTGACCATTTACAGAAATACAAGTAGAAATTTGTGAATAAAATGTTCTTATCCAATTAATTAAGTCGGGTCCAAACTTGAAAAATTTAAGGCAGTTATTAAGAATGACCACGAGACGCTATTGAACGCCTTCTCAAAGTCAACCAAAAAGAGCATCCCTGGAATATTTTCCTTATCATGTACAATAACATGTCATACATCAACCTTATATTCTCTCCAATAAATCTGCCCTTCAAAAAACCTCTTTGACTCTCATGTATAATGTTTGGAAGAACACTTTTCAATCGATTGGCAACACAAGCAGAAGCTATCTTATATGTGGTGTTCAACAAAGAGATGGGGGCCAGTTTTTCATAAATCTTTTCGGCTTCCCTTCCTTGGGGATACATATATGTTCCCTGTCGCTGGGTAGTGGATAATTGGCCTTTAGCAAAACCTTAATTAATTGAACGTACAAGAAAGTTCCAATATCTGCAAAGAAAAACTTATAAAATTCAACGGTAAAACCCATCGGGCCCAGGGCTCTTAAAATTTTTCATCCGTTTCAGAGCAGTAGCTGCCTCTTCTAGTGTAATCAACCCTCTAAAGAGGAGCTCTCCTCCTCGGATAATACTGGAGCATCTGGAGCTCTTCAGAAATATTCATATCAGTTACATCTCTAAAGCTGTATAATTGTTCGTAAAAAAAATTATCTCAAGGAGGATAGTTTTTTGTTCAGAAATGACTGAACCATCCTCTTTTTCCAAAAACGGGATAGATTTATCAAGAAAATTTCGATTTTCAAGATTGCAAAAATATTTATTCACTTTTCCCCTTGACTTAGACAGCGAACTCCTGAGCGCATTGCCATACCTTCAAGTCTGTGATTCCTGATCTCTGCAGTTCTGTTTTTTAGATTTCCAAATGAGGAATAGTTTCCTTCTTGTAAATTCTGTTCGATGTTTTTTTATTTTTGTTTCTAGGTCATGTTCTCTTTGAGTATCCATTTTTTTCTTATAAGTACGATAAGAAATTGTTTTGCCTCTTATTTCAAGCAAATTTAAAGTCTCAAAAAAGAGCTGATCTGCAATTTGAAAAGAGAGGTTTTCATTACTAATTTTATGCATATTATCTAAGTTGTATACAGGTAATGCATACTGTTTCTTGATATCGCAGATCAGCTCTCTAATTTCTGAAACATATTGCTTATCTCTTAATAAAACTATTGTTGAATTTCCAAAAAGGTCTGTCGTGTTTGAAATTATCTTTTTTTAAAAGCAATGTGACAAGAGAATGATCGGGTCGATATCCAGGATCTATGCAAACATCATTAACTTCATCATTAATTCTTCACTGATCATAAAGTAGTCAAGTCTTGCCTGTTTAAAAGAGTTAAATTTCCGCCATGTATAGTTTTTGGGGGGGGGTATATTTCTCTGTAAACATCGAACAGATTGTATTTATCATTATATCATTGATTTTTGCTCGGGTTCTTGGCCGATTGGTGACACTTCTATAATTTCTAACATCCATTTTTAAATTAAGGGGACAATTCCAGTCTCCAGTTATATTACATGTTGGTTGCCAAAGCTCTCAATGAGTTCACAAACACTATCGAAAAATTCGGGCTATCACCACCACTAGGCCCGTATAAGTTCACCAAAGTAAACCTTTTTTTTAAGAATTGAACATTCATAGCAATGTAACAACCATGCTTGTCTCTTATAACATCATGTATCTTGTACTCAAAGTTATTATTAAAAAGAACAGCCACACCATTCTTCTTAGATTCTGTACCACACAGCCATACATTATATCCCCAGCTGGCTCGGATAAAATTCTACAGAGTCTTCCTTTAAGTGTGTCTCTTGAAGACAATAAACATGAGCTGCTTTTTTTTCTCAAAAAATCAAATACATCTTTCCTTTTTTACTATTATTTAGACCATTGCAATTCAAAGAACAAATTTTAAATGAACTATCCTGTGCCATTTTGAGTTTTGGAAGGAAAGGTTAAAGTAGTAAACAGATAATAGCAATTTAAAAAATAAAAAAAAATTAAAAAAGTAAGAAATACTCCAAAAGTGTTGCAACACTTAAGACACACCCTTTGAAATACAGTGATGTGGCACATCCCCAAAGTTTTACAGAAGCTACCTCGGCCTCAAACCTTCCAATGTAATAATAAGCAAGTTTTCACAACCATCATTAGTATCCACATCCTATAAATGCTCAAATAAAGTGTACATGACCCAGTTACAATCTCACTCTACACACACAAGCCTGCCACCTTGATACGAAGAAAGAGAAAAAGTAATGTACAACATAAGGACCAACTTACAAAGCAATGACATCAAACTGCACATACACACACACACCAACCTGTTATATAAGGGCCCACCGCCCAACTCCAAACAAGCATTGAAGCCTACTACTACTACAACCACTACATACAATATCTAGCGCGATGACAAAAAACCGCCCCCGAACAACTCATGTCATAGTCATCTTGTATGACTGTCTAACACGTGATCGAATATTACTATCCCTTCATACAATCTCATTATCTGTGAGTAAAGACCAAATACTAACATATGGAGAGAAAAAAAAAGAAAGAAAAAAAGAATGTGCCACAAGGCTGTGTTTTCTTTCCCTACCTTGCCCCCAACTACCCTCGACGCAAGGACTGCTCCCCTGACTTGCCAATCCCAAAAGACCTATCACCCCAGATATAAACAAACAAAGTCAAGGGGGGGGGGGGGGGGGGGGGGGGGGGGGGGGGGGGGGGGGGGGGGGGGGGAACGCCAAGGTATTTAAGAAAAGCGCACAGATAACAAATTACATCAAGTAGCTTCTAAATTACAAACAATTCTCAAGCCTTCACACTTACGATTTTTAACAGAAAACAATCACACGCTGGTTAAATTAATTTGGTCTACTTACAGTTCGAGCCGGGGACACAATGCCAAAGCAAAGTTGAAACTGACGGCGTGACACACAAAAGAAGAAAGAAACAATCTAATGCAGTTGCCTGAATTCGGCAAGAGATTTCACAGTCGAGATTCCGTCCGGTCACCGTCTTCACCACCACTGCACCGTTCTTCGTCCACGCCTGCTGGCAAATGTCCCTCTCGTTCCGCACTAAACATAGCAGCTGATAGGCCCGTGGGTCAGATCTTCCACCATAGTGACCCGTTCCTTTCAACCTTCTTACGCGCGTAGAGCACAGAGTCCCTAATCCGACGGGAAACAAACCGAACAATAATCCCGCGGCAAGAGTTTTTGGAAGCACTGGGAACCCTGTTTGGAACCGACCCTATGCACTGCCTCAAGGTCTTCTCTCTTCACCTCGATGTTCAGTTTCCGGTTGAACAGAGAAAGCACCTTCTCCTCGTACTGTACCCCCGTCTCGACGGCCCCGCTCTCCCCTTCCTGCACCCCGTAGATGCGCAGTTGTTTCCCCCGTACGTATGCGGAAACGTCCTCGGTACGACGATCGCCAGCTCTGCAAGGTGCCGTACTTCAGCTAGCTGGGTGGCCGTCTGGCTGCTCTCGCTTCCGGGCGTCGGTCAGCTCTCGACGAAGCTTCTCGTTCTCAGTCTGGACTGAGAACAGGGCAGCCCTCAGCTCCTCCACCGTAAGAGCCAGCTTGGCAAGTTTCAGCTCCATTAGCGCAGAGTTTTGCCATCAGATCGGCATTCGTACAGCGCTGGGGTTCCTCTTGCCGGTGAGAATCGCTAGTAGGGAGAAAACAACGTCCAACTCGTTTGACTGGCTTGGGAGAGAGTCGTTCCCCTTGTCCTCCATTTTGTCCTCTCCGCGTTGAAAAACAAATTTAGAAAGAGTCTCTTTCACTGGCCCGGACAGTGGAGTACTAGTTTCCACCTTCTGTTTCTTTGGGTGTCTTGCCACTGTTAACACTCGAATTGTTGGAGGAACTAGAGCCTGAACCTGCACCAGATGCGTACTCTGCTATCTCTTCTTATGGCAGACCATAACATTGCACACTGTCAACATCACGGACAGTCATTTCAGCGCCGATTTTTTTCAATCACGCTGACCAAAAGTTCCAAAAACTCGGATGGAGGTGGGCAGTAGATACACTGATTTAAATTCGTGGCATTCTTGGTGACCGATCGGTATTTAATTAACTAAAATAAGTTAAATCAAGTGCACAGCTGTCAAAAAGACATCCGACACATCCGGTTAACAGTGTTCACCTCCTCATCACCTGTTTTCATTGTTGTGTGAGACAGCAAAGATAATTTTCTTGGTGCAAGTGAACCAGATTTAACTCACAATCACTCTGCATTTCTGTCCGTGTGACTGTCTGTCTGTCCATTCATTTATTTCTGATTGGTTGAATGAATGACTATACTGCTGACAATTTTTGTTTTCCCAGTTCTTATAGAACAGGGAGTACTTTAGAATGGGTACGAAGAAATGCTCTGTGTGTGTGCGTCTGTCCGAGGTCAAAATGTGTTCCACTCGCTCCAGACAAAACTTCTGGGCCGATCTTTCTGAAAATGTGTACGTATGTTCATTATGGGTCACGGATGATACCCGATGTTTCACTTTACCAGAATAGCCGTTACTAATGGCTATAATGGCCCCAAACGGTTTTACTTCTTTATGGAATATCTCAGAAAGTACTTGGCCGATTCATAAGCAGTTTGGGCACGCATATTCAAGATAAACTGGGAGTACATTTATATGCTTTGCATCTTGTTCATGTTTACTTTGAGCTGCAAGGCAGCCAAGCTGACTTCTTAAAGAACCCTGTGAAAGTTGTCACCAAGCACCAAAGACAAAGCACAAGTCGTGGGAAAAAAGGAACACACACACATATATAAAACAACTTTGTACACATCCTTCAATCCCCACATCCTTAAAGCCTTTAATCTTTTATTATCACAACCCCGCCACCCACACAGGGCCTCTTCGGGGGCTGTCAACATTATGGTAACATCTTTTATTATGACAGCCAAGCCACCCCACACAGGGCCTCTTCGGGGCTGTCAACACTAAGGGTAACATCTTTATTATCACAGCCCAGCCACCCCACGCAGGGCCTCTTCGGGGGCTGTCAACACTAAGGGTAACATCTTTTATTATCACAACCCCGCCACCCCACGCAGGGCCCTCTTCGGGGGGCTGTCAACACCAAGGGTAACATCTTTTATTATCACAGCCCAGCCACCCCACACAGGGCCTCTTCAGGGGCTGTCAACACTAAGGGTAACATCTTTTATTATCACAGCCCAGCCACCCCACGCAGGGCCTCTTCGGGGGCTGTCAACACTAAGGGTAACATCTTTTATTATCACAACCCCGCCACCCACACAGGGCCTCTTCAGGGCTGTCAACACTAAGGGTAACATCTTTTATTATCACAGCCCAGCCACCCTACACAGGGCCTCTTCGGGGGCTGTCAACACTAAGGGTAACATTTTTTATTTTCACAACCCAGCCACCCCACACAGAGCCTCTTCGGGGGCTGTCAACACTAAGGGTAACATCTTTTATTATCACAGCCCAGCCACCCCACACAGGCCTCTTCGGGGGCTGTCAACACTAAGGGTAACATCTTTTATTATCACAGCCCAGCCACCCCACGCAGGGCCTCTTCGGGGGCTGTCAACACTAAGGGTAACATCTTTTATTATCACAGCCCAGCCACCCCACGCAGGGCCTCTTCGGGGGCTGTCAACACTAAGGGTAACATCATTTATTATCACAGCCCAGCCAACCCACGCAGGGCCTCTTCGGGGCTGTCAACACTAAGGGTAACATCTTTTTATCACAGCCCAGCCACCCCACGCAGGGCCTCTTCGGGGCTGTCAACACTAAGGGTAACATCTTTTATTATCACAGCCCAGCCACCCCACGCAGGGCCTCTTCGGGGCTGTCAACACTAAGGGTAACATCTTTATTATCACAAGCCCAGGCCACCCCCCCCGCCAGGGGCCTCTTCGGGGGCTGTTAACACTAAGGGTAACATCTTTTATTATCACAGCCCAGCCACCCCACGCAGGGCCTCTTCTGGGCTGTCAACACTAAGGGTAACATCTTTTATTATCACAGCCCAGCCACCCCACGCAGGGCCTCTTCGGGGGCTGTCAACACTAAGGGTAACATCTTTTATTATCACAGCCCAGCCACCCCAAGCAGGGCCTCTTCGGGGGCTGTCAACACTAAGGGTAACATCTTTTATTATCACAGCCCAGCCACCCCACACAGGGCCTCTTCGGGGGCTGTCAACACTAAGGGTAACATCTTGAAAAAGTGACGAACAACAGAGACGACTGTGATCAATAAACAGCAAAATGAATAATGACATGGTAGCTGAACTATTGGCACCTTTCAGGCCCACAAGACGAGACTGTACCCAGCGCACAGGCCTTAAAGTAGGTAAAAACATGGTGTGATGCCCCAGCTTAACCTTCTGCTCAACTTCCTTCCACATGTTACATGGAACGTTCGAGAGGAATGTGAAAACACTGCGATACCAGGCAACAACACACACAAAAAAAGATAAGATAAGATAATGTTGCTTATAGCCCAGCCGACCGCAAAGGGCCACATCAGGGCTGACACAAAAAAGAAAAAAAAAGGCCAATAAGCAAATAATACTGCAGCATGCATATGTAGTACCCCTTCTATTGCTAAAAATCCCACTGTAGTCGCCAGATTACATGAGAAACCTATGACATACTATTTTCCCAGATATTTTGACATAATATGAGAAAACCTATGACATACTTTTTTCACAGCTACTATGACATAACATGCGGAAACCTATGATGTACTGCTTTCCCAGATACTATGACATAATTATGGGCAAATTACAAAGTCCAGACACTGGGACGTGGCAATCAGGATTGAAACACTCTCACAAGATATGTTTGATTTAATATATAAATTCATGTTCTTATTCAAAAGTTCTGTGACGCCACATTGTCCTTGTGTGAGCCGTCACATTCCGTGGCAGAGCTGCTGTGGTGGCCTGACTGCAGTCGTGCCCTGTCAAGGCAGGCCTCCCTCACAGGACGTCCTAGTGTATGCATTTAGGACAGCTGTGGGGCACAGTATCATTCCAATGAAAGATCTTTGGAGATTGTTGGAGAGAAACAAGCAGATTTTTTATGTCACAGCTCATGTGGAGAAATCATAGCATGTGTATGGGTCACCTGATTACAGCCATATGAAGGCAAATGCTGAATCTGTTTATCTGAAAATGTGTACATCGAATCAGGTCACATGAATGCAATATGGCCTACATCCCGCTTAATTCTATTAAAATTCACCACATTTTTTTCTTTTTCTTTTTTCCTTGACTTAGCTCTCTCTTCATGGAAGCTATCGGGGGCCAGAATAGCTCAGTTGGTAGAGCGCCAGACTCATGATCCTGGGGTTGCGGGTTCGAATTTTGGTACAGGGGGACATTGGTTCTGACTCCATTTCCCATACAGTCCTTTGAATGAGACTATAAACCAAAGTTCCATGTGTGAACGCACGCACATCTTGCACACATGTAAAATTCCCATCACCAACTTTTGGAAGAGAAGGCCAGTCTGGCCATTGGTATGGATGACATGTTACATATAGCATGCACCCAGCGTGAGAAATGGAAAGAATGAAAGAAGCAAGAAAAAGAATGAACGATATTGTCTGGATGACACGAGAAACGACTGAATGAAGCACCACTGGCAGCTCTTCAGTCAACACTACCCAGGTAGGCAGCCCGTTGTGTAAACGAGTGTAGATTGCAAAGCGCGTAGAGCTTGGTCTCTAACCCGAGGATAGGCACTATGTAAGTATTCATAATAATAACAATAATAATAAAAATAATAACCACACTCAGGTGTGTCTCAGAGCAGCTCAGCACTTCAGTCCACAGGGCGCAATCTATTTCAGATTGTGATGAAGCAACCCGCCAGCGAAGACACTGCCAAGCCATGTCAGTGGTGTTCAGTGGTACCTGTTCTGATCTGATACACACAGGACACAGTGGTACCTGTTCTGATCTGATACACACAGGACACAGTGGTATCTGTTCTGATCTGATACACACAGGACACAGTGGTACCTGTTCTGATCTGATACACACAGGACACAGTGGTACCTGTTCTGATCTGATACACACAGGACACAGTGGTACCTGTTCTGATCTGATACACACAGGACACAGTGGTACCTGTTCTGATCTGATACACACAGGACACAAGTCACTACAGTGGTGTTCAGTGGTACCTGTTCTGATCTGATACACACAGGACACAGTGGTACACACAGGACACAGTGGTACCTGTTCTGATCTGACACAGGACACATTAAGTCACTTCAGGGGTGTTCAGTGGTACCTGTTCTGATCTGATACACACAGGACACATTAAGTCACTTCAGTGGTGTTCAGTGGTACCTGTTCTGATCTGATACACACAGGACACATTAAGTCACTTCAGTGGTGTTCAGTGGTACCTGTTCTGATCTGATCTGACACAGGACACATTAAGTCACTTCAGTGGTGTTCAGTGGTACCTGTTCTGATCTGATACACACAGGACACATTAAGTCACTTCAGTGGTGTTCAGTGGTACCTGTTCTGATCTGATACACACAGGACACATTAAGTCACTTCAGTGGTGTTCAGTGGTACTGTTCTGATCTGATACACACAGGACACATTAAGTCACTTCAGGGGTGTTCAGTGGTACCTGTTCTGATCTGATACACACAGGACACATTAAGTCACTTCAGTGGTGTTCAGTGGTACTGTTCTGATCTGACACACACAGGACACATTAAGTCACTTCAGTGGTGTTCAGTGGTACTGTTCTGATCTGATACACACAGGACACATTAAGTCACTTCAGTGGTGTTCAGTGGTACCTGTTCTGATCTGATACACACAGGACACATTAAGTCACTTCAGGGGTGTTCAGTGGTACCTGTTCTGATCTGATACACACAGGACACATTAAGTCACTTCAGTGGTGTTCAGTGGTACCTGTTCTGATCTGATACACACAGGACACATTAAGTCACTTCAGTGGTGTTCAGTGGTACCTGTTCTGATCTGACACACACAGGACACATTAAGTCACTTCAGGGGTGTTCAGTGGTACCTGTTCTGATCTGATACACACAGGACACAGTGGTACCTGTTCTGATCTGACACACACATGACACAGTGGTACCTGTTCTGATCTGATACACACAGGACACAGTGGTACCTGTTCTGATCTGATACACACATGACACAGTGGTACCTGTTCTGATCTGACACACACATGACACAGTGGTACCTGTTCTGATCTGACACACACATGACACAGTGGTACCTATTCTGATCTGACACACACAGGACACAGTGGTACCTGTTCTGATCTGACACACACATGACACAGTGGTACCTGTTCTGATCTGACACACACATGACACAGTGGTACCTGTTCTGATCTGACACACACATGACACAGTGGTACCTGTTCTGATCTGACACACACAGGACACAGTGGTACCTGTTCTGATCTGACACACACAGGACACAGTGGTACCTGTTCTGATCTGACACACACAGGACACAGTGGTACCTGTTCTGATCTGACACACACAGGACACAGTGGTACCTGTTCTGATCTGACACACACATGACACAGTGGTACCTGTTCTGATCTGATACACACATGACACAGTGGTACCTGTTCTGATTTGATACACACAGGACACAGTGGTACCTGTTCTGATCTGATACACACAGGACACAGTGGTACCTGTTCTGATCTGACACACACAGGACACAGTGGTACCTGTTCTGATCTGACACACACAGGACACAGGTTACTACTAAAACTTCTTTGAGGGCAGTAATAGCTTAACTCTCTTCAGTTCTTTCCCTTGAATTTTGATCACCGGTAATCAATGGTTTTCTTCCCGGAATTATGGCACTTAAAACAACATTTTTGTTATCTGAAGCAATATATCACCTAAAGAACCCGAAACAGACACATTCATCACAAAAATATTATTATTTTAGAAATCTGAGCCACCCTGACGGAGGGCACCATGATGTCCATCTACTGACATTCTGCCAGAACTTGCTGACATGGATGACTGTGACACAAGCTTGCCACAGACAGGGTCAGGAAATGGAAGCTGAAGTCACCATGACAGCAAGCCATGAAGGGCCACAGAGCTTGAACTTCTTTTTTACCATGATGGAGATGTCACGGACTTCCATTTTGATCCGAGACTACATGACAGGGCAGGACTCTATGCTTCTTTTCATAACATGTCTAAGAGCCTAGCATGCCTGAGAGATCAATCTCAAGTGTTGG
Source organism: Conus ventricosus (assembly GCA_018398815.1). Taxonomy (NCBI): domain Eukaryota; kingdom Metazoa; phylum Mollusca; class Gastropoda; order Neogastropoda; family Conidae; genus Conus; species Conus ventricosus. Next base: position 85,320,613 of record CM031610.1, on the reverse strand, counting down.
TGAGGAAATTGAGCAACATCCTCCGAGACTATGGTTCCATTCGAAACCAGAGCATCCTCAACTGTGGGTACCATCCTACCAGGCGATCGGTAACTCCCGTAAATATATGGTTCCATCAGGGCTCCAACACCAGGACCACACGGCCTGCATGGCTAACCAGAACACCAAGGCAGCAGGAGTATTCCACTAATATCTGATGGAGTACGACAGTCAAGAAAAAGGAAACACAATGTTGAAATGAGATGCATTGTTGTTAGCTTCCATCGAAACATTCCTACCTGTCAACGTCAATGTCCGAGTAGCCCCATTTGTTCTCAATTTTATCTGAAACACAGACACAGACACACACACACACCACACACACACACACACACAATCAAACAAGAATGTTTCATTTTATGATAACAGATTCTGTCATAAGGGAATACATTATCAACCAACTGACATTCGAAAGGCTTTAGAATAATTAATAACACCTTTAGAAATCAGACTGATAAACATGTATCAATTTCAGAGGACATTGTATACTACAGTAGCAAAATCAGTTTTAGTTTTTATCAGTTTTATCATAGCCGTCCCAACCACACAGCGCCCTTTCTCGTCTATCAGTATGTACAGAAAACAAGAGAAGTCAATCCTGCCTACATTAACACACACACACACACACACACACATGCACACACACACACACACACGCACACGCACACACACGCACATGCACACACACACACAAACACACACACACACACACACACAAACACACACACACACACAAACACACACACACACACAAACACACACACACACACACCTTATACAGAACTTTGTTATGATGTACTCATTTGAATATTGCTATCTTTATATGGGCAATAAATACCACATCATATAAAGTGTGCCAGCCATCCTGCTTAGTATAATCACAATCAGATGTTTACACACACACACACACACACACACACACACACACACAAACCAATACAGCACATGCCAATATCATAACAAAAATACCATATTGGCAAACAACACCACAAATACAACACTAATGTCCATATTCCAGAGGTAAAGCTCATACAGCCAAGGAACCAGATTACAACATTTCAGTTTCTTTTGTTGTCTTCTGCTGTAACTCCACAGCAAGAAAGTGGGGCACCGTGATGAAGAACAGTTCACCAGGGTCCTCCAGTTCTGTCACGTGTGTACCAAGACTTGGGGCCCAGCAAAGGTTCCCCCTGTCCTTCCCGCAATGTGCTCAGTCCATCATTTTGTTTTATTTTCTGTCTCGCCCTCTCTGTCTCCACCCTCTACAGACTGGAGGATTGTTTTATTTTCTGTCTCGCCCTCTGTCTCCATCCTCTACAGACAGCGGAGGATTGTTTTATTTTCTGTCTCGCCCTCCGTCTCCATCCTCTACAGACCGGAGGATTGTTTTATTTTTTGTCTTTCCTCCGTCTCCATCCTCTACTGACAGCAGAGGATTGTTTTATTTTCTGTCTCGCCCTCCGTCTCCATCCTCTACAGACTGGAGGATTGTTTTATTTTCTGTCTTTCCCTCTGTCTCCATCCTCTACAGACTGGAGGATTGTTTTATTTTCTGTCTTTCCCTCTGTCTCCATCCTCTACAGACAGTGGAAGATTGTTTTATTTTCTGTCTTGCCCTCTGTCTCCATCCTCTACAGACAGCAGAGGATTGTTTTATTTTCTGTCTTGCCCTCTGTCTCCATCCTCTACAAACTGGAGGATTGTTTTATTCTCTGTCTCGCCCTCCGTCTCCATCCTCTACAGACAGCGGAGGATTGTTTTATTTTCTGTCTTTCCCTCTGTCTCCATCCCATACAGACTGGAGGATTGTTTTATTTTCTGTCTTTCCCTCTGTCTCCATCCTCTACAGACAGCGGAGGATTGTTTTATTTTCTGTCTTTCCCTCTGTCTCCATCCTCTACAGACTGGAGGATTGTTTTATTTTCTGTCTTGCCCTCTGTCTCCATCCTCTACAGACTGGAGGATTGTTTTATTCTCTGTCTCGCCCTCTGTCTCCACCCCTCTACAGACTGGAGGATTGTTTTATTTTCTGTCTCGTCCTCTGTCTCCATCCTCTACAGACTGGAGGATTGTTTTATTTTCTGTCTTTCCCTCTGTCTCCATCCTCTTCAGACTGGAGGATTGTTTTATTTTCTGTCTTGCCCTCTGTCTCCACCCCTCTACAGACAGCGGAGGATTGTTTCAGCAAAGCCATTTCACCTGGCTGCATGGCTGCACCAACATAGTTGTCTTTCCTTACAAACTGAGGTCAGCAGGTTGTGATATGACCTGATGCTCTGCTTGATGGTTTGAGGCACTTGTCCAATGCTGACATGATCCTGAAGGATGTGGCATGTTCAGTATCTTTCTGGTACCAGCTCATTCAGAACAGAATGGTAAATGAAAAACAAGTTTCATGATCTTGACACTGTTTTCATAGAGCATGCTATTTTGAGTGAGGTAGACCAACATAATTTTCCCACTTAAATTGATTTTAATGATACCTGTAAAGCATGCACTTATTACCTTGCTGTAATGATAATATCCTCTGACAAGCTCTGGTCCTGGATATAGATCTGAATTTAAAAAACCAAAAAAAACCCACTGCTTATCTTCAGTCATAAGTCATTTTCTTTGCTTCAAACATGTTCCTTTCTAAGTAAATATTAACTGTAAGTACTTTGTAAGATCTGATAACTGGTCATATCTATCAAGGGAGTGAAACCTCTCACAAAGGGCCTTAATTGCTTTAGATGACAAGAATGCCACACGTTGTGGAGAAACAGGTAATGGACCGATTAGCAGTAGCACCCTCATATAGCGCATACAGTCGAACTGTGTCAACGAGGTTGAAGTGATCAGGTGATAGATGGCACCTAACGTAGTTAGTACCCCTCCTGAGTTCGATCCTTCCCAACGGCAAAAGGGAGGAAAAATGATCTACTACGACCTTGGAGTATCAATTGAGTGCTAAAGACGCAGTCTGCTGAAGTTGCTTTGTAACCAGACCTTGAAGAACAGGAGTCTTGGGCTTGTTTAGATGGTATTGCTGTGGGGCACCGTGTTGATGCTTTGTCAGGCTGGCTGAATGCGTGTGGACGTCATTGTCTATAGGATAATTACTGTGTGAAAGTGGCTCCCAAAGTAGGCAGGAATTCTCCATGTCCATTTGGTGCAAAGTGATTGTTTGCTAAGCAATCTGGTAGGGATGTGTGTAAATGCTGGTGTGTGGAAGAATGCACCGAGAGGGGAATTCAGTGTGCGTGTGGACAAGGTGGTAGAGAAGCAACATAGACAAAGGTATGGCCAAAAGGAATATCCTTTGTGTACATCCCTATATAAACTAAATAGAGAACAGGGAAGAGAGGAGCAGAGGACAACACCACGAGTGAGAGAGAAGAACTGAGAGAGAGAGAGAGAGAGAGAGAGAGAGAGAGATAAGAGTGAGTAGGACAGAGTACAGTCAAAAGAAACATGGTCTGGGCAACAGAAGTGACAGCAAGGTCTTAGGTGTAAAGGACAAGCTGAAAAAGAAAGACCGAGTTCAAAACCCAGAGGCGGGTGAAAAAGACAAAAGAGAAGATTTCTAACTCCAGTCCCCAGAGATGACCACGGAGACCCAGTCCTGGAACTTGGTGCCAGTCAACCAAGGGCATCACCATCACCCAGTGCTGAAGAAAACTTGAAGTGACTTGTTCGTGAACTGTGGTGTGGTGTGGTGTGCAAGTGAGTGTGTGTGTGTGTGTGTGTGTGTGTGTGTGTGTGTGTGTGTGTGTGTGTGTGTGTGTGTGTGTGTGTGTGTGTAAACCTGGCCAGGTGATAAGCCTTTTTAGTTTAGAATCCAGGATTAGGAAGTATTGATCTCTTATGGTTTGTTGTATACCTGGATTTTTCATGAGTAATCATACGTATTTCTTGTTTTCAGTTGTGTTAAGAGAGAAATGAATGCATGACATCCCATTCCCAGAGAGAGGTGAATGTTTGTGGGTGCATGAGTGAGCATATGCGTGTATGAGCGCAGAGATAACCTTGGTGTGTTAAGTCTGACAAATACAACAGCATTGTTCACTTAAGCAATACAATCACAATTCCCCCATCCCGGACAATATTAATACATATATACAAAACTGAGATTTACTTTTGGTCGTTAATTGTATATGAAACTCAAACGTAAGACACACACAAACCCAGATACATACACACATAAACAGAGAGACACAGACATATGCAGACACAAAGACACACACACAACACATATGCGCACACACAGACACACACAAATGCACGCATGCATGCACACACACACACACATACAGACACACACACATACACACACAGACATACACACATGCACATACACAAATAAACACACACACACACACAGACATGCACACATACACACACAGAGGAGAGAAATGGAAAACCAAGTGAAGTGGAGAGATAAATCACGCAAGCATTCATCATACATACATACTATGCATACTGATTGAGAGATCAGAATAGACAGCAATGCCCTGAATCAAAATGAGGTCTTAACAATGTACTGTCTTGAGGCACAGAAAGGAACAGGGTGTGGGGAAAGGAAAAGACAGGAAGAGATGCACAAAAGAGAGAGAGAGAGAGGCAGACAGACAGACAGACTGACTGACTGAGAGTGAGAGACGGAGACAGATAGATAGAAAGATGGAGACTGAGACACAAGATCAGAAATAATAGCAAGGATTGAGAGATGAGGTGGGGGGGGGGGGGGGGGGGGGGTAGAAGCATAGGGGAGGGAGAAAGAGACACAGAGAAACAGAGACAGAGACAGAGAGAAGGAGCGAGAAATTTGATACAATCAGTGAAACAGGACAATGCAGATGATGCTGTTTGGTTTGAGACTTCATGGCAGGGCAGTACTCTATGTTTCTTTTTATATATACTTCAGGCCTAGAGGCACATGTAACAACATACGATAAAGTTAGAAACTGAATCATCAGAGAAGGTCTGTAATGCAGGACACCTCTGTAGCACCAGAACTGAAGACCATCATTCTCTTTGAAACATGCAGGTCTTGAGCACTCTCCTCTCCCCACACACACAGCATCAGAAATTTGTATATTTATTGATGTGTTTTTTTCCTACCTGCTTGATGTTACTCTCTCTCTCTCTCTCTCTCACACACACACACACACACACACACACACACACACACACACACACACACACACATACATACGTACACACACACACACACACACACACACACACACACACACACACACACACACACACACACACACTCACTCACTCACTAACAAAGACAGCTTCAAGTTGGTCAAAATCAGGAAATTTCATCGCAACTGTCAAAAAGAAATCCCTCATTCCCTTCACTGTTTCAACATGAAGACGAACAAAAAACAAAACAATTTCCTGCAACTCCAGGAGAACCTTCTCTGAAGAGGAAAACAGACCTAGCAGGGGGTCTGTTTGTTTGATTCCCCAAGTGACGGTGGGAGGAGGATTGCATTGGGCCTCCTCTACTCTGCTCAACTGGGCATATGAACAGACACATGTATCTGTCCTATGAGGATTAAATTCCTCCTCCAGAGAATGAGGACAACATGGAAGGATAGTGGCATGGCTTTATGTAAATCTGACATAATGCTGCATTTAACTCTTTCATTCCTACTTTTCTATGAACTATTGCTTCCTCTTGTTCCTAGACTCTTATAATATGAGTATTCCCTTCATTCCTGGATTTAGAGAGAAAATTAGAAGTGTAAAGTGAGAACTGCCACGTATGCAGATCACAAACCGGCCAGAATAGAGCGGCAACCACTTTCCCAGGCTGTAGGGGCCATCTGGTATCCATTCCATTCATAAAAACTGCCCCGCAAGCGACCCGGTCATGACGTGTGCCGATGACACGACTGGCGCAAATTTCAAAGCGCTTACCCCGAGAACTGATTTTCTGGGCTGCAGGAAGGAAAGGAGGAATTTTGTGCTGCCAGGTTTTCCGGGCTGCAAGAAGGAAGGGTATGATTTCTGCAAACCGGAAAACTGGGTTGCTGGGATGAAAGAGTTAAAACCACTTCATTGTAGGCCTCTGTGTCCACACACTGCCATCATGTTGCCCGTCACACCCTCACGCTTTCAGGCTGACAGTTTCAGTGTCCTCACCATGTCCATGCCTGTGGTAAGTTCCAATCCTCTCTTTCTTTCTTTCACGTTCCCGGACATGCTAGATCCTCAATCTGACTAGTTAGGCAATGTCCACAGTCCACCGCAGAGACCTCACCAGTCCCCACAGCTTCTCCTGGATCTCAACCAGATTGGGCCACGTCTGGCGTCTCAAGACTTCCTCTTCCTGTATCGCTTCTCCAGTCGCTGTGGCTGGGCCCCTTTGAGGCTGGAGGCCTGGTGCTGTTACCGCCTGGAGAACCACAGGACGAGCACCATACCGTCGAATATCAGTCTGCATGGCCGTAATGGGTGAAATGTGTAGTGCCTGGTCTTCTCCTGTGCTTGTGACTCTACAGGAGGTCTGCCTGCTGGACTAATCTGATACTTTCCCACTTCAGAGCAGCTCATGGTTGTCTGGTTACCCTGGTAATACGGGGCTAACATGCACCAGACAGTGCGGGTTTGGACTCCACGTTTTCCTTCTCTTAGGCTATGTTGGTTCGTGGCACCTTCTTCCATATCATCCAGAGCACACACACACACACACACCCCCCCCCCCTCCCACCAAGCACAAGGCTTGAGGGATCCCAAATCCATCAACCAGGGAACGCGCCTCAACGCTGCACAGCCCTGGCTTGAGGAAATTCCAGTCCAAAATTGTTCATATCGGGATGCTGATGGGGTCAATTTGCTGGATGGATTAAGTGGCACCTTTCGGAAGCAAATACCTATGGCCATGGCCTTCGCTCCTGCCATGAGAACAAAGGAATTACTGGCGTCATTGGGAGGTTTAGCAGATGGAGTGCTGCATATCATCCAATATCATTGGAGTGCTGCATATCATCCAATATCATTGGAGTGCTGCATATCATCCAATATCATTGGAGTGCTGCACATCATCCAATAACATTGGAGTGCTGCATATCATCCAATATCACTGGAGTGCTGCATATCATCCAATATCATTGGAGTGCTGCATATCATCCAATATCATTGGAGTGCTGCATATCATCCAATATCATTGGAGTGCTGCATATCATCCAATATCACTGGAGTGCTGCATATCATCCAATATCATTGGAGTGCTGCATATCATCCAATATCACTGGAGTGCTGCATATCACCCAATATCATTGGAGTGCTGCATATCATCCAATATCACTGGAGTGCTGCACATCATCCAATATCATTGGAGTGCTGCATATCATCCAATATCATTGGAGTGCTGCATATCATCCAATATCATTGGAGTGCTGCATATCATCCAATATCATTGGAGTGCTGCATATCATCCAATATCATTGGAGTGCTGCACATCATCCAATAACATTGGAGTGCTGCATATCATCCAATATCACTGGAGTGCTGCATATCATCCAATATCATTGGAGTGCTGCATATCATCCAATATCATTGGAGTGCTGCATATCATCCAATATCATTGGAGTGCTGCATATCATCCAATATCATTGGAGTGCTGCACATCATCCAATAACATTGGAGTGCTGCATATCATCCAATATCACTGGAGTGCTGCATATCATCCAATATCATTGGAGTGCTGCATATCATCCAATATCATTGGAGTGCTGCATATCATCCAATATCATTGGAGTGCTGCATACCATCCAATATCACTGGAGTGCTGCATATCATCCAATATCATTGGAGTGCTGCATATCATCCAATATCACTGGAGTGCTGCATATCACCCAATATCATTGGAGTGCTGCATATCATCCAATATCACTGGAGTGCTGCACATCATCCAATATCATTGGAGTGCTGCATATCATCCAATATCATTGGAGTGCTGCATATCATCTAATATCATTGGAGTGCTGCATATCATCCAATATCATTGGAGTGCTGCATATCATCCAATATCATTGGAGTGCTGCATATCATCCAATATCATTAGAGTGCTGCATATCATCCAGCATCATTGGAGTGCTGCATATCATCCAATATCATTGAAGTGCTGGATATTCATCCAATATCATTGGAGTGCTGCATATGACGCATCCAACCAGCTAATGAAGTGACTCAGCAGCAGTGCAGCGTCTCTTCTGGCGGGTTGCTTTGTGATGATACTGACAGCTCGCTGTGGACTGCTGCACTGAGAATGTGGGAGGATAAGCCTGGGTGTTGCTGTGTGGGAGGGAGCAGCACTGGAGCAGTGCCACTGAGGGGTCATCAAAGATGAGACTGAAAACAAACAAACAAACAAACAAAAAAAGCAACAAAAATAAAACAAAACAAAAAGTCAAAAAGTTGACAGAAAGGATCCCTGTCAAAGAGGATCGAACCTTCTCTCTGTCCCTGGCTGGATCCATCATGACAAACGTCTTCTCCCCACGCACGACGCAGTTAATATTGTCAAAGCTGTCCGTGTGAATCACCGACTTGGTGCCACCACTGCTGAACCACATCATCTAAGAACAAAAATTCATATTTTGACAATGTTACAAGCACATGCGCGCATGCACACACTCCACACACACAAAATGAAGACAAGAAAGGCAGACAATTTATCTTACAAACTGCAGGACTCTAATAATTATGCCACTTTTTACTTGCGGCAGTCGTCTAATTCTAATGATTTCTCTAGTGATTTGCACTATTGGGTAAGTGAAATGAAAAAGTTACGTTGACGCTCTGAAAGCCCATTGCAAAATGATGAAATCTGAACAATCGCTTTCTTCCATTTTATTCAAAGTAGGGACAGCATGGCCTTAAATATGATAAAGTTAGATGTATTTGGTGGCGACAGGGTTAATTTCATTCACCCTGATGTTTTGGGACCTTTTTCGTTCAAAAACAAAATTTGCTGTAGTTTTTTTCGTTTCTAAGAGGTAAGACAAAATAACCAGTCTTGTGGGATTTTTTTTTTCTTTTTTTAGTACCAGTTGTCTTGTACAAAGTCAGAGACACTCGAGGACACACACACACACACACACACACACACACACACACACACACACACACACACACACACACACAAACACACACACAACCACACAACCTCACACACACACACACAAAACACACACACACACACACACAAAACACACACACACACACACACACACACACACGTGCGCGCGCGCGCGCACACACACACACACACATTCTGAGTGCAAGAGTTAAACAAATGAACAGATTTCTTCAAAGGATTGTTGTCCTCTTGAAATTCTGTGGACTAGCAGTTCCCCATTTTACATAATTCACAAAAACACTAGTTTTCACCATTCCGTCAAGCATGTGTATGTATATATGCGTATGTTAGGAGAGTGTCACATGCGAGAAAGCTGTGTGAGAGAGAGAGAGAGTGTGTGTATGTGTGCGTGTGTGTGTGTGTGTGTGTGTGTGTGTATGTGTGTGTGTGTGGTGTGGTGTGTGTGTGTGTGTGTGTGTGTGTGTGTGTGTGTGTGTGTGTGTGTGCGGCAGGTTTCATGACTTAGAGTACACTTACAGCAAACGCCAGTCCTTCCTCCAACAACTCTGGACACTGGACACTGCATGGCACCATGATGTCAGGACTGCCCACACATTTATTCAGTCAAGAACTACTTCGTCAAGCAAGCATCGCTGAGTCCTTACATGCTTCACCACATCCACTTAGTCATGACCGCACAGGTGTAAAGATCTGTTCTACATACTGACAAGTGGATAAAAGATGATATTTTATCGTACAGAAAACAAAAATCAGTGCAAATGAGGGTTGGTGCACAATACTAAACAAATGCCTGACTTCAGCATCAACTGCTGTAATACCTGTACCATGAACCTAGGGAAAATGGAAGATGAGAATCTGGGCATATTTCATATGAAGAGCAGTGGACTGATGTGCTATTCAAAACTAGTATTAGTAGATAATAAATCGGTTATTGAAGTACAGTAAACGTTTGCAAGCACCCATACGGAAGCAAAAGACATTTCAGATCTACATTATTGATCAATCTTTTATATATATAATCATGGGTCTGGAAACGTGGAATGTTATTCCCCCCTTTCAGCACCATCCAAAATGTAGCATCTTTGAATTTGGCATAATTCACTTTCAAATATGCTATGAATACTCACACTAAAAGACCCAAAATTTTGCAGATAAAACTGGGTATTTGTTCAGCTTACCTAGTGTTTCTTTTGAAACAAATAGTCCAATCAACAAAAACGTAAAGCTACCTAGATGGGCCATCTTCAACAATTTTATAATCTTATTAGAATTCACCTCGACAAAGTCAGCATAAATTTGAATGATTGCAATATGTCTTCTTTCTTTCTCTCTGCGTATGCGGGCTGATACTCCTGCGGACATGCCCTGTATAGACAGGCAAGTATTAATCCCATCTACCCAACAAAGGGAGTGGAGTTTTGTGTGTATGACCGTTTATTTTTTAATCCCGCCATCAAGGCAGCCATACTCCAACTTTGGGGAAGCAATATGTCTTCATTATATATAATCTTCAAATGTTTAAATGAGAATCCCAAAGCATCCTATCGGTAACTTTTGTATACATAAAAGATATAACTTGAAATATATACAAGGTTTAATTTCAATTGTACTGAAATCAAATGACTAACTCATCAAATGGTTACCTGAGATAGGAAGGCACATCATCAACCATATAATGCTCAGTGTGATTGTAGATACGGAGAAAATCATGGAAATGCATTTCTGTCGTCTCCTGTTCACGGTTTTCCTTTTTCTTGGTTTCCAGGTTCACAACAGAATCATCTGGTATGTCCAGTGCCAAAAGATAATTGTCAGTCCATTCACGCACAGCACGGGAGTTTTTTGCCACACCTGATAGTTTCAATGGTTTCAATTTTTGCACATAGTTCACCAGGAAATCATAAGGTTCTGGAAACTCGTTTCTAACCTCGATTTCTTTGCGAGTTCCACTTTCACCAAAAGCTTGCAAATGCCCTTTTAACTTTGCTTCATTGTGCGTCTCCACTGTTCTAAAAACTGAAAGCCCTGCACAGAGAACCAGCAAGTGGAAACAGAGCCTACTTCTAACCGGTTCCACACAGCATGATGTACTTGTCGATTTATGGTTCTGTGCCATGCTGGCTGCAGTACGCAGGGTTTATCGCACACAAATAAAGCTTCTTCCTCTTTTTCAACCGCCTTTTGCAGGATCTCCAATTTCTCAAACATCGGTTGCTTTATTACTGCAACATATAGATCTAACCCAACTTGAGATCTTGATAAGCAGTCATTAATTCACCACATTAGGCCGAAGTCGTGCTCTGAATTGATAAGCCTCTGTCTGCATGGCTGCGTCACAAACACGGATGTTTTAACCAGGAAGTTAATTCGGGTTGCCAAGTCGTTTTAATTCCGGATTGTGCGAGTACCGGCACAGGTCATACAACCAACGTCGGTGGAAGGGGTGGGTCAGTGGAGAGAGGGTGAGGCGGGGGAGGGGGGGGGGGGGTCAGAGGGCAGCGCAGCAGGATTTTTAACAAATTCAAACGTTGGAGAAGCTAGAAGAACTTACATAAACTTTTTACGTACTAATCGATCGTATTATTGGGTAAGACCTATCTAGCTCTACTGTTCGTCGGAGACTTCGAGAAAAAAAAATGATACAGCCCAAGCACGTCTCCCGCGCGCTGAGGTCCAACTGTTTCCAGCCCATTAAATCAACTGACAGCCAACGCTGTTTTCTTTTGCTAGGCACACAGCCGCGTTCATTTCCGCTTTCGTTTCCCTGTACAAAACTGTGACCTATGAAATTTTGTCTTGAGATAATTATAATCAAAGGAACGACAATGGTTTTATGTACAAAACACAGGCCCTATCAGAAATGCACTCGTTTGGTCCCAGATGCCTTCGACACCCTCTGTGACCCCTTGCAGACAATTTGCAATGGATATTTGGGTTAACTAAAATCCACGCAGGACACTAGACTGGACAAACTGCTGGACCAAACCACCTCTTCTCTCTCTCTCTCTCTCTCTGTCCATTCAAAAACGTCGGAGACGGGGACTGGGGAGAAAATGGAGGGTGGAGGAAACTTATAAGGAAGTGATAGATAGTGTGGTATCCAAGCCAATGACAATCCATGTTATATATTTACAGTCGTTGTCATGGAGACTGGTCCGGGAAATGAGGCATTTAATTGTAGATTAACAGTTTTACCAGAGATCTTCTTCTTCTTCCTAAAATACTGGTTCACTCAAAAACGAGTAGGTCACCAGCGCGCATGTTAAAAAGTAAAATAAAATAACATAAAATAGTGCGACTCAGTCTGTTGGCCCCTGCAGCAAATTTGGCAACAAGGGGTCGCACTCGGTATTCAAGAAGTTAAAAGCAATGGCCAAATTCAGGCCCAGGTAACCATAAAAAATCACTTTCAACCGACCGTAAAATATCTGAGGAAGTTAAAATAGAAAATCGTCAATATGCAGATCTCAAAACTGTCGAATCAATTTGTTTTTTAAATGAGACTGCATTTGTGGCAATCTTGATGGCACCCGGCAGCGAGTTCCACAGCCGTACAGAACTAGGATAAGATGAATGTAAGTGGCTGTCAATATTTGATGCAGGTATGGTATAACATTGACCGCAACTCCTGGTGCTACTTTTATTCAATACTAGTTGTTCCATTGGAATATCAATTAGTTTAGCTCTGCCTTTGAAGAAGATGTTAAGTTTGATAAAAGCTCTTCTCTCTTCTAAGGGTTTCCATTCTAATTTCCTCATGTTCTTCCTAGTATTCCCCTTTTCTCTGATGTGGTTCCCTGTTACGAACCGTGCTGCTCTCTTCTGAATCTTTTCGAGGTTATCAATGTCCTTTAGATGGTAAGGATCCCAGACTGAGCAACCATATTCCAGTACTGGTCTAACCAGTGTTTTGTAGCAGTCGTCTTTAACCTTTTGTAGGCAGTCATTGATATTCCTGTATAAGAAAGCTAAGATGTTATTTGCTTTCTTACATACTAAATTGTAATGTTCTTTCCATTTGAGACGACTATCTATAATCACGCCTAAATATTTTGCAGCATTGGTTTCTTTAAGAATAGTATTATGAATAAAATATTCTGATCTAGTTGGTGAGCGTTTATTACATATACGCAACACTTGGCACTTTGGGGATGAAATTCCATTTTCCAAGTTCTTTCCCACTCTTGTAAAGCGTTTAGATCTTCTTGTAGAATGCGTGTATAATTGTGTTTTTTATACAGTCATAATGTTCTTTAAGTAAGACAAAACACCTAAAACTAGTTCTGAAGAGAAGTACACATAACGACGACAATCCATGGCAGGTCCCTAGTCCCGAAGCCCCTCTGCGTCCTCCTATGACGACTTCAACATCTGACGTAAACATACTACGACAATTCTAAATTACATCACATCCCCCTTTCTTTATCAAAATGATCATTTCATTTGTTTGTCCCTGGGAGTATTGTGTGTGTATGTTTCCATGCATGGGTGTTATCACACAGATCTATTTCCAGGCACTTTGAAGTTTTCACCTAGCGCCACTTCTAACATTTTTTTCACATGTCAAGGCGCTTTGGAGCTTTCACACGTCTACCAGATCTAGTATAAACTTGTCCACTCTTAGATCCTGAAGCTGGGTTATTGTTGTTGACTGTCTCAGGTGTCACAGTCTGAGTAATCACAACATCGGCAGAAACTGATTCAGGAGCAGAGTCCATCTGGTCATCATGATTCTGGCTTTCTTCTTGTTCTGGTTCAGTAACTGCAGGCAATGTCGTTGACAGCTTCTTTGGGGTCGATTTCGGACTTGTATCACCTGAGAACCTCCGATTCAGGTGTCGCCGGTTTCTTCTCTGGATACCTGTAGGCGTCTGTACCTCAAATGACCTGGGTGCAACAGGTTTGACAACAACAGCCTCAGTCTCTGATGGATGTTTGACCCACACACGATCTCCTGAGGATAACGTTGACAGAGGCTTGGCCTTGTGACTTCGGTCAAAGTTTCTCTTCATGTTCTCCTTTTGTTTTCTTCTGCTTGTTTCATCTGAGGAAATCGTGGCCAGTCTGGGACTAGAAGATCTGAGATGACAGGAACTTTGGTTCTTAGTCTTCTTCCCATCAACATCTCTGCTGGACTGAAACCGGATTGCAGTGGAGTAGCTCGGTAATTCATGATAGCTACATATGGGTCATCTGCTTTCTGCAACAGGTTTTTTACAGTCTGAACTGCCCTTTCTGCTTCCCCATTGCTTTGCGGAAAATGAGGGCTGCTTTTCTCATGAACGAATCCAAAATCCCTGGCAAATTTTGAAAACACATGGGAGGAGAACTGGGGTCCATTGTCTGACTTGACAATCTCTGGCACTCCATGTCTGGCAAATATGCTTTTGAGATGATCAATGACCGATTCCGAAGAAGTGGATGAGTGAAGATATGCAACCTCAATGAATTTCGAAAAATAGTCAATGACCAACAGATAAGATTTGCCACGCCAGTCAAACAAATCAACGCCAAGTTTTTGCCATGGAAAATCTGGGACTGCAGAGGGGATGAGAGGCTCTGATCTGTTTTTCCTTTCCCTCTCACATGTCGCACAGTTTTCCACAAGACTCTTGATTCTCTTGCTAAGTCCAGGCCACCACACCGAAGCTTTAGCAAGTGCTCTGCATTTCACAATGCCTTGATGGCCTCCATGAATGTAGTTTAAAATGTCCAACCTAGAGTCTTCAGGAATGACTATTCTGGAACGAAACACCAAAAGTCCATCATGCACAGTGAGATCCTCCTCACTTTGAAGTACAATCTCAGTTCTCCCTGAAGAGTATCTCTTTCTGGCCACCCCTCTCTACAGTACTTTGCCACAGTACTGCATACAGGATCACTAGCTTGCTTTACCTTCAGTTCAGCCAAACGTTGTGGTGTTGCTGGAAGAGCATCTATGACTGACTGAACAAAAAGTGCTGTTTTAGCTTCCATGTCCAGATCACTCGCTTCAGGAGTCCCTACTGGAGCTCTGGACAGTGCGTCAGCAGTAGTCAAGTTCTTCCCTGCAGTGTAGATCACCTGGTATGAAAATCGCATGAGGCGCATACGAAAGCGTTGTATTCTTGCAGACAATTCATCCAGGCCCTTTGTTTTGAGGAGTGCCAATAAAGGTCGGTGATCTGTTTCGATGATGAAAGAAGGCAGACCCAGCAGGAATTCTGCAAACTTTTCACATGCCCAAATGGATGCCAGGGCCTCTTTTTCCACCTGTGCATAACGCTGTTCAGTTGGAGTCATGGATCTGGATGCATAGAAAACTGGTCTCCATGTTCCTATCTTCTCCTGAAGAAGGACAGCTCCCAGTCCATACGACGAAGCGTCGGCTGACACTTTCGTAGGCAACTCAGGACTGTAGTGAGCAAGTACAGGGGGAGACTTCAGCTGCTGTTTCAGTTGGGAGAAAGCCTTCTCCTGTACTTCAGTCCATGTCCACTGAATATCCTTTTTCAACAGTTCACGTAGAGGTCTTGTGTGATCAGCCAAATCTGGTGAAAATTTTCTCACATAATTCACCATGCCCATGAAACGCCTCAGCTCCGTTACATTGTTTGGACGGGAAAATTCTGGATAGCTTCAGTTTTCGCTGGATCCATTTGTATCCCATCAGCAGAGATAATGTGTCCCAAGAATTTGATTTTACGCTCATTGAAGGCACATTTGTCGTTCAAGGTAACACCTGCATTTTCCATTCTGTTCAAAACTTCCTCTAAGCGTTGATCATGTTCTTTCTGGGTACGACCTGAGATGAGAGCATCATCAATGTCACAGATCACTCCTGGAATGCCAGATAACAGTTGTGACATAATTCTGTGAAAAATTTCTGGGCCAGAGGAAATTCCGAATGGTACTCTTTTGAAACAGAAGCGTCCAAACTGAGTTATGAATGTAGTCAGTTCTTGAGAATCTGGGTCTAGTGGCACTTGATAAAACCCACTGTTGCAGTCCAGTTTTGAGAAGTAGGATGCTCCTTCTAGCTGGGCTAACAGCTGATCCGTGGAAGGGAGAGGAAAATTTTCCCTCCGTACTCTTTCATTTAGTTTTGTCAAGTCCACACACAGACGAACTGCATCATTTCTTTCCTTGGGCACAACCACAATCGGAGCACACCAATCTGTTGGTGTTGTCACAGGCCTAATCACATCTAAGTCCTGTAAACGCTTAAGTTCTACTTCCACCTTCTTCTGTAGAGGGAGAGGGATACGTCGAGGAGCACAGACTGCAAAAGGCGCCGCATTTTCTTTCAGCCTAATGGTGTACGTCTCCTTCATTTTTCCCAGTCCCTGGAATAGCTTTGGATATGACTTTTGGAAATGTGCAGAGTCACTAACTGCGTTCACTCTTTTCACAAGATTGAGTGCTTCAATAGCTGGCCTACCAAGCAGAGGATCTTCTAACTTGTCCACCACATAAATATCCTGCACTGAAGTTTCTCCCTTAACAGTCAGTTCAGCGCTGAACTTCCCAAGAACTTGAAGTTCAACTCGACCAGGACCAAACAACTTTTTGAATGGTTCATGAAGTGGATATTTATGTTTGGGCACCAGAGCTTTGGGAACGACTGTCACGTCTGCTCCAGTGTCCATTCTGAAAAGAATCTTCTCCTTTTCTAATCCTACCTGCACATGCCAGTCATCCGTCTGTCTCTCTGCCTGTGAAACAGCTCCAAGAAACACTTCTTCCTCTTGAAGTTGATTTACTGAACCTCCAGACTGCTTTGGTTTTCTTTTTACTACCTTGAAACACATCACAGCATAATGTCCCTTTTAGAACACTTCCTGCAGACAGCAAACTTAGCCGGGCAAGAATCACTCTTTTCATGCCCTTTTCCACATCTTCCACACTTCTTTTCTACCTTATGATTTTGTGTGTATGTGAAATTTTGTTTCTTTTGCTGCAAAGCAGCAACCGTCGCCTGACCTGCCATCACTCTGGCTTGATGATGTGAAGACTCATGAGCTCTGCACACATCCAAACATGATTTCAGTGTCAGCTGCTTATTTTCCAACAGTTTCTGTCTTACTGCCTCATCTCGAACTCCCACCACTATGCGGTCTCTCAGCATGCGGTCCTCCAAGTTCTGTCCAAAATTACAAGTTTTTGCTAACTTGCGCAAGGCAGTGACATAAGCATCAATGCTTTCACCCTCTTCTTGACATCTTTTATTAAACATAAAAGTTTCATAGATTTCATTGGTTTCACCAACACAAAAATCCTGGAACTTCGCCAATACGACATCAGTGTCCCCTTTGTCCTCTCCTTCAGCGAAAGGAAGACCCTCGTATGCCTCAAAAGCATCTTCGCCAATGCATGCTAGCAAGACTGCACCCCTATACTGCTTAGATTCAGCACTGAGACGTGACGCAACTTCGTAATTGTCCCACTGTCTTCTGAACTTTCTCCACGCAGATTCTAAATTCCGAGAATGCATGTCTAGCTTGTTCGGGACGGGTATATTAGCACGAAAAGCCTGACCGAACGGTGCCGCTTGGTTTCGATCTAGATCTTCTGCCATGTTTGTTTACATTCGTTATTTCTCTAACGACCATCAACTTTCGGAACCCGTGATCTACAAAATGTAAACCCCGTAATTAAGCAATTAAACAGTGTTGGTTCGTAATCCTTTCTTTCCTTTTCTAAAGAAAAAAAAATCAACCATAGACACCATCAGAAGAAAAGTTGACGGAAAAATCCCACTTCTGACACCAAATTGTGTTTTTATACAGTCATAATGTTCTTTAAGTAAGACAAAACACCTAAAACTAGTTCTGAAGAGAAGTACACATAACGACGACAATCCATGGCAGGTCCCTAGTCCCGAAGCCCCTCTGCGTCCTCCTATGACGACTTCAACATCTGACGTAAACATACTACGACAATTCTAAATTACATCACATGTATCATTCTTGCTTCTGACTGTTCTATATACTAAGCTGTCATCTGCAAAAAGCCTTGTAGTAGTTCCAGGAGAGAGATTTCTACTTATGTCATTTATATAAATTAAGAAAAACAAGGGCCCCAGAACAGTTCCATGTGGTACACCTGACAAGACTGGTTTACAATGGGATGACGACCCTTCCACAACAACTTTCTGCGTTCTCCCAACGAGGAATGATCTAGCCCATTTTAGCAAAGAACCGCCAGTGCGAGTGCTGAAGCATGGTTCTATTTACCACAATTATAAACAAGGTCGTCATAATCAAAGCAAAAACTTTGTCCAAAGTCAAAGGTTTTCGTCAAGTGGTTCAAGCAACCAACAACAGCATCAGCGACCTCGTGGGAATGTGTTTGGACGAAATGGTTCCTCTCCACAACAGAATGCACGCGGTCAGCATACTTCCTGTCAATACTGTGGCAGCACCACATATCATCCCAGGAACTCCTGTCCAGCTAAAGACAAGCGATGCTCTTCATGCAACAAGATAGGGCATTATGCTCGCGTCTGCCTTTCCACAGCTAGGGTCAGGCAAATTGATCTTCCAGTGAACAATGACACAGTGACAGTTTCAAGTGATGAATTTGTTTTCTCTGTGAACAAAGTTTTCCACACTTTTCATGTAAACTCCAACTGAGTTCTTGTTTGACACTGGTGCATCAGTGAAAATCATATAAACTACACAACTTACCTGTCACTTCACATGAAGCCTACACTGTTGTCCCCTTGTCCTCGCGTATTTGCCTACAACTCTAAGACATCTCTCCCAATCTTAGGATATTTTCAAGGTGAAATACAACACAGTAAGAAGAGTGTCAAGGCTATTTTCTATGTGATGCATGCAGACTCCACTTCATGCAGAAATCTTCTGTGTAATGAAACAGCTCAGGCTTTGACATTGATACTGTTTGCTCTCAGTTCTCAATCCTGTGCTAGTGCTGATGAGTTTCCCACGCTGTTTGATGGTCAGCTTGGAAAAATCAAGGATGTCAATGTCAAATGACACATTAACCCAAACGTACAGCCTGTAGCCCAGCGCCACAGACGTATTCCTTTTCATGTGAGAAAAGATGTTGAAACTGAACTTCAGCGTCTTGAAGACATGGACATCATCGAAAAGGTCAATGGTCCAACTCCTTGGATAAGTCCAGTTGTTGTCGTCTCTAAGAAGTCAAACGGTGTCCGAGTGTGCATCGACATGAGAGAAGCGAACAAAGCCATCGGACGAGAAAAACACCCTATGCCCACCATTGATGATCTCATTGCTGACATGAATGGTTCAAGTTTTTCAGCAAACTTGATATGACTAATGCATACCATCAGTGCATGTTGGATGAAAATAGTCGTTACATTACAAATTTCATTACCCATGTTGGCCTGAGGAGATACAAACGCCTACTCTTTGGTGTAAATGCTGCCTCAGAAAATTTTCAGAACATTATTTCCAACCTTCTGCACGACATTCCGGTGCAAAGAATCTGTCAGATGACATCATCATTCACGACAAAACTCAAGAAGAACATAACGCAAGTCTTCGAGCAACACTACAACGACTCCTTGATAATGGGGCAAAACTCAACAAGGAAAAGTGTGTGTTCTCTGCAAGACAATGGACTTTCTTTGGTCACGTGTTTGGCGAAAACGGCGTTTCTCCTGATCCAGAGAAGATAGAGGCAATCGTCAACATGAAAGCCCCACGAAATGCAAATGAGGTGAGATCTTTCCTGGTATGGCTCAATACGTCTCGAGATTCATTCCTCGATACTCAGTCCTCACAGAACCTCTTCGCAAACTGACCAAAAAAGATGTGCCTTGGAAATGGCCCTGTTCCCAAGTTCTCAAGTCATGGCGTACTTTGACTCCACACGACAAACCGAAGTTGTTGTTGACGGCAGTCCAGTTGGTATTGCTGCTATCCTGACACAAAATGGCAAGGTTATTTCATATGCCAGCAGTGCATTGACTGAAGTTGAGCAGCGATACACACAAACTGAACGTGAAATGATAGCAGTTGTATTTGGTGCTGAACATTTTCACATCTACCTGTTTGGAGCACAATTCACAATCTTCACTGGCCACAAACCTCTTCTTGGCATTTTCAGGAGTCAGAAACCAGCAAGCGCACGCATTGAACGTTGGCGTCTGCGACTGACGCCATATGACATGGAGTTCAAGTATCGTCCTGGACGACATGATTTGAATCCTGCCGATTACGCAAGCCGTCATCCACAAGAAATTCCCAAAGGAGAAAACGCTGCAGAACCATACATTAACTATGTATGCAACAACGCTGTGCCAAAGGCAATGACTCTTCAAGAGGTACAGTCTGCAACACGGAATGACTCTGATCTGAAAAGACTGATGTGTGCAATAGAGGCTGGAAGATGGGGAAAGGATCTGAATGACTACATCAAGTTCAAAGATGAATTGGCTGTTTCCAACGGTGTTATCCTGCGGGGTCATCGATTGATCATTCCTCGTACTCTACAACAGAAAGTTATTGACATTGCCCACTCTTCACATCAAGGAATTGTGAAAACAAAACAGCTGATCAGAGAAAAAGTATGGTTTCCGCAAATTGACTAGATGGTTGAAGAGACGGTAAAATCTTGTATCTCTTGTCAAGCATCAACACCCACTCCTGTTCAGCGTGAACCTCTCAATATGGCTCCACTACCAAGCGCTCCTTGGAGTGAAGTTGCTGTAGACTTTGTCGGTCCGTTTCCGTCTGGAGACTATGCTTTGGTAGTTCTTGATGAGTACAGCAGATACCCAGAAGTTAATATCATCAATTCAACATCTGCAAAGATGGTCATCCCTCATTTGGACATGATATTATCCCATCATGGCATCCCAGATGTGGTAAAGACTGACAATGGCCCTCCATTCGCCAGTTCTGATTTCAAGAACTTTGCAGAAACACCATCGCAGAGTTACAACCCTCTGGCCTGAAGCAAACGGTGAAGCCGAACGTTTTGTGCGTACTCTGAATAAACATGTTCGTGCATCCTCTGCACAAGGGAATAACTGGAAAACTCATCTTCCCAATTTTCTGCGACACTACAGAGCAACTCCTCATGTTTCAACAAAAATATCTCCACATGAAGCCCTCACAGGGAGAAAGATGAAAGTAGGCTTACCTGAACCAAATCCGATGCAGTCTGAGTCTATCCTCACTCAGTTGACAAAGAACGATTCTCAGAGCAATGAGAAGATGAAAACATATGCGGATAATAAACGTCGGACTACCCTAAACCTTATGAATCCTGGAGACCAAGTTCTTGTTAAACAAACCCGCCGCAACAAAACTACGCTTCAGTACGACCGAAAACCTTATACTGTTGTGGAAAAGAAAGGAACAATGATAACTGCCCGACGTGTATCATGTAAGATTGTCCGAAACTCTTCCTTCTTCAAGCCACTCCGAGGCCACATTCCTTCGCCTCAAGAAGAAGAAGATGATGATCATGATTATTTCAGTCCTGTGCCCCAGACAAATCCAGTGTGTCCAGATCCTCCACAAAACCAATCCTGCTCCCAAGCTCTTCCCACAAATCCCCAGGGACTACAAAGATCATCCAGAAATCGAAAGGCCCCTGAATACCTGAAAGACTATGTTGTGTAACTTGAAGTTTGAAAATACAGACATTCCTGGACATACGTAAAAAAAAAAAGCACAGACAAGCACAAACACATACACACTGCTTTAATTTATTTCTGGTTGTTTATGCATGAAGTTGAATTCGTTTTGGTAAATGGGCACGGAGAAGACACTTTATATTCTTATACACACTGCTTTAATTTATTTCTGGTTGTTTATACATGAAGTTGAACTCGTTATGTTTTGATAAATGGGCACGGAGAAGATACATTGGATTCGTGTTTGTTATTGTTCATTTTTAAAGAATAAGCTCTGAATGTTGCTGTCCCTCAGAGACAATATCAACAGTGACAATTCCGTTTGGAAAATATGTTACTGTGCCTTGTCTATTCAATATCTAGACAGACATTTCATTCAAGGTGGAGAGGGGTGTAGTATCCAAGCCAATGACAATCCATGTTATATATTTACAGTCGTTGTCATGGAGACTGGTCCGGGAAATGAGGCATGTTAATTGTAGATTAACAGTTTTACCAGAGATCTGCCATTAGTCGAGTAAACGGCGCTCTGCGGGCTCCAACACACGGGCTGTGTTTCTCATCTGTTTGTGTGCTATTAGTTAAACAGACACACAGATAGTACAGATAGAAAGTTTGAAAAGTTGATTGAGCAGAACATTGATGCGGTGAAAAAAATATGGGTCATTAGGCCCCTATAAGTTAAAAAAAAAAAAGAAAAAAAAAGAGTGATAACACTGATAGGGGAGGGGTGCGAAGAGAGAGAGAGAGAGAGAGAAGAGAGAGAGAGAGAGAGAGAGAGAGAGAGAGAGAGAGAGGAGAGAGAGAGAGAGAGAGATGATTTGGAAGCTACCAGACCTCTGATTAAAAAAATCAAACTCGGTTAGTTTCGAGGAGGATGATTGATTGAGCCTGTCAGGCTGAGACAAACGAACACGGAACAGTCCAAGAAAGGTGTAAGGTGACAGCGAAATCGGAACAGAAACAGAAAAACAGTAGACGGTCAGAAAATGGAAAAACTCATAAATTGCACAAAAATGTCTCTAACCTCACCCTCATCCCACCCCACTCCCACCCCACATCTAGAATATAATTTTTAAAAAAAGAAATGTCTTTTTATTCGCGTTAAAACACACAAACACACACACACACACACACACACACACACACACACACACACACACACACACACAGATCTAAGGGCCGAGAAGCAGAGAAGAAACTGACTTGGAGCGTCAGCCTGAAAAAGGGGGATGATTGACCCTTGGCGATAACAAGCGGGAAAATGGTTACCCTTAAAACTGACTTTGGAGTTCAGCAACCGCCCGGCATGACGGATCGAAGCACTTCTGCCAACCTGGGAATTGAGTCTGACAAACATTGAAATAATTATCAGGACAGCCATATTCTTCATCCGCATCATAAAACTATTCTCAGTGTGGAGTCGGAACATGTAATAATCTGTCTTGTGACGTTGATATCTTTTCATTTCTACTAGATTAGATTCTGTTCCACTGAATTAAATCAAACAAAAGCAACAAACTTTGGATGACTTTCTTATTTTACTAGATTAGACCCTGTTTTATTGAATTAACTGAATTGAAAGCAACAAACTTTGAAACGTTTAGTGAATCAGAATATCGGTCTATGTTTTTCAGATAAGAATCATTTTAAAGGTATTGGTCTTTGCGTTGACAAGTCATTGAGTACGCGTGGGCGTAAGAATTTTGAGTCCGATGTCATGATTTTCAATAAATTTCATGGTGCACATTTGACAATGTAAATGACCTTTGAGGAAGTGTTGCTTGTTTGTGTGTACATAAGTCCGACCTGTAGTACTTACAATAATGAAAAACTGTCAGTTTCAAAGTCTGAAATATGACACAATAATACAGCACAATCAGATGTGCGTTATACATGAGTTTAAATATCCCAATGTATACTGTTAGGATGGAAAACGGCGAGGAGACAACACACACACACACACACACGCGCGCGCGCGCGTTCTCTCTTCTCTCTCTCTCTCTCTCTCTCTCTCTCTCTCTCTCTCTCTCTCTCTCTCTCTCTCTCTCTCTCCACACACACACACACACACACACACACACACACACACACACACACACACACACACACACACACACATTTTAATACACACGCCTCCTCTGTCCCTTAGTTTTTAATACACAGCTTCGAAAGTTATGACAGCAGGAGAATGGGAAGAAAACAGAACGAAGTAAAACATATACCATATCAGAGAAGAAAACAGAACTAAGCAAAACATATACCATATCAGAGAAGAAAACAGAACGAAGCAAAACATATACCATATCAGAGAAGAAAACAGAACGAAGCAAAACATATACCATATCAGAGAGATTTTTGTTTTGTTTATTTGTTTGTTTCCTTTTTTTCTTCTTTTTTAAAACTTGTTTGTTTGTTTTGAGGTGTCCATGTTTTACAATGATTATTTCAGTACGTTGGGCGAAGTCTGCAGTCCGCCGCTGTCGGTGGGCGTTTAGATTCCCACACCGATTTGTGTGGTTGTTTGCTTTTGGTGTGTGTGTGTGTGTGTGTGTGTGTGTGTGTGTGTGTGTGTGTGTGTGTGTGTGTGCTTGTGCGTGCATGTGTGTGTGTGTGCGCGCGCGCGCGCGTGTGTGTGAGAGAGAGAGAGAGAGAGGGAGGGAGGGAGAGACAGAGAGAGATGACAGAATAATCATCTAATTGATTGTGGTCACTATCAAGGAAGAAGAAGAGAGAGAGAGTGATGTATTTCGCGTTGAGTGTGTGTCCGCGCGCGCGCGTGTGTTTGCGTGTGTGTGTGTGTCTCTTTAAACGAGCAAGTCTAAGTCAGCACTGTCTTGAATGCAAATAAACTATCAGCAGTTATAACACGATTGCAAATAATAGAATGGAACAGGCGCTAGCGCACGCGAGACATTTGAGACATCGGACCAGCGGAATGTTCATCAGTCTAGTAAAACAATGCCTTACGTTTTATAAAGTTACAATCAGGTTGTTACGGTTGGTGTTGTGGTAAGTTCAGGATAGGATTAGGATTAGGGTCAGGAACAAGGATTAGGGCCAGGTTACGCGGAAGTAAAGGAGGCGGGAATGGACAGAGTGACAGACGGGGGTAAACGAGGTTAGACGGCGTGGCTTCAATACTGGTCGTGCTTGATCGACGTGTTAGAAGAAATGCTCCGAACATACAGAATTGAACGAATAGCCGTACTCTCTTCTCTCTCTCTCTCTCTCTCTCTCTCTCTCTCTTCCTCTCTCTCTCTCTCTCTCTCTCAAATAGATAAAGATAGAATGAAAGCATCAATGATTCTTCCATGTTAACATGAGCACACGACCCAAAGACACAATAAATCACAACATCTCTTCAACTAATTAAAATTTTCAACAGAACATTTGGATATTTGTAAAAACAAGACCTTAACTGACAATCTGTAAACAGTAAACAAGTGGGGTAACTTTGCTCCCATAAGAAAACCTAACACAGAGTAACTTTTATTCAAGACTGGCACAGCCTTTTAAACTTGAATAAAGTCAGACAAATACATAGACGAACAATCTAATAGTGGGGGAAAAAACAAGCGCAGGCCAACAACTGAACTGTCTTCATAGTAATGACTTGGCAAAGATGTGTGTGTGTGTGGTGGGGGGGGGGGGGGGTTTGAAGATGGAGAAACTGGGAACATGAAATTAAGAAAATATATTACAGATATGAAAACTCTTCACTAGCTGCATAAGGGAACCATCGTAATACCTTTTAAAGGCCTGCTCCGATGCCTTTTGTCCGCTGGGTCGGAACTCATCAGGGAGACACGGATGGTTGTGTCTGCACTCCAGGCGTCAAATAGAGACAAAAGGGATTACGATGGTTCCCTTATAAGGTAGATTGTCATGCTCTAGGAGCTGTGCAGGAGGTCATTGTGCAGTAGGCTGTCATGCTCTAGGAGCTGCGCAGTTGTGCAGTAGGCTGTCATGCTCTAGGAGCTGCGCAGTTGGTCATTGTGCAGTGCGCTGTCATGCTCTAGGAGCTGTGCAGGAGGTTATTGTGCAGGAGGTCATTGTGCAGTGGGCTGTCATGCTCTAGGAGCTGTGCAGGAGGTCATTGTGCAGTAGGCTGTCATGCTCTAGGAGCTGTGCAGGAGGTCATTGTGCAGTAGGCTGTCATGCTCTAGGAGCTGTGCAGGAGGTCATTGTGCAGTGGGCTGTCATGCTCTAGGAGCTGTGCAGGAGGTCATTGTGCAGGAGGTCATTGTGCAGTGGGCTGTCATGCTCTAGGAGCTGTGCAGGAGGTCATTGTGCAGTGGGCTGTCATGCTCTAGGAGCTGTGCAGGAGGTCATTGTGCAGGAGGTCATTGTGCAGTGGGCTGTCATGCTCTAGGAGCTGTGCAGGAGGTCATTGTGCAGTGGGCTGTCATGCTCTAGGAGCTGTGCAGGAGGTCATTGTGCAGTAGGTTGTCATGCTCTAGGAGCTGTGCAGGAGGTCATTGTTCAGTGGGCTGTCATGCTCTAGGAGCTGTGCAGGAGGTCATTGTGCAGTGGGCTGTCATGCTCTAGGAGCTGTGCAGGAGGTCATTGTGCAGTAGGTTGTCATGCTCTAGGAGCTGTGCAGGAGGTCATTGTGCAGTGGGCTGTCATGCTCTAGGAGCTGTGCAGGAGGTCATTGTGCAGTAGGCTGTCATACTCTAGGAGCTGTGCAGGAGGTCATTGTGCAGTAGGCTGTCATGCTCTAGGAGCTGTGCAGGAGGTCATTGTGCAGTAGGTCATTGTGCAGTAGGCTGTCATACTCTAGGAGCTGTGCAGGAGGTCATTGTGCAGTAGGTCATTGTGCAGTAGGCTGTCATGCTCTAGGAGCTGTGCAGGAGGTCATTGTGCAGTAGGCTGTCATGCTCTAGGAGCTGTGCAGGAGGTCATTGTGCAGTAGGCTGTCATGCTCTAGGAGCTGTGCAGGAGGTCATTGTGCAGTAGGTCATTGTGCAGTAGGCTGTCATGCTCTAGGAGCTGTGCAGGAGGTTATTGTGCAGGAGGTCATTGTGCAGTAGGTCATTGTGCAGTAGGCTGTCATGCTCTAGGAGCTGTGCAGTAGGTCATTGTGCAGTAGGCTGTCATGCTCTAGGAGCTGTGCAGGAGGTCATTGTGCAGTGGGATGTCATGCTCTAGGAGCTGTGCAGTAGGTCATTGTGCAGTAGGCTGTCATGCTCTAGGAGCTGTGCAGGAGGTCATTGTGCAGTGCGCTGTCATGCTCTAGGAGCTGTGCAGGAGGTTATTGTGCAGTGGGATGTCATGCTCTAGGAGCTGTGCAGGAGGTCATTGTGCAGTAGGTCATTGTGCAGTGTGCTGTCATACTCTAGGAGCTGTGCAGGAGGTCATTGTGCAGTAGGTCATTGTGCAGTGGGATGTCATGCTCTAGGAGCTGTGCAGGAGGTCATTGTGCAGTGGGCTGTCACACGGTAGGTCGTCATGCAGAAGGTTGTTGCATTGTAGAAATTGCACATTGGGGTGTCATGCAGTCGGCTGCCATTCTGTAGGCTGCCGCATTGTAGGAATTGTCCAGTAGTATGTCGCTCTGTAAGAGTCCATTGGTAGGCCATTGTACAGAAGGCTGTTGAACTGTAGGAGCTGAGCAGTAGACCATTGTGCAGAAGGCTGTTGAGCTGTTGGAGTTGAGCAGTAGACCATTGTGCAGAAGGCTGTTGAGCTGTAGAAGTTGAGCAGTAGACCATTGTGCAGTAGGCTGTTGAGTTGTAGAAGTTGAGCAGTAGACCATTGTGCAGTAGGCTGTTGAGCTGTAAGAGTTGAGCAGTGGGCCATTGTGCAGTAGGCTGTTGAGCTGTAGGAGTTGAGCAGTAGACCATTGTGCAGTAGGCTGTTGAGCTGTAAAGTTGAGCAGTAGACCATTGTGCAGTAGGCTGTTGAGCTGTAAGAGTTGAGCAGTGGGCCATTGTGCAGTAGGCTGTTGAGCTGTAGGAGTTGAGCAGTAGATCATTGTGCAGTAGGCTGTTGAGCTGTAGGAGTTGAACGATGGGCCATTGTGCGATAGGCTGTTGAGCTGTAGAAGTTGAGCAGTAGACCATTGTGCAGTAGGCTGTTGAGCTGTAGAAGTTGAGCAGTAGACCAATGTGCAGTAGGCTGTTGAGCTGCAGGAGTTGAGCAGTGGCTCATTATGCAGTAGGCTGTTGAGCTGTAGAGTTGAGCGATGGGCTATCACACTGTCGGAATCATGCAGTAGGCCGTCATGCAGAAGGCTGTCGCACTGTGTGAGTCATCAAGAAGGCTGTCGCACTGTGTGAGTTATGCAGTAGACTGTCGCACTGTGTGAGTCATGCAGTAGACTGTCGCACTGTGTGAGTCATGCAGTAGGCTGTCGCACTATGTGAGTCACGCAGTAGGCTGTTACATCGTAAGAGTCATGCAGAAGGCTGTCGTACTGTGTGAGTCATGCAGTAGGATGTCGCACTGTGTGAGTCATGCAGTAGGCTGTCGCACTGTAGGAGTTGAGGAGTATGCTATGATGCAGTACGCCAGTATGCAGTAGGCTGTCATGTTGAAGAAGTTGCGCAGTAGGTCACGTGCAGTGGGCTTGTCGCGTTGTCGGAGTCCAACGTAGGCCGTCGTGCAAAAGGCCCCCATGCAGTAAGCTGTCATGCCGTAGGAGTCGAGCAGTGGGAGCTGATCGATGGGCCGTCACGCAGTAGGCTGTTGTACCGTAGGAGTAGGCACGGATCCGCTGGAATCAACTGATGTGCCTCTTGATGTGAGGAGATGCCAAGATGTTTTCTCTTTTGTGATAATCTCAGCCTGGTTACTTACAACGGCTCATTCAATTCCTTGTAGTACTGATTCAGAATCAACACATAAAAGAGTCGTGTAAATGTTAAGGGAGTCGTCAAACGAATAAGAAAGTTAAGCCTCATTTACATTTCCGCTAGTTGACCCATGAACCTAGAAAATCTCTTTCCGAAATGAAGCAGTTTTTTTAACTTGAAGAGAAGGAGTACAAAACCTCATTAACCTTTGTCATTTTACAGCAAACCACCCGTGAAAACGTATAGAGTATGAAATTTAACAAAAGTAATTACTGAACAAGTGAATGCTGTTGTTGAGATTTTATAGTGGATAACGTCACTTCAAGGAACAAAACAGCAAAATGCACCGACAAACTAAGATGTATTACACAAGATCACGCGTCTGACCAGAAATTACACCATCAGTAAATGTATGAAGTCATGTTGGTTACAGTCACAGTCAAACCGACCATGACAGTCAAATCTGGGATATAAACCTAATAATGTACAAGATCTTAAAATTCCAGTCTAGTTCCCGTTCTGTATGGATAAATGAACTAAGGTCTAAGCATGTAAATGACACGATTTTTTAAAATAAAAGTTAGATTTCTATTACTTTTATTTCTGCACATTTTTAAACATGCTGTAATGCCACCTGTACATTTAATTAGCAACTGTGGTTGTTGGTTTATAGTTCTGTGAGCCATTGAGCAAGTGTCTGAGTGAGTGAGTGAGCCAATAAATTGACCGATCATAGTTAGTTGGTTAGTTAGTCGCTTAATTAGTGAGTCGGTTGTTTGGTTGGTTAGTTAGTTGATTGCTTTGTTGGTTGGTTTGGTGGTTGATTGCTTTGTTAGCTAGCTAGAATTGGGTTTTTAGTTAGCTACCTAGTTCATAAGCTAATGAATTCTTTTTATTTGTTTGATGAGTTGTCTGTATTCCGTACCTCACTTCAGTCACCTTTTAAAATTTCAAATTCATCCATTTTTTCCTTTATTATTATCATTACCATCATCATTATTACTATTGGTGTTGTTGTTGCTCGTCTTTTTTTTCGAAGTGGTTGCGTGCACGACTAGTCGTGCGATAATACAACTCCCAACCGAGTCCGGCTATTGGCACGACTAGTCGTGCGACCAACTAAAAAATGGTTGCGTGCACGACTACTAATTACTCTCTCTCTCTCCCAAGCAAAAGAGGATAAATTTACACAATGAGAGTCGTGCCAATATCCGGACTGGGTTGCGAGTCGTATTATCGCACGACTAGTCGTGCGCGCAACACCAGCCAAAAAAAAAAAAAAAAAAAGGGGGGGGGGGGGGGGGGGGGGGGGGGGGGGGGGGTGGCGGAGAGGGGGAGAGTGGCGGGGGAAGAAAGAAAGGAGAAAAAAAGAAATTTGACCACACCCTCTCTCAGCTGCATCCCTTTCCCCTTCCCTCGTCTTCCTCCCCCCCCCCCCCCCCCCCCCCCTTTTCTACCTTCTTCCCCACCTTTGGATGTACTGATCCGCCCCTGCAAACTTCGAAAATGTGCATGAAATGTCCCAAAGGTGTATCCATTTTGATATATATATATATATCCAGTTTGATATATATATATATATGTAAAATAGTGAAGGGTTTTCATATTTATAATACATTTTCTTAATTTCATGTTCCCATTTTCTTCATCTCCCACCCCCACCCCCCCCTTTTTTTCTTTTTTCTTCTTTTTTTTAATTTTAAATCTTTGCTAAGTCATTACAATGACGGAAGAATTGCTAGCCTACACAATATATATATATATATATATATATATATATATATATATATATATATATATATATATATATATATACAACAAACTAATAAATTCCAAGGATAAGTACCGAGCACCGTTCCAGCAACTTACAGAGCAGCTTGGTGTTGCAATGACTGCAAGAAATATTGAATTATAAACAAAGCTTGCTCTTATGTTTTAGATTGAAGAAATAGGGGGAGATACGCATTCATACCTGCAGTGGCAGATGATTCTGCCTAACTAACAGTATGTGCTTGAGTGGGTGGATGGGGAAGAATAAAATAAATGCTTCTCAAAATGAGCCTTCAGCAAGCTTATATTCTCCAAAGGGGGGAGACATCCTCCAATAGGGAGGGAAACTCACTAACATATAACTCCTGGTCATATACCGATATTTCGAAACTTGGTGGTTTCTCCTCAGTGACCGCGGAAAGTGGTAATTTGACTCCTCTGCCTTTTCAGTTTTAAGAAGAATGCAATCCCAGAAAAGGCTGGTGTGCAATACTGTAGTATGTTTGTTAAGTATGTTTGTGTGTGTGTGTGTGTGTGTGTGTGTGTGTGTGTGTGTGTGTGTGTGTGTGTGTGTGTGTGTGTGTGTGTTTTGGTGAAAACAACACACTTTCACAAGAATAGAGAATAGTGTTCATTGTACGCCATCAGTGTAATGTAATGTTCAAGTTCAAAATAACCGTTGTCAGCATGCATGGTGACGACTTGAAGAATGGATGGCACTGAAACTTAACCAAACAAGATCTTCTTCATGGTTACTTGTAACGGACCTCCATTCAGCGAGCAATACTCTCTACTTACTGAGAGGTGAAGGGACAAGGAGGATGAGAGTGAAACCGTTTGAGCTTCTCCTTCAAAGTGATCCCGCAGGGACTGACAAGGAGGGGTCTGCTGATGCACGCGAGTGTCCTGGTGCAGGATGTTCCGCGTGCTTAGGATAAACGGAAGAAATGATTTAAATGCAGGTAGGCTACACATCTGTTCACGGGTGTAGCACGTGGAGCTTCAAGTTCAAATGAATTGGTCCCAATCTTGTAGAGTACGAGACATGTGGAAAAGGGCCAGGGAGGCGTGATGACATTTGTGACGTCACCATGCTAGACAGTCCTTTCGCCGTTCCACGATTATGTCTGACTATTCTTGCTTAGTTTTTAATATATTTTTTATCTTCATCATCATTATCATTTTTTTTTGCTTTGCTTGGGAGAGAGAGAGGAGTGAGGCGCGCACAGCTCAAAACAGTCATTGCATAATTAGTAGTCGTGCACGCAACCATTTTTTTAGTTCGTCGCACGACTAGTCGTGCCAATAGCCGGACTGGGTTACGAGTCGTATTATCGCACGACTAGTCGTGCACGCAACACCAGTTTTCTTTGTCGCACGACTAGTCGTGCCAATATCCGGACTGGGTTGCGAGTCGTATTATCGCACGACTAGTCGTGCACGCAACACCAGCCCTTTTTTTTCCACATAGGAGAGAGGAATTACATTGTCATTAAACACACACACACAAACACACACACGTGCGCTCACACACACCCGGCACAGAGAGAGAGAGAGAGAGAGAGAGAGGGGGGGGGGGGGGGGGACAGGTGGGGAATAATTTCCTGCTCTGCGCTCGCAATCTTCATTCGGATTGTAGCGACTACATCGGCTTCCACGAAGCACAGTTCGTTCATGTTTGTTTTGATATTGAATATAGTGACCCTTTGGGTAAAAGTGATCACTTGATTTTAACTTTTGAACTGTATATTCCCAAAGAAAAGACTAAAGAAAACCCTAAGTACAAATTTGACTTACAGAAAGGAGACTATAATAAAATGAGGAAAATGCTTTCAGAGAGTGTCGACTCCTTGCTTACAAATGATCAGGATGTCGAGGAAATGTGGAATGTCTTAAAATGCGAAGTTTTAAGAAGTATGGACGAATGAATTCCAAAGACTAATTGTAGCCAAAATAAAATGCTTAAACCACTTTGGATGAATGATAAAGTACTTAAAATGATTAAGAAAAAATATAATCTTTTTCAAAGGTATTTATTGACGAAAGATGGGAAAGAATACAGTAAATATGCAAGAATGCGAAATAAGAGCAAAAATGAAATCAAATCAACAAGAAAAGCTTATGAACGTAAAATAGCAGAACAATGTAAAAAAAATCCCAAATGTTTTTGGAAATACGTGCAAGAACGTACAAAAGTAAACACAGGGTAAATACTCTAAATGATGGTAAAGGAGGGTTGGCCGAGTCAGATATGGAGAAAGCTGAAGTTTTAAATGAGTTCTTCGCAAGTGTCTTTGCTAATGAAGATACAAATAACATACCTGATCTTATTGAATGTAGTAAATCTAATGGAATTTCAGTTACAGATATAATAATTACTTCAGCTGCAGTAGAGAAGAAGTTGTTTGAATTAAATCAGTCTAAAGCGCAGGGACCTGATTTAATACCACCTAAAGTTCTAAAAGAATTAAGTAAGGAGTTAGCTGTACCGCTCAGTAAGATTTATAATAAATCATTAGAGACAGGAAAATTACCCCTCGACTGGAAATCGGCAGAAGTTACTGCTATTTTTAAAAAAGGGTCAAAATCTGAGCCAGGCAACTATCGTCCGGTAAGCTTAACCTGCATTGCATGCAAAGTGCTAGAATCCATTATAAGAGATGTCATAGTATCTCACTTCACTGATAATAATTTGTTTGCAGTATGCCAGCATGGCTTTCGTAAAAAAAGGTCTTGCATATCACAACTACTTGAAGTTATGGAAGATTTAGTTAACATGCTAGAGAATAAGTACTCTGTTGATATAATTTACCTTGATTTCCGTAAAGCTTTTGATACGGTTCCGCATGAGAGATTATTGAAAAAAATGGAAGCATACGGTATAGTAGGTAAGTTGCTAAACTGGATTAGAGATTTTTTGTCAAATAGAAAACAAAGAGTAAGAGTGGGTAATTGTATGTCGACAGAGAAAGATGTTATGAGTGGTATTCCCCAAGGGAGCATTTTAGGACCTGTACTGTTTACTATTTTTATAAATGACCTTCCAGATGAGGTAAACAGTTTTTGTAAAATTTTTGCTGATGATACAAAAATATATGACAAATCAGATAACTATAATAGTCTGCAAGAAAATTTAAATTGCCTCCAAAACTGGTCAGACAAGTGGAATCTATATTTTAATGTTGAAAAATGTAAAGTTTTGCATGTTGGCAAAAACAATCCAGAACATGAATACAACATGAAAATAGATGGTGGAAATAGGCTGGTACAGAAATGTGAGGAAGAAAAGGATCTGGGTGTAATCTTTGATAAAGATTTACTTTTTGATACTCACATTCAAAAGTGTATAAATAAAGCAAACCAAATGATTGGATTAATAAAAAGAACTTTTATTTACCTAAATAAAGAAACGTTTTTAAAGTTATATAAAGCTATGGTTAGACCGCATCTTGAATATGGCAATATAATCTGGTACCCACACTTGAAAAGACAGTCCATAGCAATCGAAAGAGTACAGAGAAGAGCTACTAAAATCTTGCAAGAATGTACAAACATGTCTTATACAGATAGATTAAATCACTTAAATTTGCACTCTTTAAAAGACAGACGTATTAGAGGGGATTTGATTGAAGTGTTCAAAATATTTCACCAGCAAACGGACATACAGTGGGACTATTTTTTTTGAGGCTGTTAAAACAGATAGAACAAGAAATTCGGAAGGCAAAATATTTGTTAAGCAGTTTCATACTAATATGGGGAGATTCAAGTTCAGTAACAGAGTTATTGCTAACTGGAACAGTTTGCCAACTGCACTTAAATTTGCTAAAAATACTAACGTTTTTAAGAATTTGCTGGATGAAGACTTGAAATTTAAAGTACAGTTTAGAAGCTTTGATGAATAAGAAGGAAAATTTATATTGCATGCATTTTCAACCCTGTCATAAAAGTAAAATAACACGAGGGACATTGAAAGGCTTAACGGCCTATGTATTGATTACGTCCCTACATACTACTACATACTACTACTACTTTTTCTGTTGTTAATGTGATGGTGTGGAGGGGTAAGGGGTGTGCAGGTGAAGACAGGCAGATGGTGAGAAGTGCAGGAACCAAGGGACAACAGCCAGTCAAGAAGACGCAGTGGACGACGTGGAGTTTTTCTTCTTTTATTTCTCTCCCATGGCTAGCTCAAACCAGGAATGCAGCCTGGGAACTCTCTCGCTCTCAGCACTCAGCGCACTGAGTGCGCCCTCCCTCTGCCTCTCACGCCAGTCGCTCACATCATGGAACTCTAGGGGAACACTCTGCCCATTCTCACACCACGCTCTACTTTTATAACACCGTACCGGACCGCAAAGCCAGCACCACGGTGCCGAAGACGAAACGAGCCTCGCGAGGCCGGAACCAACATAAATTTGTGTTTTCTCTCGCGGCTTCAGTGTTGTCTGGCTCGCTGTCCGTTCAGACTATTAACACATATTTACTATCGATGAAAACCTCAGAATACAAGGAATAAAATGCAGTAAGTCACATTTGACAATTTTGTTCCTGTACTAAATCATTGCTGATTAATGTCCCAGAGTGAAGCCACTTTTAACAAGCTTACGTCATATTTTCCTTTATTTTGATGAAAAATACTAAACAGCGTGAAATAATTTTGTAATGAATAAAAAGCTGGCATCTCGCTCTTTTTATACATATAAATTTCATTTTCCGAGACAGTGTCTAAGTGGAGATTTCTGTTATTAAAAATTACTAGAAAACACAGCTGACTTTTCACTTCGTCGGACCGTCCGGCTCCTACTTTTGACACAATTTTCAACTGAAAAATACTCTGTTGAAACGGTCTGTTAAATAATAAATTCTACACATTTTCAGTTGTATTCATAACAAAAATGGAGTCATAAGCAAGATTTCGATCGGGAAGTCCGAATTTCGTAGAATGATAATTTGGATCAAAACTCCGACAGTAAACAAAGAAGGCGACTTGATCAAGGGAACCGGCGTCGTCAGTCATTTCGTATAGTCGCAAGCCTGTGCGGAATAGATCCTAAGCATGCGATATACGAAATGAGAGCTCATGGACATTACTTTTAACATGCATCTTCAGATTCTTCGGTTTTCCTCCTGCTTTTTGTAAAATCAAGAATTATTCAATGTTCATTCGACAGACAATTGAAAATGGCGCCAAGATTGCTCGTGCGAAATACCAGTTTAGAGAAAATATGGGCTTCTCAGCCCAGTACGGTTGTAATGAATCAAATACATTAATTTTTGTGACTTTAGCGACGTACATACAACTATGTAGGTTCTGAGGTATTCATGATTTAAAGAATTTACACAATAAAATAAATGAGATTCGACCAAGGGAGGTAAGGGGAAGATAACTCTTGAACAAAACATTTTCATCCACGAAAGGTAACCAAAATAAAAACAAACACTGTTAGCACCCGGCTACATCCCCCCCCTACTCTGTTACAACCAGCGTCCTCGCTGACATAAAATGACAGAGTCATCAAGTACAACACATAAATCAATGGGGAAAACTGGAGCTTTAGACTTCAAGTCTGGAGAGGCATTTCTTCCCAAACAAACCCTTCTATCAGTGTATCAAAACAAGCATCAAAACATCTTCTCTCTCTCATTCTTTGTATTCATATCATTCCAACTAACGAGGGCTTGCTTTTTTACAGGCTTCTGAAAGTCGGCAGATTCGCATTGACTAGAATGGGCATATAATTTAAACAAAATTCCAAAATATCAAATACAAAATGACTAGAAAGGATTTGTTTTCTGGACAAAACCCAAATTTTGGGCACCATAAAATGACTTTAATGGAGTTGTTATTTAAAACAAAACTCCGAAAGGTCAGGTTCCAAAATGACTAGGAAGGATTTGTTTTTTTCAAAAAAATCCAAAACATTGGGTAGGCACCGAGTGACAACAATGGACTTGTTATTTGAACAAAATTCCAAAATGTCAAGTACCAAAATGACTTAGAGAGGATTTGTTATTTAAAACAACATTCCGAAGGATTTGTTTTTTCAAAAAAATCCAAAACATTGGGTAGGCACCGAGTGACAACAATGGACTTGTTATTTGAACAAAATTCCAAAATGTCAAGTACCAAAATGACTTAGAGAGGATTTGTTATTTAACAGACCGTTTCAACAGAGTATTTTTCAGTTGAAAATTGTGTCAAAAGTAGGAGCCGGACGGTCCGACGAAGTGAAAAGTCAGCTGTGTTTTCTAGTAATTTTTAATAACAGAAATCTCCACTTAGACACTGTCTCGGAAAATGAAATTTATATGTATAAAAAGAGCGAGATGCCAGCTTTTTATTCATTACAAAATTATTTCACGCTGTTTAGTATTTTTTATTGAAATAGAGGAAAATATGACGTAGACGCGTTAAAAGTGGCTTCACTCTAGGACATTAATCAGTAATGATTTAGTATAGGAACAAAATTGTCAAATGTGACTTACTGCATTTTATTCCTCGTGTTCTGAGGTTTTCATCGATAGTAAATATGTGTTGATAGTTGAACGGACAGCGAGCCAGACAACACTGAAGCTGCCATAGAAAACACAAAATTCTGTTGGTTCCGGCCTCGCGAGGCTCGTTTCGTCTTCGGCACCGTGTTGCTGGCTTTGCGGTCCGGTACGGTGTTTATAAAAGTGGAGCGTTGTGTGAGAATGGAGAGAGAGTTCCCCTAGAGTTCCATGATGTGAGCGACTGGCGTGAGAGGCAGAGAGAGGGCGCGCTCAGTGCGCTGAGTGCTGAGAGCGAGAGGTTCCCAGGCTGCGTTCCTGGTTTGAGCTAGCCATGGGAGAGAAATAAAAGAAGAAAAACTCCACGTCGTCCACTGCGTCTTCTTGACTGGCTGTTGTTCCTTGGTTCCTGCACTTCTCACCATCTGCCTGTCTTCACCTGCACACCCCTTACCCCTCCACACCATCACATTAAGGAACGGAGAGTTCCTGCGCTTGTTGTTATGGTTAACGACTGAGGAGTCTTAGTTTTCTTGGTTGGCCTATACAGCCATTCTAGAGTTATTAAAAACTCAGAAACTGTACTCAAGGTCTTTGATTTTTGTGTGTTAATTTATTAACCACTAAAGGATCATCATGAGCTTAGAGCATGTGTGCTATGTGCATATGTTTCAACTATCATTATCAGCCTCATTATGGACGGGGCCTATTTTTGTGTGTGAAGAATGGCGATGGGATATAGCATGTGCACAGCCGGTGTACATTCATGACACTGAATCATGGTTTATAGTCTCATTTGAGGAACTTTTAGGGAATGGAGTCAGGGCTAATGTTAATTATGAAGGAAAAATCCCCTAGCACCAAAATGGCCCTGAAGGAGATTTGAACCCCACAACCCAGGATCATTGGAATTATGAGTCTGACGCTCTGCCGTTGAACTGAGCGATTCATGTCCCAAATTTACAAACTTAAACTTCGGTCTTCTTCAGGGAAGACAAACAACATTCAAGACAATGAAAATTAAGAAGAACAATCACTTATTTGTCTTGTAATTTGTTTGTTGCTTCTGTTCGGCGAATTGTAATTGTTGTTTAATGCTTGTTTCAATTTCCGCCTGCAGTCACCTCACTTTGAAACCTAATTCACAAATTTGTAACAGGACAGCCATGTGCGCGCTGGTGACCTACTCGTTTTTGAGTGAACCAGTATTTTAGGAAGAAGATACTTGATACTTACTTGATACTTGATGTATTGGGTGTTTGAGGCCTTTTTTTTTCAAGGCCTGTTCACCACTCCTGTTCAAACTAGACTTGCGTGCGTGGCATGGCAAAAGCAGTCTAGTTGTAACAGCTGGGGTCAAATTTGTTCGGCAGACTTTCCCAGTGGGCATCCAGTCTTCTTTTAAAAGCACTAATGCTCGGGGCCGTCACAACACTATCTGGAAGACTGTTCCATGTGGACACCACTCCTGCGCAAAGAAGTTGGAACGCACATTCAGTCTGCAATGTCCTTTCTCAAGTTTTAGAGAGTTCCCTCTTGTGTCTCTAACCTAGGTGGAGCTGGAACTGAGTCTATCTGTATCATATAAACCATGCACGAACTTGAAAGTGTCAATCATGTCGCCTCTATTTCTGCGGTGTTTCCAGGCTTGGCAGCTTAAGTACTGCCAGTCGCTCTGGATATGATTTTTCTTTCAGGGGGGCCAATTTTTCTTCAGGGGCCATGAAGAGATGTAAACACCCTGTCACACACGTACACTTTCCACTGGTATGGAACGGTCGAGGGAAAAGCCCACACTTCTTCTTCTTCTTCTTCCTAAAATACTGGTTCAACTCAAAAACGAGTAGGTCACCAGCGCGCATGTTAAAAAGTAAAATAAAATAACATAAAATAGTGCGACTCAGACTGTTGCCCCTGGAGCAAATTTGGCAACAAGGGGTCGCACTCGATATTCAAGAAGTTAAAAGCAATGGCCAATTCAGGCCCAGTTAACAGTAAAATATCTGGGGAAGTAAAAAAATAGAAAAACATCAATATGCAGATCTCAAAACTGTTGTATCAATTTGTTTTTTAAAAGAGATTGCATTTGTGGCAATCTTGATGGCACCCGGCAGTGAGTTCCACAGCCGTACAGAACTGGGATAAAAGAATGTAAGTGGCTGTCAATATTTGATGCAGGTATGGTATAACATTCACCGCCACTCCTGGTGCTACTTTTATTCAATACTAGTTTGTTCCATTGGAATATCAATTACTTTAGCTCTGCCTTTGAAGAAGATGTTAAGTTTGATAAAAGCTCTTCTCTCTTCTAAGGGTTTCCATTCTAATTTCCTCATGTTCTTCCTAGTATTCCCCTTTTCTTGATGTGGTTCCCTGTTACGAACCGTGCTGCTCTCTTCTGAATCTTTTCGAGGTTATCAATGTCCTTTAGATGGTAAGGATCCAAACTGAGCAACCATATTCCAGTACTGGTCTAACCAGTGTTTGTAGCAGTCGTCTTTAACCTTTTGGGGGCAGTCATTGATATTCCTGTATAAGAAAGCTAAGATGTTATTTGCTTTCTTACATACTAAATTGTAATGTTCTTTCCATTTGAGACGACTATCTATAATCACGCCTAAATAGTTTGCAGCATTAGTTTCTTTAAGAATAGTATTATGAATAGAATATTCTGATCTAGTTGGTGAGACGTTTATTAACATATACGCAACACTTGGCACTTGGGGATGAAATTCCATTTTCCAAGTTCTTTCCCACTCTTGTAAAGGTTTAGATCTTCTTGTAGAATGCGTGTATCATTCTTGCTTCTGATTGTTCTATATACTAAGCTGTCATCTGCAAAAAGCCTTATAGTAGTTCCAAGAGAGAGATTTCTACTTATGTCATTTATATAAATTAAGAAAAACAAGGGCCCCAGAACAGTTTCCCTGTGGTACACCTGACTAGACTGGTTTACAATGGGATGACGACCCTTCCACAAACAACTTTCTGCTTCTCCCAACGAGGAATGATCTAGCCCATTTTAGCAAAGAACCGCCAATGCCGATGTGTTCTAATTTAAGCAGCAGGCCCTCATGGTCAAACCTTATCAAAGGCTTTAGAAAAATCTAATAAAATTGCATCTATTTGCTGTCTGTTGTTAAACAGTTATTAAAATCATTGAGCGTTGTTTAATTGAGTCTCACAACTCCTTCCTGTCTAAAACCATGCTGGGCGTTATTAAGAAGTCATATTTATCAAGATGGTCCATTATGCTACTATATATTATGTGTTCAAGTAATTTACTGATATGGATGTAAAGATACAGTCTATAGTAGAGAACAGATAAATGTCTGTTCTACCCCACTTGCTTCACACCGAGTTTTTGGGCGAAAGTGGCCTAAAGCCGCCTTTTCCTGTTCTCTGACAAGTAAGACTTCAATAACCAAAAAATAACGATTATCTACAAACAGACATACGTGTGGGGTTACCTTTTTAATACTAATTTACTAAATTTTCAGATTTTTTTTTTTTTTTGTTTAAAATCCTTTTTTTCCTGGTAAATTTTTTCCCAAATAACACCCTTTTTTCCCGCAAACATTCATCAAATGCATCTCTTTTTTTCATGTGAAAAAAAAACACAGTTTTTAACTTTCCCCTAAAGTTTTTTTAAAACTGGGGTTATTTTTTTGGGCATAAAAACCACACCCATATTCCACTTTGTCTTCCGCTAAAGGCAATTTTGACAAAGTTTTTCTCTTTTTAACAGTCTTTTTCGGGCTGAACACCCATCTATAATAAATAGTTCTGCTTTCCCTTTCCCAAACACTAAAAAAGGCTTCTAAACACCACTCAATTTATTGCTGGGTTTAAACTAAAAATATGGCACATCCGCCCAAAAAAAACCTTCTTCATGATTTTGCTTGGCCCCTTTAAGTTTTGGGGCAGAAAATCCCAAAAATGATTAAAATTATGGGCGATAAACTGTTTGAAAATTAGGCCCGAGGACAAATATTTTTTTTTCCACAACCACCCTTCCAAAAATCAAGAACAATGGGGGGTTTTTGGCCCAAAAAATTTAACGTTTTCCCTTTGTTTTAAAAACAGAATTTAATCTAATCCATTTAATTTGTTTTTATCATGCTCTCGTCAAAACTTTTTCCCGAAAAAATAAAATCCTAAAAGGGTCAAAAGGGTGTAAGATTAATCCAATTTTCTGTAAATTTTTTTTCTTTTTAACTAATATAATTTTTTTTTTTGTTTAGGCCTTAAAAACCCAAAAACCTTTTTGTGAAGAAGGGACGACAGAACCCTTTAAAGATTTAAACCTTTTCAAATTTTTGCCAGCAATTTTAAAAATCCTTTAAAAAGGACTCACAAACCCCCACAACCCCATCCCCCCTCCTTACCCTTTTAAAGACAAAAAATTTCAAATATTTTTTGTAACGTTCCCCTAATTTTTTTTTGCAAGAACGGGTAATTTTGTAGAAGCTTTTTTAAAAAAACCTTTTCTCTTCTGGGGAGGATTTTACTTTTTTTTCCCAACGGCTTTTATTTCAATCTTTTTTTCCGACTATTGGTCGTCCGGCATAAACTTACATTAAAAGGGCCCAAGTTGAATGTTTTTCTGAAATTTTTTTGACGGCTAAAATATGTAAAGGGGCTTATGAATTCAAATTTTTTTTTCCCATTCTAAAAAAGGTTCCAATTTCCATTTGATCGGTTTTCGAACTTTTTAAAATTCATACTGGGCCAACATTATTTCCCTCTAGTTTTGCCAGTTTTTTCTATTTTAGGAAACTTTTTGGGCGGTCCCCAAACCCCTTTTTTGCTTTTTAAAAACCCCCACTTTAGTGTATTTAAAAACCAAAAAAACCGCCTATCTCCCCTTTTTGTTCAAATCCCGAAAACTTTCGGGAAAAGGTTTTTTAATTCTAAATTTATACACCTCCCCAGGCCTAATGTAACCCGGGTTCTTCGGCCCCCCGCACATTATTTTTTAGTAGGTTTTAAATTTTTTTTCCCCAAAAAACAATGTGCGGGTTAAACCCACTTTTTAAAACTTTTTCCCTTTTTGTTTTTGGGATTTTTATTTTAAAAATCCACCCCCCCACAAACTAATCTTTTAAACGGGAAAAATTGGGAAATTTGTAAAATTTCAAAATCGCAATATCAGCTACCCTGACGGAAGAGCCTTAAAAAAAGGGGGGGCCTTTCCCCAACAAAAATTTTTTTCATCGTGCTTAGCCCCGCCCAAAAAATAACAAAAGTAATAAATGAAAAGCAAGATTGAGCGGAATTTTCCCCCCCTCAAACTATTTAAACCTTGGCAAAAAACTAAAAAAATTGAGGGGGTAATTGCAGTTGAAAAGCCAAAATTTTTAGCTAGCTCTCTATCAAAAATCGTTTTTTGCTTTTTTCGGTTTGAATGTTAAAATTGTTTTTTAGATTTGCTTTGGTTAATTTTAAAAAGTAAGTCAAATTTTTACTCATTGCTTCTTTTAGTGAGCAAAACCCTTTTAATAACCAAACGGTATTGTTAACGGGTTTTAACTCGT
This sequence comes from Conus ventricosus, assembly GCA_018398815.1. Taxonomy (NCBI): domain Eukaryota; kingdom Metazoa; phylum Mollusca; class Gastropoda; order Neogastropoda; family Conidae; genus Conus; species Conus ventricosus. Next base: position 85,278,256 of record CM031610.1, on the reverse strand, counting down.
TTGTTTTTCCTTTTCCAAAATTTTTAAAATTTTATTTTTTCCCCTTTGGCTTTATTTAAAATTTTAAAACCTTTTACACTTTAAAAATATTTAAATGGACCAAAACCGTTTTTTGGCCCCGAAATTTGTTATAAAATAGCATTTTTCAAAACAAGGGGGTTTTTGAGTTGTTATTTTTTACAAACTTTTTTTAAAAAAACAAATTAAAAATGATGAATTCAAAAAAAACTGTTTGAAATAAATATTCTTTTTGGGGCCACACAACAATTTTAAAAAAATATAAAAACTGACACCCTAAACATTTCTGGCCCAAAACTGACCCCTTTCAAGAAAAGGGTGAAAAGGGCCTTTAAAACAAAATTTCTTAACCCCCCTTTTAAAAAAAGACACATCGCAAAAGTTTTAGTCATCCGTTCATTTTTTTACCCAAACCATTAAACTTTGCTGTTTTTTGGGGTGCATCAACGGGGTGTGGATTCCTATCTAAATCATTTAAATCACCAAAAACCCCTTTTGGTATTCATTTTTACAGATTTCATTTCTATTACCCCTTTTAAAAAAAAACGTATTTTTATTTAAACTGCAAGAAACCATTACCAAATGAAAAACCTTTTTTTTTCCTTTTCCAAAACCGAATTAGAAAATAAAGGGTTTTTAAAAAAGGGATTGAAAAAACAAATTTCAAAATTCATCAAGACAGACTTTAGAAAAAAAATTGGGGACCTTAACCCATGGTCTAGGCACCCCTTTTTTTTGGGGCGGCACAAAAATTTTAACTATGCCGGGAATCCTCCTTACAAAAATCTTTCTTTTAAAAGGCACAGCTGTTCGCCTGGGGGCCCCAATAGAGCAAGAGCTTAAAACACATGGCCCAACATTTTATCTAGACACTTCTAAGGCCTAACAGAGGGGGAAAATAAAAACGAAAAAACCCGACTCTTTTCGTACTTATTTTTGGGGTTTCTTTTCCCCAAGCACGGGCCAGATCGAGCATAATGATCCTTCTACCCCTTTGATGCACAAAAACAATTTCCTTACAAATTTGAGGATGCCATTAATTCTACAGTTTTTTCCCTTTCAAAGATTAAAAGGTACCAAAATTTTTTACAATACCAAGATCGAAAAGACTTTCCCTTTTGGGCCCGGGGTTTTATCCCATCCCTCCCTTTCTAAACCTTTTGGGCTCCAATGGGAAACAAAATAAACTATAATAAGGGAAAATTCCCTTATACCCGGGCAATAAACAAAAGGGTTTGGGGAAAAACGAAAAAATTTCTGACCAGAAATTTTGCAAGCAGTAAAAGAACGCCCAAGATTAATTTTTCCAATCCCCGAATTCCAAAACCCCCCAAAAGTCTTTGAAGACCAGAAAGCTCGCGGACTTTTTTCGCGATGCCCATGAATATGAAAAGACAGCCTTGTTTTTGGGATTAACGGGCCTGGGATTATTTGGTTTTTTTAAAATTTTAAATTTAAAAATTAAACCCCAACTTTTAAAGAGAACTAATGTCCATAAGTGCTGGGCCATAAAGCCAACTACTTTCCCTTGCAGTAGAAAAAAAGCCAGCAAAACAATACCCCAAATATACCCGGAAAAGAGTCCTAAGCTTTACTGGCAAATTTTTTTTTTAAAAAATTTCGCAAGATAAACAAGCTGTTTTTTTACCATGTTTTATCGGGGGGAGGCGATGGGGGCGGAGGTAATAAAACTTTGACCACCGCCCCCTTTTTAATACCCAAATTCCCAAAGGTATTTATTGCAAACCCTAAGCATTTTAAAAACGTTCAAATTTGACCCCCTTCTCTTTAAACCCGTTTTAATTCTTTCTGCAAAGGTTTGCCCCTTAAATAAAAAATTTTTTGGGAATTTTCCTTTTATTCTTTTCACGGGGATTCGAAATTTGGTCTGGGTTAGAATTAGCAATTAGTCTTGTTTGGATCTTTCTTTTCAAGATCTTTTAGTTTTTGGGGTTATTCTTTTTTTAAAATTTTGGGGCCCTACATGGGGTCATCGCCTAAAACGATTTTTTCTTTTTCTTTTTTTATATCCCCACTAGTTCCCATTTTTGCTAAATTTTTGTTAATTCCCTTTTGGTTTTTTTTTAAAAGTACGATCAAGGCAATTTTAATTCCCCATGGGTAGGGGTAGTCGTGTATATTTTTTAAACGCGGGTTTCTTCGAAAAACAAAAATTTCTCTTCTATTCATTTTTTAATTCCCCCTCTGATTGATTTTTCTTTAAATTTCCCAGTTTTGCTTTTGGGGTTATCTGTTGGGAGTTCTTTCCCAGGTTTTGAAAGTTTAAAAAACTGCCTCCCCCTTAATTTTGGCCTAACAACCCAAAGGGCAAATTTTGATCTTTAAACACTGAGTCTTTTTTCCTAATTGAACCCAGGGCAAAAATTTTGAGGGGTTTTTTTTAGTTGTAAGCAAACCCTTTTCCCCTTGGTCCCCTCCTCACAAACAAATGGTCATCTTTTACTTAAAATTTCATTAGGTCATAAATCGGGGGTTTTTTGGGCCTAAATTTTTGGGTAAAATGACTAAACCTAACTTTCTTTTAAATTTAAAAACCGACTTTTGGGTAATGTACTCCCGATTTCAAAAATTTCCCATAAAATAAAGGGCCCTGAGGGGTTTGCCGCCCCAAGGGGAATCACTAAATTCGTCTCCACGATAAAAAAACACATAATTTTTCTCATCTTCAATTCCTGCCATTTTTTTTTAAAAAATTAACTTTTATTTTCCCTTCAAAAAAATGGCGCAGCAAACTATGGCTTGTTTCCCAAAACCCCGCTTAAAAACGGGAAAGCCCCTTTTGGGGGAAAGGAAAAAAGGGGACTTTTACTTTTCCCAAAATAATCCATCAACATTGATGCAGATCAAATTCTTACGGAAAAATTTTTTCCAAAGCCCAAAGGAGCGGATGACGTGTTTGGTGCCAGCTTTTGCGCGTTTTTACTTTCAAAATATACTCGATTCAAAAAAACGACCCCAAAACCAAAAACCGTTTTACAGAATCTGGGGGGGAAAATCTTTTAAGAAAATTTCTAAAAAAACCTTGGGGGGAAAGGGAAATATTTTTTTAAACAAAATTTCAACATTTTTTTTTAACCTTTACTATGCAAACCCGGGGAATTAAAGGGGAAAAATTTTGGGGGTTTAAAGGGAAAATCGGCAATAAGAAGCACTAAAACTTAGAAAGGGCGGAACTCGCCCCCGGGCTAAAGCAGAAAAAAGGGTTTTGGGCGGGAATTTTTTGCGTAGGGGGAATCCTTTTCCATTCCCCTAGTTTTTTGGGATTTGTTAAAAGCGCAGGCGCCATACTTTCAAAGCTTTAAAAAGAGATTTTCCAAAATGAACAAATTTTTTTAATGAATACAAACGCTTTTATAAAATTTCATCAACCCGAACCAAAGTCCCCACATTTCCTGGCATCTCTTTTGGGTTTGACGTTGTTACAACCCTAATTTAGAAAGGGCTTTTGGGGCAACAAAACAGTAAAAATTAGCAATATATTACAAAAGAGTGTTTCCTCATACAACATATCCCAGAAGCAGGGCAACGCTATAGGGAATTTTTTAGTTTTAAAAGGCCGCAAAAACGCTTAAAAGGTTTTTTAATTGCGTTGAAGATAAGAACCATTCAAAAAGGAAGTGAAAATTTTTTAATCCAAAAATAACGAAAGTAAAGTCTTTGGGGCATCCTAACCAAACTATGCTAGCGGGCTTAAACTTATCACCCTTTTTGGGTTGAAAGTAAAAAAAACTTTTTTTGGAGGGGGAGGTGTAAAAACCCAAAACCGTTAAACCTTGTGCCCAAAGATTTACATTTCCCAAAAGGTTACTTGAGATTATTTAAAAAAACAAAATACGGTTTATGGATTAAAACCTAAGGTCAACAGGGGAATAATCATTCCGGAAGCGGGGGGGCCCGTGAGAGACTAATAAACATTCAAATTGATAAAGAAAAGAAGCTGATAAACCCTTAGTGTACATTTGTTTTTTTAAAATTTTGTCGCAAACTTAATATTTAAGCAACAGATTTAAAAATGTATTAACTAAATTTTTTTTTCATTTTAAAAAAGCATGTCCGTTCAGGTTTATCCCAAAAGTGCCCCAGCGCCGCCAAAAAAAGAAAAAAGTAAAAGCCCCTAATATAAAAACCCCCTTTAGATTAAAACCCAAAATTACACAAAAGAGGGAAGTTAAAAAAGCAAGACCCTTCAAAATAAAAGCAAAAACCAAAAAGAAGGGATTCGGGGCCCTTTTAAAGCGGGTTTAAAATATTTAAAACTGGACATCAACTTTTAAGTGCTCTACCCGAACCCAGTGTTGGTCTCTTAGCAACGGGCATAGGCGCACCCCAGCTTTACCCCTTTGGGTTTGTCTTTAACTCCCGGGCTGTGTTCATTAGCGTAAGGCGGCTGGGGAAAAAATTAAAAACAAACTCCAAAACACACAGCTATGGTTTTAACTAATAACACCAAAATTAAACTCGTTTAAACTGCAATAAATAAAACGCTAGCTGACCCAAAAATCACGGGTAAAATTTTAAAACCCCTTTAAGGCCGATTTTGATGACTACAAAAGACAAAATTTAACTTCAAAGAAAGGGGAGGACGGTTTTTTCCCCAACAGCCCGCCCCGGGAGATAAAAAAGGAAAAGCTTAAAAAAAGTAAAAAAAACATTTAAAATCTGTTCTAAACACTCACATTTAAAAACACCCAAAAAGGGGTTTTTACTTTAGTTTATGATTTCCCAAACCAAAAAGACCGCGAAATTGATTTTTGATTAAGCCGTTGTATTTTTTTTTTTTTTAATAAAAATGTTTTTGGGTTAGGAAAAAAAAACAGCTGCTAAGAAAATATGGGAAGGGCAAGACGAATTGGTTTTAAGGGAAACTCGAAGAAGGGTTTTACAAGACACTGAATGATATTGATTTTTGAAGTCAAATTTACCCAACCAAAAGTACAGGCAATGTTGTTCCCTGCCAATTTTTTCAAGTTTTCCCGGGAAACTTTAAAAAAAACCCCCCGTTAAAGGGAATGTTTGCTGTTTTAATCGACTAATGTAACAATAAATTTAAGAAAATCCCCGAAGCGGTCTCAACTAAACAAAAGACTTTTTCTTCTCATAATTTACTTAAAACCCGGGTTGGGGAGACAACTGCTTACAAAAGTTTGACGCTTCTTGGGTGAAGAAACTAAAATGAAGGCTCGGTTTGGGCCCAAGGGGAAATCTTAGAATTAGATTAAAACAGGCTAAGGGAAACGCCCTTTTAGGCCCAAAGGGAAAATTCCGCAACCTTTGGATTGGGTTTTAAAAAAAAGAGCATTTTTTAAAAAAAAAAATCAGACAAAAAAATTTTCATGTGGTGTGTTCTTGCAAGGGGCATCAATTTCCCCGAACACCAAAAGAGTACTAACACGGGAAACGCCAAAAATCTTAACTTCAAAGGGAAAAATCCTTTTTTGTTATGTAGACCAAATTGGGTCAGTTTGAAAAACAAAACAACCCCAAAAACTTTTAAAAGTAACCCCCGGGGGAGGGAAAAAAATTTTGGGGCCAATAAAGTGTCCAAAAACAGTCCAAAAATAGGCGAAAACCCCCAAAAGTCCGGGGGACTTACTCCAAAGTTTTTGCCACAGGGCCCCCCCCCCGCCCCCCCCTTTCCCCTTGAAAGCACAATAGGCAATTAAATTTGGGGCATAACTTCAAAAAAACATAACAAAAATATTCTGCAAAAAATGTTAACAAAAATTTTTCCCCGTGCAAGCCGCAGTGAACATTAAAAAAATTGTAAAAGTTCTGTAGACTGTAAGACAGAACTAACTAAACCCCCCCCCCGGATCTAAAAGTTAGTTTTTAAAAAACGGGGAAACCCTGCCCAAAAAAGTCCAAATAGTTTTACCAACTTCGATCGCTTATTTTTCCCTTATGAAAGGGGCCCGCACCACAAAAACTTTGAAAAAAAAGTCTTAATAGTAATTTATCAATTTTTCATTTTCCTTCATTATTGGTTTGGTCAAAGCGTTTTTTCAGGCCCAAATTTTATAGAGGGCCCAGAAGCTGCAGAAAAATTCTAAAAAGCATGCCAAAATGCGTTTAAAGCCTGTTCAATAAACTAAACTTATCGAAATCAGAATGGCGCCTGAAGACCAACAACATATGAAATCAGCCACGGGATTGTTGATTTTCGGGGTTTTGAGCAAAAGCCCCAAAGTGTAAACCCCCAGTAAAGAAACCAAAGAACACATTACGGGAAAATTCAGAGGAAAGGCCAAAAAAATCAATCCACTAAAGTTTGATCCAAAAAACATAAGCTGCCTTTTTCTTTCACAACTTTCGAGGGTTTTACTCCCCACCTTAGAATGCAAGCCTAACCAACGCCTTTTAGGTACAGCATTGCACAAACATCAAAAAGTACATGTGTTTTTACTTAAATAACAAGTCTTTCTACGACTCTATCAACACAATGCTTTATTAAGGGGACTGGCTATGTCCTTAAAGTCCGCCAATAACGAAAATTTTTTTGCCCCAACCTTTTAGAAAGGGGGTTTAAACCCCTTTTTGGGGTACAGAACATTGGGGGAAAAGGTTTTATGAAATACACTTTCCCCCAAAAGGGGGCTTTCTTTTCCCAGTCTTAGAGGGAAAGGGCATCACCCACCCCGATTTTCCAGCAAGCCAAGATTGCTTGGCAAAAGTTAAATTTTAAAAAAGAGAGACAACAAGACTCCCAATTTTAAAGGCCCCCTGTATTTTGTTTGGGGGACGTCTTTGAAAATTTTAGAAGACCTGCATGAAACATTTCATTTGGGTCCTGCGCCCTTAAAATTTCCCGCGCCCGGTTTAGCTGGGGCGCTTTTTAAATTTTTCTGGGGTAAATTGATTTTTTTGTCAATTTAAACCCAAAGATTCAATGATTGAAAACGGGTTTTCGTGGGGGAATTAATATGGCCCTCCCCACATTACGTAAAGCAAACACAAAAAACTTGGACACTATGATCCGGGGTAAAAGGTCTAACTAAATTTTCATGTATTTAATGCAAAAAACGAAAAGGGTTTGGGGTAGGGGCAAACACTTCCTTTCGTAACTTCAAGGGTGTACACAGGTTTCGAATAAAATTTTAAAGGCAAATTTAAAATGGTTGAACGTTTTAAAGCCTGATCAGCAAACGGCTTTAATTTTTAGAAGTTTACTTAGAAATCCTCCCTGAAAACCCCCTGACCTGCCCAAAAACAAACCATTGCACAAAATCAAAGAGGGGTCCAAAGAGCCCCTAAACTTTTCCCCAATCTTTTGCGGCAAAAAAAATTAAATTTTTCATTACAGATTTTAAAAATTTTAATTTTAAAACATGGTTTTAAGTTTAAAACTGTTCAATTTCCCTTAAAAGCTTTCGATCAAGAAAACCCCTTTATGAAACCATACATCATAAGAACAAGGTCCAGAACCAAAACCACAGTGCTTTTAAAAAGACCTTTTTTAAGTTGATGAACAACAGCTGTTTTGGAAAGACTAAGGGGAAAACCGCACAACTAAAGATTTTAAGTTTTCACCAGAGAGAATAAGCAAATTAACGACTTCAAAACCTAATTATCAACTTTAGAAGATTTCATGATCACTTTTTGGCATAATGATGAAGAAAAAAAAAAAGTCAAAATTGGGCAAACCCCATTTAATTTGGGTTTTCGGGTTTTAAAAAATCAAAGCTTTTGGGTGTTAGAGTTTCTTTATGACACTTTAAACCCCTCGTATCCTGAATCCAGATAGTTTACCAGATACAGAATTTTGTTAAAGAATCCCTACTGAAGACCTTTTATAAAAACATAAAAACCCAAGTGCTAAAGGGCCCCCGCAAAGGGAAGACAACTTTATTACCCTAAAATTCGCCTTTTTCATTAAAAAAACTAAAAAAAAGGTTTTAGGAAAGATAAGGATAATTAACTGGGAAAAGGGGATCAAGGGGTATGTGGGGTTTAAAAACGAAAAGGAACAGTATTTCGAGCCAGAAAAATCCTTAAGAAAGCAAGGGAAAATCTCGCGCGTTGTGCATCAAACATAAACAAATGACAACTACAAAAAAACATTTTTTTGGCAATAAGACTTTTCAAACATACAACTAAAAAAAGCGATCTAATCTAATGAATCAACACAAAAAAGTTGTAACAAAGAAGTCATTGATAGAAAAAAACACAAAACGGGGTTTGTTAAACCAGATTTTCAAATGCAATTTGGGGACTGAAACCAAATAAATTTAAAACGGAACTGTTCCCGGGGAATTTTCTGCCCGTTCTTCTTTCACAAAAATCTTTGAAACTGTTGTTTTTTTTGTGTTTAGTTTTTTCGGGAAAAAATACACGGCCCGGGTTCATTTTTTTCAATTTTTTTTATTTTTACGGGGGGAAAAACTTTCCAAAATTTTATCGGTTTTTCCCGGGCAGGGCCCCCTTTTGCTTCCTTTCCCCCCGGGAAAAAAAAAAGGGACCTTACTTTTTAATCCCAAAAGGTAATATTTTGCTGGATGAAACTCCCTTTAGCAACATTTATTTTTTTTCTTTTGATTGCTTGGGACTCTTTAGCCCCTTTAAATCTTTTTTATTCATTGCCCAAAACTAGGGGAGTCCCTTTTAACCCATTCTGGTTGCGAGAATTTTCAATAACTCTCTGTATACTGGAAAGGGAAAAAAAACTTTCGGCTAAAAATGTTTTTTTAAAGTTTTCACAAAAAACCTGTGATTATGTGAACTCCCGGAATGCCCCTTCAAAGTAACTCTGTGTTTTAAAAAATAAATTTATTCACTTGGCCTTTTAAAATTTTTTCCCCCACAACTTTAAACATCGGGGGAAATTTGCGGCCTCGCTGGTATAAACGGGTGTATGGGAACAGCAACAGCAGAAGCACTCTTTTGTGTTAATGGGTTCCATCTTTGTATCCCTTAAGCCATGTCAATGACGGGGAGTGCGTAAATTAAACTTTTTTGTCTAATCCATCAGAGGGGAAATATAAAAGGTCCATTTTGGATTTTGGCGTTCGGTAAATTTTTTACAAAGTGTGGCCTGTATTCGCCTAGGCCAGGGAAAATTTAAAATTTTCCCAAAAATTTGCTTGGGTTTGATAAAACCAATTTTTTTCTGTTTGTTCAAATGCTCCAGCGCTTTTGCTTAGCTTTTGATTGCTGTTATCCCCTTCCCAAAATTTCCTTTTTTGGGGAATAAAATTTTTTCATTTTTTTTTTCAGCCAATATTAAGCGCAAAAAAAAATAAAACGACGGGCCATACCCCAAAAGGGAATTAAAAGCGATTTCCTTTCATCTTTTTTTTTTTCTGATGGATGATAAAAAATCCTAAATTTTTGGGGGGTTTAAAGGGCCCCGATTGGTTTTTTCCTGTTACAAGATAATATTCTTTTTTTTCTTATCAAAATCTTTTAAAAGTGAAAAACCTTTCATTCCCTGTTTTTTTCAGTGTGTTAAATTAAAAAAAACCCAACGCTCAATTCCGCTTTTTATAGCGATTTTTTGCTGCAGCTATTGCTCCAAAAGCTTTGTTTAAATTTTTTCCCCTCGCCTTTTATCCGCAGTTTTTTAAAGGGGTAAATTTCCTTTTCCCTAAAAGCGAGCGCCTTAACCCCCAGCGCCGCCTACATCATTAAAAAAATGAACCATTTTTTTAAAAGTATTTTTTTTTTTTAAAATTTATATTGTCCGGAATTTTCCTTCTTAACTAAAAATCTTTTTTGGCAAACGAAGCTGCAAAAACAATTACTTTGCGAATCCTCAAAATCCCAGTTTTTCCAAATTTTGCTGGTTTTAAAATTTTTAAAAACTTTTAAACCCAAACATTGAAATATCCTACACTTAGCCTCCAATAACACAGAAAAGGTATACAAGGTTAGCAACAGTTTTTTTTGGGGGCCAATTTTTTTAAAATAAAATAATTTTAATTTTTAAAAAACATGAACAGTGAAGATCTACTACAGCTACAAGGCCGGCCCAAACCTTCCCGAAATTATGAATGACCAAGGGTTGGGGGCCCGGGTATTATGCCCCAAAAAAGGAAAAAGTTTTTATTCTTTGGGACATGTGGGGAAAAAAAAACAGTTTTTCCCCGGGAAAGAATTCAGCATTTAACAATTCCAACAATGTCCCCCACAAACCTTTTTTAAAATATCAAACAGGTTTTGAACCCCAGCTGGGGCTAAAAATGGGAAAAGGGGTTGGGGAAAAAGGTTTTTTTTTTGTACCTAAACTAGCATAATTTTTCTCCCCTTGATTTTTGAACAAGATCTTACGTTTATTTAAAAGCAAATCCATTTTTTTAAAAAAGTCATTAGAGTCCTTGGGTGGGGATCCCATACTACAAATTTGGAAAATTGTTTTTCGCCAGTAATCATGGGGTTAATTACTTTTAAAAAAAAAAGATTTTGTTTCCCTTCAAAATAACCCAGCTGGAAAAACACAGAACCCAAAAAAACGAAATTTAGTGGAGAAAGTAACCAAACCCCGAAAAACACAGAAAAACCCCGAATCAGGTGGAAACCATTAAAAAATCCTGGGCATTGGAAAACAGGAAAAAAATTAGCAAAAGTGAACAGACAAAAAAAAAAATTAAAGTTACAGAATTTGACCTCAGAAAAAAAAACGCCCCCCCAACCCCCCAAAAAAAGTTGATTCAATGCCAGCAAAAAAAACTCCATTGATACAAGGCGCCAAATCTTTCATGGAATATTTTAATTAAAACTGTTTCCATTTTTGGCGCCCTTGCGCTGCGGGGGGGTTTTTTACTTTTATAAAATATATAAAGAATGGGAACAGAAACAAAAAAAGGTTTAAAAAAACTGAACCCCTAATACAAAAAAAAGACAACTGCAAAGCCAAAAACCCCCAATAACAAAGCATCATTTAAACCTTTATAATGGGAAAAATATTTTAAAATTTTTTTTTAAAAAAAATCAAGGCGTAGTATAAAAGGATAAAGTCAATAAAAAAGACATGGGGTCAAAAAAAGAAAATTTCCATAGACCCAAAATTGGGAATAAAGCGGTTGCTTCATGTAAACCTTTCCCTTTTAAAACTATGCAGAGAAAAGCTTTTAGCAAAACAAACCTCAAAAAATGACAAAGTTTTTTTTAGGGGTGTTTTGTACAAAATTTGACATCTACTATTTTAAAATAAAAACAACTTGTATTTTTTTTATAATTTAAAATAATTAATAAGAACTTTGGGTTTTACTTAAAGAACTTAATCCAAAACTTATTAAGAACCCGGGTCAAGAAAATTAATTAAAAACTTAATCAAAAACTTATTTTAAAAACTTTAAGTAACTTTTAAATTTAAAAAATTTAATTTAAAAACTTGGTGACTTGGGGGGGGAGTTTTTTGTGTTTTACACCGGGGGGGGGGTTGGGGGGACGTGCGTGCGTGGGGGGGGGTGGGAGGAAAGTGCCCTGGGGCGGGGGTGGGGGGGCGTGCCCGGGGGGGGGGGGGTGGGGACGTGCGTCCCGGGGGGGGGGGTGGGGGGGGCGTGCGTGTGTGTTTCGGGAGCCAAAAAAGTTGAAGCCGGGCGTTGGAAACGAAGCATGAACCCGTAATCACACAAATATACAAACAAATGCTTTTGGGGGAAATTTAAGGGAGTCAACTCTAAACAAAACCCCCACCGCTCCTCAGGAGCGGGATCTAAAAATAAAATTTTTTACGTCAGTGGTAGGCCCGCAGCGCTTTCCCAGGGCAATCAGGGGAGCTCGCCTGAATTTACCCAGTATTGCTTTTGGGGGCTTTTTAGCCGGAAACAATGCGGCAAAATGCCAGGGGGCCCGCGGTGAGCGGGATCTAAAAATAAAATCTTACTCAGTGGAAGGGCCTTTCAACTTCTTTTGCAAGTTTCAGCAAAATTTTGGCGGGTCTAATCGCCAGTAGTAATAAAACCCCCATTTTTATATTTTAAAAACTTTTTTGAAAAAGTGCTGGGCCCCACAAATACTCCCCCCCTCCATACTGGGAGATTACTAAGGTCTGCCAAAAACCCCACTATTTGGTTTTTCCAGAACAATTTGAAAACGCCATTCATTTTCATAAGGCCCCACTTTAAAGGCAGATGAACTGGTTAGAATTAAAAAAGTAGAAAAGTATACACATCTTAATACACAGATCAGCTTGCCACATGAACACTGAATCTGTAGTTAACAATCAATCAAGTCTAATACAAACTGAGAACATTTTTTACTTGGGAGGAACAGCAAAAATGTTTCAAATATAAGTTTTTTCGCATACGAATCAGCCGTGTTTACCTCCGCCTTAAGAAATGAACCCATGTTTTTTAAACATGGCTTTAGCTGTCTCAAGCCAGCTCCCAACAATCAACGCGTGATGGTTTGTTTTGCTTCGGCCAACTTTCAACAATGCAGCGCCATTTATTAGATAAGGAACCATCTCATCAATAGTCAAACACGTATTAAAACTAGCTACATCTTGTTTCATTTCCTTGAACCAACAAACCTTTAAGATAGCCGTTCATTTCCAAAGCAGTTAGTTCACTTTTTTCGTTTTCTAAAAAACAATCTCTCCGGTTTCACAACATGCAGTTAAAGTAAAACTTATGGCCTCGAATAACAAACCTGTTCTTCAGTAACGTTTTAGCCATTTTAAAATAACACAAGTAAAACACAGTGGTCACAACAGAGCGCAAACAAAACACAGCCTTCTTGTTCAATAGTCCAAGCAACAATGGCGACCCCAGTCGTGTCACGCGACAGCCTCGATTCGGTGTGTCGACGTGGCAATCATTTTCTGATGCAATGGGTTGCAACCCAGCCGAGTGTGCTTCGTTTACACAGCGCAGGCTAGGTGCAAACTGCCGCGAGCCGTAAATTAAGTGATCAGGTTTCAGCCCCGTGTACAAAGTTTGCGGATTTTATGTCATTTAATTGAGAGAGAGAAAGAGTGTGTGTGTGTGTGTGTGTGTGTGTGTGTCTGTCTGCCCGCCTCTCTGTCTGTCTGTCTGTCTCTCTCTGTCTCTCTCTTCTCTGTCTGTCTGTCTGTCTGCCGGTGATTCTCTCTCTCTCTCTCTCTCTCTTCCGCCACAGGAAAAGGCGGCTTTTAGGCCACTTTCGCCCAAAAACTCGGTGGTGAAGCAAGCGGGGTTGAACAGACATTTATCTGTTCTCTATAGTTCTCTGCTTTTGGGAAGATCATCATCCGTTCATCATCCGTTGAGCGGCCACAATCATCAGGTTGATTACTCTGCCGCTTTGGGGTTGACGCAAAAAAAAAAAAAAAAAAAAAAAAAAAAAAAAAAAAAAGCATTTCCACTCTCACTATACAACAGACAGTAATTTGAATAAAGCTAAAATAGCTATGCGTGGATCTGCTGGCAGGCTACCACGGTCACCCTGTCCCCCTCGGGGGTAAGCCAGCCCTGGCTACTCATAAGGTGCAGCCAAGCCCACTAAAAAAAAAAAAAAAAAAAAAAAAAAAAAAAACTTATCCCTACTCTGGTTCCTACTCTAATTTGATCTGACCCTTGACACGAATGTGTCGAGGGTTTTGGCTGATACTACTGCCTCAGTCAGGTCATTCCAGTCCCTGATAGTATTGGGAAAGAATGCCTGTTGTCGGTATTGGGTGCGGCAATAGATCTCGCGCAGCATCGTAGCATCACGTACACACAATCCGAAAGTTTTTCAGAGGTGTCTGTTCGCCGGTCTGCCGGCAATATCCGGGCATTGTCGGAAATTTACCAATCAAGGAGGTTTCCACTTGATAAACTCATGTCCGTGTTTGAGAAGTTGAAAACCCCGTGCGTCACGTGACTTTAGCCGCCATTGTTTTGTCTAGGGAGGGAGAAAGTGTGCGCAAAGGAAAACTGTTTAGTCTTTAGTAAAGGTAAGTGCTATATCAGATTTTGTAAATGAATAAGGGTTAGGCGGATCTTAACTCTGATGCTGTTTAAGACTTGAGATCTGCGTCAGATAGGTTGTCGTTTATTAGAGCACGTCAAAATGTCATGCCAGGTCACGTTCTGCATCTGACCCAGCCATGTGTTGTGTGAACATAATATGGCGGCGGATGGCAGAAGATCGGTAATTTTTTCCACGTTGAAGTCACGCATGCTGATCGCTTATTTGGAAGTGAAATCAAAGGTTTAAAAGGAAATACGCAAGCGATATTCGTGTATTGTATTGCCCTCGTTGAGCTCACAGAAATACGGGTAAAAGCGCCGGTTTAGATATACTTGGCACCCACCTACTGACCCACCTCCCCCACCACACCGGAAACACGACGTAGAGGGCTAAGACCGACATGACTTGAGTCTTGGGTACATACTTGAACCTCCTCCCCAAATAGTAAACTTTTTTTTAAAAATCGGAAAGTACACACCGCCATCAGAAAGAGCAAAATACTAATTGTTGAATAGTGTCTAGTATCCAAAGTGGAAACGATAAAGTTTAAAGTGGTTGTGCGTGTAACACAAAATTTAATGTTAGTGTGTGCCTCCATTTTTACTGCGTGCATCTTTAACTAGTTTCAATGCTCACACGACAAACGTAAAGAAAGGGAAGAACTGTATGGACAGGGGCACACTGAAGTCAGTCAGGAAAAAGCATAGACTCTTCAGAAGATGGAAGGAAACAAAAGCCGGGAAAATTGGGGGCAAGGAAATAAAAGTATCTAAATGTGAAGAAGAGAAAGACCTAGGTGTGACTTTTGACAAAAACTTATTATTTGACAATCATATTGTAAATAGTATTAATAAAGCTAACAGAATGATTGGAATAATAAAAAGAACCTTTACATTTATGGAAAAGGACACTTTTTTGCAATTATATAAGACACTAGTTAGACCTGTTCTTGAATATGGCAACACTGTATGGTATCCAATGCTAAAGAGACAATCAGAAGCTCTAGAACAGGTACAAAGAAGAGCAACCAAAATGATTCATAATATAAAAGATTACTCATATCAGGAAAGATTAAAATATTTGCAACTTCCAACACTTAAGGCAAGAAGAATAAGAGGTGACTTGATTCAGGCATACAAGATATTTAATGAAATTGATGATGTTGATAAAGCACGCTTTTTTTGTACTTCGCAGAAGAATGTTACAAGGAACAGTGAAGATAAGATATTTAAACAATATTCTAGAACGAATTTAAGAAAATTTACTTTTACTAATAGAGTAACCAACTTTTGGAATAAACTAACACTTAACATCAAACGTGCACCCAGTATTAATGTGTTCAAGAACCTCATAGATAAACATGAATTATTAACAAAAATTAGATATGAATTTGATGGATAATAAGTCTGAGCTAGCCTATGACTGGACCAACGGTTATGAAAAAAAAAAAAGGATATATACATACAGAAGGGGCGTAAAAAGCCTAAATAGGCTAAGTTGTATTGATACAACGCCCCTGATCCTGATCCTGATCCTGAATACCAGATTTATAAAACAGAGAATAACCGAGCAAGAAAGGAATGTCGTAGGGCCCAAAGAAATTTGGAACGCAAAGTGGCAGAAGAAGCAAAGACAAACCCCAAATGCTTTTGGAACTTCGTGAAGTCAAAAACATCATCAAGGCCAGGAATATCAGATCTGAAAAAGGCAGATGGTTCAAAGACCAAGAATGATAAGGAAAAAGCAGAATTATTAAATCATTTCTTTCAAAGTGTCTTTACCATTGAAAACACAGGACCACTCCCAGATCTACCAATGTATGACTTTGAGGAAGCACTCACAGATATCACGATTAAGCCTGAAATGGTCCGTCACGGCTGTTCAGAGCAAGCCACTTAGTTCTGAGAGGCAGGGGAGTTTACAGCTCTCCCACAGCTGCAGAGGCCAAGCCGTGAATGCAGGTCAAGGAAAGGGGTGCTTTCTGCAGGCTGCTCCCCACCAGCCAGCTAACCGTGCTGTACTCGACCAACTGAATGTCATCTGTGTACAGCTGGTCTGGCAGCAATGTGTTCGGCATTGATGAGCGGCCATTACAAATGGGGCTCTTAGTTTGATAATCAGTGGTTGTCATGAAAAATGTAATATATCTGTGCTCTTGAGATGACTGAATAGGCGAATTCCCGACAATTCTTTTAATACCAAACTCGACTAGGTTTATTTTCCTGTAGATAATGTAGATACGGCATGAAAGCTTGTACACAAGAGGTCAGGCGATATTCAAACAATGACAACACACACACACAATTGTGCAAGAATGACGTCATCACTTTCTGGGAACTTAATTTTCCCTAGTTAACTAGTACACAAGTTTGATACATGCCTCTGCTTGGACTACAACAACAAAAATGTTGGGTCAGAAATGTGTAAGGCTTGTTTGTTCGGCCCCATAACTAAGTGTCTCGAATGGGACAGAAAAATAAAGCTGTGCCGTAAACTGCTTGAAACTCTTCAAAACGGCAAAGCCCCAGGTCCAGATGGTATACCACCTAGCATTTTGGTAAGCGCCGCTGCCGAACTGTCTCAACCACTGACACATCTTTTCAGTTTATCTGTAGACACAGGTCAAGTTCCTAAGGATTGGAAAAAGGCAAATGTCACACCGATTTTCAAGAAAGGTAGCAAGATGATGCCAAGCAATTATAGACCTGTAAGCCTGACCTGTGTAGTCTGTAAGGTAATGGAGAAGATCGTTCGAAAGCAAGTAATGGATCATTTACAGAAAAACTCACTGATTAGTCAAGACCAACATGGTTTTGTTCCAGGAAGGTCGTGTATTACACAATTGTTGGAAGTCATGGATGCCTGGACAGACATTATTGATGAGGGAGGTAGTGTTGATATATACATGGATTACCAGAAAGCCTTCGACTCTGTACCACACCGTAGACTCCTAGCAAAGTTATCAGCATTTGGAATACATGAAAAAGCCTTGAACTGGATCAAAGATTTCTTAACCGACAGAAGGCAGAATGTTGTAGTCAATGGTGTGAAATCACAAGAAGCCGAAGTGACAAGTGGCATTCCTCAAGGTAGCGTTCTTGGACCACTCCTCTTCGTCATGTTTATAAATGACCTACCACGAAAAGTCAAGACTTCTGTAAAGATGTTTGCAGAGGATACTAAGGTATTTACAAGAACAGATACTGAGATGGGAGCAAAGGAACTGCAAGCTGATCTGGATGAACTCCAGATATGGTCAGACAAATGGCAACTAAAGTTCCATCCACAAAAATGCAGTGTTCTGAAACTAGGCAATAAGAAATCAGCAGCATCATACACCATGAAAGGAAAAACTGAAGAAGGACTTAGGAGAGCGGAGTACAACAACACTGGCCGAGAGCAAACTGGAAAGAGATCTGGGAGTAACAATAGATGAAAACCTCACATTTAAAGATCATGTGGCACAAGTCACAGCCAAAGCCAACAAGATAGTGGGGTTGATTCGGAGGTCCTTTGATTATCTTTCAGAACAGACTTTCAGCCATTTGTTCAAAAGTCTTGTACGTCCACTGTTAGAGTATGGGCATTGTGTCTGGCAGCCATACCAGAAAACGCTTTGCAGAGAAATAGATGTGCAGCGCCGAGCAACCAGACTCCTCAGTCATTTGAAAGACGGGCCTTGCTCAGAGAGACTAAAGGTACTAAAACTACCAAGCTTAGAACACAGACGTCTCAGAGGCGATATTATTGAAGTCTTTAAATATCTGAACGGCTACTACAAAGTAAGTGCTCCTGTCTTCAAATTAGCTACTACCACTGACCTTAGGGGAAATTCTCTGAAACTGCAGAAGCAGAGACCAAGAATAAATATCAGATCAAATTTTTTTCCCCACAGAGTGGTCTCCAGCTGGAACAGTTTGCCAGACACGGTGGTCTCAGCCCCTTCACTGAATGCTTTCAAAAGACATTTAGACCAACACTGGAAACAACTAAAGATAGTTTACGAGCCAGAGTGTCTGACTTAAGTTAGGGACATGTATATTCCCACGCATGTGAAAACTTAAGCCAGTAAGCTAGGACCAACGAACGGGCCCCAAAAGGGCCTCAAACGTTGAATCAAGTCAAGTCAAGTCAAGTAAAGACGACTAGATTACTTCA
This sequence comes from Conus ventricosus, assembly GCA_018398815.1. Classification (NCBI taxonomy): domain Eukaryota; kingdom Metazoa; phylum Mollusca; class Gastropoda; order Neogastropoda; family Conidae; genus Conus; species Conus ventricosus. The sequence continues at coordinate 85,260,187 of CM031610.1, read as the reverse complement.
GAGGGAGTTGATTTTGCAGGTGGAAATTGAAACAAACTTAAGGAAAAATAACTGTGCCACTGAACTAAAGAGACAAATTGCAAGACAAAACGTGACACATTTTGACCTCTTTGGCCTTCTTCTTCCATAGAGCGACCACAATCAACTCTCAGATTCTTATACCGCAATATTGCCTTCTTTAGCAAAACAAAAATCATTCTTAGACAGTGAAAATAAAGAACGAGCAGTCATTGGAAGGAGCACTCTGGAAGGTTAGGAGCTTCCTGCAAAGTTTGACCCTGTCTGCTACCATTAGCTACAACTGTCGAAGTTTTGTACCACACATGACAAATCAGTTGTACTAGTGGAAAAGGACCTGTGAACAAGGTCCTAGGAGCTTCAACACAAACCATCCAGTATCCAGTATCATTTGTTGAGTTGTTCATGATGGAGGATTAGAACTAATACATTCGGTTACGATTAACCAGCCTTCCAGCAGACACGAACACACAGCGTACTTGACGTCGGGAACGTTATTTTTTTTTAAAATTATATTACACTCATAGCAGTGAAGAACTGTAAGGGAGACAACTCTCCACAATTGTATGTAAATTTATAAGATCATTCCAACAGCCCCACTTGATCGTAAATAAATGTTAGCAACAAAGTGTCACAATCATTTCAAATAACAATGCATTAATGACCAATAAAGTTCTGAATAAAACAGCAACTTTAACAAATCATCCAGCCATTTAAGACAAAATTGAGATAAGTTCTCAGTAACAGTTAACATACCAACACACATATTGGCACATATGTAAACTGTAAATTAATGTCTTTGGTAATCTTATAACTTGACTTTTGGTCTTATTTATCACTGATAATTTACAATCTAACAGTATCTGAAGCATGAATAATGCAGGACTATGTGCATTTATTCACCAAAGATCTTCAATTTGAATTTCTGAAGTTGGAATTTGGTGGCAGGTTTTGTCATGAGATCAGCCAGCATCTGTGCAGTGGGACAGTATTCAAGAGAAACTCTGCCCCTATGTACTTTTGAACGGATGAAATGATATTTGATATCAATATGTTTTGATCTCTGTCTGTTCACTGGATTGTTTGCCAAAGCAATCGTGCCCTGGTTGTCTTCAAAGATCAACACAGAATCATAGTGACCTTTTCTGTCAATGTCTTTCATCAGTTGCCTGAGATACAGACTCTCTTGCACAGCAGATGCCAAAGCAACATATTCTGCTTCACAAGAACTCAATGCCACAGTAGGCTGTTTTCTTGATTTCCAAGAAATCAAGGGTCCAGATTTGGTCAAACTAAAGAAGTAGCCTGATGTGCTGCGTCTGTCATCAACAGATGATGCCCAGTCAGCATCACTGTAGCCAACTAGCATCAGTCCATCATCAGACTTAGTGTAGACCAGTTCTTTGTCGATACTACCCTTCAAGTACCTCAACACCTGCTTCACTGCTACCCAGTGAGATTGAAGTGGTTTGGACAAATGCTGGGATAGCTTGGTAATGATCCAACAAATATCAGGCCTAGTGCACATCATGATGTAAATCAAGCTTCCCACAGCTTCCCAATATTTCCTAGAGTCAACAGGATCATCATCAGTAAAGATTCAAGCTTCTGTTCAGGAGTACACCTCGGTTTACAGTCTGTCATTCCAAATTTGCTTAGCGCCTTCTTGATGTACCTTTTTTGGTTCATTTTGAGATAACAATCTCCCTGTTCAAAGTCAATCCCTAGGTAGTATGACAGTTTTCCTAAATCCTTCATTTGAACTTGTCTTTCAAAATTTGTTTTCAGCCAATAGTTCTGGATCCTTCGCACCCACAATCAAATCATCTACCCACACGACAGTGACAACCATTTTGTCCCCTTCATGTTTTGTGTAAACACAGTTGTCAGTTTGGCTTTGGACAAAGTTGTTTTCCACCAAGTGATTGTGAAGCATATTGTTCCAATTTCTCCCAGACTGTTTCAGACCGTACAAAGATTTCTTTAGCTTGTAGACAAGCTTTTCACCATTTTTGGACTGAACTTCAAAACCTTCAGCCTGTTCCAAGAAAATCTCACAGTCAATTGGTGCGTTAAGAAGATACGCACTCTTCACATCCATTTGGTGCAAAACCAGATCATGCTGTGCTGCAAGCTGCATCACAGCACGAACTGAAGTTAAATTTGCCGTTGGTGCAAATGTTTGTGTGAAATCAACACCTTCAACTTGGCTATACCCTTTGCCACGAACCTGGCTTTGTAGAGGTTTGAACCATCACCTTTTTCTTTTACCATGAATACCCATTTCCCCCCACTGCTGTTCTACCCTCTGGCAAGGTGGTCAGAATGAATGTCTCATTTTCATTCAAAGATTTCATTTCTTCTTCCATAGCTTCTTTCCAGAGAACAGAATCAGGGGATTTCATAGCATCACTATATGATTGCGGAAATGTTGCAAGTTTGTAGCAGTAATCAAAGTTCATCATCACTTGATCATCATCAAATTTGGTTATGTAATCTGCCAAATGAACTGGAGGCCTTCGCTCCCTTGTAGGATATCTTTGTTCAACAGAAGGCTCTTTGTTTTCAACAGCCCTGATGTGGCCCTCTGCGGTCGGCTGGGCTATAAGCAACATTATCTTATCTTATCTTATCTTTGTTTTCAGACATATATTCTGGCCTCCCCTGAGTAATTTCTACTTTCTTCTCATCTTTGGAACCTTTGGCCCTTGCATCATCTTTTTGTTTCATTAAATCATCAATGTCAAAATATTCCTCAGTCTGTACAGGCTCGTGCACACTCACACCCCCATTTTTTTAGTTTGACACAAACTTCACAACTCTTTGTCTGTAGACTTTGCCAGTTTCTGGGTAGTAAACAAGATGCTGGACTATTTCTATCATATCCAACAAAAATCCCTTTACTCATCTTGGGTCAAGCTTTTGTTTGTTTTGGGTGTAAGCATAGCACTCGCATCCAAATGTTCTCATGTGAGAGAGGTTTGGCTTTTTGCCACTGAGAGCAAAGTATGGTGTTTGCTTCAGTCGGTCACTGTAACATCTGTTACGGATGTATGTAGCAGTCATGACTGCATATGGCCATAGTTCTTTAGGCAACTTTGCTTCAAGGAGAAGATATCTTCCCATCTCGAAAAGAGTTCTCCAGTACCGTTCAGCAGTGCCATTTTGATGTGGAGAATAAGGCGCAGACATATGCCTTATTTGGTTCTTTCTCAGGAGTGATTGGAATGCTTCAGAGGTAAATTCTGTACCATTGTCAGATCTGATGCATTTAACCTTACCAAAAGGAGCAGAATCAGCAAAGAACTTTTCTGTAGCGACAACAGTGTCACTTTTGTTCTTCAGAAAGTAGACAAAACAAGCTCCTGAGTAGTCATCAGTAAAAGACGATGCATATTTGAACCCTTCAGTACTAGCTGGAGTGATGGGACCAGCAAGATCAGTATGAACTAGTTCTAAGGGGACACACGATTTAATCTGTGGCTTTTTGCTTCTGTCATTGGTCATTTTGCCCTGCAAGCAAACATCACAATCAACAGGCTTCTTAGTTTTACCAACAATTTTCATGCCATCAACCACTCTCTCAACATTCATCACATCATAATTACAATGACCTAAAATCTCATGCCAGCCTTTCAGATCACTTACATAATTCACACTGTCATTCGTTTGACTATTGTCCAGGTCACACGTATGTAAGTAGTACAGTTTTCCATGCTTTTCTATGTAAACTTGGTACCATCTTTATACACAAGTTCTGCACTGTCTGGTTTGAAATGAACACTACCCCTCTTTCAGTTGCTGCCTGTACTGAGAAAATGTTTTGTGGAAATGTAGGGACAAATAATGCATTTTTCAAACATGCTTTAACACATCTGCAACTAGTGTCCATAATCATGAAATTCACTTCTCCTCTTTTCAGTGCAATGTTATTACTTCTCTCTCCGTTTGCCAGTTCAATGAAATGTTTTTCAGGTTGAAAACTGGCGTCAAATTTGCTGAACTTTGTTTCATCGTTGATGATATGCGTGGTTACTCCACAATCCACCAGCAATGTGCTTCCTCTCCCCAAAGTCTTGCCATCAGGTGTGCTTGCTCGAAATGCAAAAGAATGTTCACTATCTTCACAGCAGGAATCACCAACTTCATTGACCTTGTCTGAAGATCTTTTGTTGCGTCGACAAGTCTTGTCGGTGTGGTTGTTCTTGCGACAAATGCTACACCACAATTTCTTCTTTGGCTTCTTGCAGTCCTTTGCAATGTGGCCGACCAGTTGACAGTTGTAGCAAACGGGACCTTTTGCTGCTTCACCAGAGTTGGAAGAATGATGAGTCTGACCCTGCACTGACTTCAAAATTGAGTCTTCACTTGTAGATGACCTTGACCGTTCAGTTTCTTCAAAACTACGTAATGAAGTTTTGAACTCAACAAAAGTTTGTTTCTTTTCACTCTGAGTGACAACGGCGACAAAAGATTGATAGCTGTTTGGTAAACCTTTCAAGACCATGGCGATCAATAAACTGTCAGTCACTGTTTCTCCTACATTCTTCAAAGCTGCTGCAGTTGTTTCAGCCCGTATCATATAATCAGTCACTGTCTCGTCTGAACGTTTGACTAGTGATGTAAGTTCTGTATACAAAGAAATTATTCTTGGAGTACTTGGGCTTGCATAATGTGCACGAAGAATTTTCAAAGCTTGTCTTCCATCCACGGCTGTTCAGAGCAAGCCACTTAGTTTTGAGAGGAAGGGGAGTTTACAGCTCCCCCACAGCTGCAGAGGCCAAGTCATGAATGCAGGTCAGGGAAAGGGGTGTTTTCTGCAGGCTGCTCCCCACCAGCCAGCTAACCGTGCTGTACTCGGCCAACTGAATGTCATCTGTGTACAGCTGGTCTGGCAACAATGTGTTCGGTATTGCTCAGCGGCCAATACAAGTGGGGCTGTTAGTTTGATAATTAGTGGTTGTCATGAAAAATGTAATATATCTGTGCTCTTGAGATGACTGAATAGGCAAATTCCCGACAATTCTTTTAATACCAAACTCGACTAGGTTTATTTTCCTTTAGATAATGTAGATATGGCATGAAAGCTTGTACACAAGTGGTCAGGCGATATTCAAACAACGACAACACACACACACAATTGTGCAAAAATGACATCACTTTCTGGGAACTTAATTTTCCCTAGTTAACTAGTACACAAGTTTGATACATGCCTCTGCTTGGACTACAACAACCAAAATGTTGGATCAGAAATGTGTAAGCCTTGTTTGTTCGGCCCTTTCACTAAGCGTCTCGCTCGGGACGGAAAAATAAAGCTGTGATCCATCATCAACTGCATCTTGCATTATCAATGACAGACTCTTGTCATCTAAAAATTGAATCAACTCGGCAAAAGCTTCAGCATTCTTGTCATCAGTCTCATCGTCGTCAGCCGTTAAAATCGTGTCGCGTAATTTCTGTAGGCGTATGTAACCGAGAAATTTCACTTCCCATTGCTCGTATTTTCTTTCGTCTCCATCGAAAATCAATCTTGAGTATCTACTCTTGAGAGGCAATGGGCCCATAACCTGTTGAGTTGTTCATGATGGAGGATGAGAACTAATACATTCGGTTACGATTAACCAGCCTTCCAGCAGACACGAACACACAGTGTACTTGACGACGGGAACGTTTATTGTCTTTTTTTATTACATTATACTCATAGCAGTGAAGAACTGTAAGGGAGACAACTCTCCGCAATTGTATGTAAATTTATAAGATCATTCCAACATCATTGATCAAATTGAACTCAAAAGTCCATGGGCGCAGTGGTAGCATAATAAACTGAAATTAGATGACATGGGTCTGTAGAATATTAATTTGTTGTTAAAGGGGGAAAAATAGTATAATCATGACTTAAGTGTGGAAGGTAGAAAGTGATGAAGAAAAATGACCAAAGACTGTCTATTTTTTTGCCATTTTGTTGAATGGTTTAGTTGCTTCTTGTTTTGAAGGTCAAGTTAAAACCATGCTGTAACTTGAAAGACTTTCGCTGTATTGGTCTGCCATCATGTCAGTTGCCATGTGTTGAAGTTGAACAATAAAAGCTACTTAGAGTGCTTCTAAAGTCTGATTGGTTGCATCAGTTGTGAGTGCTATGCTTTGATCTGAATATGTTACATTTAAAATGTAAAAATCATACTGTGTTCCTTTCAATGAAAAACTGGGGGTTCTTTATTAGCAGATTTTGCAGTTTGATAACAGATTTTCACGCAGAGGGTCCCAGGGATGCACAGCTTTTTTGTCGCGAGCATCATTTTCTGCAGTTTTGTTTAAAGTTGAGAGCTGCGAAAACTTCCACAAGATTTAACATATACATATATAAGAGATACTGGGTTCTGGCAGTCAACCCTAGTATATATATATATATATATATATATATATATATATATATATATATATATATAGATATATATATAATTTGTTGATGTAAACTGTCATCGCCAAACACTTCAAGTTCAGGGATGTGGCCCCTGCATATCCTAGTCTTGGATTAGTGGCTCCCCTCACCATTTCCCCTAGTGTCTGTTCTGTTCTTGGAGAATTCAGAATTTTCTCGAAGGGAAAAGTAGAAAAGAAGAGGGAGCTTGTAACATTAATGTCGCACACCGCATTTGCAACAGTCTGACATACTGTATGTTTACTCCATACGCACACATCTACTCCATTCATCCAAAGGAGAGACTGGGAAAACAAGAATACACTTTTTTTTAGCTCTATTTACCAAACTTGTCAATAAACAAAAAAAAATTCATGTTTTTACAAATTCACTAAAGTAGTTGCACGACACTATTGAGGCAGTTTACTTACTTTCTTTAACAAAAATCACATACAGATGCTACTCTTCTTGTTCTTCATTAAGATATTACATTTGCTGTCAATCATAATCAGCTATAGAAAAGTGGTCGATAGTGTTTTTGTTGTAAACAAAAAAAATCCCCAACAGGAATGAAGGTTCCAGGAGGAGGGAAGTTGTTCCCTCCCAGTGGTTGGATGCTGAGGTTTTCCATTGGGAATCAATATTCTAACCAACAGAATCACTAGCAGACTTCTGTCTGTGCTACATCAAAAAGGACCTCTCCCTGGCCGCAAGGAAAACAAGGTTTCCTCTTAAACCCCCAAAGTTGGAGGAAAAAAGCTAACGACTCCGCCCAAGTCAAGCGCCCTTTCCTGCCGTCTTGCAATGCCTGGTCTGCCCTATGTATTGGGAACATACCTGTCCTACCAAACAATGAGCTTCTATCACCAATCACATGCCTAAGCGTCCCATCAACGACAAGAAAAGGTTGTACTGTTTACATATGGTTTCACTTTCATGTCAGAAGTTTAAAACATCACCTGCGCTTACGCACAGTCATGACAGTGGAATGTGACCAGTTTTGGTTTGCTTGCCTTTGGTGTGACAGCAGCTCAGTCTGTGTTAATACCTATCTTTCAAGATTTCTGCTTTTCATGGGTTGCAGCTCTGGGTTGATTTAGGATGAAGATCCAGATATAAGAATAAAGAAATGAACACTGTACACATTTAGTATCGGCTATCACATGGTGCCAAACGCAATTGTTCTCTTTAATTTGCTGTTACATTCTTCCTCTCTCCATGTTTTTGCTCTCCATGCTACTCTAACCATGGTAATAATTCTTTTGCTCTCATGTGTGTGGAAGAGTGTGCATGTATGTGTGTGCAAAGAAAAGGAAAGGTATATATACATACATATCTCTCTCAATAGAGAGAGGGAGATGTATACAGAGGTGTGTATGTATAAAAACAATTTTTTTCCCACATCCAGATGTCAGCTGAAAACGGTGCCAATGGCGTTGATCAAGAAAAACAGGGAGATGGTGCTCTGGAAGGAGAGAACCTTGAAAACTTTAACAGCCTGACCGACTATGGAATTAGCAAGACTGTTGCAAAGGAACTGATCAAGATTTATGGAACAGGTATTGAATGTTCTCACATTTAAAGCCATATTTGACTAAGTGCCATGTTGACAGGGCTCATAATTCATGTATAGATTTGGCATCGCAGGTTTTATGGCTTGAAAGTTCCTCGAAAATTTTTGGCATTTGTTGTATACTTCAGAAATTGGCCTGATTTTAGTGGAGTTAGCCTGTTCAAATGGACACGCTTTCATATAACGCACTGGCAAACAATTTGTTGCATGCTTCCACCCTCAGTCTGAAATTTCGAAACCTGTTGGGCTATTTGATCAGATGTCTTATGTATACACTGAATGGGAAGGTCTGGTGGGTTTATTATTGAAAGTTATTTGTATGTGTAAATAAATACTTTGGAGGTGATTATAGGTGGAAGAGGGGGTATGTTTGATAATGTTACAACCGAAAAATAAAGCTACAGCAAAAAAATGTAGACAGATTATATGCACATAGCTGCCAACTGCTACGATATCGCCGTAGTTTGCTACGCCAAGAGAATGCTTGCTACGACGCTACTACGATCATTAAATTGCTACGGCGAAACAAAAAAATTTGAATATACTTTCGTTTTGTTTGGACAGCGCTAAGTAACGTCTCTATCGGTCTGTCGGAACTGCATTTCCGCTTTCGGTTTTACTGTAGCATGTAGATTTTTTTTTACAATTTGCCCTCTTCCTCTGCTTCATCTCTGTATAATAACATTTATAGATATACTAAGAGTACTGTAGCTTTAATGTGGTCCGTAAAACTGGTTATAGGCCCGATTTCTTTTTAGAACGCGCGCAAAATTAAGTTGCTACTGTCAAATTGGAAATGCTACTGTGAAAATTGTGAAATGCTACTGTAAGCCGCATGAGCAGGTTGGCAGCTCTGTATGCAGGTAATTTATCTTTTGCCAGCTACCTTTTGGATCATTTATGAGCTTTTAGATTCACTTTTATCTCCAACACTTCTATGACTATTGAGTGTTCCTCAAACTATAGAGTAGTAGCTAAGATTTTAAAACAAGTTTGTGTGTGTGTGTGTGTTTTTGACCCATTTTCATTTGAAGCAATTTGAGCTTTACGTGTCTTGATTTTATGTTCGTCAGGGAAATTGAGTCATTCAGATTTGGATCCGAGAGCTCTTGATGCATTGAAAGAATACAACCCAAATGATGCCATTTTGGTACTGAAAGAATTTTGTACAAAAAATTTGGAACACGTCACGAACAAGAGCGCCTTCCTGTGCGGCCAGATGAAGAGCTTCAAGGCCAAGAGCAAAAGTGGCGCTGCAAGTCAAGCCAAAGGCCCAGACCCAGCTAAACTCCAGGTAGGTCTGAGGTGTTTCACTGTTGTTCCACGGCTGTTCAGAGCAAGTTACTTAGTTTTGAGTCGCAGGGGGTTTACAGCTGCAGAGACCAAGCTGTGAATGCAGGTGAGGGAAAGGGGTGTTTTCTGCAGGCCGCTCCCCACCAGCCAGCTAACCGCACTGTATTCGGCCAACTGAATGTCATCTGTGCATAGCTGGTCTGGCAGCAATGTGTTCGGCATGGTTGAGCGGCCATTACAAATGGGGCTATAGGTTTGATAATTAGTTATTGTCATGAAAAATGTAATATATCTGCGCTATTGAGATGACTGAATTGGCGAATTCCCAACAATTCTTTTAATACCAAACTCGACTGGGTTTATTTTCTTGTAGATTACATAGATGCCGCATGAAAGCTTGTACGCAAGTGGTCAGGCAATATTAGAACAATAACAACAAACACAATATTGTGCAAAAATGACGTCATCACTTTCTGGGAAGTTAATTTTCCATAGTTAAGTAGTACACAAGTTTGATACATGCCTCTGCTCAGACTACAGCAACAAAAATATTGGATTACAAATGTGAAAAGCCTTGTTTGTTTGCCCTTTCACTAAGTGTCTCAATCAGGACGGAAATATAAAGCTGTGGTTCGAGAGTCCAGTTCATTTACTTGGAAAAATTGTTGACCATTACATCTTTGTTCTTGTTTTTGCAAACGTTTTGTAAATAATCCGACATTGTTGATGTGCTGGAAACTAGGTCAGTGCAAGGGAAGTCATGGAGAGGTCTTTTGTGGTGAAAGAGATTGCGGTTGGTCTGTTATGTCTCTTGCGTATAGTAAAGCTTGACCTATACTTGCACTAACGGTTAAGAAGTAAGCATTCCAATTTCCCTAATGTAGACATTATTCCCCAAATCTGGAATTCAATATAGAAATCCAGAATTTCAACATTTTGTTTAAAAGCATGTAGTTTAGGGAGTAATTTGTGAACAGGGTTGATAAAGTATTTGTTGAAGAAAGTCCGAATGATGTGGATGTTAGCATTCATATTTTGGAAAGTGTTGGTTTTATTCAGTTTTCAATTTTTTTACACCTACCCATCTTAAAATTCTAATCCATGTTCATACCACTGAAAACAACCATTAGGCAGCTGACAATTTGAGTTCTGCTCTTGTGGGTTACTGTAAGGCTTGGGCAGATCAGAGGAATGATTATATTTTTAAAGGCCATTGTTTACACTACATTGATGTAATAGCCAAACATGCTGTTCTTAGCAATATTGACACCTGTGGCTTTACTGCTTGTCGCTGTAGGAGATTTTAGATCGAACAGGATACAGCCTGGATGTGACAACAGGGCAGAGGAAGTATGGCGGACCACCGCCGAACTGGGACCAACCAGTACCTGGAGCAGGTCATGAGGTAGAACCTTTACTTTCTGTAGTTTTAGTTAGTCATGGTTTGACTTCAGGAACACGGATGTACTCAAGCTTAATACAGACCTGCCAACCATTACGCATTTCGCGTAATTTATTACGCCCAAGTGATAATTCTTACGCTCTTACGCATTTAGCCAAAAAATGACACATTGAAAGTTTTCAACAACAAAAAACAAAAACGGATGACAAAATTGGCTTATGTACAGACACGCACGGCGCCGTGCGTATAACCAGTAATCTTCAAGAAGCGTTTCTGGTCATGCGCAGTTCGTTTCACCATCTTTACGATTCAGCGAAGTTGGCGTCGTTTTGAAGTTTTAGCTACGAAAATGTAGAAACATGGAGTAGAAAGTTTTGGACAAGATGCAAAAAAGAAAAAACTTGGTCAAACGTTCCGAAAAGAATACTCGGAAAAGTTCCCCTGCATACGACCTTCGGCTAAAGGTGTAAATTGTGCACGGTGTACCACTTGCGAGTTGGACTTCACAATTTCCAATGGCGGGATGGTGGATGTGAAGCGTCGCCTTGAGTCACGCAAGCACATCGATTCCTGAAACGCGTCGAATTCTTCCAGCATCACAGTTTTTTCAGACTGTAGACACCTCAAAAGAGGATGAAATTAGGAAAAGGTTAATTCGGGCTGAAGCATTGGTGGCCGGATTTTTCGTCGAGCACATCACTCCTAGCGCAGCCGACCATGCATCCCAGCTTTTTAAAGAAGCGTTCTCAGATTCGGAAATCGCCAAACAGTTCAAGAGCGGTCGAACAAAGACGACACACATTGTAAGGACCCTTCTCATGGAAGCCTAAACTACTGCTGCATCTCGACTGCAGAATTGACCGTTTGTGTTGGGGATTGATGGAAGTCAGGAAGGGGGGGGGGGGGGGGGGGGGGGGGGGACAAATTCTTTCCTTGGATGGTGCGATACTTAAAAAATGACACAATCACCACTGACCTGATAGCCAACCCCACATGCACAGAATCAGCAACAGGGGAGAACATTTTTTAGGTTATATATTTTCTTAATTTCATGTTCCCAGTTTCTCCATCTTCAAACTCCCCCCTCCTCCCCCCTCCTTAAGTCCAAATCTTTGCAAAGTCATTACTATCAAGACAGTTGAGTTGTTGGCCTGCGCTTGTTTTTTTCCCCCACCATTAGATTGTTCGTCTATGTATTTGTCTGACCTTCAAGTTTAAAAGGCTGTGCCAGTCTTGAATAAAAGTTACTTGTGTTAGGTTTCCTTTTGGGAGCAAACGTTACCCCACTTGTTTACTGTTTATTTACTGTTCCCTGCCTCATTTCATTTCCAATTTTTTATGTTGTTTCTGGCGCACTATCGAGCCTTGGTGTGCCATGCCATGATGGTTTAGGGGATTTGTGTGTGTTTCCAGTGTATTCTACATTTTCATAATTTGTAGAGATTTCTTGTGACACTTAACCCTCTTTTGCATGCACCTTACTGACCTTACTTAAGACTGAAATCATACGGTAAGGGACATAACTCCGTAATTTTACCATACCTCCTTATTTAAAAGTATATTTTAACCTTCATTGTCCTGTATTTCGTATGACAGAATTCGCCTAGACTACTAAGTTTATATTGGAATTTGCTGCCCGAATTGGGGTACTGACTTTTAAAAATTGTAAAAAATAAACTAATGGATAAAAAGATTTCAAATTTTCAGCAAAAATCTATGGAAAACTGAACTTTGGTTTGCACTTGTTATTTTAGGGGGATGTGAAAATATTTTTATGGCTCAAGTCACTCACACACCTGATTTTACCTGGAAAACACACCTACGTTAGTGAAATAGGTGATAGACAGGCAATACAACACCCATCAACTTTATAACACCTACCTTTTTGGTGGCAAGTGGTCAGGTTCACCATCTGAAAAGAACTGATGGGTGTTGTGAGGTGTTAGTAGTTACACAGGTAACTAGGAATATACGCGAAATTTTTGTGACGTTTTTAAGTCACATAGCAGTTACATAGCAGGAAAAAAATAAAATAAAAAAAATAAGAAGTCAAAATCATACCATATTTACTGAAAATGTATTGGAGAGCATGCTTGTTGATCTGCATGAGTTAGTTTGTGTTTGTGAGAAGAAGAATTCCTATGACTGATAATATTTCTAACTATATGCAGGTGTTAGTAGGAAGGAAGAGAGGCAGGCATCACAACACAAAACAACACTCAAATATTTTTGTTGTACTCACCATATGGTTCCAGATGTAATGAATTATATAATCCAAATGTGATCACACACAAACAACACAGTCACTGGAAATGTTCTTGCTTTTGATCACTTTTGTCACACACAGATCACCGACATGAAATGTTCTTTCCGTTGTGCACTGCGTCACCTATGTCCGAGTCACTGTCACTACTCGCATTCACTCCTTCTGTAACTTCATAGTCACTGTCGCTGTCTACAGAGTCGAGATCAATGTCCGATTCATTCCAGTCGTTATTTTCGGTCGGAAACACATTCATGTTGAACATTTGGTCCACAGTCAAGCTCATGTCACTATCACTGTCAGAGTGCGACATTTTGCTCGTAGTCGGAAGTCGATGGGATGACCAAAATAATCGATAAAAAATCAAAACAGCCACGAACCGCTCTTGCAAATGGCGCCGAGAAAGGTGTGAAAGGCCCGGATAACGACCGGTTTGTCTTATTACTGTAGTCAACCCAAATAAGTTAGGTACATTTGTTATGCAGTAAATTACTTACTTACAAAATATCTGAGTAATTTACTGCATAACAAATGTACAGCAAACTTACCTGCCAAGTCTTTGTCAGGTGCAAATGTAACAAATACAAATCAAAATAACTGAATAAAAGGAAAAGAAATGAAACACACCTGTGCCTGATTGTCGCAATGCCGTCCCCATCTGTGGTGGAATGCCTGAAGACAGGACACTGACCGTCCGTTTGTCCTGCCAGGCAGTCGCCATCATCACACCGTCCTGCCGCATCCGTGTCTCACCCGCCCGTCTTCATCCTCTGGCTCTTTTTGGTCTTCTGATTGAAAACCAGGTCCTTGGGCCAGCCTTTCCTGTTGACACGGCATGTCCCACAGGAGTAGGTCTTCTGCTGAAGAAGGTCCTTGGTGAGGTCTGGACTGCTGAAGAAATTATCAAAGAAGAAGAAGTGATTCTTCCCCAGATAATTTTTCCCAACAGTGGTGACGACATGATGGCCCAGACCCCTGCAGATGATAAAATATTCCTTTTTATCAAACCAGCAACCTCACTTTCCCTCACACACACACACACACACACACACACACTGTAATACATCTATGCCTATGTTTTATGCACAAGCTTGTATGAGGGCTCAGGCGTATACACACCACACACACTCCAAAAAAAAAAAGAAAAAAAAAAGACTTACCTCTGGCAGTGTGGGAAAAAAAAAAAAAGCAGGACTCACCTTTGGCAGTGTGGTTGGTCTTGCCCGTATACACATCAAAGTCCAGGAGGTAACCGTTTCGTGGGTCACAGCAACACCAGACTTTCACTCCCCAAGGAGTAGGCTTCTGTCTGATGTATTGCTTGAAGTGGAGCCTGCCGTTGAACTTGATCATTGCCTCATCAATGCTTATTTCCCTATTTGGCTTGTAATGATCTGCAAAGTTTTGTTCTAAGATTTCAATGAGTGGCCGTACCTTGAAAAGGGGGTCATATCCAGGTTGACCGCGTGGAATATATTTTGTCCTATCGTTCAAATGCAAATACTGTCCAATTTTGGTGAACCTGTTCTCACTCATCAGTGTTGAGACAGCAGGAACACGAAGTCTGTCATCACTAGACCAGTACAGTCTCTGTCTTGGCAGCTTGTGAATTCCCATCATTACTGCTATAGCAATATACAGCTTCATTTCTTCTACTGTTGCTTCACGCCATTTAGAATCTAGTTTTCCATTTTCTTCCTGAACTTGCTGAGCATACAGATTTGTTTCTTCAGCCAAGGTCTGAAAAAACGATTCTGGTAAAAGGAGATGAAAATAATCAAGAGGCGAAGCATCGACCGGCAAATCATGTTTTGGCCCTACATCTTCACAAAATTGATCAATTTGAAAATCTTTCAATGAACTAGACCACGTACCAGAAGTTTCACGGTCTTGTAGCACCGGTGCTTCTTCGTCATCTTCCGAACTAGATTCCGATGAATCGTGGTTCATCAAATGCACCACATCATCCCAATCGATATCTAGGTCACTTTCATCGGCAGGCTTCACTTGCTGCAATTCATCTCGCGTAAATCCTTCAAAATCCGACTCCTCTTCGTCACTGTCTCCCATTATGGAACGCCAAAATCTTTCTGCAGCCATGGTGACGAACGCTACTTTTCTGGCAAACTTGAAAATTCAATAACTCGACAACCACTGCACTGATCGACACGCGGTTTGTTGCAAAAGGAAGCGGAAATGAGCAAAAAAAAGCAAGTCACGTTCTCGCGAGATCTCCGTTCCCATGGTAAACATGGCTGCCCCCATAAAGTGCGTGGTCATTCATGAGGTGCTCACGGGCGCTTAATGTTTCGGGTAACCGACTTCCGGCCGGGCGCTAGCGGGCGTTCTACTGTTAAGAGGGTTAAAAGAAGAGCTTGTTTTTGAAGAAAAGTAAAAGTTCACAAAAATTTTGTGAACAATTTCATCGCATCGTGTTTGTTTGAAAAAAGGTAAATGTCGCACTTGATTACTCTTAGCTCTCAGAAATTACACATTTCTGCCTCACTGAGCTTCAATTCTTACTCATTGGTTTCTTAGGGGGTTGGCAGGTCTGTTAATAGAAAATGTTTAATGATGAAACTGCAGATAGAATTGTGTACTTCCAGTATTGCTTGAAAAAAGAATAATTGAGTGTACTTCCAGTATGGCTTGAAAAAAGAATAATACAGTATTGGACTACCTGTTTGTGTTCTCATTTGAAAAGATGTACCAATGTGGTATTTGTGTATTGTTGGAGCAAAGAGATTGCCTTTGCTGTGTGCACATGCTTGCTTGTTTTCTGTTGAGTTTTGCCCCAGTATGTCACATATCCTGTTATGTTAAATTTGCTTTACTTCCTCATCTCTTGAACAGTCCAGTCTATTTGCCGTCAGTTTGCAATCTAGGACAAATGTATGAAGGAAAAGTTAACCACTCTTAAAAGTATACTGCATGCGTACAGAGAATAGTAGATTATTATATCATAACCATGCAAATCTGTGTGACTGACAGTTCAGATTAATGGGAGCTGAAACCTGTCACTCCATGAAGTATAACATGTGACAAATTGTTCTTGGATACATTTATTTATTGAAGTAGATTGTATTATCCTTGTGAACCTGAGCTCTTAGGGGTGACAAGGCTATGTTGTGTTTATTTCGCTGATCTTGAGAATGTGTTGTGGTTTAAAACTCATAATTTTGCAGGCTTAAATAGGACTGGATAAACTTGGACTGTACTTGCCTTGTTAATATCTGTGATAGGGGTATTTTCAAAATGAGGAGAAATACAGCCAAATATGAAGCTAAAGAGATGTAAAGGCATCTAGAACATTTAAAAAAAAAAAAAGTACATGTGAAAAATGAGTTCTCGGAATTATAATTGCATGGGTGGGGATCAAACAAAAGTATGTGAAACCTATATTGTAACTAAAGGAAACATCAATATTTGTTTCAAAATGTTGAAAACTTAACGCCATGACCCTTGAATTCTTGTGTAAATGTGGAAAAGGAAACGGGTCTGCCAGCATGTTGGAGACCTTCATTAGATTTGTGCATCTTTCAGTTTCAGATGCCATTCACCTGACTTGGTTGATAGGCAGTGAACAGAATGGATGTTAGAAAACCAGACTTTTTTATAGATATTGTCAAGATGCCAAAGAGTGATAAGCAGTTAACAATTTCTTTTTGTTTTTCTTTTAAGGTTTTCTGTGGGAAAGTTCCCAGGGAGATTTTTGAGGATGAACTGATTCCACTGTTTGAAAAATGTGGTAAGATTTGGGACTTGCGCCTCATGATGGACCCTGTGTCAGGCCTGAACAGGGGCTATTGCTTCGTCACGTTCTGTGATAAGGACGGTGCTTCAGAGGCTGCCAAACAGGTGAATGTTGCAAAACTGTCAACGATGGTTTCATTTTAGTTCTAATATACATGTTGTTTTTGTAGGTTTTTAAAAAATTTGTTTTGTCTTTAAGGGTACCAAAAAACACAGGTGCTTATATTGGTGATCTGTTCTCAGATGTTTAGTTCATGATGTGTTAATATATCTGTCTTTCACTTTTGAAAAGTAAATTTTACAAGTATAATGATTTTGTTTCAGGTTGTGTAGAAATATGGAGATAAAAATTTTTGTCCAATGCATTCTGCTTGAATTTATTGTCAGTTCTGTAGTGTGAAGTTCATTTACTGTAGGTGATGAGATACTTGTTTCAGAAACGAGGTTTGGTATAGTTTGAAGTTCATTACTGTAGTTGATGAGGTACTTGTTTCAGAAACAAGGTTTGGTATAGTGAGAAGTTCATTAGTGTAGTTGATGAGGTACTTGTTTCAGAAACCAGGTTTGAAGGCATTAGATATACATGACTGATATTCCAAGTTTGTAATGATGTTTGTCTGCATGCACAGGATCTGGAGTGTAATGTTTTTAAGTGGAACATTTGGTATGTATGTGTGTGTCTGATGAAGTGATGAAAATTGAAGATAAATAGCTCTAGACTGATTGGCGTTTGTTTTTCTTTTTTGTCATACAGTTGCAGTGTGCATCATCAGCAAAGTACTCGTCTTGCTGCATTTACGAACTGCTAAGTGCTTTACTGTCATGTTTTATAGACTTTTTCATGTTTTGGCCATGTTCAAATTGTTTTTTCCAGACCTGAAAACAAAATTTTCAAACCTATTATTTTCTTTCAGCTTGACGGTTACGAAATCAGAAAGGGGAAGAAGTTGAAGATAAATATTTCCATTGCCAACTTGAGATTATTTGTTGGAAATATTCCAAAAAACAAAACGAAGGACGAGATAAAAGAAGAATTTGGTAAACGAACAGGTATTATTTTGACAGATTCTTCTGTCTTTTCTTGTTTTGTTCAGTTTATTGAAACGTTGTGGGAAAAGTAACTTAATGACTCGATAAATTCTTTTTTCTGGGATGATGCCAGTTTTTGGTGTAATGATTGTCTCTTTCTTGAAAATATGCATATCCCAACTGTAATAAAGCATTTGGTTTAGAAATTTATTGAAAATGATATGAAATTCCAAATTTGTGTTCATTATCAAGAAAAAAATTTGTAAAGAAAAAGAGAAACAAGAAAGAAATTGTAAAGAAAAAGAAAGAAACGAGCAAAGAAAAAGCAAGAACAGAAAAATTATGCAAGGAGAAAATGGTAGAAATGAATGCTTGAAATGTTTTGTTAGTCTTTGAGATTATTTGCAGTATTTGTCAGTTTCAATTGCTGTGGTTTCAGGATTGACGACTTGTATGGAATGTGTCCAACACGTAAAGTATAGTAACAGTGTGCTGTACATTGTAACATTTTATGCTGAATCTTTGCAGAGGGCCTAAATGAGGTTATCGTCTACGGTTCTGCTGACAACACAAAGCTGAAGAATCGTGGTTTTGCATTTTTGGAGTTCGACAGTCACAAAAATGCCTCTGCTGCCAAACGGAAACTGTCCACTGGCCGTGTCAAGGTGTGGCAGTGCGACATCATTGTCGACTGGGCAGACCCTCAGGAGGAACCTGATGAAGACACCATGTCAAAGGTAGGTTTTATAACGTGGAGTCCGTTCTTTCTGTTTCCTACCCTCGATCTGCCTATGCCCTCATCCTCTTCTTTTTCTGGTGTGATGTCCAACTTCCCTTTCCTTCTAGCTGTAGTCTAATAAAGATACCTATGCTGGATGATAAAACTGTTGAGAATAAATATTCTGGGAGAGTAAAGATAAATGAATAGGAAGTATCTTGCAATGGAATGGCATTAGCGGGACTGCTGCATTTTACAGTTTGGTTCTGATTTTCCTTTAGAATTGTGTGAATGGTTAAATTGGCTTGCATAAATTGTTGCGTTTGTAGATGTAACAGACCTATTTATCGATACAAATTTGCAGCAACATCCCAGACCCTGGCATTTGCTTACAGAAGACTTGATTTTAATGTAGGGAAAAGGGAGAGTGTAAGCTGCTGCAGCAAAGTCATTGTCCCAAGTTTCAGGACAGGTTAGCTCTGAAACACTGAAGTCACAAAAAATGTCTTTGGCTTCTGTTTAACAGTATTTGTTTCCTCTCATCCCATGAATTGATTTTGCTATTTCTATCTACACAGCTTAGTTGAAACTGCCTTTTTTATTGTTGCTTTGAATCTGAGCAGCTTCAAAGAAAGGCTTGACACATCGATGAATCATGTGATTTTCATTTGAAAAAAGGACCCAGTGTGGTATGTATACAAGGTAGATGTGTGCTTACCTTGATAGTGGTCCTTGGATCCCAGATGATATCAACTATAGTCAGGAATTCCGTTTTTTTTTTAAAAGAAAACTTGGATTTGGAACGAAAGTTGCAAGAGCATCACACCACTCCCACCCTCCCAAAAAAGTGAAATCACCAAAACGACAAACTTTGATTAATTTTTTTGCTTATGTTGATAGAAAATTGGCTAATCGCTTGATGGAAACGAGCTTAACTGCTTTCTTTCTTTCTGCGTATGCAGGCTGATACTCCTGCGGACACTGCAGAGAGAGACAGGCAGTGGAGTTTTGTGTGTATGACCGTTTTCTATCCCGCCATTAAGGCAGCCATACTCCATCTTCGGGGAAACTTAACTGCTTTGATGTGCAAAGAAAATTATTGACTCTTATCAGTGTGGAAATGGCTTCTGGAAAGGAATATTTGCTATTGTTGATTACTAGGGACTTGAGCTGCAAAAATATAAAATTCGCAAACGGCAACAGTTCAGTAACGGCAGGGATATATGTTGACAGATGTTGATGTGTTGTGCATTTGTCTATCATTTCATCAGGTGAAGGTGCTGTACGTCCGCAATCTGACATCAGATGTGACAGAAGACCAGCTCAAAGAAAAATTTGGAACCTTTGGAAAAGTGGAGCGCGTCAAAAAGATCAAAGACTATGGATTTGTGCATTTTGAAGAGAGAGATGATGCCATCACAGCTATGGAGACCTTAAATGGAGACGTGAGTTTTTTTGTGTGTTTGTTTTTTAACTTAGTCTTTCGTTATAAATACTGAACGTCTAAGATGTCTGTAGCATTCTTGGAAATGACCACTGTGCTTAAGCATAAATGAATTGTTATAAAGGAAACAAATCATGGTCTGCACATGATATACAAATCCACAGTATGTTTATTTTTTGCATGTCAGCTACCAGTACTTAAATGCCATAATTATGACAGAAAGGCCAGTCACCCTGAGTTGCCCAGAAGAGCTTTTCTGCCTTTTAAACTTTGCTTTGGCTTTGCACATATTTGTTCATTGGCCTTCCTGAAAACCAGTAAAGTAGTGGTCGAACAAGAAATTTGTTAAAGATAGCGACCTTGGTCTTGAAATATCGAGGGGGGGGGGGGGGGGGGGCTATAGAAGGAGAAATATCAGGGGAATCTTTTTCTTTCTTTCTTTCTGCGTACCCAGGCTGATACTCCTGCGGACACTCCCTGTATAGCCAGGCAGTGGAGTTTTGTGTGTATGACCCTTTTTTATCCCGCCATTAAGGCAGCCATACTCCATCTTCGGGGAAATATCAGGGGAATGAAAGCTATAGAACGAGAAATATCAGGGGGAAGAAAAGCTATAGAACGAGAAAGATCTGGGGGGAAGAAAAGCTGTAGAACGAGAAAGATCAGGGGGAAGAAAAGCTATAGAACAAGAAAGATCTGGGGGGAAGAAAAGCTGTAGAATGAGAACGATCAGGGGGAAGAAAAGCTATAGAACAAGAAAGATCAGGGGGAAGAAAAGCTATAAAAAGAGAAAGATCAGGGGGAAGAAAAGCTATAGAAAGAGCTAGTTCAGGGAGAAGAAAAGCTATAGAATGAAGTGCAAAAGGTGTCGTACCAAGTGTTGATGAAGGAAGAAGCAGTCAGAAATGGCTGTGGGACTTGAGGCTGAAGATGTCTAAATGGAAGAGACATTATACATTGCAGTGCATGCAGTGAGAAAATAAGCTGCTTGAGGGGGCGAGAGAGGGTGTGTGTGTGTGTGTAACTATCTGATTTATACCAGTATTACCATGGTTGAAAGATCAACTTCGCAGTGCAGGTAGAATGTCAACATTTGTGTATTTATGTATGCTGTGTGTAAAGATCTGCAGAGCTGTGCTGATTTTTTTTTTTAGTGTTACGACTGTGGTGTTTTTCTCTTGTGTTGTGCAGTGATTTTATTTTGTACGCTGGTTGATAATTAATTTTGTTATAAGATACATTGTGTTGAGCCTTTAGACCAGAAAATTGACAGGCGGAAAGTTTCGACCATGCATACACTCGTGGAACTGTAGTCCAAAAAGAAATTCTTACATATTTTGAACTTGATGGTCATTTGTTCAGAGAATGATGACAATTAGCTGCTAAGCTTTGCTTGTAGTAATTTGTTATACTTGTCTGAAATCACCTGTTAGGATGAACGATTTCCTGCTGAATGTAATAGATTTCTGTTTAATTTGGGGGGGGGGGGGGGGGGGGGGGGGGGGGGGGGGGGGGGGTAGCATAAGATGTATTGAGTGTGTAATCTCAATAGTTAAGGCTGTTTTTTTGTTGTTTTCACATTGTTCTTGGCTTCAGTAAGTTTGTGTATGTGTGGAATTAGGGGTAGACCTGGGATCCGATTATGGTAGAATTTCATTGGTGTGATGGAAAAAAAATGACTTTGTTGCCTCGGCAGTTTCTTCTTTTGGATTGTAAAAGGGGCCTGGAGATAAAAACCAACTGGAAGGGGGCTTGAGAACTTCATTAGTAACTGAATATATTGCTGTGTGTGTAAAATTCTTCCCTTATCTTTCTTGTCTCTTCCATTTACGTGTGGTACAGGTACCTGGTACTTCATTGAGGAAGAAGTACAGTTTCTAGGATTAAAGAGTTTAACCCTCTGCCCTTGTAACGCCCGCTGTGGCCCGAAACGCGATGCCTTTCGTATCCTTGTAACACCGCTGTGGCCCGAAATACACTGATGCCGTTTGGCTGCCCCTAGCAGACGAATTTTTCCCACAATGCTTTGCGGCGTTATACAGTGACGTAGTTCGGTTTCCAACTTCCTTCCGGTCCAAACAGCGCGTTTTTTGATGGAGTACTTCGGTCGCAGTGATTTTTTGAAGTTGAGAGCAAGTTTGTGATCGAGATTTTCGCTTCGGCAAGATGGACGACGAAACTGTTGAGATGTTGGCGAACATTTTTGGTGGCAGTGACAGTGATGAGGAGCTATTTACTGGCTTTAAATTAGAA
Source organism: Conus ventricosus (assembly GCA_018398815.1). Taxonomy (NCBI): domain Eukaryota; kingdom Metazoa; phylum Mollusca; class Gastropoda; order Neogastropoda; family Conidae; genus Conus; species Conus ventricosus. The sequence goes on along the minus strand of CM031610.1, from coordinate 85,238,023 downwards.
GAAATAGTGAAAGAAGAGGAGTCCGATGTCGATTTTGGTGGCTGATGGAGGCGATCTCGGCAAAAATCTTAACATTAACTATGCCGATTACGATGGCGTTTCATGCAGTTCGGTCAGTAGTGTTGAACTTAGCATAATTTTTTTACACCATTTTATCAACAAAGATATAAGCTTTGATGCATGTGGAATTTTACTTCAAAATGTTAACTTAATTTTGGAGCAAATAAAACATATTTATGACCAAGGTTTGTATTTTTTCTGATTTTTTATTTAACATCAGTACATCCAATTTACGGAGTTACTTACCTTCCCTTAAGATTTTGATACTAGTAAGCACTCAGACGGTCCAAGGGGCAAAGGGTTTAAAGGGTTTTTGTTGTTGTTCCGCTCCAGAAAATTGGCAGCTTGGCAGTGGACATCTCACTGGCAAAGCCTCCGTCAGAAAACAAAAAGAAGGAACAGAGGAAGCAGCGTGACCAGGAGAGGCGAACATTGCTGAGAGAAGGCTATGCTGGGTGTGTATGCCTTTTTGTTCCCCCTCTCCTTTCCCCACCTCCTCTGCTGTCACCCTTCCATTCATACACCCCCATAGGCAAGCATGCACACACACACACGCGCGCACACACATACACACACGCGCGCGCGCGCGCACACACACACTCGTGTGTGGATGACGATATTGACACTGAAATCTGAAGACAGATGTACAATGACTATAATTTGAAACACCTTGGTTTTAATCTGAATGTGGTTTTGGAGCCTCAGATGGAGTTAGTATGGTAAATGTCATAGTCCGTGTATAACTGTATTCAGATGTTAATGTGTTGGGAAATTTTGATGATTCTGCAGTAAGAAATACATCTACTCAACACTTCTTTTGAGACGTTGACTTTTTTCACCTGAGAAGTTGACCTGTTAAAAGAGTTAATGGAACTAGGGCTGTGTGTGTGGAAGGGTACTTTGAGGTGTTTTGTTTTCTTTACCGCATAGGACAAGTGTTGGTAAACTTCGTGAAATGTGCACGGTATATTTTTACTGAAGAAGAATGAAAGGATGAATTTTGATGCCGCAGATGGGATGACTATTACGGGCCTCCTCCAGTCCGTCCGCCATTGCCGCCACATCCTGGCATGAGAAGGCTGCCACCACCACCACCCATTGGTATGCTTTTTCTCCTGTTTGGGTTCAAAGCACTAAATTCTCGAGTGCTGTCGAAATAGCTTAGAGGGCTTCCCACGGGTGGCTCACGTAGGTAGTTCTCATGAAATGGTTAAGCTCTCCATTAGCTCAATGTGTGCTTGTGTTGATTTATTTCTTTATAAACGAAGCAAAAGGAATTGGTTAAACTCGCTTTAGGAATATCTATAGAGTGTTTTGATAAGTATAGGGTTTAGCTATATACGATCCAGAATTTTTGTTTTTACAGCTGCAGTTGTTACATTGTGGAGGTGCTTTGAAGATACCATAAAATAAGCGACTTCTTTGGGTCAACATTAATACAGGCCTGCCAACCCTTTCATTGTTACAGGAATTCATCCCACTGGGGCTCACTGAATTCTGTTGTCTGCTTGACCTCGAAATTCCAGTGGCACTGGGGAGGGGGGGAAAGCCATTTTACATAGCAGCAATGTTGCGGTGTGTGTAACCATATGTCAAAGTTCTGGTCGGCGACTTCCATTTGCTTTGTTGCCACAGCCTTTGTTTTGAAGGGTGGATTTGATTTGCATAACCTTAAGTCAAAGAAAAACAATTATAACAAACTGAAAAAAAAAGAATTTACAAGGCTTCACAGAAAAGCATAGACAAATGAATTACAAGACGATTCATAATGCATTTCGACCTCGTGGGTCTTTATTAGGCAAGATGCACAGCACTTTCGATGATGAAAATGAACAGTCAGTCACTTGTCTTCATCCAATTTGGCACAAGATAGGCGAATTATAACAGAAGTTTGGCTCGGAGTACACGGGAACTGTCTGTGTATTCCGGTTTGAGTATGCATTATGCTCGATGTTCAGTCTGCCATTTGGACTTCGAAATTTTGCCTAGAGAGTGTTGATTGACCAGTTATTCTGAACAAAATTTATACAAAACTAAATACAGACATTGGTCATGCATGACTTGCCAGAACCCAACGTGTGTATTTACTGAGCTAGTTGATACAGAATTGTGTTTTCCCCCAGATCCCTACTATGATGACTACTACTATGAGGAGGACTACTATTACGGGGCCTATGCTCCACTGCCACCACCTCCGCCAATGCCTCGCAGCCGAGGCATGAACGGTCCCTACTCTCCCCTGTAAGTTACTAACAGACTCCAGCACTGCCAGGGGATCCAGGGCTTTTTGGTGTTAGCTGTTGTCCAGCATGCAGTGGTAGTGTCTGTCAGCAGTTTCCCTGTTTTTTCTTGTCAGTTGTTGCCACCTAGAAATAACAGTATAGAAGTAAATTCTAGTGAACCCCGTCTGTTCCACAACAGTAAGACCAGCTTATGCAGTCAAACCCTTTTGGTGTGGTTCTAAAGCACTTTGAACTAGCTCATTTTTAGAAGCTTCTCAAAAGATTTTCAGTCAAAATTACAAATAAAAACAACTTGCAGCCTCTTTTGATACTTGGACATTGTTATCATACAAATGTTTTGTCATTGAAACAAACATGATGAACGAAGATGTGCATGCACATATAAGGAATTTTGGTGTCAAAATCGCTTTTTTTCTGGGTGAAGTCTTTGTGTAGAGTTGGTCTGTTGGATTTCCTCCAAAAGGGATTCCTAATTGGTACTGAAACCTTTTCTACTGTCAGTTCCATTTAATGCTGTGTAGATGACTATGCCTTAACCCTCTTGTACTCAGTTTCTCTGACTGCAGACTTCCCCTAGATTTCAGATTCTTTTACAGGTTTCAGCCTAAAAATGGGTATGTGTGATTATTAACTAATGGGGAATGTATGTGAACCTCTAGGAGAAAGAAAATTGGCAGACGGTTTCACAAGAGCATGCACTTCACTTTGAACTATATTTTGTCTGTCTTAGAGATATAGGTCGTGTCGCTGTCACCAAATTGTCACCAGACACGTGACGTTTTATGATGACAATCAAGTTCACAGCAAGCAAGCATGCGCAATCACCATGCTGATGCAGGTTGTTGGTGCAAGATGAAATCTGAGGCCTACCTGACGTGATCCATCTGCTAGTACAGGTCCCACTGGTTGTTCCCACCAATGTCATACAAAATTTGTCATGTCACACACAATATTATAAAAGGGGGTCAGGTGCGCCCTTTGCAGCTTGTTTATGTCTTGCATACCTGTTTGTTTTATCGGCAGCAGTCTTGAAAAAACAAAGAGGTACAAGCAAAACGAAAAAATCAAGTGGTGTAGCAGTGTCAGGTAACGAGTGAGCCGGCCCAGTGGGTTCCTGAAACTGACGCACCCTGCCATGCGATGTGTCGCAGGCCGCCATTTTGTCTGAAGCGCTGCCAGTGGAACATTGTATTCCAGGTCGCTTTGCACTTCACCGTCTTCTTCAACACCACTACCTACTTCTATATCACTTTCATTCTCCATCTCTCTTTCAAATGTCTCCACTTCTACAATAATTTGATCTAACTCCTCTTGCAAGTAGTCGACCATCTCGTCGTCGTTCGTAGCAGGTGCGAAAGCAGCCATTGTGAAAGTCGGTCTGTTTCCATTCACAAAGTTACTCGCTGTGTTCTGTGCCTATTCTCAGTGAACACACACGGTTCCATCACCCCAAAATAGTGCCAACACATGATTGGGCCATGCCTGAGTCTTCCTAGTTACTGTCTGCAACTCTGCGTGTCTACACGCGTGATCACTGCGTGATGGAAAATTCCCATAGAGAGGTCCCGGTACAGGAAGAACAGGCACCCGACGTTAAGTCCCGGATTGTCCGTTGCGAGTATGAGGGTTAATGAAAAAAAATCTGTTAAAACTGCACGTTCCACTTGCCATCAAATGCCAGTCAACAGAGCAGCTTTTGCGCTTTCGTCATATTAAGTAAATGGCTCGGCTGAGTAAGCAACTATGCAGAGTGAGAGTAAACCTCAGATTGCAGTGGGGTTTTTGTACGAGAATATCCAATCCTAGTTTACTGCGAAGTAAAGTTGCACAATTATTGCCTAGGAGACCCCCAGCCGTAGAAAATATTTACAGGGTGAGGCAATTTCCGGACATACCTCTTATAGATGTAGCCAGCCACATGCAAGACACAATATTAGGTCATTCGCTTACCTGACCTTTCACCTTGTGTTATGTTCATGCACTCTGCACACATGCTACTCCTCAAACAAATATAAGTCATTGCAAGATCAATACAACTTAAATTTTTGGCTGCAGTCAGTCATTAGCAGTAAAGCAATATGCTTTAATGCTATTGTAGGTACCTGCCAAGAAACTGAGGTGTTCAACCCAGCTTACATATGTGTACTGTTTCACAATTTCATGTTTCATGCTTGGAAAGAGGAGCAGAGATGGGTTTCAATCCGTTTAGTTTTGTTAGAACGAATTATCAGAAAGAATTAATCTGTTATAGTTGGTTTACACTTGTGTAGTGAAGTGTCCTCTTCATTGTCGTTTTGGGTGTGAAGTGTTGGTGTGGACTTGAATGAGGTGTCATCTTTCTTTTCTTTACTTCGGGTGAATTCTGAATAGTAGCTAGCTAGCTTCGTTTCCATTGTTCAAAGCTTTGAATTCTGTAACATTATCAGTGTTCTTGTGTGCGGTGGGTTGGTTGGTTGTTCTAATTTTGTTGAGGGAAAACAATATTTGTCTGCTTGTGGCTGTGCAGATATTTTGAGTGTAATGTTAGTAAAAGAAGAGAAGAAAGCAGCAGTTTATTGACCCATTGCCATTACCTTTACAGTAGTTCATTGACCTATTGCCAATTACCTTTACAGTAGTTTATTGACCCATTGCCCTTACTATTACAGAAGTTCATTGACCCATTGCCATTACCTTTACAGTAGTTTACTGACCCATTGCCATTACCTTTACAGTAGTTTGTTGACCCATTGCCATTACCTTTACAGTAGTTCATTGACCCATTACCTTTACAGTAGTTTACTGACCCATTACCTTTACAGTAGTTTACTGACCCATTACCTTTACAGTATTTTATTGACCCATTGCCATTACCTTTACAGTAGTTTACTGACCCGTTGCCATTACCTTTACAGTAGTTTATTGCCATTACCTTGACAGTAGTTTACTGGACCCATTACCTTTACAGTAGTTTGTTGACCCATTGCCATTACCTTTACAGTAGTTTACTGACCCATTGCCATTACCTTTACAGTAGTTTACTGACCCATTGCCATTACCTTTACGGTAGTTTACTGACCCATTGCCATTACCTTTACAGTAGTTCATTGACCCATTACCTTTACAGTAGTTCATTGACCCATTACCTTTACAGTAGTTCATTGACCCATTACCTTTACAGTGTTTACTGACCCATTGCCATTACCTTTACAGTATTTTATTGACCCATTGCCATTACCTTTGCAGTAGTTTACTGACCCGTTGCCATTACCTTTACAGTAGTTTATTGCCATTACCTTTACAGTAGTTTACTGACCCATTGCCATTACCTTTACAGTAGTTTGTTGACCCATTGCCATTACCTTTACAGTAGTTCACTGACCCATTGCCATTACCTTTACAGTAGTTCATTGACCCATTACCTTTACAGTAGTTTTACTGACCCATTGCCATTACCTTTACAGTAGTTTGTTGACCCATTGCCATTACCTTTACAGTAGTTCACTGACCCATTGCCATTACCTTTACAGTAGTTCATTGACCCATTACCTTTACAGTAGTTTACTGACCCATTACCTTTACAGTAGTTTACTGACCCATTGCCATTACCTTTACAGTATTTTATTGACCCATTGCCATTACCTTTGCAGTAGTTTTACTGACCCATTGCCATTACCTTTACAGTAGTTTGTTGACCCATTGCCATTACCTTTACAGTAGTTTACTGACCATTGCCATTACCTTTACAGTAGTTTGTTGACCCATTGCCATTACCTTACAGTAGTTTACTGACCCATTGCCATTACCTTTACAGTAGTTTATTGACCCTTTACCTTTACAGTAGTTTACTGACCCATTGCCATTACCTTTACAGTAGTTTGTTGACCCATTGCCATTACCTCTACAGTAGTTTACTGACCCATTGCCATTACCTTTACAGTAGTTTAGTGACCCATTGCCATTACCTTTACAGTAGTTTACTGACCCATTACCTTTACCTTTACAGTAGTTTACTGACCCATTGCCATTACCTTTACAGTAGTTTATTGACCCATTGCCATTACCTTTACAGCAGTTTACTGACCCATTGCCATTACCTTTACAGTAGTTTGTTGACTCATTGCCATTACCTTTACAGTAGTTTCAGGCTACCATTTGTACTGACAGACAGGGGGTCCCAGGGACTCCTTCACTGATGCTATAGAGAGTCCCGGAGGGGGTATAGAGAGTCCCATGAACAAAATTAACCAATACAGAAAATGTAGTATTTCTTGCTTTTTTAATTATCGGCTTGATAATCTGAACATTTCAGAGTAAATAAATCTCTCTCTCTCTCTCTCTCTTTCTCTGAAAACATTTCTTTAAAAAAAACATTTCTTGTGAGGTGGTGTTGTTGCTGTAGATATTTCTTTAGGAATCGACGATTCACGTAGCATCTTCAGAAGATGTTTCTTTGTGTTTTTTAGGAGCGCCCAACCACTGACGCAACGACATATTTGTGACCTGTTTTCACAAAAATGAGTCTTAAGGTGAAATTGACAGATTTTAGGATATTGTAATTTTCAAAATGTCCAGATTATTACCTTTCTTTTTATATGAAATTTATCATTCTACTCCTAAAAATAAGGAAGTTATGGGTGTTTGAAGTGTGTAACATACAAACGGCCATTTTGAGAAAAATCAAGTTTGAAAATTGTCACCACTTCAGTGAAGATATACCTTAGCAACAGGTATTTCTACTTCACCAATCTTTACCAAATTTTGTGCCATGGTAAAACACAGCATGCCACAATAGCACACAAAAATTGGTGTGAAAATATGTTGTAGTTGTCTTGTTATCTTAAGTTTTATATAAGCCCTTTTTCTGACACAAAAAGCAAGCCGTGAGAGAAAAATAAATTTTATTAAATTTAATCTGTACACACCCATGTCCATTCGCCTTACATGAGCATGTCTGTGCTCTTTGTAGCATAGCTGGCACGCCGTTGTCGACATCCATATTACACTCTGCACCTTCTCTTAGTTCTTGTACGTGGACGAGGGGTTTGTCAACTTCATCTTGTGTTGGGTCAAGCTCCACGGAATCGACCGGCGAAGTTTCGCAGTCATCGTCACTGTCAAGCGTGTCTTCGTCTTCATAATCACTTGCAGCGAAATATTCGGTCACCAGTTTGCCCAATTCATCTTGATCTACTGCTGGTAGAGTTGAAGACTGACCAGCACTGAGCAAAAAAGACAGTCTTTCTTTGCAAATCGTGGTTTTCGAAGCCATGCTGTTCGCGGCGAAAGGCGTAAACAAAGATCGGTCAGCCAACCCCTAAGCGCGATGTCCCTGCGGTTACCATGAAAGGTTCGTAACGCGATCCCTCATTGGTCTATCGGCTCGACCTACTTCGCTTTTTGTTTATGCCAAAGATTTCGAAACAGTGTTTCGGATTGGCTGATTTTCACGCAGTGAATGTGTGACAAAGAAAGTAGAGTTCATGACCTTTCCAACGATGTACAACATGCTGGGGCCCTTTCGAGGGTGCTCTACACGAATGTTGATCAAAATCATGTCTGCTTTTAGCGTTTACCAAGGATCATCGCTATGGGTTATCGGCTTAAAACGCATTTTAAATACATTTTCCGATTGAATTATAAAGTGCCGATTACACGTATGTGTAGTTTAAAGATTAAACATTCCATTTTTGATTAAAAGTAAAAAAATTCGACCTATCACACCTTTTCCGGGCCTCTACGCTTTTCGCTGCCTGCGAGTTAAGACTCATTTTGTGAAAACGGGTCACATTTCCGAGATGCGATGGCCGTGAACTTCCCTTCTGCTTCGTTCGCCTAGGCTTGTGCACGCGATTGTTACAACTTGTGAGTCATCGAATTGGTTAATTAGTGGCGGCGGGCGCCACAGTCTGAATAAGTCAGCCGGTCGACTGAGTAACCGTTCAATGACGTGGGCCACAAGGCGAGCCTATCAGTGTTTACGCAGCTTCTCGGCTTACTGTACTTTCGCGGGCAGACGCTGTCCTGAATTTGACGGCAGGCAATCGCGCGCGAAGCTTGTGGTGTGCTCAGCTTTGATCACTGGCCGCGGCACGTTTTAGGGTTTGCCTGATTTTGTAGTGCGTCCCGCAGGACTCGCTACACGTTTTGTTAGTGCGTCCTTTTCGCTCATAGTGCGTCATAGACGCACATATGTGCGTCATTGGGAGCCCTGAGTTTACTGACCCATTGCCATTACCTTTACAGTAGTTTGTTGACCCATTGCCATTACCTTTACAGTAGTTTATTGACCCATTGCCATTACCTTTACAGTAGTTTACTGACCCATTGCCATTACCTTTACAGTAGTTTACTGACCCATTGCCATTACCTTTACAGTAGTTTACTGACCCATTGCCATTACCTTTACAGTGGTTCATTGACCCATTGCCATTACCTTTACAGTGGTTCATTGACCCATTGCCATTACCTTTACAGTAGTTCGTTGACCCATTGCCATTACCTTTACAGTAGTTCATTGACCCATTGCCATTACCTTTACAGTAGTTCATTGACCCATTGCCATTACCTTTACAGTAGTTCATTGACCCATTACCTTTACAGTAATTCATTGCCATTACCTTTACAGTAGTTTACTGACCCATTGCCATTACCTTTACAGTAGTTTACTGACCCATTGCCATTACCTTTACAGTAGTTCATTGACCCATTGCCATTACAGTAATTCATTGACCCATTGCCTTTACAGTAGTTCATTGACCCATTGCCATTACCTTTACAGTAGTTCATTGACCCATTACCTTTGCAGTAGTTCATTGACCCATTACCTTTACAGTAGTTCATTGACCCATTACCTTTACAGTAGTTTATTGACCCATTACCTTTACAGTAGTTTACTGACCCATTGCCATTACCTTTACAGTAGTTCATTGACCCATTACCTTTACAGTAGTTCATTGACCCATTACCAGAGCTTAATCTAGAGCGCGGATTGGTACAATCCCCCGAATATCTGTTCCTTCCCGCAATTATCGAGTCTTAACGCGGCAGACTCCCGCACAGTTGCAGGACTGCCCGCCTGTTCACTGATTGTTGCGGGCGCTTGTTTGTCGTCTGCTTGAAAAACTGAAACTAGGACTGAGCAGGAGCGAACGATTTCTTGATATTTCATTGGCTGTTAGTGTAAATCAACCAATCGGCGGCGTTCATCTCCTCCGTCTCAATCACCGACGAGAAGTTGCGAGAGTTTAAGGCGCCATATTGAATATTTTCCAAAATGAAGCGTGCACCGACCCTATTCGACTTCGACTTTCGTTGAGGAAAAGTGAAAAAAAAAAAAAAAGATTCTGTGCCATGCGAGGGTGGAGAAGATCATGAAGAAACTGCGACTACATCCAAAAGCTCGGAGAAGCAGCCCGAAAAGAGTGCAAGGGAACACCGGTTTCAAGACGATTGGCTGAAGTGGCCCGGGAGAGAGAGAGGGGGGGGGGGGGGGGGGGTGCCCCCCTTTTTTTTTTATATGAGGGGGGGACTGCCCCCCTTTTTCAAAAATCCTAGATTAAGCTCTGATTACCTTTACAGTAGTTCATTGACCCATTACCTTTACAGTAGTTCATTGACCCATTACCTTTACAGTAATTCATTGCCATTACCTTTACAGTAGTTTATTGACCCATTGCCATTACCTTTACAGTAGTTCATTGACCCATTACCTTTACAGTAGTTCATTGACCCATTACCTTTACAGTAATTCATTGCCATTACCTTTACAGTAGTTTATTGACCCATTGCCAGTACCTTGACAGTAGTTTACTGACCCATTGCCATTACCTTTATTGACCCATTGCCATTACCTTTACAGTAGTTTATTGACCCATTGCCATTACCTTTACAGTAGTTTACTGACCCATTGCCAGTACCTTGACAGTAGTTTACTGACCCATTGCCAGTACCTTGACAGTAGTTTACTGACCCATTGCCATTACCTTTACAGTAGTTTGTTGACCCATTGCCCTTATCTTTACAGTAGTTTGTTGACCCATTGCCCTTACCTTTACAGTAGTTTATTGACCCATTGTCCTTACCTTTACAGTAGTTTATTGACCCATTGCCCTTACCTTTACAGTAGTTTATTGACCCATTGCCCTTACCTTTACAGAAGTCCCAAAACCTGGTGTAATTGCTCTTGGTTCAGCATGGTTTAGACCCACTGTTAATGGTTGGTGTTTGTCCAGTTCATATGGTGTTACTAACACAAACTGTTGGAATTTGTTAAGGCTCGATTGCGTAACAAAGTGGATGTGTGGATGTTCTGTTTGATGCCGTCATCATGTCTAGTCAACTGAAAATTTGAATATAAATATATGGTAAATTGCTTGTGCTTAAGTTCATGACAAGATAAATTTTGAAGTACCAACATTTGAAGCACTTGCACACGTGCTTACCGTTTTTTTGTAAAATGATAAAGCATGCTTATAGGGTCGGATCATTCAGTCTTTGGAGAAAACTCGAAGCATTTCCTTAAGTAGACCCTTTTGATAGTGGATTGCTGTTTTTCATTTCAGTATGAACCAGCACATTTGATTTCAGGTTGCTTATTGTCTGCTAGTAAATGATCGATATCTTCCTGGATTTTTATTTTCCATGGTAAATCGTGGTGCTCTCAAATACAGTTTGCTTCTGTCAGATAGCAAAAATGTATTTGATATGATAGTGGAGTCGGCAGGTGTGTGCGAGAGGAAGTGTACACCGACACATGACACAATGAATGTATAGACATCAGATGACTCTTGATGAAAAGTTCACTTTTACTGCTGTAGATTCTGTTGAAGGTATTACGTGGTGAATGCTGGGATAAAAAGCTAGTTCAGAGCATCTTATTTGAAAAAAGTCTACAGCTTTAGGGGCATCACCCCTTGACCTAGCCAGGGGGTCCTGTGCACCCCCCCAGGAGCCCCTGTCCTTAGTGAGACCCAAGGACTCTTGACTGTCATGTCTGGAAGTGCCCTAGAACACCATGTTGAGTTCTTGTGCTCTTTTCAGTTACAGTTGGTTGGGAAGTTAGGTGTTGATATCGCTGTACAAGGGATGTAGGACTGCTAGAGTGTAGCATTGACAACAAGGTATTGAACCTTGCCACTGTCCCCAACTTAAGTTCATGAGGGCTGGCAGACGAATTAACTTATGTTGTGAGTTTCATGTTCCTGATCTTCGTCGCCAACATTTATGTTTTGTGACAGTAAAGTTGAATGTAATCTGTAAAGATGGTATGTAAAGAAAATAACGAGGCTGGATTTCCAATGGTTTCCCTCTCCTCAGACCATTTTGTCAGTATTTTAGATTGACTGATTTTTTTTAGTATTGGTTAAAATTTTTAGTAACAAGGTAATGACAGATGCTTTTTTAAGGCTAAGCAGATGTTGAAGCAAATACTACCGAAAAGAGCCCTGGATTCCCCTGTTTGTTTTCTGTAGTAGTAACTAGCTTGGAGGAGGCTTTCTCCAAGGACATAAAATGTCTGAAGATGTTTTTCTCTTTTATTGGCAGCCTATGCGAGTCAGCAGGGCTGGTGGCCCGCCTCCGCGAGGACCTCCCGTTCCACGGAGGGGTGGGAATGCGAGGGGCAGGCGCTAGAGGGCGTGGCCCTCGACCTGCTGCGGGCTCGCTGAGAGGGGGACGTGGCGGCCCGCCTTCAAGGGACAGCCAGTCCAGCCCAGGGAGGAAAGAGGAAGGCAGGCAGTGACTTCAGTCAGAGCGTGACCAAACGACGAAACACGCAGGACAACTGGGGCAACCGTCCCATTGCCCAGCAGCCTCTGGACCAGACAGGTTACGGCAGTGGTGGATATGACGACTATTCTGGAAACGATGCACAGTGGTACCAAGATTCCTTTGGTCAGAATTGGGGCTGAAAGATCTGCCCAAAACTTTCAAAAACTTTTAACTGATTGGCAGGTATGTTAGAACTTGGATCAGATGATAAAGTTAGCCAAATACTTACTTTTGGAGAAGGATCAAAAGAGATTGATTGGAAAACGTAGGCCAAATTCCCTCCTGGGTTGTATATAGTTCAGATGTTTAACATTTTGTCTTTTTGCTCATTTTACTACATTTTGGAAACCTGGAAAGACTGTATACCTTGTCCACATTTTTTTTCTCCCTTCATGCAGAAATATTTTCATCGGATTTACAACAGAGAAATTTGGTCTGACAAGTGCATACAGAGACAAGAAAGGCAAGTGCATAAGGACGAGAGAAAGGCACCACGTAAGACCTTTCCATGTCAGCTGGTATAACTCCCAAGGCAGCCGAATGATGCAGGCCAGTAAAAGCCCTCATGGGATCCTGCATCATGGGAAAAAGTGCTTTCAAGCACCAATATTGTAATCAGTATCCAGTGTAATCTGTACTTGTTTGTGGTGGACTAAGTTTGATGAAAAATATGCATCTCTGCAAAGGTTGTAAGTTTTTGTTTTGTTTTTCCCTGTCATGTAGTAGTGTTTCATCGTTTGTTTTTACTTGCATCTTATGATGATATGTTTTAATTTCTTTTGGCTTGAACTAGAAAATTTTTGTTTGTATGTGGAACTTCTGGCTGATCCCCACAAATGTCTTCAGTAGAACATAACATAGGCCATATGGCCCTCAACACCATGAACTTCAGAGCATGTTTGGAATATTCATTTGGCAGCACGTATGTGTGGCGCATGTGTATGTGTTCAATCTGAAAAATAAATACCACATGGATACAAAGTTTGTAGTGTTCGTTGAGGTTTGTATGTATGAGAGAGATTCTTATTTGAGTGTCCTTATGAGCCTCAGTTTATGGCCTCTGTCATCGTGCAGAAGAGTTAAATTGCTTTGTAATGTATTTTCCGACATAATAGCTGAAGATGGGGCTATATAGTGTAATGGGAGTTGCAATATTGCTGTGACTAAAGATTCATGAGAACAAGCGAGGAAGGGGATACTCTCCAATTCTTCACTGGAAATTGGATTGATGAAGGTTCAAAATTATGCCAACGCACGGGTTTGTTAACCTTTCCCCTGCATTGCGTAAAATTTTGGGCACCACACGTGGGTCTCCAGACTCAACCTTTTTTGGAAAGAATAAACCTTTGCTGTATATCACAGGTCTCCTTGGACCTCTGTCTTCTGAAGGAATAAGCCCTACCTGTCATGTTGTGGGTCTGCTCAGACCCATGACATTGTGGGCCAGTTCTGTTTCTGTTTACTCTGCGTCTTTAGAATGCATGGGTCTGGCCAGACCCATGACATATGGCACTCAGGTTTTCTGCTATGAGAGTATGGGTCTGTTCAGACCCACGATATACCAGGACTTTTTGTTTACTCCATTGTGAAGTCTTACGTTTTGGTGGAGATAGGTTAAAAATGTACCCAGTTATCAAGTGAAAATCATGAGTGTGGGTCATTTCAGACCCATGACGTATGGGAAAGGTGAACTGGTAGTTGAATCGACTTTGACTACTCTCAGGTTATTCACCCTTCTTTTTAAGACTTCATACTTGAGGTACTAAACCAAAGGCTTTTTGCATGCATAACGGAGGCCTGATAGTACTGACCATAGGCTTTGTGCAACATAAAAAATCTAAACTACGGAGAACCCACCAGTGTAACTATGTCCTAGATCTTGACCCTAAACCTGTTTCTTAATACTAAAATGTTCTTCAGCAAATATTTAACCGTTGCGCTGGTTGTCGCGACATAAGTCGCGCCATTACGTCATGGCCGTCACTGGTGGTAGCGACATAGGGTGAGCCTTGCAAGCCTAGTTTCGCCGACACGCACAGGTACGAAATTACAGCTGAGTGAAAAACTAATTGACATGAATGACTGAGCAAGCCCCTGGAACATGGATTTTCAGTATCTTGGCTTAGTTTATGGTTAATAGCAGCTTGTAATGCATAGTGCAACTTGACTCGTCTGGCAAACAAAAATGGCGGCGCCCAAAGGACAACGTGATAGAATTAGGAACTTGTTTGAAGACGTTTTTGCTGAATTTCTTGCGGAAAAAGCAGGTGAAGAAGAAGTTGGGGACATTTTTAATGAACTGGTGTGGTGGATGATAGTTTTGATTTAGATCAACCACCATGTTATCATGATTTTTAGGTCGACATGGACAATGACTGGATGAGTGCCTAAGGGAGAGGGGAATCTCAAGATGCTATTCAGTGGGGAAGAAAAACTCGATGTAGGGCTTCCAGATGATCCTAAAGCATTGAAACGTAAATGAGGACAGTGCGGGCTATTACATTTGTTCATAGTGACCATTTTTTGTGTGTGTGTTATAAATTGAACTGTACCTTATTCGTTCTTCCTGGATTACCTGCATGAAAGACAGGTCAAATCTACACTGACTTACCTTTGAAAAAGGCTGTAACTTACTTTTGGATACTGTGGAACATATTGACTGGATTATTTGTGAAAAAGCTCTTGAGAATGACAAGCAGGATGTGCCACCTGTTTCACCTGTATTTTCACATTACAAACAGGTATGCACCTAATCAAACTCACAAGCACATCAGTTCTCTGCTTTATTCAATTACTAACGATCTTTATTCTGCATGTCCTGTTCAAATACTAACTAAACCGTTAAAAAGTTATGCATTTTATACAAACGTGACTTTTTTCCCCAAACTTTCCTTCTGTTAATTCACCAGATAAACATACTTAATAGTACATCGTTAAAAAACCAGTCGGACACTATGTTGAGAGGTACCGTCTTAGACCATAAGAAACTAGAATAATGAAGGGAGGGGACATCTGCACAAATTGCATATCTGCACTCAATTTGAGAATACTTGATGACTGTCCACTGAACAAAACGTGAACATGTAGACTAATGCAAACAATTTTTTGGTCCAGGGCCATGTCCCTCAAATTACCCAACGACAACAAAAACAGAAAAACAAGAAATGTACGACAGCCATACTGCTAGATTTTCTTTATTTTCTTCTTTCAAAGCATGATTCCAAATAAGAAGTAACTCAGACCAGCATCTTGTAGATCTTTTTGTAATGCAGATGCACTCGTATGATACCACCATTTACTGGAGATTCCTCTACTGGCGGACATATGTGTAGCAGACATGTGAACATGCTTCAAAGACATTCTATGTGGTTCACAATAGGTGATTTTTAACAAAATGATCCTGAACATTTCTTTCAGTATGAAAATTAAGTCGACAAATGTACAATTGGAGATAACTGATAGCCGCAAAGTTAATCCTTGGTTCTTGACCACTATTCACATTGAAAAGGCATGTATACGTCCACACTTACCATGCTGACTAACCTGATGAAACTATTCATCTTGGAATTAATCGTTCTCCAAATTGTTCATTTGAAGAAAACAATCTAAACATCATGGCAAGTACTTTCTTTAGTGATGAGTCTGAAGGGAACAAAAATCCTGGTTGGTGATTTTAATCACCCCGAAATTAACTGGCAAGAAGTTTGTTCTAGTGGTCCTGAACATCCTGCTACTAAATTTTTAAGAACTACCTTTGACAGCTACGCCGTTCAGTTGGTTTCTGAACCAACTCATTTTAGAGCTCTACAAAGACCAACTACTATTGATCTGATCTCGTGTTCAAATCCAAACAGAATCGAAGATATTGATAACCACTACTGTTGAGCTGATCTTGTGCTCAAATCCAAACAAAATCGAAGATATTGATAACCACTACTATTGATCTGATCTTGTGTTCAAATCCAAACAAAATCGAAGATACTGATCACCATCCAATTGGCAAGAGTCATCACTCTGCAATTTCCTTCAGCATAGATCTTCATACGGAAACAAATGAAAGTTAATCTAAGGGAAATTTTACTCTATGGATAAAGGAAACAGAGAAGCTGTGAGAGACGAATGAAGGGGAACAGACAGGGATTCACTATTACTCAATAAAACTAGATGAGATTTGGACTCCAATCACTAGTAAACTTCTCCAGACTCAAGACAAGCATGTTCCTTCAAAGAATTCTTTTCTGGTCCTGGATTCAATAAAAAAAAAAAAAAAATTTAAAAGACAGTTCCATTTACAGTTCTTGACAAGATCAGAACCAAAAGACAAGCTCACAGATGGTATAAAAGGTTCAAAACACAGCCTAACTACAATGCTTCCGTAAGAGCAAGAAATCATCAGTCTAAGTGGTCTACAGGTAAGTCTGTGAAAGAAAAAGAGAGAAGATTAGCTAGTAATATTAAAACTAACCCTAAAGCATTCTTCAATTATGTTAAAGACTAAACCTAAAGAACCTAATGGGAACCTAGTGACCCCTAATGGTGAATTAACAACGGACAAAGGGAAGGCTAAGGTCTTGAATAACTTCTATACTAGTGTGTTTACGGATGAAGATGTGAATATTCCTGATTTTAAAAAAAATTAAAAAACGCGTAGATATAAAACTATTTCCCGGTTTCAGAAAAGAATTTGAAAGAAAGACTGTCCAAGCTAAATATCAACAAAGTTGCTGGACCTGACAAAATTCATCCAAGAGTATTAATTAAAGGAACTGAGTGATGTTTTGGCTTTTCCTTTAAAAGTACTATTTGATAAGACACTATAGTGTGGTAAGTTACCTACAGAATGGAAGGTAGCTGACGTAAAACCAATTTTTTAAAAAGGCGAGAAAGGTTTCCCTGACAAGGTGGTGCAGTCTGTTGTTATTAGGTTTAAAAAGTTTATCACTCAAAATTGTTCTTGGTTTGTTATTAGATTTAAAAAGTTTATCAAACACTCAAGTTGTTATTGGATTCGTTGGGTTTTTTTTTATTGTGCAGATCACGTGCCGAAACTTGTTTGTATACCTGCCTATAACAGCTTTAAATAATGATGTCAATGTGTGTTTCAGAGTGCACTTATAAATGAACTGACTTGGCCAAAACATTTAATTTGGTGTTGCTCACCACACAGTTCATGAAGACGGGGGAAAATGAGAGTCCTGTTGATCCAGATCCTCACTTGCTGCTAGAAAAATAGGAAAACTGACAGGGAGCCTGCAAGGTTTGTTTTTTTTTTTTTTTTTTTTTTTTTAAGTGTCGAACGAGGCAGCGAAATTTCGTTTCGCCGTTTACCATCACCAATGTGTGGCAGTTCATTTAAACCGATTCCCAGCCATCCTTGGTCTTCCAGTCTGAAAATTTTGTTGTCACGAATTACTTGCCAGTGATCGTATTCTGTCCACCAACATAATTATTATATCTGTGTTGATGACATCAAATCAGCAGACGGATATTGATATACGATGACGGCGTTAACTTACGGTGTGCAGAGATACATGATGCTCTGGATTTTGTCACGTTTCTTGAAACAAAAATTGACAACTTTGAGGACTTGCCATTTGTGCAGGAAATTTGTTTCAAAGCAGGCAAATGCCTAGCGGTTTTCCACATAGTGAACAAAAGTATCTGACAGTAGGTAAATACGGATTTGAAACAATGACAGGACACGGGTAAATCAACTCTGAGAAAAGATACTTGGCGTAGATATCGCTAACGACAATTCATATTTTTCACATTGCATTAAAATTCTAGTGACAAAAATTCAACAAAATCTTATTTGATTTTAAGGTCTTTAATCTCGTTTGCTATTCAAAATAACAATGGTGTGTTTATATTTATGCCTAAACTGGGCATGTTTGTAATTTGGCAACACTGTCTGCTCTTGACGTCTGATGGAGGATCTAACTGAAGCCGAGGCACACATCGAGCAGTGATAAAAGCGTTCAGCGTTGTCCTCAACTGCTGACAGCGTCTTTAATGGGGAAGAATACTCAGAAGTGAATGTTTAGCATGACACACTGGCGGGCATGTGATGTGAGACTTCTTAGACCCGTGATCGGCCTAAATACCATTGCGATCTTTCCACAGGACAAAACAAACAAAATATTCGCCATGGATGACGGTTAGAAGCACCATGAATTGATACAAATACTCGTCTCGTTCTGAAACAGAATTTCTTTAAAATAATACTAATAATTGTACCAGCCACCGTGGTGCCTCGTGCGTGATTATTGTGGGTGGTTTGCTGTGGGTTATGTGTGAGGAAGGGAGAAAGGTATGGAACTCTGTACGCACACCTCCACAAGGACTTTGTCGACCTCCTGGGCGACACAGGCATGGAGCAAGTTGTCAAGGAACCCACCAGGCAAAGAAATATCCTTGATATTGTCCTCACCAACCGCCCATCACTGATCCCACGAGTCGAAGTGATACCTGGCCTCTCCGACCACCGTGTCGTGTACTTTGAGTACATCACCAGGCCAGAGACCCTGAAGAACATAGCTCGCCCCATCCTCCTCTACAACCGAGCCAACTGGAGGCCATGAAACGGGACGACTGATCTCCAGGAGGAATTCAGGAGACTGAGGACAAGCCTACAGAAGACCTCTGGCAACACTTCAAGTCAGCACTCCAGGACAGCATGAAGAAACACATACCCACCAAAACACCTCAACTGAAATCCTCTTACCCCTGGACCACCTACGAAATAAAGAAAATCATACGCAAAAGAGACAGACTGTACAGAAAATGGAAAAAATCTGGCGACCGATCAATAGCCTGAACAGAGAAATGCGCCGTCATACTGGCGATACCAGGAAAATCTCTTCACCCCCCCCCCCCCCCCCCCCCCCCCCCCCACCCACCACCTCTGAAAACGACTCCAAACCCCACCCCAATAAGCTGTTCACCTACATCAAGCACCAGCGCTCAAGTAGTTCCAGTGTCGCAGCTCTCAAATCAAATGGAAAACTCAGTTTTTCAAGGCATTCAGCGAGGGTACAGAGTACTCTGAGGCAGAATTCAGGTCAAAATGCACAATGTCTGACTCCCCTGACGACTACACGCCATGGATGAAATTTCCATCAACGTCCATGGTGTAGAAAAACTTCTGACAAACCTCAACCCCCACAAAGCCACAGGTCCGGATGGTCTTACACCCCGGGTCCTCAAAGAACTTGCTAGGGAAGTAGCCCCCATCCTACCACCATATACACCTCATCTCTCCTCAATGGACAAGTCCCCTCTGACTGGAAACTAGCCACATCGCCCCGTCTTTAAGAAGGGTGAGCACTACCGCCCAACTACCGCCCCATCTCCCTCACCTGCATCTACTCCAAACTCTTAGAGCACATCTTAGTGAGTGCCATCATGACCCACCTCGAATCCAAAAACATCCTGTCCAGTCAACAGCACGGCTTCCGTAAACACCGTTCATGTGAGACCCAGCTACTCGAGTTTACCGAAGAAGTCTCTGCAGCCATGGAACACGGTACTACAACGGAGGTCGTGGTGTTGGACTTCGCCAAAGCATTTGACCGTGTCAACCATAGCCTGCTCTGCCACAAACTCAACCACTATGGCATACGAGGAAACACCAACCGCTTCATCGCAAATTTCCTCAGCGGCCGCACACAGTCTGTTGTGGTGGATGGTGCCCGATCCGGCTATGTTGACGTGAAGACCGGTGTCCCCCAGGGCTCCGTCCTGGGACCATGCCTCTTCCTGTGCTACATCAACGACCTCCCCTCCAAAATCTCTTCCCCATCAAGACTCTTTGCCGATGATACAGCTGTCTACAGGTTCATCACCTGTGCAGAAGACCCAGCCAAGCTCCAGGAGGACCTCCAGCGTCTGGAACAATGGGAGAGAGAATGGGACATGGCCTTCCACCCAGACAAGTGCTGTGTACTGTCCTTCACCAGAAGCCACTCCCCCGTTCTCTCAAACTACACCCTCCACGGCCAAACACTGGAGAGAGTCACCTCCACAAAGTACCTTGGGGTCATACTGGAGACAAAGCTGGACTTCACAAAACACATAGAGAACATCTGTGCTAAGGTTAACAAGACACTGGGATTTCTGAGAAGGAACTTGAAGGTGTGCTCCAGCCGTACCAAAGAGCTAGCCTACAAAGCAATGGTTCGTCCAATTGTGGAGTATGCTTGCTCTGTATGGGACCCACACACCGACAGTCTCACCAAAACCCTTGAGAAAGTCCAGCAAAGAGCTGCCAGATTTGTCACCAACCGCTACCACAACACTTCCAGTGTCTCAGACATGATGACGCTACTCGAGTGGTCCTCGCTTCAACAACGACGTCGCTGCGCCAGATTTGCAATGCTCCACAAGATCATCAACGATCAAGCTTGCGTCTCCTGCACCGACCTCAAGCAACAGCCTTGAAGTGGTTGTCGCAGCAACCACAATTACCAACTACGACGATTCCAGTGCCGCACCGACTACATGAAGTTCTCCTTTTTCCAAGGACCGTTGTCGACTGGAACTCCCTCCCAGCTGATGTTGTCGAGGCCCCCCTCCCATAATGCCTTCTGCTCGAGGGCATTGAGGGCCCTCCAGGCACAGTAGAACCCGCCTCCCCCCCTCCGCCCCCTCTCCTCCCCCCCCCTGCCCCCCCCCCCTCCCCCTCCCTGCCCCCCATCGATTCCCTCCCAGCTCAACCCTGCCCCCACCTACTCCCTCCCCGTCTCAAGATTTCCTGCACACACTCGCGCTTCGCCACTAGTATGTTAATAATGGTCAACCTGATGACCGCTGAACATTACTGGAAGAAGAAGAAGAAGCCGCGTGTGCGTGAGCTCACGTGTGCGAGTTCATGACGTGTGTATGAGTACATATTCAATACTCGGTCACAAACGTTCCCGCCCCACCTGGATAAGTCGCTTTCCTGGCGGCGCCACGGCAGTCCGCCGTCACTTGGTCATTTTCTGCACATGAAAACTGTAGCCTACATTGATATGACCCCTACAAAACTGGGCGATGAAGAACATGATGAGTTTGCCAGAAGCACTAACAAGAATTGGGTCTGCACCCCCTGTGTAAGTGAGGGAGACAAGCTAGCGACAAGAGATGAAGCAAAACTTGATCAGCTCATGGAGCTAATACCAATGGTAAAGTTGCAAAGCGAGACGACTGCAGGCGGAAATCTAAACAAATCTTAAATGTTAGCGAACCGCCCAGAGAACGTGGACAAACGAGTCACAAGACAAAACAACACGTTTCGACCTCTTAGGTCTTCCTCGGGTGATACATAAACGAATAAAACAACGAAAATTCACTTAGCTTTGATCGCTTCAGATCGCTTAGGGTTCAGCGCAAGGAAGAAGGCCAATGGTAAAGTCAATGACTAGTCGAATGGATGAAATGGAAAGACACTTCCACGAGATCATTGGGCCAAAAACAGAGGAAAAGATAGAAGTCATTGATCGTAAAATAGCAGAGGCGATGAATGAGCAAAAAGAAATTGATAAACGCAAGAAAAATCTAATCGTGGTCAACCTAAAAGAGAGTACTAAAGCTGAAATCAGGGACAGAAAAATGGATGATTTGAGAGCAGTGAGGAGCTGATAGGCCAAGTGGTTGAAATAGACCAAGATGACATAACAGATCCCATCCGCTTAGGAGAGAAGAAGAATGGCGATAGGCCGAGGCTCCTGAAAATCACAATGATAACTGAGGAAAAGAAAAGAGAAATCTTGAAAAAAGCAAAAAGTTGAATGCAAATATGCGCCATGAGGACAATTATTTTCATTAATCAAGATACCACTGTTAAGTAGAGAGAGGAAGGAAAGAAACTGAGAGAGAAGCAAAGAGAAGAAAAGCAGACGGAGAAGAAAATCTTGCCATTAGAAATGGATGGATTGTGATACTGAAGCAGAAGAAGGAAAACAAATTGGATCCGAAACGCAGATACCCAGCCCTAAGACAAGAGAATGATTCTGATGACGATGAAAACGTGAACCTGCTCAGAGCGGTGTCGGATACACAGGGTAAGGAAACGGGGAAAAGCTAAGGAAACAAACAAGAGATGATGATTTGGATGATGACGGTGATAAGAACCTGCTTGGGGCGACTGGTGGGACTCCCCCACTCGGCTCTGCCGAGGAGGGGAACCGGAGGCAATGACTCAATAGCCAACGTGTACATAGTGTAAACAATGTAGATGGAAGTCAAAGTCAGAGTGTAAATAGAAAGCTGCGAAAGAAAGAGTGAGCGAGCGAAAGAAAGAAATCAAAAAGGAAAAATAAGGTGAGTAATTTCAAAGTCCTTTATTCAAATTGCGATTATGGTTTCCTAAATAAAAAAGATGAACTGAACAGTAGAATTCCTTTAGACCAACCATGTATTATTGCAATGACAGAGGTCATTCAAAAAAATGACCCCAACATACCATTATCCGATTACCTGTTGAATGACCAATACGATATGTTTATGAACAAAAACCCCCATCGAGGAGTAGAACTTTACATTGATAAGAGGCTTAATGCTAGGGAATGTGAGGAATTTGATACTCTGGGATACCGTGAAAGTGTGTGGTGCACATTCCGCACAATAAATGATGGAAATGTCCTTATTGGTTGTTTATATCGCAGCCCAAACACATCTGATGAGGACAATGACAACAAACTTTTTGACATGCTTGAGTCAGATTTAATATTAAAGTATGATAAAGTATGCGTCATGGGTGACTTCAATTTTCCGTTTGTAAGATGGGATGGAAATTTCTCAGGTGATAATGGGGAGGAAATTAAAATGAGGCTACAAGATGCTTTCCTCATCCAACAGGTGAAGCAGCACACAAGGAGGAGAGTAAACCAGAACCCAACCCTGGACGACTGGGTGCTAGTGAACGATGAAACCCTGATTTCAGAGGTCGAACACCAAGACCCACTCGGAAACAGTGACCATGACGTCTTAGTTTTTGAGTTGAATGCGAACTATGAATCGAATGAGGAACAATGCAAGTATGTGTACAATCTTAAGAGGGGTAACCATAATAAATTGAGAGAGTTTCTAAGAGAAAAAGACTGGTTATCTTTGCCTGAGAATGAGGTAGAAGATATGTGGCAAAAATTCAAAAGTGTCCTCCGGGAGGGAATGGAGAAATGCATACGGTACCCAAGGTGAAAAGGCGCAAAAAGAAAAAAAAGTTGATACCTATGTGGATGAGTAAGAAAACAATGAGAATAATTAAGAAAAAAGCACAAACTATTTAAACGATATTTGAATACCAAATCTGGTCGAGATTATCTCGGTTACATAAAGGAACGGAATCTATGTACAAAAATGCTAAAAAAAGACAGAAAGAGGTATGAAAAGGAAATGGCTAAAGAGTGCAAAACCAATCCCAAGAAATTTTGGAAATATATCCAGGAGAGGCTTAAAAGCAATACTGGTATAAGCACTTTGAAAAAAAAAGATGATCCATGGCTACAGCTGATGCTGAAAAGGCCGATGTTTTGAATAAATTCTTTTCAAGTGTATTTACGCGTGAAGATGTGAGCAATGTACCTAACTTAAGCGAATGTTCTTATTCACAGGGTGTATCAGTTAGTGACATTAGAGTTACCAGCGAAGCGGTAAAACAGAAACTGCAAGAGCTCAAACCTGATAAAGCACAGGGTCCAGATGCTATTCCTCCTCGAGTCCTACGTGAAGTGTGCAATGAAATAGGCAGCCCTCTGTGTCTTCTGTTCAACACATCTATCGAGACTGGAATTTTACCCGAGGACTGGAAGACGGCCGAGGTGACGGCAATATTCAAAAGGGAGGTAAATCAGATCCAGGAAACTACCGCCCAGTTTTACTTACCTGTGTATTATGCAAAGTATTAGAAAACCTAGTGAGAGATACTATCGTTTCGCACTTCACTGATAATGGACTCTATGCTGATTGCCAGCACGGTTTTAGGAAGAAAAGGTCATGTGTGACGCAGTTACTACAAGTTATGGAAAGGCTTACATTTTATTTGGATGAAGGGGAACCTGTAGATATCATTTATCTTGACTTTAAAAAAGCTTTTGACTCAGTCCCACACGAAAGGTTACTTACCAAACTCGCTGCTTATGGTGTATGTGGTTCCATTTTCAAATGGACTAGTAGTTTCCTTAAAGGACGCACACAGAGAGTGAGGGTGGGTGATGCTAAGTCCGAAAAAGCAGAAGTACTGAGTCAGAAGTACTGAGTGATATACCCCAGGGTAGCATATTAGGTCCCATTCTCTTTACTGTTTTCATAAACGATATGCCCTCTACACTGCAGAGTATGTGCCATATCTTTGCTGACGATACCAAGATAATGAACACTGCAGAGGAAAATTCCACCATCTAAAATGATATCAACAAACTACAAGAGTGGTCAGAGACCTGGAGCTTATTTTTCAATGTGTCAAAGTGTCATGACATATGGGAATAAAAATCCTGTAAATGAGTATGAAATGAAGCTGGGTAATAATGTTCAAAAGATTACAAGATGCAATGAAGAAAAACATTTGGGTGTTACGTTTGATGGAAGTCTTGATTTTGACCCGCACATAAACCGAATTGTTGGTGAGGCAAACCAAGTATTAGGAATGGTAAAGAGAGCCTTCACATTTTTAGACACTTTCACTACATTATACAAGTCCATTGTGAGACCACATCTGGAATATGCAAATGTTATCTGGTGTCCTGCAAACCTAAAGAGGCAATCCATCCTGATCGAAAGAGTTCAGAGGCGTGCAACTAGATTGCTGAAGGAATGCAAAGAAATGAACTGTTATGATCGACTTAAATTTTTGAACCTACATTCACTGAAGAGTAGACGACTACGAGGTGATCTCATACATATGTTTAAAATTTTCCACGGATATGATGATGTTGATTTGCACTCTTTGTTTTCCTATGCACCTGTGAATGTTACTAGGAACTCTGCAGGAAAACTCTTTGTAATGCATGCCAGAACTAACAAGCGCAAATTTATACCAGTTATTAAAGTATTTGATTTCCACTGGAAGGAGAACGGGGAAGGAGTTGGGATTATTGCCGTGTTTGTGACCGTTCTATCGGGACGGGAAGAACACGGACTAAACGGAGGTAGCTGTGAAGTTTTTTAAACTCTGATTCGTTTTAAACAACTGTATAATTCGAAGATTGGTGGTAAAGACCGAAACAAACGAAAAGAGGGGGGGGGGGGGGGGGTTAAAGAGGAAACAAAAGCAATGCACAACGTTTCGACTCTTAGAGTCTTTTCAAGTGTCCTCAGTTTCATGCCACTTGAAAAAGACTAGAGAACTGATAAATGCCAATCCTAGGCAGCTGCTCCTCAACCAGTTTCGGAGCAGCTGACCCTAGGAATTGGCA
>CM031610.1:85151708-85212476 GCA_018398815.1 Conus ventricosus | reverse complement strand
ACGGCTTCCGAACAGTTCAGGAACCAGTCGTGGGTTGGGGACGTTTTTCCGCCAAAGCATTTGACCGTGTCAACCATAGCTGCTCTGCCACAAACTAAACCCACTATGGCATACGAGGAAACACCAACCGCTTCATCGCAAATTTCCTCAGCGGCCCGCACACAGTCTGTTGTGGTGGATGGGCCCGATCCGGCTATGTTGACGTGAAGACCGGTGTCCCCCAGGGCTCCGTCCTGGGACCATGCCTCTTCCTGTGCTACATCAACGACCTCCCCTCCAAAATCTCTTCCCATCAAGACTCTTTGCCGATGATACAGCTGTCTACAGGTTCATCACCTGTGCAGAAGACCAGCCAAGCTCCAGGAGGACCTCCAGCGTCTGGAACAATGGGAGAGAGAATGGGACATGGCCTTCCACCCAGACAAGTGCTGTGTACTGTCCTTCACCAGAAGCCACTCCCCCGTTCTCTCAAACTAACACCCTCCACGGCCAAACACTGGAGAGAGTCACCTCCACAAAGTACCTTGGGGTCATACTGGAGACAAAGCTGGACTTCACAAAACACATAGAGAACATCTGTGCTAAGGTTAACAAGACACTGGGATTTCTGAGAAGGAACTTGAAGGTGTGCTCCAGCCGTACCAAAGAGCTAGCCTACAAAGCAATGGTTCGTCCAATTGTGGAGTATGCTTGCTCTGTATGGGACCCACACACCGACAGTCTCACCAAAACCCTTGAGAAAGTCCAGCAAAGAGCTGCCAGATTTGTCACCAACCGCTACCACAACACTTCCAGTGTCTCAGACATGATGACGCTACTCGAGTGGTCCTCGCTTCAACAACGACGTCGCTGCGCCAGATTTGCAATGCTCCACAAGATCATCAACGATCAAGCTTGCGTCTCCTGCAACCGACCTCAAGCAACAGCCTTGAAGTGGTTGTCGCAGCAACCACAATTACCAACTACGACGATTCCAGTGCCCCACCGACTACATGAAGTTCTCCTTTTTCCCAAGGACCGTTGTCGACTGGAACTCCCTCCAGCTGATGTTGTCGAGGCCCCCTCCCATAATGCCTTCTGCTCGAGGGCATTGAGGGCCCTCCAGGCACAGTAGAACCCGCCTCTCCCCCCCGCCCCTCTCCTCCCCCCCCCTGCCCCCCCCCCCCCCCCCTCCCTGCCCCCCATCGATTCCCTCCCAGCTCAACCTGCCCCACCTACTCCCTCCCCGTCTCAAGATTTCCTGCACACACTCGCGCTTCGCCACTAGTATGTTAATAATGGTCAACCTGATGACCGCTGAACATTACTGGAAGAAGAAGAAGAAGCCGCGTGTGCGTGAGCTCACGTGTGCGAGTTCATGACGTGTGTATGAGTACATATTCAATACTCGGTCACAAACGTTCCCGCCCCCACCTGGATAAGTCGCTTTCCTGGCGGCGCCACGGCAGTCCGCCGTCACTTGGTCATTTTCTGCACATGAAAACTGTAGCCTACATTGATATGACCCCTACAAAACTGGGCGATGAAGAACATGATGAGTTTGCCAGAAGCACTAACAAGAATTGGGTCTGCACCCCCTGTGTAAGTGAGGGAGACAAGCTAGCGACAAGAGATGAAGCAAAACTTGATCAGCTCATGGAGCTAATACCAATGGTAAAGTTGCAAAGCGAGACGACTGCAGGCGGAAATCTAAACAAATCTTAAATGTTAGCGAACCGCCCAGAGAACGTGGACAAACGAGTCACAAGACAAAACAACACGTTTCGACCTCTTAGGTCTTCCTCGGGTGATACATAAACGAATAAAACAACGAAAATTCACTTAGCTTTGATCGCTTCAGATCGCTTAGGGTTCAGCGCAAGGAAGAAGGCCAATGGTAAAGTCAATGACTAGTCGAATGGATGAAATGGAAAGACACTTCCACGAGATCATTGGGCCAAAAACAGAGGAAAAGATAGAAGTCATTGATCGTAAAATAGCAGAGGCGATGAATGAGCAAAAAGAAATTGATAAACGCAAGAAAAATCTAATCGTGGTCAACCTAAAAGAGAGTACTAAAGCTGAAATCAGGGACAGAAAAATGGATGATTTGAGAGCAGTGAGGGAGCTGATAGGCCAAGTGGTTGAAAATAGACCAAGATGACATAACAGATCCCATCCGCTTAGGAGAGAAGAAGAATGGCGATAGGCCGAGGCTCCTGAAAATCACAATGATAACTGAGGAAAAGAAAAGAGAAATCTTGAAAAAAGCAAAAAAGTTGAATGCAAATATGCGCCATGAGGACAATTATTTTCATTAATCAAGATACCACTGTTAAGTAGAGAGAGGAAGGAAAGAAACTGAGAGAGAAGCAAAGAGAAGAAAAGCAGACGGAGAAGAAAATCTTGCCATTAGAAATGGATGGATTGTGATACTGAAGCAGAAGAAGGAAAACAAATTGGATCCGAAACGCAGATACCCAGCCCTAAGACAAGAGAATGATTCTGATGACGATGAAAACGTGAACCTGCTCAGAGCGGTGTCGGATACACAGGGTAAGGAAACGGGGAAAAGCTAAGGAAACAAACAAGAGATGATGATTTGGATGATGACGGTGATAAGAACCTGCTTGGGGCGACTGGTGGGACTCCCCACTCGGCTCTGCCGAGGAGGGGAACCGGAGGCAATGACTCAATAGCCAACGTGTACATAGTGTAAACAATGTAGATGGAAGTCAAAGTCAGAGTGTAAATAGAAAGCTGCGAAAGAAAGAGTGAGCGAGCGAAAGAAAGAAATCAAAAAGGAAAAATAAGGTGAGTAATTTCAAAGTCCTTTATTCAAATTGCGATTATGGTTTCCTAAATAAAAAAGATGAACTGAACAGTAGAATTCCTTTAGACCAACCATGTATTATTGCAATGACAGAGGTCATTCAAAAAAATGACCCCAACATACCATTATCCGATTACCTGTTGAATGACCAATACGATATGTTTATGAACAAAAACCCCCATCGAGGAGTAAACTTTACATTGATAAGAGGCTTAATGCTAGGGAATGTGAGGAATTTGATACTCTGGGATACCGTGAAAGTGTGTGGTGCACATTCCCGCACAATAAATGATGGAAATGTCCTTATTGGTTGTTTATATCGCAGCCCAAACACATCTGATGAGGACAATGACAACAAACTTTTGACATGCTTGAGTCAGATTTAATATTAAAGTATGATAAAGTATGCGTCATGGGTGACTTCAATTTTCCGTTTGTAAGATGGATGGAAATTTCTCAGGTGATAATGGGGAGGAAATTAAAATGAGGCTACAAGATGCTTTCCTCATCCAACAGGTGAAGCAGCACACAAGGAGGAGAGTAAACCAGAACCCAACCCTGGACGACTGGGTGCTTAGTGAACGATGAAACCCTGATTTCAGAGGTCGAACACCAAGACCCACTCGGAAACAGTGACCATGACGTCTTAGTTTTTGAGTTGAATGCGAACTATGAATCGAATGAGGAACAATGCAAGTATGTGTACAATCTTAAGAGGGGTAACCATAATAAATTGAGAGAGTTTCTAAGAGAAAAGACTGGTTATCTTTGCCTGAGAATGAGGTAGAAGATATGTGGCAAAAATTCAAAAGTGTCCTCCGGGAGGGAATGGAGAAATGCATACGGTACCCAGGTGAAAAGGCGCAAAAAGAAAAAAAAGTTGATACCTATGTGGATGAGTAAGAAAACAATGAGAATAATTAAGAAAAAAGCACAAAACTATTTAAACGATATTTGAATACCAAATCTGGTCGAGATTATCTCGGTTACATAAAGGAACGGAATCTATGTACAAAAATGCTAAAAAAAAGACAGAAAGAGGTATGAAAAGGAAATGGCTAAAGAGTGCAAAACCAATCCCAAGAAATTTTGGAAATATATCCAGGAGAGGCTTAAAAGCAATACTGGTATAAGCACTTTGAAAAAAAAAGATGATCCATGGCTACAGCTGATGCTGAAAAGGCCGATGTTTTGAATAAATTCTTTTCAAGTGTATTTACGCGTGAAGATGTGAGCAATGTACCTAACTTAAGCGAATGTTCTTATTCACAGGGTGTATCAGTTAGTGACATTAAGTTACCAGCAAGCGGTAAAACAGAAACTGCAAGAGCTCAAACCTGATAAAGCACAGGGTCCAGATGCTATTCCTCCTCGAGTCCTACGTGAAGTGTGCAATGAAATAGGCAGCCCTCTGTGTCTTCTGTTCAACACATCTATCGAGACTGGAATTTTACCCGAGGACTGGAAGACGGCCGAGGTGACGGCAATATTCAAAAAGGGAGGTAAATCAGATCCAGGAAACTAACCGCCCAGTTTTACTTACCTGTGTATTATGCAAAGTATTAGAAACCTAGTGAGAGATACTATCGTTTCGCACTTCACTGATAAGGACTCTAGGGTTTGATTGCCAGCAGGGTTTTTTGGGGGAAGAAAAGGGCCCAAGGTGACGCATTACTAAAATTTTAAGGAAAGGTTTAACATTTTATTTTTGGATAAAGGGGAAACCCTTTGTAATATCATTTTTTTTTGACTTTAAAAAGTTTTTTGGACTCCGTCCCAAAACCAAAAGGGTTACTTCCCAAAACTCGCTGCTTATGGTGAAAGTGGTTCCATTTTTCAAAGGGACTATATTTCCCTTTAAAAGGGGACCACACAGAAAATTTAGGGTTTTTTGGATGCTAAGTCCGAAAAAGCGAAGTATTTATCAAAGTACTAAAAATTGAAAAATTCCCCCGGGGGGTAAAATTTTAAAGGCCCCTTTTCCTCTTTACGGGTTTTCATAAACGATATGCCCCTTAAACAACCCGCAGAGAATGGGGCCATACTTTGCTGACGATACCAAGAAAATGAACACTGAAAGAGGAAAATTCCACCATCAAAAATTGATATCAACAAACACAAGAGTGGTCAGAGACCGGGACCCTTTTTTTTCAATGTTTTTAAAAGGGGCATAAACTTTGGGGGAAATTTAAAAATCCTGAAAAATGATATAAATGAAGCTGGGTAATAATTTTCAAAAGATTACAAATGCAATAAAGAAAAACATTGGGTTTTTACTTTTGATGGAACTTGATTTTGACCCGCACAAAAACCCGAATTGTTGTGGGGAAAACCCAAAAGAAATTAGGAATGGAAAAGAGACCCCTTCACATTTTTAGACACTTTCACACATTAAACAAGTCCATTGTGAGACCAATCTGGAAATCCCAAATGTTTCTGGTGCCCCTGCAAACCTAAAGGGGCCCAATCCATCCTATCGAAAGAGTTCAGAGGGGGCCCAACTAGTTTCCCTAAAAGGAATGAAAAGAAATGAACTGTTATGATCGATTTAAAATTTTTTTAACCAAAAAATTCCCCAAAAAGAGTAGACGACTACAGGTGTTTCTCATACATTTTTTAAAATTTTCCACGATATATGATGTTGATTTGCACTTTTTGGGTTTTTCCCTATCACCTTTGAATTTTTTACTAAACTCTGTCAAAAAAATTTCTTTAAATTCCATGCCAGAACTAACAAGGCGCAAATTTTATACCATTTTTATTAAGTATTTGTTTCCCCACGGGAAAGGGAAAAGGGGGAAAAGGATTTTTGGGATTTGCCGTGTTTGTGACCGTTCAAAATCGGAGGGGAAAAGGAAAAAGGGACAAAAAGGGAGGAAAGCGGGGAATTTTTTTAAAACCTGATTCGTTTTAAACAATGTAAAAAATTCAAAGTTTGGGTGGAAAAGCCGAAAAAAAACGAAAAAGGGGGGGGGGGGGGGGGGGGGGGGGGGTTTAAAGGGGAAACAAAAGCAAGGGCACACTTTTCGACTCTTAGAGTCTTTTTTCAAGTGTCCTCAGTTTCATGCCACTTAAAAAAGCCCTAAGAACTGATAAATCCCAAACCCCCAAAGGGCCAAAAGCTGGCCCTACAACCATTTTCGGGGCAGCGCCCCTATTGAATTTTCCCCATTTATCAGTTTTTCCCCATACTCAGTGGATTTTGATTTCATTTTTTTGGCTTAATCCATGTTTTTTCCTGATCTTTTTCAAAAAAAAAAAAAAAAGCAAAACTCTTCGCATCTAGCCCCTTTTAAATGATCACCCCAGGGGTTCTAATTTTGAGCCCCCCCATGGCCCCGGGGGCCCCAAAACCCAATCCCAGGATCACAGATAATGTGGCAATCCAAGATTTTTGGGGAATATGCCTCAAAAAGTGGTTTTTCTACACTTGGTTTACTTCAGTTTTCTAAGGGGGGCCCAATTCTCTCCACCCCTTTTTTCAGGGGCCCTTCCTAGGACACACACATTGTGGTTTGCGGCGTTTATAGCCACGCCAGTGACCCAGACATCACATTTTGGTTTGCGGGCGTTTATAGCCCGCCAGTGCCCAGACGAAACACGAAAATGGGAAGGGTCACTATAGGGAAAGAAAGAGGGCCAAATTAAAAATTTTCCTAACCCAAAAAACAACACAAAACCACCGCAGGCATATTCCCAACTTTACACTTTTTTGGATTAAAAATATAACTGTACAAACTGAAAGTTTTTTAAAATTTTTTAGGGTTTTTTAAATGAAAAGGTTTGGGGGTGTTAAAAAATGTTTTTTTTTTAAGAAAGAATATTTTTAAAAAGGTTAAACAAAAACCCTGTCCCTTTAAAGTACTTTTTAAAAGCACGGGGGTACAATTTTTTTATTTTAAAAAACCCTTTAGAAAAATTTAAACACAAAAACACAACTTTTAATAATCAATTCTCCTCACTAAATCTATAAATAAAATTTATTCAGGGGGGTTAATTATTTTTTTTGCATAATTAAAGGGAGATAAATCACTTTAAAAAAAAAATAAAAAAAAAAAAAATATTATATATATATTTTTAAAAAAAAAAAAAAAAATTTTTAAAAAAAAAATTTAAAAAAAAAAAAAAAATTTAAAAAAAAAAAAATAATTTTTTTTTTTAAAGTCCCCTTAACCACCTAAAGTTCTTATTTAATTTTTTTAATCAATTCACTTCTAAGTTCTTCCCTCAAGTTGTTCACAAAGTCATCCTCAAGTCCACTTCTAAGTTCTTATTTAATTCATCCTCAAGTTTCCTAAAGGGTCACCCTCAATCATCCTTAATCACCCCCCAAGCACTTCAAAGTTTCTACTTTCACTTCAAAGTTCTTACTAAAAGCCCCCCTTTCCCTCAAGTTGTCCCAAAAATCCTCATTCACCCCTCTAAGTAAAACCCAAATTTCTTTTTTAAATTTAAATTTTAAAATTTATCAAAAAACAAGACAACTATTAAAGGGTCAAAATTAGTACAAAATGTCTAATATGGGTACACAAAACCCTCAAAAAACGCGCCCATGGGTTGAGGATTTTTTGCTCACGTCCTCTGCGCAAAAAATGGGTCAGCAAAGATCTTAATAAAATTTCTTACACCTAAGCAACCGCATTGATTAAAATTTCGGTCAGGGAAAAATGTCTTTTAAAAAACCCCTTTGCTTATTTTTTTGACACCACTTTTATAATACCCATGTTCTATTTTTTTTTTAAAAAAAATTTTAAAAATTTTAAATTTCTTAAAATATTTTTGCACCCCACAAATGGTTTCAATATAAAATTTTGTTGTTGGGGGTTTTTGGGCTTTTTTTTGTGTTCGGATTCTTATTTGGGGTGGTGGAAAATTGTTCGGATTTTGGGTTTTTTTGTTCCCAAATTGTTTATATTTTTTTATAACGTAATAACCACCCCCCAGCAGCAGCAATGAGGGCCCAAAAATGACAACGTTTTAAGTTCAAAAATTCCATGAAGACTTTGGCCCCCTTGAATTAACTTGTTCTTTTTCCCGGGAGCGGGCATTAAATTAACTTTTGGGCTTTGGCGGCTTTTATTTTTCATTAACTATTTTCGTGATTGTAACGTAATTTTTTTTGTTTTTTTCCACTCGGGCAAATTTTTTTTTTCCTGCTGCAATGCGTCCGGGGAAAGGGGGGGGGTTTTTTACGGGTTAAAATTCTCCACCTGATTAAAATGTTTCCTAAATTCAAGTTTCTGATTCAGCTTTTTCCTAAACCCTGCTGTTTTTTTTCCTTGGCTCTGTTTTTTTTTAAGGGGAAAAATAAAACCCATATGATTAAAAAAATTTAATCCCAGTTTAAAGGGAAAAAACAATTTCCCAAAATCTGTAATAAAAAACACATCCTGAGCCCTCTAATGACTTTGTTAAAACTGGACCCTTTGCTTAAAATTTCAACAAAAAAGTCTTGTTCAGAATCAATGGGGCAAATCTACGACATTTATTTTTTTTGGTACAAACTAAAAAACCCTTTTTCCCCAAACATTTTTTAAACCATTCTCGACCCCAAAACTGCGCTTCATACCTTTTTATGAAATTTTATAATTTTTTGGGCGCCCCATCTTTGAATCTTTTCTATGCTGAATTCATTTAAAAAGGAACTTTTTGGGTTTTTCCCAACATGCTCCCAAAGAAACAGCCTCCCCTTTTTTGGGCATAATATTTTGGTCGTAAACTTTGCCCATTAAATAATTTCCCGGAAAGGGTTTTTTGGGCTCCCTTTGGGAAGCTTAGTAATCATCACTTTAAAATTTTTTTTTTATTAATTAAATTATTTTATTTTTTTAAAAAGGAAAACCAAAAAAACTTTTGCTAACCTTGTATACCATTCTTCTGTTTTTGGGAAATTTCTAAGTGTAGGATACTCAATGTTTGGGTAAAAGCTTTTTAAAAATTTAAACCGGCAAAACCTTGGCAAACTAGACTTTGAGATTCAGAAAAACGTTTGCTTTTTTTTTGCAGCTTCGTTTGCCACAAAAGTTTTCTAGTCAAGCAAGGAAAAAATTTCCCGACGGGAATAAATTTTTAAAAATAAAAAAACTTTTAAAAAAAAAAAAGGTTTCCCACTCGAATATATGGGCGGCGCTGTGGTTAAGGGCGCTCGTTTTTAGTGGAAGTAATTACGCATTTAGAAAACTGCGAGATGAAAGGGCGAGAGAAAAAGCATAAAAAAGCTGTGGAGCAACTAGCCGCAGCACAAGATCGCTATGAAAAGCAGAAAATTTGAGCAGTTTAGTTTTTTATTAAAAACCCCAAAATTTAAAAAACAGGGGCTTGCAGCAAAACACATTTTAAGATTTTGATCAAGCAATAAAACAATATTATTTTGTAACGGGAAAAACCCAAATTCGAGACATTGCCCCCACCAAAATTCAGCGATTTTTATCATCCATCAAAAACAAAAGTGCAAGAAATGGGGTTTTGTCTTGGAAAGCCCGTCGTGTTTTTTTGTTGCACATAAAATTGGCTGAAAAAAAAATGAAAAAAAACCTATTTTTTCGCCCAAAAGGATATTGGAAGGGTTTCACAGCAAAAACAAAAGCAAACCCAAGCGGCAGGATTTCAGTGAAAAAACAGCAAAGGAAGGGTTTATCTAAACAAGCGTTTTGGGAAAATTTTAAATTTACCTCACCTAGACGAATGCAGAGCCCGCATTTTGTGAAACAACCCCAAAACGACACCCATCAATGGATCTTCTATTTTTAACCCTCTGATGCGATTAGACAAAAAAAATTTAAGTACGCACTCACAGTCATTGACAAGCTTCAAGTACAAAGATGAAAGAACCTTTAAAAACGAAAAAGAGTTTTCCCGCTTTTTCTTTTCCCAAAAAAAACCCCTGATAACCAACGGCCCGCTAATTTACCCCCCCCAAGATTCAAGTCGACGATGGAAAAAAAATTTAAAAGGCCAAGTAAAATAAAATTATTGTTAAAACATAAGTTCCCATTAAAAGGGGCATTCCAGAGTTCAAAAGATCACGGGCTTTAGTTGAAAATTTTTAACAAACGTTGCCAAAGACTTTTTCCCTCCCAAATTTATTACAGAGAGCTAAATTGACAATTCTCGCAACAAAAAGAAGGGGTTTTAGAAACTTCCCTCAGTTTTGCGCCAATGAATAATGAAAAATTTTAAAAGGGCTAAAACCAGTACAAGCAATAAAAAGAAAAACAATAAATGTTGCTGAAGATCCGTACACCCAGAAAACCTAAAAACCTTTTGGTTTTTAAAAAAGTAAGGTACCTTTTTTTACAGGGGGAAGCAGAAGGGGACACTCGAAACGGGGAAAACAGACCCAAGTTTTGGGGGGGTTTTGACCCGTATGAAATAAAAAAAAATTGTAAGATGAATCCCCCTTGTATTATTTACAAAAACCCGACAAAAAACAAAAAAACCCAGTTTCCTCAAAAAATCTTTTGTGAAGGAAGGAACTGCAAATAACCCCCCCAGACACATTTCCTTTTTAAAATTAAATTTTTACTAAACATATTTTGGAAAAAAAAGGGAAAGGGCCAAAGGAAGGGGCGGGAACAAAACCCAAGAATGGTAAAGGAAGAGCCCTTTTGAAAATGAAAACGGGAATAAATTTAAATGCTGTTTTGCTTTTAAAGGGAAAACATTTTGGGGATTAATCAATGCATGCAAAATCACCCAGATCACCTACAACTAAAACCCCCAAATTGGGAAAAAGAATATTTTGAAAAAAAAAAAAAAAATTTCGAACGCATAAAGCAAACATGAGAAAAGTTTTAAAAAAATTGGGGATGAAGCAAATGATCGATTTTAAAAAACAAAATTTTGATAAAAAATAAAACCCCCCTTTATTTTGCGGTCCTCCATGCCCGATTGCATATGAAAACTCGGGTTTAACAAATACTCGTTTTTGTTTTTGTTCTTTTAAAAACGACTTTTTTGTTACAACTGTTGTGTTGACCCTCATGTAGTTTAAAGATCGCATTTTTTAACGTTGTCATGAAAAAACTTATTCCCAAAAACAATGTTTCCCTTTTGAATTTTGTCAGTGATATTTTTGACGCAAAAACGCTGCGAGATATTCCCTTTGTTTTTTCTTAATGTTTTTTCTCCTGGCTCGAAAATACGGAAACATTTTTGACCTTAAACCAACAAACCCCTTTTGATCACCTTTCCAGATAATTCATCCTTCCTTTCCAAAAACCCTTCTTATTATTTAATTTGAATGAAAAGGGGAATTTTTAGGATAATCGGTTTTTGGTTCATCCCATCCGAATCCCCTTTAGTTTAATTTTCAAAAATTCCATGTCTTTATAGATGTCTTCAGAGGGTTTCTATAACAAAACTGTCCTGTATCTGTGTAAAGTACTCTGGACTCGGGAAACGGGGGCCCTTAAAAAGTAGTCAAAAAAGAAACTCTAACATCAAAAGCTTTGAAAATTTCTAAAACGGTAAACCCCAATTTAAATAAAAGGTTTGTCAAAAATTTGACTTTTTTTTTTCATCATTTAGCCAAAAACCCTGATCATAAAATTTCTTCAAAATCCTGAAATTTGGGTTTTGGGAAGTCCTTAATTGCTTCGTTCTCTTTGGTGACAAATCGACATTTTTACCTTGGGGGGTTTCCCCCAAAATAGTCTTTCCAAAAAAAGCTGTTTTTCTCAGTTTGAAAAAGTCTTTTTCTGAAGCATCTGGGGTTTTAAAGTTCTAGTTTCAGTTTTTCTTCATAAATGTATGGTTTCATGAACTTTTTTCTTGATAAAACAATTATGCATAAAACTGCTGTCAACTTAAAACCCATTTTTTTTAAATAAAATTGCAGAATTCTGTAATGACAGACAAAATTTTTTTTTTGCCTCGAAGATTAGGCACAATTTTAGGTGGTTCTTTTTGGAAACCATTTTTGGGCCCTTTTTTGCTGCTAAGGGATAGTCATTTTTCAGGTAAAGCATTCTGAGGATATTCTAAATCAATTTCCCTAGAATGTATCCAGGGCGTTATCGGGCGTTAAACTGCTCAACCACTTTAATGCCTTTTGAATATTTTTCGGATCCCCCCGCCTGGTACATTTTAAAGTTGCGTAAGGGAATTTATTGCGCCAAGCCCAACCATACAGATTGTTTGCATCTAAAACATGAGTTTATTTAAACCCTTTTTATTTGGATCATAGACCAAGTTTTTTGGTTGTTTGTTTTACATTTAATAAAGGTGACCCCCAATACAATTCCCCACGCAACCCTTTTCAATCTTTTCGAATCTTTGGGAAAATCTGACAACAAATAAATCTTTACTCCAGTAAAATTTTAAGAAAGCACCCCCAACCATCCCGGGCGCAGAAATATAATGCGCGGGGATCCGGCTTAATGTTTCATGCAGGTTTTTTAAGGGTTTTCAAAAATAACCGCCAAAAAAACAAACACCCGCCCTAAAGGGTATGAATCAAAAATAGTCTCCCATCTTTTTTACAATCTAATTTCCTGCCCGCATTTTGACATGCTGGAAATCAGAATCACTAAATTCCCTTTCCCCCCTCGGAGCCCTAAAAAAGAACGCCCCTTTAGGGGGAAAAGGGTGCCCCCCCATAAAACCCTTTTCCCCCAACTGTTCATTTTACTCATAAGGAAAAACGCCCTTCTAAAAAAGATTTTGGGGCCCAAAATATTCTTCTGTTTTTGGGCGGGATTTTAAAGGGACAAAGCCGGGGAACTCTAATGATCCCATCATGTGCTGCATAGGGGTCAAAAAAAGACATGTTATTCAGTTTAAAGCACATGAATTTTCTGATGACGGGTTCAATGAAATGACACCCTAAAGGGCATCGTCCCACTGTTTTTCATTAAAAGAAGAGAGTCGTAACCCTGGGCAATTTTATGAAAGAATACGGGAAATTTCCCCTGTCTTTTTTCAAATTTTAGTTGAGTTTGGCATTTTGTTGTGCGCTGCTCCCTGAACTTTCCGCAAATTTTGTGACATGGTCTTTTACGGGTTTAATTTGGCTTCCTCACGTTAGCCATTATTTCAAAAAACCGCAAATCCAACAATTTTGGCTAAATTTAAATGGGGGGGGGTTTTCAGGGCTAAATTATGTTTTTCAGAAAATTTTTAGATTATTAGAACAGCCCTTTAAACGCATTTTTTTCTGCATCCCTTTCCCTAAGAAGTATTTCTGCAGCATTGGGCCCCCCCAATATAATTCGGGCTTTGAATGAACGCCATCCGACCAAACCAAAAAATAAAAGGGAAAATTTAACCCAAATCGGTGATTACCACTATGGCTTTTTAGGAACCTTTTGGGGTTGGTCCTTCATAAGGAACAATAGCGATTCGAATTTCCTGCGTAAACTACGTAGGGAAATTTTTGGCATCCGTTTCCAGTTTTTAAAACCTAATTTTACTCCCTTCTGGGGTGAAATTTAGTTCTGTATTACAGTCAACGGGGCCGTTTACAGTTTTTCTTATGTTCGCCCCTTTTTGGGCTTGAACAGAGGGAATTTTTGGGTTAAACATTTTCAAACCAAAAATTCTTTTTTAAATGCCTTTTCTTTGAAGTATCCCTCCCATAGTTTATTTTCATTGTTCGTATAAATGGGGTAATGTGGAACCCTCTGGTAAAAAACATCAGTAGTAGCCCAACATAAATTTTTGTCTGGTTTCCCCAAACCCTTTGGGCTTTTTCTTAGCCCATTTTAATGGGCTGTAATTTTTTTCCCCTCTTTCCCCATTTTAAATATTAATTTTTATTGGTTTGTTTTGTTCTTCAAACTGATCAATTTGATCTACACTAACAGGAAAGGATTTCCATTGAAGTTAAGATCTTTGGTGTTTGCCGATATTTAGCCCATTTCCTCTCTGCGTTTCGGGGACATAAAGCACCCTGCAAGAACACCCCACTTTTAAAAAATTTTTGTCGTCTGAATTCTTTATTTTAAAAAACTGCTCCTTTGAAACCAACTCTCGAGGTACCCGGAAGTAAGCCTTCCCTAAAAACGGTGCATACTTAGCCTTTTAAATCTTTTTCCCTTAAGACTTCGCCCTCTGCCCAAACCAGACCCTCTTTTTGGGTTTTCTTCAGGGGAAAGGGGTCAAACTGTGCAACATTTCGTCTGCCCAACCGGGTGTTAAGTCGTTATGAGAAAGAATACCCTGTTGTTTAGTTGAGCCCCCAACTTCTAGATTTTTTTTCTTTAAAAGTTTACATATCATTAAAACACTAACATTATTTTTAACGGGCGGTTTTTGTTATTTTACCAAAAAATGAAAAATTTCATGAACAACGTTGCCTGTACGTTTTTTTTTAATAACCCTTTTTAATTTTTTTAAATCAATATATTCGTGCTTTTAAAAAAAAAAAACGCTTTTTCCTCGAGCTTTTCCTTTCAAACAATTCTTTTTGGGCCTTCAAATATTTTGGGCCATGCTTTTCTTTTTTTTTCTAAGCCAACAATTTTTTTTTAAATTAAAAAAAAATACAAAGGGCTTAATCGAATCAATATAAACGCTTTTTGTGTTTGGCCCTCTAAACAAAGTAAAAACCCTTTTTTGGGTTGTTTTTAATGGGGCTGTTTAGAACAGATTTTAATGTTTTTTACTTTTTTTAAGCTTTTCCTTTTTTTATTGTTTCGGCGTCTGGCTTTTTGAAAAAACTTGCCCTCGCCTTTCTTTGAAGATCAAACTTTTGTTTTTTAAAGTCATAAAAAGGGCCTGTAAACGTTTTAAATTCTTCTTTTCCCGTAAATGTTTTGATTTCAGCTAGTGTTTTAATTTTTTTGCCATTTGAACGAACAAAGGGTTTTAGCTGTTATTATTAAACCATACTGGTGCTTTTGGAGTTTAGTTTTTTAATTTTTCCCCAGCCGCACTTAAGCTAAAAACCAAAAACAGACCGAGAGCAAAAGAAAAACCCCCTAGAGGTAAAGCGCGGGTGCGCCTATCCCGTTGCTAAGAGGCCACACTCTTTCCCCTGCTGATAGAGGGGTTTTATAGTCATGCTCCATTTTAACAAAAGTAACAGCATTACGGGCACAAATACCTTCGTTTGGTTTTGCTGTATTTTGAAAGGTCTTGCTCTAGTACTTGCTGCATTTTTTGAAATTTTTGGTTAATCTGAAGGTTTTTATGCTGGGTTTTTTCTACTACCCTTTTCCCTTTTGGGGGCGCTGTAGGCACATTTGGATAAACTTGAAAAGACATGCTTTTTTATAAAAAAAAAAAAATTTAGTAATTTTTTATCTTTAATCTGTTTTTTTTTAATATTCCCGTGCGCATCCCCTAATATTTAAAAAAAAATGACATTAAGCGGTTTTTTAAACGGGTTCTTCTTCTTTTTTCAAATTTTAAAAGTTTATTAAAGTCTCTCACAAAATTCTCCCCCCTTCCATGCAACTGTTATCCCTGTTTACCTTATCAAAACCCCTAAACCCCTATTTCGTTGTTTTTAAAAATCAACAAGTCCCAACATTGTGGGAAAGGGGGATCTTTAGGGCACAAGGTCTAAATGTTGGGGTTTCACCCCCCCCCCCTCCAAAAAAGTTTTCTTATTTCATCAAAAGGGGAAAAGGTTTAACCCTCTAGCGAGATTTGGTTTTGGACTACCCCAAAACGAACATTTTTACTTTTTTTTTTTTGGATTTAAAAAAAATTTTCACTTCCTCTTTTGAACGGTTTTTTTTCATCTTCGCACAGCAATAAAAACCTTTAAGGGGAAACTTGCGCGACACTAAAAAATAAAAATTTCCCAAAAAGCGGGCTGCCCCCGCTTCTGGATATGTTGTATGATGAATCACTTTTTTCGTAAAAATATTT
Organism: Conus ventricosus; assembly: GCA_018398815.1. Lineage (NCBI taxonomy): Eukaryota > Metazoa > Mollusca > Gastropoda > Neogastropoda > Conidae > Conus > Conus ventricosus. Next base: position 85,196,845 of record CM031610.1, on the reverse strand, counting down.
CTAATTTTTTACTGATATTGTTGCTCAATCAGCCTTCTAAATTTGGGGTTTCTAAAAAACGTCAAAAATCTAACGAGATTCCCGAAATGCTTTTACTTTTTTCGGTTCTGATGATTTGATAAAGCGTTGTAAATTTATTAAAAGTTATTCATAGACAATCTTGGGCTTTTTAAAGCTCCTTTAAAGTACGGTGCATGCGCTTTTAACAACCAAAATCTAAGGGGGTTTGGAAAAACGATTTTCCCCCACGCAAAAAAATTTTTTGCTGCAAAACTTTTTTACCCTTTTTGTATCTGCGGCGCCTATTCTATGTTTTAGTCTTCTTCTTTTCGATTCCTTGAAACGCAAGATCAGCCCTTTTTATTCCCGGTTTTGCCAAAGATCGAAAGGTTAAAAATATTCTGCATTTGGGGTAAAGAAAAAATTTCTTGCCCCTCAAAATTTTTTTAGAAATTTTCTTAAACAATTGCCCGCCCCCCAAAATTTCCCGGACCAAATGTCCTGTTTTTGTCCCGGGTTTTGAATCAGTACTAAAATTTTTAAAGTAAGACCCAGGGGCCTGGGACAATCATTCATCTGCTCCTAGGGCCGGAAATTTTTAAAAGTAAAAAATTTGATCTGCATCAATAGTAGAAAGGATTATTGGAAAATAAATTCCGTTTTTTTTCCCTTCACCCCCAAAGGGTTCTTTCAGTCTTTTATGCGGGCAAGAATCGAGCCCTATGCAAAGTAACATTTTTTTTAAAACCAAAAAAAAAAATTAATTATTAAAAAAACATGGCCAGGGGATTGAAGATGAAAATTTTATGTTTTTTATCCTGGAGGGCGACATGAGTGAAATGAATCCCTTTGGGGGGGGAACATCGCTCGGCTCTCTTTGCGGCGTGAATTAACAGAAAGTAAAAAGGGCAATCAAATTTTAAACCAAAAATTTAAGGGCCCAAAAACCCCCCGAATTTTTTAGACCCAATGATTTTAAGTAAAAGAAGACCCTTTGTTTGTGAGGGCGGCCCCCGGAAAAACTTGTTTAGCTTACAACTAAAAAAACCCATCAAAGTTTTTAGCCGTGGGTTTAAATTTGAAATGACTCCCTGCGAGCGTAACAAAATTTGCCTTGGCCTTTTTACCAAAATTAAGGGCGGAGGGATTTCTAAAATTCAAAAAAAAACCCCTGCAAGAACTCCCCAAAAGATAAACCAAAAGCAAAAAATGGGAAATTAAAGAATTAAATCAATCAGCAGGTGAAAATTAAAAAAAAATAGAAGCAAATCCAGTTTTTTTTAGAAGAACCCGCTTTTAAAAACTATACAACGACCGCCGGGGGCCCACCCATCGAGAACTAACGGGCCCTTTTCATGGGTTAAAAACCAACAAAGGGGAAATTTAAAAAACAATTTTTGCAAAACTAGGTGAACAAAATTTAGCTATAAAAAGAGAAAAAGAAAAACCCCATTGGGCTGAGGAAAGCCAACTTAGGGCCTGAATTTTAAAAAAAAAAACAAACCCCCAAAACAAAAAAATCCCAACAAGAGAGATCAGCAAGACTAGAAGGGGCCCAACTACTAACCGAACCAAATTTTCGAACTCAAGGAAAAGAAAAAAGAAAAAACTATCCGGGAAAAATTTTAAAATGAAGAAAACAAAAGCTAGCCAAAAGAATACAACACTGTTTAGAGAGCAAGGGGTCACATTAGCAACTTTTTAAAAAGGGCCTTTAAAGGGTTTTTCAATAAGTACACTGGTATGGCTATTAAAAGGGGGCGGGGGGTCAAAGCCCATTTCCTCCCCCCCCCACCATCCCCTCCCCCTGATAAAAACAAGGGTAAAAAAAACCCGCTTGAAACAAACTTGGGGAGTTTTAAATTTAAAAAAAATTTGCCAGTAAAGCTAAACTCTTTCCGGGAAAATTAAGGTATTGTTAGCTTGGGTTTTTGGGCTACTGGCAAGCAAAGTATTTTGGGTTTTAAAGGCCGAGCACTTATGGACATTATTCTCTTAATAGTTGGGTTTAAATTTTTTTTAAGATAAAGGGCCAAGTAATCCTAGGCCAGTTAAAACCAAGAACAAGCGCTGTCTTTTCAATTCATGGTCAAAACGCGAACAGAGTTTCCCCGAGTTTTCTTAGTCTTTAATGGCCTTTGGGGTTTGGGCCGCGGGGGTTGGAAAGACTTATTCTTGGGGGGGCCCTCTTGTTTTTTTACTGCTTTTTTCAATATTTCCGGCTCAGAATTTATGTTTGTTTTGTCCAACCTTCTGTTTTTTTTCCTGCAACGAGAATTTCATTTTTGTTTTTTAAATTTTTGTTTTCCTTTTCTTGGGGCCTGAGGGCAAAGGCAGCATTAAAAACCAGTGGGCCCAAAAGCAAAGTCTTTCTTTCGATCAGCGTATTGTAAAACATTTTTGGGACCCCTTTTTAAAACTTGAAGGCAAAACAACAAATAGAATTAATGGGGTCCTTAAATTTTTCTAAGTATTTGGTTTTTTTTGGGGGTCCCAAAACCATTTGAAAAGGGTCTTTTTTTCGTTTTTGTCTTGCTTGTGAACCTAAAACAAACACCAAAAGAAAATGCAACCCGAGTCGTTTATTCGTTCATTCCCTGGGTTTATTAGGCCCTTTAAAAGTCTAAGATAAATGTTGTCCATGGGGTTTTATGCTCTTGCTCATGGGCCCAGGGGAACAGCTGTGCCTGAAGAGAAAGATTGTAAGGAGGGTTCCAGTCAAAGTTATATTTCTGTGCAAAGCCCCAATAAAAAGGGGTGCCCCAACCATGATTGCGGGCCAACTTTTTTCTAAAGTCCCCGTCCTTGATGTTAAAATTTAAAATTTGTTACAGATTCTTTCCCCAAAAACCTTCATGCCCATTCTGTTGCTAAAAGGATTAAAAAACGGTTTGCATTTGGTAATGGGGGGGCTTTCATTCAAGTCAAAATACTCTGAAGGGTTTAAAAGAAATGAAAAACGAAAACTTTACCTCACCAAAGGATCGGGATGAATTTTAATGACAGCATAAAGACCAAATCCCCCACACCCAGTTGATTTCAAAAAAACACAGCAAAATTTAACCCGGTTCTGATAAAACGCAACGGGTGACTAAACCACACTTTTTTCGATGTAGCTTTTTTTTAAAAGGGGGGGTTTTAAAAACTGCTTAAAAGGGGTACTTACCTTTTTTGAAAATTTTTCAGTCTGGGTCACAGAAAAGTCCCAGGTTCCCGTTGTTTAAAAATTTTTTTGATTGTAGTGCGGCCCAACCGAATTTTTGCATCAGTTTATTTTAAAAGCACCCCATTTTTTTTTTGTTTTAAAAAAAAGTTTTTAAAAAATAACAACTCAAAACCCCCTTCGTTTTAGAACATGCTATTTAAAAACCCAAAAGCGAAACCAGAACGGTCGCGCTCCCCTGAAATTTCTACCAAAATCGTATGGGTTTAAAAAATAATGAATCAAAAAAAATAAAAGATTCAAAAAGTTTTAAAAAATCAGGGGCCCAAAAATTTGCCAGTTAACAATACCTGAAGGTTTTTTAAAGGTTTTTTTCTCACAAAAAAAAGCAATGATTTAAATTCGACATTGCTCTCAAACTAACAATGCGAATTCTGAAAACAAGGGTTTGGCCTTCAAACCTGAAGGGAAAAAGAAAAATTTAAAGGGGCCCATTTTGATAAAGAGCTAGCTTAAAATTTTTTAGGCCCTTTTAAAAATGCCAATCGGGGCCCTTCAAAAAGTTTTTTTGAGTTACGCAAACCAAAAAACTTATGAGGGGAAAAACCCCCCTCATCTTGCATTACATTCAAACTCAAAAGTCCAATTTTGGGTGACTGACACTGAAGAAAAATTATATGATGGAAGGCCCCAATGTTTTAAGAGCCCCTTTTCCTTTGGGGAAAACTGCATATTGCGATTTTGAAATTATACAATTCCCCTAAAATTTTCCCTTTTAAAAATTGTTTGTGGGGTCGGGTCAATTTAAATAACAAATCCCAAAAACAAAACAGGGAAAGTCGTGAAAAGTGATAAAACCCGCACATTGTTTTGGAAATAAAATAATACGTTTTAAAAAAACAAAAGCCCCGTGGGGGGAGAAGAATCAGGGGTTACATTACGCCTGTAAGGTTATTTAAACCCTTTTAAAATTTAAAAAACCTTTCAGACTTTGCGGCTTTGAAAAAATGGTGAATAGGCCTTTGTATGGTTTTTTAGTACACTAAAGTGGTGATTAAAACCAAAGAGGTTTGCGACAGCAAAAAAATTTTCCAAAACAAAAAAAACTGCGCAATCTAAAAGCAAATAATGTTTGGGCCCGTTGAATATAAAATATTTTGAAAACCTGACCTCAAATGGGACTTAGAACCATAATTTTTTAAAAGGGGAAAAAAAATTTGAAATTTATAAAACCCCCTTTTTCTAAATTTTTGGGCCGCAAAAAAGTTTTAAAAAAAGCATTCCCAAAACCCGGCCCTTTACAAAAGTCTTATGCCCGGGCGCCCAAAAGCGGAAAGAAAAATTTAAATAACGCCGGTTTGGGGGAAAAAAAGGAAAATCCTCCACAAAAAGAAACAAAATTTTTAAAAAAAGCTTTTACAAAATTACAGTTCTTTTCCCAAACAGAAAATTAAAGGGGAAAACGTTCACAATGATATTTTTAAATTTCGTCTTTTAAAAATGTGGAAAGGGTGGGGGTTTTGGGCGTTAGGACGTCCTTATAAAAGGAATTAATATTACTGGCAAAACTTAGACGTTAAAAAAGCCTTTAAAGTTACCATCGCGTTCTTTACAATGGCGAGGTATTTAAAATTTAAACAAAAACAAAAAAATCAATGTTGACTTAAAAAAGAAAAAATTTTTACAGAACTGAATTGGATTAAAACTTAAAACATTAGGCCTTATAGGGTTTTTTTTAACGAACAAAATTTTTAAAAGAGAGTAAAAAAATAATAACTGGATTTGAATTTTAAAATTTTTCTATAAAACTATGGGGCAGTTAAACTTTTAAAGATAAAATTTCCCCTCATTTTTCAATATTTGGGCAAACTGGGTTTTGGAAAAAAAATATTTTGGGCCCAGACTTATTTCAAACATTTTTTTTCGCAAAAATTTTGATCATATTGTGATTTTTTTGTCCCAAAACTTAAAAAGGGAAAAAAAGCATAACATGATAGAAGGTTTAAAATGACCCGACAATGAACCCTATATTAGTTAATCCTAAAACTAAACTGATGAGGGTTTAGAATACTTTTATAAAGTTTTTGAAAAGGGAAAGCAGACACCCTTTTTTATAGATGACTGTTTGCAGAAAAAAAATTATTAAAAAAAAAACACTTTTCCCAAAACTGGCTTTCACGGAAGACATGGAAGGGAAAAATTGGGGTTGGGTTTTAAACCAAAATATAACTCGGGTTTTAAAAAACTTTTGAGAACATTAAAGACTGTAGTGTTATTTCACATGAAAGACAGAGACTCCTTTTTAAAATGTTTTTCGCGAAAAAGAGTTATGAAAATGACCCCGGGAAAAAAACAGGATTAAGCAAAAAAAAAAAATCTTTAAAAGTTTAGTAAAATTTATTAAAAACGGATAAAAACCCAAAAACAGTAAAATTTTTTTTTTAGGGTCCCTTATTTTTTTGGGTTTTTGAAGTCTTACTTGGGTTTAGGTTCAGGGTTTAGGGGTTTCCGTTTTTGGGGGGATGATTGTTTTATCATAGCCTCTTTGGCTTTAAAATGCCCCCCTTTTTTATATTCTCGTTTATTGGTCAAGGGCCCACAGCGAGCCCCGTTTTTTATTTTCGAAACCCTCAAAGTCGAACATGAAAATTTGTTAAAAATTTTTTATGCTTATCGAAAATTTTTTAAAAAAAGTTAATATTTTGGGCACGTTGATGTTCGAATTAGTTTATTCCCAAAATTTGGGGCTATCCTCGGCTGAAGAAATGTTTTCCCTTTTATTAAATTTTTAAAATTCTGTATTTGTATTTTGTCACAACTGTTTTTCGGGTTAGGGTTTTTTTTGTGCAGTTCAAAAAAAAAAGCTTGATCAATACATCAGGTTATTAAAAATTTTATAAGTTTGGGAAACAGTCTCCTCTTATCCCCTTTTACTTAGGTACCTTAATCCCGTCCTTTTTATAAAGGGTAATCCCAAGCCGGGATTAACTTAGTTGCTTTTTCCTGCACCTTTTCTATTTTTATTTACTGCCTTTTTAGGGCTTGGGGACCATATCACATTGCCCAAAATTCCCAAAAATCCCATCTCACCATTGCCTTGTATAGTCTAAGGGAAAGGGATCTCTGTCCCCAACAGTAAAAGTTTCTTTAAAAACCAATCATCTGCAAAAGGCTTTTCCCTTTACGGTCGTGCCAAAGGGCTGTCAAAGAGTAAGTTTTTTTTACCCAAAAGTTTTTCTCCCAAGTCTTTTTTCCCCCTTCACAGCACGTTATTTGAACTTCTTTTAAACCCCAATTTTTTATACTGTAAAATTTTAATTTTGGGTTTTTTTTTTCCCAAAATTAATACTTTTGCATTTGGAATCATTAAAATAAAATTCCCTGAGTTAAAACCAATTTTAAAGAGTAGCCCCAATGTCATTTTTTCATTGTAAGGTGGGGTTTTGGGGGTAACTGACAACTTAGTATCATCAGCAAAAAACTTTTCATTGCTTTTTTAAACCCCCTCTGATAAGTCATTTAAAAATATAGTAAATAATTAGGTCCCAAATAGCTGCCCTTGGGGGGTTCCAAATGAAGAAATTAGCATTATAAAACAGAAAATCCAACTCTAACAATTCCCGAACTCATCTCTCAAGAAAATCTTCAAACCCAAAAAAAAACTTTTTCCCCTATACCCTAAAGATTGAGTTTACTAAGTACGGGGATGGGGACCGAACGAAGGGCCCTTTCGAAAGTCCAGTACAAAAATCAATGCATCTCCACTATCAATTTAAATTTTGTAAACCCTTTCCCTTTTTCCTCAAGCCAAATTTTAAAACAAGATCTACTTTGGGCGAAAACCATGCTGACATTTGGGATACAACTCATTTTTCATCAAATGAACAACAATAACAACTCTTACGATTGACTCATACCTTTCAAAATCACAAATTGTCAAGCTTACAGGTCTGTAGTTTTCCCCGGGGCAGTTTTTTTTTTTCCCTTTTTGAAAAAAGGTATTTACTGTTGCTGTTTTCCCCCGTCCCGAGGTAAAAATTTCCCTTCTCTATAATTTGTTAAAAAGATACCCAAAAAAGGGCCGTAGTTCTGTTTCTTATTTTTTTTTAAAAAAGCGAGATGGAATAGCAACAAAGGGCCTTGCGCTTTTTTTCCGGGTTTTGATTTTCAAATTTTTTTTTTAACCCCGTTCCGGGGGAAAAAAATTTAAAACAAAAGACAACTTTTAAAATTTTTAATTTTCATTTTGGTATTTCAAACTGGTATGTCCCTTTTATCCTCTCGTGTATAAACACAACAAAAAAAAAATTTAGAAAACCAGCTTTATATCCCACATCCTTTGCCTATATTTTCCCTCTTGTGATTTTCAAAGGACTGATTCCTACTCTTCCTTTGGGCTTTGACTTTCACATATTTTCCAAAAAACTTTTTTTATTTGTTTTTTCATTCTCTTTTCTAAAATTTTTTCGAATTTTCCTTTTTTCCCTTTTTTTGATTTGGGGGGGCCACACACATTTCTTTACTTTTATATATCTTGAAAAATTTTGCCCTCTTCTTTGTTTTTCAAAAATTCCCCCTGATACAGGTTTTTATTTTTTTTTTAAATAATTTTCAATGATTTCCAAACCCTCCATTTTTGGGTTTTAAATTTTTTTTTTTCAAATTTTTTTTTACACTTGGAATGTTTTTTTTTCCCAAACTTCATGAATTTTTTTCTTTTTTCCTTTCCCCCGCCTGTTTTTAACAATTTAAAACTGTCAGTTTTAGACCAATCGTTTTTGTTAAAATCAACCCCTTTCTGGGAAAATTTACCCTTTTTTTATATCAAAATTTTTTGTCTTTTGTCCCTTTGTTTTTTAAATTTTCACCAAGAAAATTTAAAAAAATAAAAATTCATGGTTTACTTTTTTTTCCCAAAGGGGTCAATCCCCACTTTTGAAAAAAGGTCTTCATAAATTTAAAAATCACCAAAACAAGAATATTTTTTTTTTTTTGTCCTTCTCTTTTTCTGGTTGGCTGTGTCCCCTACTTTGGGGCAAAAAAGCAACCCCGGGAAACTTCCCAAAAAATTCCCCGTTCTCTCTCACCACCCCCTCCTCCCTTTCCAATTATGTTTGGAAAGTTTAAAATCCCCAGTTATGCACACACAGTCAAAAATTTTTAAAATTTCCCCCCTTTTCCCAAAAGTTTTTAAATCACTTATTTTATTTTTTCTAGCGACCACTGGGACTCTTATAGATGCAACCAAATAGACTTTCTGTCCATTCCCCCCGTAACAAAATGAATCCAGAAAACTTTCTTCAAAACCCTTTTCCCTTCATTTTTAGTACACAAATTTTTGAATTTTAAAAAACTCTTTTAAAAAAAGCACTTTCAGCCCCCTCTTTGGGTTTTTTGGGGTTTTTAAAAAAGTATCATATCCTGGTAAAGAAAATTCCGCCAAAAAGGGTTAAAAATTTTTGAAATTTTTGGGTATCGCCTCTGTTATTGCTACAAAGCTTGGGGTTGTGTCCTCCACCCCAAAGCTAATTTCCTCTTTTTTTTTTCAAAAAAAACCCTCCAAAAATTTCTGTACCAAAAAACGCGTTTTAAAAACACAGCCTCACTTTTTTTAAATATTTGTAAAACTATTTACATTGTTTTTTTCTTCAGAGGTTTTCAATTTTCGGGTTTGGGCCCTCCAGGTTCGAACCGTTTGCCACTTGACCTGAAACGATTTTTTCCGTTTTTTAATCCCTAAAGTCGGGCTCAATTCTTTCCACCCCGATTTTTTTTTTTTTTTTCAAATTTTCCCGACGTACTTTTTTGTTTTTCAATTTGTTCTGCAGGGGGTAATCAGGGTTTTTTGTAAATTCCCTTTTTGGGCCCGGGTCTTTACTCCTCTGTTAAGCTTTGGGGAGCGTTTTTTCAAGATTTCTCTTTTTTATACTTTTTTTTGAACCTTTATTCGCAGTCATTGGGTTTGAAACCCTTTTTTACTTTTCCCAATCGACAGTTTCCCCCAATTGGTTCCCCCCTTTTAAATCCCCGGGCAGATTTTCTGCAATATGTTTTCATTTTTCCTTCTTCCCAAATTTTATTTCCAAAAAGTTTTTTTTTTTGCCTATTTTAGTCTTGGTTTCTTTCCTTCAAATTGCCTTTTCAATCCCAAATTTTTATCCTTTTTTCCTTTAAAACTTTTTCACCCACAACTTTTGGGCACTTTTTTTCTCACAAAATTCTTCGAAACTTTTTAAACAAGGGGCCCCACCTGTGCATCCTGATTCCACCGGGAAAAACCCCCGTGTCAACAGACCAAAAGTCTGAAACATCTGCAATTTTTTCTTCCCAAAAGGGGCGCCCTTTTTTTTTCCCCCCCCCCTGCATGACAAAGTCTCACAAGTCCATTTTAATCCTGCCTTTAGATGCTGAAACCTCCCCAAAGAAAATTTAAATCTCTGGGCCTTAAGAAGCTAAAAATCTTTAAAGAAACCACTGCTTACAGTCAAGACAGTTTACACCGTCCTTGTTCCCCCCTCCACCGCATTTTTCCACATTTAAGGCAAATGAAAACTTTGTTCTCATTTCTTTTTTGGGGGGTTTTGGGGACTTTCGGGAGCTGTAAACTTTTTTTTGCCACCCGAACTTTTTCTTCCATTTGAATTTGAACGAGGGGTTTTCCCTTTTGGCCCCCCTCCTCTTTTTTCCCCTTTGGCTTCCCCCTCAAGGGTTTAATTTAACAAATAAAACCAAAATTTTAAAAAATGAAAAAATTATAAAAAATATTGTTTCTTACCTTTTTGTGACCAAAAAAGTTTAAATAAAACGATGTAAAAAATACAAAGGGGGCAACAGTACTTGGGAAATTTAAAAAGCTTGGGTAGTCTAGTTGAAAAAAAAAAAAAAAAGGGGGGGGCCCTTTTTTTGAACAACTTTATAATTCCCAAAAACATTTAAAATGCTGCTTCTAGAGTCAAACCCGTCGAACTGGTTGAACTGTGTAATGCAGGTTGGTTTTACCTCGTTAATGCGCATGCCCAGTGGAATCAAGTCCACTGAGTACGAGAGAACTGATAAATGCCAATTCCTAGGCCAGCTGCTCCGAAACTGGTTGAGGAGCAGCTGGCCTAGGATTGGCATTTATCAGTTCTCTAGACTCTAAGAGTCGAAACGTTGTGCATTGCTTTTGTTTCCTCTTTAAAACCCCCCCCCCCCCCCCCCCCTTTTTTTTTTTGTTTTGTTTCGGTCTTTACCACCAATCTTCGAATTATACAGTTGTTCAGAAAAAGACCCAGTCAAGTGTTATCATTTTTATGTACCAGCCTACCAGACTGCACCTGTGTTGTGTATACTCCATGTCAACATCGATCGTCTGTCTTCGTTTATTTTCCCTCTGTGTTATGCCGCTCTCATCATGTTGAAACAATTCCTGTGTCCTCAGTTTCATGCCACTTGAAAAAGACTCTAAGAGTCGAAAACGTTGTGCATTGCTTTTGTTTCCTCTTTAACCCCCCCCCCCCCCCCCCCTTTTTTGTTTTGTTTTGTTTCGGTCTTTACCACCAATCTTCGAATTATACAGTTGTTCAGAAAAAGACCCAGTCAAGTGTTATCATCTTTTTTTTCTGATTCGTTTTGTTCTTGACAGATCGTCGGCAAGAACTTGTTGTTGTTGTTGTTGTTGTTGTTGTGTGTGTGTGTGTGGTGTGTGTGGTGTGTGTGTGTGTGTGTGTGTGTGTGTGTGTGACGGTTATTCACAGATGATTCTCTGTTGTACTAATTCAGATCTGTTTCCATAACATAAAAAAAGGTTTAGGCTACATTTCAAAGGTATTATCTTTAATTTCATTTGACGATCAATTTTGTTTTGAATTCGTACTCTCACCCCGCCCCCATTAAATATAAAACAAACAAAACAACCGCGGTGACCTGTTAGTCATGCAAAGTAGTTTTGTTTTAATCCAATCAGATGATTCCTTTGACGTTTCCACAAGTTCCAGAGAAGCCTGTGTGAAATTCAAATGTGACATGCGGGTCGAGGAGAGAAGAGGTGGTGAAAGACAGTTGTGGGGTTAATAAAACATAAATCGCCGGAGCAAGTGTTATGGATTTGGGGTTGTCGTGTTTTGGGCACCGCGCATTCATTCTGCGTCGTCATTCTAACCCCATTGCGAAATGCTTTTGCCTTCACGTCGTAATTGTGCTCGATCATTGCACTTAGGCCTAACACCACACAAACTACATCTGCAGACTGCATCGATTTATCTTAACTCTAGTTGCAGATCCGGCGTCAACTGCATTGGTGATCATTGGTGTGCAACATGCAGCAATCCACGTGAATCAGTCTTGGCGTTCATCTGTCAATGACAAAGGAGAGTTTGTCCGAAAAGCTTCGGCTTTCCGACATTGGATTTCAGGTTTGTATTGGTTTTAAACATTGTTCGTTGTCGTATTTTTTATTTCTTTTTTTGTTTGTTACATGAATGGTCTTTGAATATATGCGCACCTTGGGGTACAGATTAACAGTAGAAAGGAAGTCACGGAAATGACTGCCTTAAATCGGTAGGCCTAGTCCTAGTCCAGCAACTTCAACCCCCTTCATCACGCCCTCCCCCAGTCTGGATATTTTACGCTCACGTTTATGCAGACCCACTCCAAATGTCGCATTCCTGAAATTTGTGAAGCATTATGTAGGCCAGACAGGTAAATAAGAAGCAATTTCTTGAAAAGACCGCTGGTCTTAAGAGGCGAAGTATGATCTTCGTTTTTCCAACACACATGGTTCAGACCAAGGGAAGCAATGCAAAATGCATATTTTTCAGCTTCATCGCCTTGGGACTCCGATCGCAGATGCCCATAAGGATAGGCCTGTGTCTTGTCCATCACTCACTCTCATAGTTGCATGTAGCATCAGTCAGATCAGCCCTCGTTCAAAAGAAAAAGGGAAGAGAGAGAGCGAGGCACAGATCAGCTCTTGAGGCATACAGTTACGCTTGACTGCCTCGCGGTCGTTCCAATGTGTTATGTGCTAGCACGTAACATGACCCCAGTGGTTCTGTTGTCTGCTTGACGTTTTCCACTCAAGTTCTTGGGGAGCCCCGACAACAGCGTTTTTAAAAGTCGGGCAGCCGGTTCATGGAAACCTTCTATACTGTGGCAAAATAATCAGAGTGTTGATTGTGGCCACATAACGGAAGAAGAAGAAACAAGGGATCTATAAGTCACACTGCTCTTGCTGATATACACGGTGGCGGCAGAAATATGGGCCGGGGGCATTCTCCTCCACCCCCACCCCCCTCCGGAAAAATTGGGAGGGAGGCGGGGGCTTCCTTCTGGTCACCCAACCCTTCTGGTTCCCCTAATGTAATTGAAATAAAAGGGACACCACGAAAAGGGAGGGGGGGGGGGGGGGGGTGCATTGTATTATGTTTTGCTGAATGTCGTCAGTTTTGGTGAGATGTACTGAGGTGTTATATTTTGGCTCAGATTTAATCGGATCGCACCATTTTGATTCAGAAAAGTTATAAAATCTTTGCATAGAAAAATGATGGCATGTTATGATATGCCATCTCCCTGCCCATTTTTATAACTTAAAAAAGAAGAAACAAAATGAGAGCACCCTTCCATTAAAAAAAAAAAATTGGAGAGCCCCCTCACCCCTTCCCCCCTTCCCTCAACTGTTTTTGCAAAATGTTGAGGAAAAACCTTGGTGAGTTTTCTTTATTTCAAAATGCATGTCCCCACTGCTCCCCCCCTCCGCCCCCCCCCCCCCCCCCCACCCCACCCCCCAATGAAAATGTCTGCCAATGCAGTTGATGTAGCATCTATTACCACCAAATCCAAGGACAAAATCTTTTCACATTAAAAGAAAGTTTTCACAGAAGCAGAGTAATTTTCATCCATTGAAATGTCCACTTGACCGTAATCGTAACTCTGGATTCTGACTATGGTAAACTAGCAGAGCTAAAAATGGCAGACATTTTGTTTGAACAGTGAACTTCTACTGTTCTTAGAGAGAGAGAGAGAGAGAGAGAGAGAGAGAGAGAGAGAGAATGTGTGTTTGAGGGTGGTGGTCAAAATTGAGAAGTAGGTGTGTATGCCAAGTGACATCTTTTGCAGTATACAATCAACTGAAGTTACAAGCATTAATGTGAAATGCTGTCACACATAGTGGTCCATGCATTATCGATATGTTACTGTGCCTGCTACTATCTAGCATGACTCATTAGATGCTTGGAGAAGGGGAGAGGGTGGGTTCCAAATTTCTCTCACCTTACCTTCTCTCTCTCTCTCTCTCTGTCTGTCTGTCTGTCTGTCTGTCTGTCTGTCTCTCTCTCTCTCTCTCTCTCTCTCTCTCTCTCTCTCTCTCTCACGCACCACACACACACACATGCACACACACACACGCACGCACGCACACACACATGCCCGCATGCACGCGCACACACACACGCACACGCACATGCACACGCACACACACACCACAACACTAACACACACACAAAGAGACACACAGACACACACACACACACACACAAACAAATAGATGTATGTAACAGAGGCTATAATTGCATATATCCCCATAAGAGAAGATAATCAACTGATGGGAAGAAGCTGAACAAGTAATTCAGAAAACTTTGTTAAATTTTTTACCATTACACTTACAGGGTAAGTGGGGGATTTAGCCTCCCCCTACTCCCAAAATCCTTCCCACCACCACTACCACCACTACGCACATACATACTCACAAGTAAATTATTTCAATTGGAACAGTACTTTTTTCTTCAGGAATGTGCATCATCTTGGTCATTATATCTGTCAAAACCATACTGTTATCTCCAAAGCGATTGTGAATTGATTTACATTTTGTTGTTTACCTCTCCAATTTTTGCTGGCCACCACTTCCTCTTCCAGCAGTTAGACTGGACACAAAGAATTTGCCTGTCATTTCGATCTTAGATGGCTGGTGAAAAGCAGAGTCACTGTGCAGGAAGTGAGGAGAGGGAGAAAAAGGATTGGGAAAGAAAGAGAGAGGGGGAGCTAATTGTTTTTTCTTTTTTTCAATCAAACTTGTGCGAGGCAGCAGTGAACTGATCAGTTAACTGAGCGTGTTATATGCTTCTGCATTAGTAGCTCATGTGGTGAATGTGTCATCATCTCTGTATTATAGATTTTGAAGCACCAACTTGATAGTCTTTGCATGTTTGACTTCACTGACTTGTCATTAAACAGCACCAAAGGAAGAATGGGATGGCCATGAAAGATGTGAAGAAATGCAGTCAGATATTTTATTGAAGTGATGGTGCATTCAGCTGCATTGTTTGAGCTCATCACGTGTAAATGTATACATGCTTTTACCATGTCCTTGGTGCGGACTGCAGCGGACGGATCGACGGGCTTCAAGGCTGAGGCAGACCGCTATCACCTGTATGTGTCGTTTGGCCTGCCCTGGGCCCATCGAGCCTCATGGTGCGCAAACTGAAGGGTCTGGATGACTCATCTCCGTCACTGTCGTTGATTGGCTGCTTGGAGATGGGGGATGGTCCTTCACAGATTCGGTACGGTTTGAATTTAGTGTCTTAATTACTGGTAAATCTTCACTTGGAATAGCATTGTCATGTATTGACTCAATTTGGACTGTGTTATGTGATGAAAAATAAAAAATTTATCACAGTCACCAGAGCTGGGAGGCAGTTGAAGAAAAATTTCAAATTTTGAAGCATAGATTCTTTTTTTGTCTGCCAAAAGGACCAATTGTTCTCCTATGTGTGTGTGTGTTTTGTGTGTGTGTGTGTGTGCGTGTTTGCAAGGCTTTTGTTGATAAGGATCTTTTGTCAGTTTTATACTTCTGTGAACTGGAGCAAAAAAGCAGTTAGCTCATTCATGTTATTGTCAGTCAGTTTTCACAGAGTGTTCATGAATGATATCAGATAATTTGATTATATCACTGAGCCAGCTCATTTTTTAGATTTATCCTAACAGCCCTTTTTTCTTAATTTTAGGATCAAAGTGACCCCATTTTGCCAGGAATAGGGCGATATTGAGAGAAGCTATTTTCATACCCTGTGTTGATCCAGTTGGTTTTGTGTATGAAAATAAAGAATATAAAGGGAGAAGGGGTAAGAAAATGCTCTGTCTTTGCAAGTTTCATTTAAGATTATGATGTTTGCATGCATCCAAGCTGTTGTCAGAACTACAAAAATGAAAGAAAAAAGATATGCAGGAAAAACAATATGAGAGAACAGGAAAACCTTCATTCTAACCTCACTTGCTCCTCCACCAAGTTTTTGGGCGAAAGGGGCCCTAAAAGCCGCCTTTTCCTGTTCTCTGACAAGTAAGACTTCAATAACCAAAAAATAACGATTATCTACAAACAGACATACTGTGTAGGGTTATCCGTTTTTAATACTAATTTAAAAAAAACTTACTTGTCTTTTAAAACTAAGTTATATTTTTGAATAAAATCCGCACACTTATTCTGACTAATTTTACCTACAAAACTTGTGTAACAGACAGGCTGACACGAGGCTGAAACCTGATCGCTTAATTTACGGCTGGCGCAGACGAGCGGCCTTCGTTCACACAGCGCACGGCCTGCTTACAAACTGCGACCAAAAAATCAATAAAGCGGGGGAAACTGGGCCTGCCAGGGGGAGGGGTGGGGGTGGGGGTGGGGGGGTGTATTCATTTCAGGTTGACAGCGACACCTGGCGGCGCGTTAGCGAATGTTCTAGACTGTCACGTGTCACCCCCCCTTTGTGGCCGCCATTGTTTACTGGACTACTTCACAAGAAGGTTGTGTTTTGACTGTGCTTCGGTGTGACCACTGTGTTTTAGTTGTGTTTTATTTTAAAATGGCTAACATGTTTACTAAAGAACAAACTCTTGCTATTCGAGGCCATAAGTTTTACTTTAACTGCATGTTAGAGTATTTGTTGAAAAGAATTAGGTGAAGCATAACTTTGGAAATGAACGACTTTTCTTAAAGGTTTGTTGGTTTAAGGAAATGAAAACGTTGAAGGCAATATTGTTGGCCAAGATATAGACAATTTCGATACGTTTTTGGACTATCGATGAGATGGCTCCATGGCAAGTTGGCCGAGCCTTTTATTGCTAGTTGACGGCCCTCCTAAGGACTTTGCACTATCCGATTACTTACTACGTGGCGGACATGACGATTTCGGGTCACGCCATGGGCTGTTGTCACGGCCGGCCAATCACAAGACTAGATAGAATCAGCTGATTAGTAGTGACGACATTTCCGCCCAGCACTTGTGTTGTTCATTTCTCCTAGTGCTGTGGTGGTGTGAAGACTGTGCTTTTTTTTTTTGCGAGAGAAGTGTTTGCTTTATGGCACAAAAATATAGCTGCAGTTTCAGAAGACAGTGTGGATTCTGTGTTAGAAAAAGTTCTTGAATCACAAATACCTTTTCAACAGCTTTATAGATTAAATTATTTGGGGGTGTGGAAGACATGGAATTAGCTACAACTTTCCAACAAGCTCAAAAATCTTCCATTACCGCCGCCAACACCCAACGGAATTGTGGACAGAGGAAGAAAAGAATGCTTACATGAAAATATAAGATACTTTGAAAAATGATTGAAGCGGCTCGTAAAGCAACGGTTAATGCTGGCAAGTTTTGTGAACTTACTGACGATTGGAATGACGCGGTTTTAAAACAGAAACAGTGATTAGTTGGTTGGTAGGTTGTTAGGTAGAAGTCGGTTGACTTGTCAGCAAGGTGACAGGTGCTTGGCGGCTCTGGCGAGTGTTTCTATAGGTAGTCAGGAAGGTTCAGAAGGCCAACAGATTGGACGAATAAGCTCTGCATAAAATCTCAATTCTTGATGTGTGTGTGTGTGTCTGTGTGTCTGTTTCTGTGTCTGTGTTTGTGTCTCTGTGTGTGCGTGATTGCGTGCGTTGGTGTGTGGTTGCGTGCATACTTGCGTACGTATGTGCGTGCCGTGGCCAGAGGACAATAGTCGGAAAGAGATTGAAATAACGCCGTACATGTGCAGGACTTAGATTAGTTGTTCGAAGCAACGGCACAAGAGGAAAACAGACTGAGAAACTGACAGTGACTGTGAACAAATTAGATCAACAAGTTACGATGATGTCAGAAGAAATAGACAGATTAGAGGGGTTTTCAAGGCGCAATAATTTGCGATTCTTTGGTATCCTATAACCACCTGCCGTTTGACCTACAAAGCCCTCTACCTCGCCTGAGACTGTGACTGGCTTCTAAAAAATGTAACGGTTACGCGTAACCGCCTGGCTAGCAGTGAAGGCTCGGCTGTTGAGGCCACAGGGACAACCTAACAGCGTGAAGGCCTGCGTGGTGGGGTTGGACTACTGCGATAGTATGACGTGGTTCTAAAAATAGTAACGGTTACGCGTAAACGCCTGGCAAACATTTCTACTGAAAACCTGCTTCAACGCCCTGCACACTCCTTTTCAGGCTGCCCTTTGGGCGGCCGACGATAGAACTGAAAAACAGATCCTGCGATTATTAAATTCAGGATTTGATAGGTGCTTTCGGTGGCTGTCTTGAATTTACGACGTTCAAGTTTTGAACAACAAAAAGCCCCCTTCACTTTTCCCACAGCACTGTCTGTCTATTGTGTGTTTGTTTGTTGTTTGTTTGTTGTTTGTTTGTGTTTGTTGTTTGTTTGTGTGTGTGTGTGTTTTTGTCCCACCCACGCACGCACGTCCCCCCACCCCACCCCCACCCACGCACGCACGTCCCCCCACCCCCACCCACGCACGCACGTCCCCCCCACCCCACCCACGCACGCACGTCCACCCACCCCACCCCACGCACGCACGTCCCCCACCCCCACCCCCACCCCACGCACGCACATCAAGTCATCCACAAGTTCTTAACTGAAGTTACCCCAAGTCACTTCTAAGTCATCCTCAAGTTCTTACTCAAGTTATTCTCAAGTTGTCCTTAGTCATCCTTAAGTCATCCCCAAGTCACCCCAAGTCACTTTTAAGTTCTTAACGAAGTCATCCTCAAGTTCTTACTCAAAGTTAACCAAAGATCATAACTAAGTCATCCTCTAAGTACAACCAAGTTCTTATTCAGTTATCTTATAATTATCAAAAAAAATACAATCTATGTTTTTATCTTAAATAGTAGATGTCTAATATAGTACACACACGCTTCAAAAAAACGCGTCATCACTGAGAATATCTTGTCGGCGTTCTCTGCGCAAAGATCGGTTAGCATAGATCTTATGAAGTTCTTACATCCTAAGCAACGCATTGATTACAATTCTGGTCTATGGAAATGTCTTTTATAGACTCCATGTCTTTATTTATTGACTTTATCATTTTATAATACGCCATGATCTATTTTTATTAAAAAAATTTAAAATTAAGTTCTTAAAATATTATTCCATCTGAAATGGATCAAAATGATCTTTTGTTGTTGACGGTTCTGGCGTGCTGTTGTCTTCTGTATTTAGCGGTTCAGATTTTTTTGATTGCTTTTGTTTCTGCTGCCATTGTGTATATATTTTATAACCGTAATAACCGCTCCCACAGCAGCAAGGGCGCCAAAATGGCAACAGTTTTAAGTTCAATATACCATGAAGACTTTGGTGCTGTAGGCCTTGAATCACATGGAGTTTTTATAGCTGGCATTGAATCAACTTGTTTGGCGTTGGCGGCGTTTGTTTTCATTATGAGCTATATTTTGTAACATTAATTTTTTTTGTCTGTTCCACTCTGCTAATTTTTTCCTGCTTTAACACGCCCAGGATGAGGTTGCTTTTCACTGGTCTCCACCAGATTCAGTGTTTTCTGCTGATTTTCTGGCTTGGTTACTTTCTCCACCTGATTCAGTGTTTTCTGATTCTGCTGATTTTCTGGCTCGGTCATTTTGAAGGGAAATAAAATCTATATGATTAAAAGTTATTTAATCCCATGATTAATGGCGATAACAATGTTCCAAATCTATAGTATAAATACATCCTAGAGACTCTAATGACTTTGTTAAACTGGATCTTGCGTTAAATCATACGTAAGATCTTGTTCAGATCAATGGGAGCAAATCTACTGACTAGTTTAGTGTACAAACTAAGAACCGTTTGCCCCACACTTTTCACCATTCTAGACCCAGCTGCGCTTCATACCTGTTATGATACTTTTAAAAAGTCTTGCGGCGACATCTGTTGAATCTGTTCAATGCTGAATTCAGTTCCGAGGAAACTGTTTTGTTTTTTCCACACGCCGCCAAAGAATACAACCTCTCCTTTTGGGGCATAACAGCTTGGCCATCAACTTGGTCATTCATAAGTTCAGGAAGGTTTAGGCTGCCTTGTAGCTGTAGTAGATCATCACTGTTCATGTTTTTTATTAATTATAATTATTTTATTTTATAAAAATGAGCACCGAAAAAACTATTACCACCTTGTATACCATTCTGCTGTTATTGGAGGTCTAAGTGTAGGATACTCAATGCTTGGTAAAAGCTTGTTAAGAATTAAACCAGCAGATTTGGCAAACTAGACTTTGAGGATTCAGCAAAACTAATTGCTATCATTGCAGCTTCGTTTGCCACGAAAGATTTTCTAGTCAAGCAAGGAATAATTCCAGACAGTATAAATATGTAAATAAAAAATACATTTATAAAAATGGCTTCACTCGTAATGATGATAGGCGGCGCTGTGGTGAATGCGCTCGCTTTTAGCGGTAGTAATTACGCATTTAGTAAACTACGGGATGAAGGCGAGAGAAAAAGACATAACAAAGCTGTGGAGCAACTAGCCGCAGCACAAGATCGCTATGAAAGCAGAGAATTGAGCAGTTAGATTTTATTAATAACACACTGAAAAAACAGGGGCATGCAGCTTACACATTTAAGATGTTGATCAAGCAATAAAAGAATATTATCTTGTAACAGGCAAACCAATCGAGACATTGCCCCACAAAATTCAGTGACTTTTATCAACCATCAGAAAAACAAAAGATGCAAGAAATCGGGTTTATTGTCTTTGGTATGACCGTTGTGTATTTTTTTGCACATAATATTGGCTGAGTAAAAAATGAACAAAATCTATTTTTTCGCCAAAAGGATATTGGAAGGGAATAACAGCAATTAAAAAGCTAAGCCAAGCAGTGGGAGTCAGTGAACAAACAGCAAAAGAATGGTTATCTAAACAAGCGATTTGGCAAATTTATTTACCAGCGCCTAGACGAATACAGAGACCACACTTTGTCAATACAACTCCAACGACACCCATCAAATGGATCTTTATATTTACCCTCTGATACGATTAGACGAAAAAGATTTAAGTACGCACTCACAGTCATTGACGTAGCTTCAAGATACAAAGATGCGGAACCATTAACACAAAAGAGTGCTTCTGCTGTTGCTGTTGCTATACAAACTAATATACCAACGGGGTCCCTTAACTTATCCTCGCATGATTCAAGTCGATGATGGGAAAGATTTTAAAGGGCAAGTGAATCAATTATTGTTGAAACATAGAGTTACCATTAAAAGAGGCATTCCAGGAGTTCACAGATCACATGCTTTAGTTGAAAACTTTAACAAACAGTTAGCCGAAAGACTTTTCTCCTACCAGTATCACAGAGAGCTGATTGACAATTCTCGCAACACAGAATGGGTTAGAAGACTGCCCTCAGTTTTGCGCGCAATGAATAATGAAGAATTTAAAGGGTTTAAAACCAGTACAAGCAATCAAAAAACAAACAATAGATGTTGCTGAAGACTCCAGTACACCCAGCAAACTATTACCGTTTGGTTTAAAAGTTAAGGTACCTTTATTTACCGGGAGAAGCAGAAGGGGACACTCGCATCAGGGCAACCGATCCAGTTTGGAGTGTTGACCCCTATGAAATAAAAAGAATTGTAAAGATGAATCCGCCGTGTATTATTTACGAGAAACTGACACAACAAAAACCAGCTCCTCAAAGATCTTTTGTGAAAGAAGAACTGCAGATAATCCTCCAGACACAAATTCCAGTTGCTTAGTTAATTTACGTAAATATATTTGAGTTTAAAATGGAAGCTCAGAAGGAAGCGCAGAATGAAACAGAATGGCAAAGGAAGAGACCTTGAAAATGATTTCGGGAATCATTTCATGCGTGTAATGCTATTAAGGAAACATTTTCGGGGATTAATCAATGCATGCTAAATCATCCAGATCACCTACAACTTAAACCCCCAAATTGGGAAAAAGAATATCTTGAAATAATAAAAAAAATTCGAACGCATCAAGCAAACATGAGAAAAGATTTAAATGAATTGGATGAAGCTATGATCGATCTTTTAATAAAAGTTGATGAAAAATATAAAACCCCCTGTTTATGCGGTCCTCCAGTGCCCGATTGCATATGAAAACTCTGGATTAACAAATACTCGTTTTTGTGTTTGTTCTATCTAACGACTTCTTTGTTACAACTGTTGTGTTGATCTCATGTAGATTAGATCGCAGTTTTACGTTGTCATGATGAAAAGTCTTATTGCCAAACAATGCTTCTTTGTAGTTGTCATGTGATATGTTTGACTGCACAACGCTGCGAGATATTCCCTTTGCTTTCTTAATGATTTTCTCCTGGCTCGAAATACTGTACATTTTTGACCTTAAACCAACAAACTCCTTGATCACCTTTCCAGATAATTCATCCTTCATCTTTCCTAAAACCTTCTTGTTAGTAATTGAATGTAAAGGCGAGTTTTAGGGTAATCGGACGTGTCATACCATCCTGCATGCCCTTTAGCCACTTCGGTTTCCATGTCTTTATAAATATCTTCAGTAGGAATATCTATAACAAAAACTATCTGTATCTGTGTAAAGTACTCTGGACTCAGGATACGAGGGCTTAAAATAGTAATAAGAAATTCTAACATCAAAAGCTTTGTAATTCTAAAACAGTAAACCCAATAAAACGGGCTTGTCCAATTTGACTTTCTTTTTTTTCATCATTATGCCAAAAAGGTGATCATGAAATTTTCTGAAGTCCTGATAATTAGGTTTTGAAGTCAGCTTAATTGCTTCGTTCTCTCTGGTGACTAATCTGACATCTTTACGCTTGTGCGGATTCTCCATAGTCTTTCCAAAGCAGCTGTTGTTCATCAGCTTGAAAAAGTCTTTTTTCTGAAGCATCTGTGGATTTGGTTCTGAGATCAGTGTTCTTCATGATGTATGGTTTCATGAACTGTTCTTGATCAAAAGCAATTATGCGATGAACTGCTGTCAACTTCAACCCATGTCTTAAATAAAATTGTAGAAGTCTGTAATGACAGACATAATTTTTTTTTCCTCGAAGATTAGGCACAAGTTTAGGCGGTTCTCTTGGATCCATCTTTAGACTTTCTGCTGCTAATGGATAGTCTTTATGCAGGTCATGGAGTTCATGAGGATATTCTAAGTCAACTTCTAGAATGAAACCACGCTGTTGATCAGGCGTTAAACTGCTCAACCACTTTAATGCCTTTTGTATATTATTCGGATCACCGCCTGTGTTTCATTTTAAAGTTGCGTAACGGAAGTGATTGCGCCATTGCCCATCCATACAGATTGTTTTGCATCTAAATACATAAGATAGTTAGACCTTTACTTGGATCATAGTCGTCCAAGTATTTGTTGTTTGCTTTACAGTAATGATGCGACGCCATTACTAATTCCTCCACGCAATCCGTTTTCAATCATCTGGATCATTGGTAAATCGACAATAAATCAATCTGTACTCCAGTAAACTTTAAGAAAGCATCCCAACTCATCCCGGGCGCAGAATGTAATTTCGCGGGATCCAGGCTGTAATGTTTCATGCAGGTCTTCCTATAATTTTCAAAAATATCCGCCAACAAAATACATCTGCCCTTAAGTATGAATCATTTATTTGTCTCCCATTGTTTTACACTCTAACTTCTGCCCCGCATCTTGAGCATGCTGGTAATCGGAATCACTGATGTCCTTTCCTCTAAGACTAGAAAAGAACGCGCCTTTAGGTGGAAGTGTATCTTCGTCAAACCTTTCCAACTGTTCATGTATTCATAAGGGTAAACGCCCTTTCTAACAAGAGTTGGGTCAAAATATTCTTCCGTTATTGGGCAGGACTTTAAGGACATAGCCAGTGACTCTAATGATCCCCTCATGTGCTGCATAGAGTCATAAAAATGACATGTTTTTTCAGATTAAAGCACATGTACTTTTCTGATGACTGTGCAATGCATGACACCCTGAAAGCATCGTCCACTGCTTTCATTATAAGATGAGAGTCGTAACCTCGCAAGTTATGAAAGAATACAGGCAGCTTCCATGTCTTAGGATCAAACTTTTAGTTGAAGATTGCATTTACTGTGCGCTGCTCCTCTGAACTTTCCGCTAATGTGATCATGGTCTCTTACTGTTGGATTCTCTGCGTCTGATGAGAGGCCTAAACCGCAAACCAACAATTTTTGGGGCTGAGTCATCTGTTGTTGGTCTTCAGGCGTCTTATGATTTCAGTAGTTTGATTATTAGAACAGTCATTAGCTTTCTGCTGCGTTCTAAGAGGATTCGCAGATCTGGGCCCTTCAAATTCTGGTCGGGAAGGGGCCCCATCCGCCCTGAAACAATAAAAGGCAAATGAACAAATTGTGTTTTATCTTAAGACTTTTTTTTCGAAGTTTTTGTGGCGGGGCCCTTCTAAGGAAAAAGAGTGTTCAAAGCTGCTAAACAAAATAGGCTTTGGTTTTGCATCCGTTTTCCGTTTTTAAAATAATTTAGATCCGGGTGGGGGGGTAATTGTTCGTTTACAGTCACAGAATTTTACAATTTTTTATGTTCGCTCGGGGTTGAAAAGATGGATTTTGTTTAAAAATTTTCTCAGAAATTTTTTGTTTGCCATGTTTTTTTAAGTTGTTCATTGTCTACTATCGTGCGTATCAAAGGTTGCGGAGCCCCCCTGGTGAAAGCATCGTAGTAATCAAATGATTTTTGTTTGGTTCGCCTATTGTTTGGGCTGTTTTTTGGCCTTTAAAAAGGCACCAAAATTTTTTTCCTCTCCCTGTTTCATTAACGTTATTGGTTTGTTTTGTTTTTCAAACTGTCAAATTTTGGGCTACACTACAGGAAGGGCACCCCACTAAAATTAAGATATTGGTAAGGGTGATAGTTAGGGACTCTCTCTGCGTTTTTGCGGGGGTTTTCAGCCTTGCGAGAACACACCCCCCCCAAAACATTTGTCGTTGAATTTTTTAGTTTTTGAAATGCTCTTTTTTCGACTAAGCTGGGGGGAATGTAGACCTGCCCACAATCGGCGCATACTTAGCCTGTTTTAATCTGATCTCTAAAACTTCCCCCTCTGACCAACCAGAGCCTCTCTTTTTTGGCTTCTTAAACGGCAGCGTCAAACTGTTGTAAGCAGTTCGTCTGCCCAACCAAGTCATTACGAGAAAGATAGCCCCTGTTTTTTTGTCGAGCCCCCAGATTCTAGATTTTCTTCATTTATTGTTACCATAGTCGATTAAAACAGCTAACATTACTTTAACTGGGGGGTCTATTGTTATTTTTACTTGGAACTTGAGAAATTGCATGAACAACGCTTGCCTGTACGTTGTTGGATAAATGACTTCTAGATCAATATCATTCAGTGCTCTTGATAAACGCTCTCTCTCAAGCATTCCTTCAAAAAATTCGTCCGGTCCTTCATATATCTTATCCATGCTGAGTTTCTTTTCTAACCTCAAAATATTTATTTAAATTAAAAAAAATACTTAATCAGAATCAATATCAACGGTCTTTTTGTGCTTGGACTCATAAAAAAGTATAAACACCCTTCGTTGTTGTTACTGTGAGCTGTTTAGAACAGAGTTTAATGTTTCGTTTACTTTTTTAAGCATTCCTTTTTTATCTGGCTCGGCGTCGGGCTGTGAGAAAAACTTGTCCTCGCCTTTCTTTAAAGATCAAACTTTTGTCTTTTGTAGTCATCAAAATGGGCCCTGTAAACGATTAAATTCTTCACCCGTGAAGTTTGAGTCAACAAGCGCTTTATTTATTGTCAGTTTAAACGAACTAAGTTTAGCCGTTATTAGTTGAACCTAGCTGTGTGCTTTTGGAGTTTAGTTTTTAATTTTTTTTGCCACCGCACTTACGCTAATGAACACAGACCGAGAGCTAAAGACAAACCTCCTAGGGGGTAAAGCTGCGGGTGCGCCTATGCCCGTTGCTAAGAGGCCTACACTTGTTCCTGCCGATGCAGCACTTATAGTTGAGCTCCAGTATTAAACATATGTACAGCATTAAAGGCAGCAGAATACCTTCGTTTGGTTTGCTGTATTTGAAAGGTCTTGCTCTTTGTTTTTGTTGCATTTGTGTAATATTGGTTAATCTGAAGGTTTTTATGCTAGGGGTTTTCTACTATCTCTTCTCTTGGCGGCGCTGGGATGCACATTTGGATAAACCTGAACAGACATGCTTTTTATAAAATAAAAATAATTTAGTAAATTGTATATCTTTTAATCTGTTATCTTGAATATTCAGCTGCGCATTTATATATTAAAAACCCAAAGTGCATTAAGTGGTTTATCACTCTCTTTTTCTTTATCAATTTGAATGTTTATTACGTCTCTCACAGTTCTCCCGCTTCCATGCAACTGATTATCCTCTGTTGACCTTAGGTCAATCCATAAACCGTATTTCGTGTTAAATAATCATCAAGCCTAACATTGTGAAGATGTAAATCTTTAGACACAAGGTCAACTGTTGGATTTCTACACCTCCCGCCTCCAAACAGTTTTCTTATTTCATCAAAATGCTGATAAGGTTTAAGCCCACTAGCGTAGATTTGGTTAGGACTACCCTCAATCGAACATTGTACTTTCGTTATTTTAGGATTAATAAACTTTTCGCTTCCTCTTTCGAATGGTTCTTCATCTTCACACAGCAATAAAATACCTTTAAGCGATCTTGCCGAGACACTAAAACTAAAATTCCATATAGTGTCGGCCTTGCTTCTAGGATATGTTGTATGATGAATCACTCTTTCGTAATATATTGCTAATTTTGACTGATATTGTTGCTCAATCAGCCTTGCTAAGTTAGGGTTGCTAACAACGTCAAACTCTAACGAGATGTCAGAAATGCTGTACTTTGCTTCGGTGTCTGTTGATCTGATAACACTGTTTGTATTCATTAAAAGTTTAGTTCATATGACAATCTGTCTTTTAATGCTCCTTGAAAGTTGGCGCATGCGCTTTTAACAACTCAAAATCTAAGGGAATGGAAAAGCGATTTCCAAACGCAAAATTTACAGCCACATACTTTTGCGTCTGGATTAGCATTTCCGGCGGCTATTCTGTGTTTTAGTCCATCATCATTTTCAATTCATTGAAACGCAAGATCAGCCCTTTCATTCCGGTTAGCCATAGATCAGAATAGGTTAAAAATATGTCTGCATTGTGTAAAGAAAATATTTCTTGCCCCTCTAAGTTTTATAGAAATTTTCTTAACGATTGCCGTCCAGATTCTGGACAACTGTCCTGTTTGGGTCTGTTTCTGATTCGAGTTCTATTTTGAAAGTAAGGCGCGCAGGCCTGGCACAATCACTTCATCTCTCCTAGGTCCGGAAATTTAACAGTAAGAATTTGATCCGCATCAATAGTAGATGGATTATTTGGAACAGTAATATTCGCTTATTTCCCTTCACGCCAAAGGGTTCTTTCAGTCTTCTATGCGGGTCAAGAATCGAGCCATATGCTTGTGACATTTTTTTATAAAACAAAATAAAAAAGTTAATTATTAAAGAAACATGGCAGGCATTGAAGATGAAGATTATGATGTTTTTGATCCTGGAGACGACGTGAGTGAAATGATCCCTTTGACACAGCATCGCTCAGCGCTCTCATTGCGGCGTGAATTAACAGAAAGTAAGGTTAGATCATTGTACCAAAGTTTAGGCCAAGAACCTCCCGAATTTATTAGACCCTAATGATTTTGAAGTAAAAGATGACCATTTGTTTGTGAGGAGCGACCAAGGTGAATCTGTTCGGCTTACAACTAAACCAGACTCATCAAGTTTTTAGCCATGGGTACAATTAGACAAAGGCTCAGTGTGAGCGATCAAAATCGCCTTGGCATTGCTAAACCAAAATTAGATAGGGATGCAGTTGCTAAACTTCAAACCACTGCAAGAACTTCCAACAGCTAACCAAATACAAAACATGGAACTTAAAGAATTAAATCAATCGGCAGATGAAATATAAATGCAATAGAAAGCAGAAACCAGTTTTTCAGAAGAAACAGCATTAAAGACTATACACGACTCACCGCTACCCATGCGAGAAATAGCGGCCCTTGATCATGCTTTGAGAAGCATCAGAGGCGAATTAACAAACAATTTAGCAAACTGGGTGAAATAGATGAGCATATAAAAAGAGAAAAAGAAAAACTCGTTGAGGCTGATGACGCCAACTTAGGGCCTGATATTAAAGAAAGAATAACCCAAAGACTAAAAGATCTTGAACAAGAAAGATCAGCAAGACTAGAAGCGTTGTCTACTAACGAGAACAATTTCGAACATCAAGTGAGCAGAATAAGAGAAACTATCCAAAGAATTTTATATGAAGACACAACGCTAGCAGAACGAATACGAACACTGTTTAGAGAGCAAGGAGTCACATTAGCAGCGTTATAACGGCCTTAGGATTTGCAATAAGTACACTGGTGTTGGCTATTACAGGCGGCGGTGGTCAAAGTTCAGTGCCTCCACCGCATCGCCTCCACCTGATAAATCATGGGTAAAAAAAACAGCTTGATCATCTTGCGAATTTATTAAAAATTAGCCGGTAAAGCTATAGACTCTTTACCGGGTATATTAGGGGGTATTGTTAGCTGGCTTTTGTCTACTGCTAAGCAAAGTAGTTGGCTTTATGGCCGAGCACTTATGGACATTAGTTCTCTTAATAGTGGGTTAATTTTTAGTAAGATAAGACCAAGTAATCCTAGGCCAGTTAATCCAAGAACAAGCGCTGTCTTTTCATATTCATGGTCATCGCGAACAGAGTCCGCGAGCTTTGCTGAGTCTTCAACGGTCTTCGGGCTTGGGCCGCGGGGATTGGATGACTTATTCTTGGGGGGTCATCTTGTTTTTTTACTGCTTGCAATATTACTGGCTCAGAATTTATGTCGTTTTGTCCAACCTTCATGTTCATTTCCTGCAACAAGAATTTCATTGTTGTAGTTCATTATTGTTCCTACCTGGAGTCTGAGGTCAGAAGGTAGCATGTATAAACCAGTGCCAACAGCAAGTCTACTTTTGATCTTGCGTATTGTAAAACATCTTGGTACCTTTTTATACTTGAAGGTAAATCAACTGTAGAATTAATGGCGTCCTCATAAATTTGCTAAGTATTGTTTTTGCGCATCAAAGCCAGTAGAAGGATCAGGTTATGCTCGATCTTGCCTGTGCTTGTGAACCTAGCAAACACCAAACGTAAGTACGAATAGAGTCATTTATTCGTTCTATTCCTGCTTTAGTTAGGCCCTTAGAAGTGTCTAAGATAAATGTTGTCCATGCTGTTTTATGCTCTTGCTCTATGGACCCGAGGTGAACGCCTGTGCCTGAAGAGAAAGATGTGTATGGAGGTTCCAGTCATAGTTATACTTTCTGTGCACGCCCCAATAATAAGGGGTGCCTAAGCCATGATTAAGATCCAACTTTTGTCTAAAGTCTGTCTTGATGTAATATTGAATTCGTTACAGATTCTTTCAAAAGCCTTCATGTCTATTCTGTTGCTGAATGGATTAAACGGTTTGTCATTTGGTAATGGCGCTTGCAGTTCAGTCAAAATACGTCTGAAGGTGTAATAGAAATGAAATCTATACACTGACCTACCAAAGGATTAGGATGATTTAAGTGATCAGCATACGACACTCCACACCCAGTTGATGCACAAAACACAGCAAGTTTAACTGGTTCTGATAAAACTGCATCGGATGACTGAACCACACTTTTGCGATGTGTCTTTTTTAACAGGGGGGTTAAGATATCTGCTTAATGGAGTACTCACCTTTTTATGAAAGGCATCAGACTGAGTCACAGAAATGTCGAGGGTGTCAGTTGCTATATTTTTAAGATTGTATGTGCGGCCCAACAGAATATTTTGCATCTTTAGTAATATTTGAACGCGCTCATTTTTATTTCGTTCAAAAATGTTTGTAACAATAACAACTCAGACCGTCCTTCGTTTTTAGAGCATGCTATTGATAACGAATGCGGAACCAGAAACGGTCGCGCTCCATGAAATATTCTACAAAGTCGTATGGTTTAATATAACCAAATCCAAGGAGAATAATAAGATTAAAAAAGTTAATAATAGAGGCTAATTAGTTAGCCTGTTAACCATACCTGATGGTTATTACGGGTTTTGCTCGCTAAAAGAAGCAATGGAGTAACTTCGACATTGCTCTCAAACTTAACAATGCGAATCTGAAAACAATGTTGACCTTCAAACCTGAAGAAGAAGTAGGGTACTATTTTGATAAAGGCTAGCTAAAATGTTAGGCTTACAACTGCCAATCAGTCGTTCATAGTTTTAGAGTTACGTCAAACAAAACTACTTATGAGGGAGAAAATCCGCTCGATCTTGCATTACATTCATTACTCTATGTTCATTTGGATGAGCTGAGCACTGATGAAAACTTATATGATGGAAGGCCTCAACTGTTTTAAGAGCTCTTCCGTCAGGGAAAGCTGCATATTGCGATTATGAAATTATACAATTCCCTAATTTACAGTTTTAAAAGATTAGTTTGTGTGGAGGGTCGGATCATTTAATATAAAAATCAAAGACAAAGTGGGGAAAGTTGTGAAATGTGATAACCTGCACATTGCTTTGGAAATAAAATAATAAACTGTACTAAAAAATAATGTCGCGGGGGCCAGAAGAATCGGGAGTTACATTAGCGCCTGTGAGGTGTATAACTTTAGAATTAAAAGACCTTGCAGACGTTGCAGACTTTGAACAAAATGGTGAGATAGGCGCTTTGTATGGTTTTGAGTACACTAAAGATGGTGATTATAAACGCAAGAGGTTGGCGACAGCAAAAAGTTTCCTAAACTAGAACAACTGCGCAATCTAGAGGCAAATAATGTTGGCCAGTATGAATATAAATAGTTCGAAAACCTGACCTCAAATGGCACTTAGAACCATATTTAGAATGGGACATAAAATTTGAATTCATAAGCCCAATTTACATATTTTAGCCGTCAAAAAAGTTTCAGAAAAGCATTCAACTCTGGCCCTTTACATGTAAGTCTTATGCCGGACGACAATAGTCGGAAAGAATTGAAATAACGCCATATGGGAAAAAACAGTACATCCTCCACAGAAAAGAAACAGTTGTAAAAAAAGCTTCTACAAAATTACAGTCTTTTCCAAGCAGAAAATTAGGAGACACGTTCACAATGATATTTGAAATTTCTGTCTTTAAAGATGTGGGGAGGGATGGGGTTGTGGGCGTTAGTGACGTCCTTATAAAAGGAATTAATATTAGCTGCAAAACTTAGACGTTTAAACGATGGTGAGGATATTAAGATCATTAACAACAAGCAACAAAATCAATGTTGACTTAAATAGAAACAATCTTACAGAACTGAATTGGATTAATCTTACACATTTAGGCCTCATAGGGTTTTATTATACTGAACAAGTTTTGACGGAGAGTATGATAAAAAAATAACTGATTAGATTAAATTCTGTTATAAAACTATGGAGCAGTTAAACTTTATGATAAATCCCCTCATTGTTCAATGATTTGTGGGCAGACTGGTTGTGGAAAAACAATATTTGTCCTAGACTTATTACAAACAGTTTATCGCTATAATTTTGATCATATTGTGATTTTCTGTCCAACACTTAAAGGAACAAAGCAATCATGATAGAAGGTTTATATGGACAGACATGACGTTTATTTAGTTAATCTAGCACTAAACGTGTGAGTGTTTAGAATACTTTTATAAAGTGTTGAAGGAACGCAGACACTCTTTATTATAGATGACTGTTCGGCAGAAAAAGATTAGTTAAAAAGAGAAACACTTTGTCAAAGCTGGCTTTCAGCGGAAGACATGATGGGATAAGTGTGTGGATTTTATGCCAGAATTAAACTCGGTTTTAAAAGACTTTAGAGAACAGTTAAAGACTGTAGTTTTATTTCACATGAAAGACAGAGACTCATTTGATGAATGTTTGCGTGAAAATGATTGTTATTGAAAATGACCAGGAAAAACATAGGATTAAACAAAAACTAAAATCTGAAAAGTTTTGTAAATTAGTATTAAAAACGGATAACCCTACACAGTATGTCTGTTTGTAGATAATCGTTATTTTTTGGTTATTGAAGTCTTACTTGTCAGAGAACAGGGAAAGGCGGCTTTTAGGCCACTTTCGCCCAAAAACTTGGTGGAGGAGCAAGTGAGTTAGAATGAAGGTTTTCCTGTTCTCTATATGAGAGAGAGAGAGAGAGAGAGAGAGTGTGTGTGTGTGTGTGTGTGTGTATGTGTTATTATGTAGCACTCTGTTCACACTTCAAAGTAATGTTGGTCTCAGGGTACCAGTCGAAAAGACAGTGGGTCAGAGACCTGTTTCAGAGAAAGTAATCATCGGAAGTTAAGGCTTACTTATGGATTGCCGGTGGAAAATAAAAAAGAAGAAAAATACCACCATCTTCCAGCTAACCTTGCTGAGCTCTAGGGTTTCCTGGTGCAAGCAGCAGGCCTTTCCCCGGCAAGATGGTCGGACCCTTGTGCAGCCTGTGCAGCAGGGAATGTTTGATGGCAAACAGTGATAACACTCATTGCTGAGCAAGCAAGGCATCCGAATGATCAAATCAGATGCTTAGAACGTTTGATTACTGCCTTTTCTTTCATAGTCTGAGTGAATCTCATTGTAAGTGATTCAAACTTCTTGTTGGTAGTATGATTCATGTATCCTGATGTTTTCATGGACCAGAGACCCAAGTGCAGCCTGGACACGGTCAACAACTGCAAGGTCTTGAAGGAGGTCTATCTTAAAGCTGACCCAGGTATGCTGCTGTGATGTGTGTGTGTGTGTGTGTGTGTGTGTGGATGTGTGTGTGTGTGTGTGTGTGTGTGTGTGTGTGTGTGTGTGTGTGTGTGTGTGTGTGTATGGATGTGTGTGTGTATGTGTGTTGTGTGTGTATGTGTGTTGTGTGTGTGTGTGTTGTTTGTGGAAGGAGGGTGGAAGGGGATTTGGCAAAGGAGCAAGGAGGGTTGAGAGAACAAGGCCGTAGTACTCAAAATATGTTCTAGCATGTTTGCTTGTGTACTTGCATATGTGTGTGTGTGTGTGAGAGAGAGAGAGAGAGAGAGAGAGATGGTGATGATGTTTTCTTTTTCCTTTCATTTTCTGGCGTTTGCTATTACTTAACACAAAACAATCTGTGCAGACTATAGCGGCAACATAACGGTACCCTGCCTGTGGGACAAACAGAAGAACACGATCGTCAACAATGAGTCCAGTGAAATCATCCGCATGTTCAACAAAGAGTTCAATGCTTTCTGTAAGACAGAGGAACAACGCTCATTGGATTTATACCCAGAGGCCTCGGGGACAAGATAGAGGCTGTGAATGAGTGGGTGTATCCGTAAGTAAAATGGTTCTTCTTTTTTTTTTTCCTATGCAAATGTTGCATTTTTTTTTCATAGAGAGAAAACTATTTTTCTTTCCAAACCAAAGATTTGACTGGATGTTTTTTACAGTGCGTACGTATACACTAATTTAAAATAGTAAACAAAAGCAAAGAGAAGTTTTAAAGGAAAAAAAATGTTTACAAGAAGTATGGATCGAACAAAGCCAATAGAGAAAACTAGAATGGATTTTGATTTCAGTTATAATTCCAACTGTTCACTGACAAAAATTATGTTCAAGTTTGAACTATATCGTATGTTGTTACAGAGTAAAGATAAAACAACATGCAATGTTTTGAATATATTCATTGACAATCAGGGTCAAGTGAAAGGAAAGAATGACTTATGAAACAAGCACCAATAAAACAATATGCAAAACAAACACAAAAGAAACCCAATCGATTAGCATCATGCTAATCACTGACCATCAACTTTGAGTATTATATAATTTATATGGCTCAAAATAAAGAGAATACTATATGTTTGTAGTTATATAATTTATATGGCTCAAAATAAAGAGAATACTATATGTTTGTAGTATTTTGTAGATTCTATTTCTTTCTGAAGCAATGTATATAATTTATGTCATTTAACTAAATCAAGTTTTTTAGCTGTTGTTTTGTAACTTTTTGAAAAAAACTTGACTTAGCCCACTCACACACACACACACACACACATACACACACACACACACACACACACACACACACACACACACACACACACACACACACACATCCTCTCCCCCACTGACCCACCCACATCCACATCCACACTCCCCTCCCTTATCCACCCAGCCACTGACATAGACAGAAACTTTGCTACGTTCTTGTGTTTTTCAGCCAAATAAACAATGGTGTCTATCGTTCGGGCTTTGCTCGTTCCCAAGAGGCCTATGACACAGCTGTAGCCGATGTCTTTGATGGACTGGACAAGGTAAGTCAACAGACACAGATCAGGTTTTGTTTTGTTTTGTTTTGGTATTGTTTACTAGCTAAAAAAAAAAGTGGTGACAGTATTCCATGCGTTTTCTTATTTTTATCCCTTTTTTTGTTCGAAGTGTTTTCCCCAAAAGAAAAAAAAAGAAGAAAAAGAACACCTGAGATTTTAAAATTATGCATGCATTAATTCAGTGCATCATTCATGGTGTAAGCCAATTCTAGAATGAAAACAGGCCACCCAGCTGTTTTATTACAAGAGCCAATGGTTAAATGGTATTTGTAATGCGCCAGTCCTGGCTGTAAACAGCACCTGAGGCTGTCTTTTCTAGCTCATCCTCACCAGCCACCGCGATGAAGTGGTTAATATAACAGGATTCCTTGCTGGGAGGTTGTGGTTCAATTCCCATCAGAGTCATTGAGCTATGAGAGTTTCCAGCCACAACCAGCTCCTTCCCAGAGTTGAGTTTACTTCGGACTCAACGAGGAGACTCGAACCATACAATTGAGTTTTATCCTTTTAAAAAAATGCGTCTCAGAGAGAGTGGCTCAAATTTCCTGACCAACATTGCAGGTGTCTGTATCTCCTGGGGCTGGTTGACACCAAGATCTGCTATGAAGGAACAGGTAGCTGGAATGAACGGCATGGAGGCATAGTCCCACTGAAATGGCTTAGAAAATGAGATGCAAAAAAAATAAAAAATAAAAAAAGAAGGGGAAAAAAAGCTCTTGCTTATTCCCCATGGTTGATTGAATTGAATTTGTGTTTTGTTTATTAGAGTTGTTCTCGAATACTTATTCTTTTTGCATAGCAAGTGTGTGAGTTTGCAAGCATGTAGATACCTACTCTTTTGATAGTTGTCAGATTTCATATAACTGGGATAATGGGCAATGTTTGTTTGTTTGTTTTTCAATCTTATACATTGGTTTATGTTTCAGGTGGAAGACATTTTGTCCAAGACGCGTTACCTGGTCAGCAACACTGAGTTGACTGAAGCTGATGTCCGTCTGTTCACCACCTTAGTCCGCTTCGACATGGTCTACCACACCCACTTCAAGGTAACCAGGTGTAAGTCTGTAACACCCACTTCAAGGTAACCAGGTGTAAGTCTGTAACACCCACTTCAAGGTAACCAGGTGTAAGTCTGTAACACCCACTTCAAGGTAAACCAGGTATAAGTCTGTAACACCCACTTCAAGGTAACCAGGTATAAGTCTGTAACACCCACTTCAAGGTAACAGGTATAAGTCTGTAACACCTACTTCAAGGTAACCAGGTATAAGTCTGTAACACCCACTTCAAGGTAACCAGGTATAAGTCTACCACACCCACTTCAAGGTAACCAGGTATAAGTCTGTAACACCCACTTCAAGGTAACCAGGTATAAGTCTACCACACCCACTTCAAGGTAACCAGGTATAAGTCTGTAACACCCACTTCAAGGTAACCAGGTGTAAGTCTACCACACCCACTTCAAGGTAACCAGGTATAAGTCTACCACACCCACTTCAAGGTAACCAGGTATAAGTCTACCACACCCACTTCAAGGTAACCAGGTGTAAGTCTACCACACCCACTTCAAGGTAACCAGGTGTAAGTCTACCACACCCACTTCAAGGTAACCAGGTGTAAGTCTACCACACCCACTTCAAGGTAACCAGGTGTAAGTCTACCACACCCACTTCAAGGTAACCAGGTATAAGTCTACCACACCCACTTCAAGGTCAGCATGAACAAATCGGTCTGTAGCAGTACCCATTAAACTGAGGTGTTTTCTGTCTTTTGGACGTTAGTTTGGGAGCAGTTTTACCAAACTACCACAGAGGTACAAGTGACAAACAGCTGCCTGTAGAGTTTGTTGTTAGCTTCACAAAGCTGCCAAGTGCCACAGTGTTAGTGTAGCCTGCTACAGTTTCAGAGATGATGCTACACTGCTACGCTTTGTGACAAAATGCTATGCCCCAAACAAGAATTTGGAAGAAGATAGGAAAATAGTCTCTTTATGGAGTGAGCAGCCGCTCAAATGGAACCGAAATAACGTAGATCTTTAGACCATAGACTTCTTTTTCTTTCTTTTTTTTTTTTTGAATGGCCAAATACTGTAAGGAGAAGAAGAAAACGCAGAAGAAAAGTAACTTTAGACAATAGCGATTTTGCTGCCTAATCAATAGGTTTTGTTGTCAGGTTATTTTCATTTGTTAAAAGTCAAGTCAAAACCACCTGATAAAGAGCAACATTTCTGTCACTTCAGACTGACTGCCATCCTGTCTTGTGTGTGAAGCAAAGTGCGACTGACAGTGCTGTGGAGTCTGACCTGTGACTGACAGTGCTGTGGAGTCTGACCTGTGACTGACAGTGCTGTGGAGTCTGACCTGTGATGCTGCATACAGCTGCTGTGTTTGAATTTGGAATGCTACACTTAAAATGTCCAGTGCTACACTTGGGGCTTTGGAGGCCTTAGCAGCTCTGGTTTTGTGAAGGCTGCAGAACAGCTAGATACTTTAGTTGTTGACATGCTTTTTGCCTCACAGATGTCCATTCTACAGATGCAGTACTTGTGAGTGTTGACCCAAAAATGTAAAAAAATTTTACATCAACTTTTCCTTCCATGGTGAAAACTTTTTATATACATGACTCCAAACTCATGCTCTATGTGGTACCCATTAATATGGCACACATGCAGACAAAAGACATGCTGAACAAACAAGGAATTGTCTTAAGAAAGACATTATAAGCTTGCCACATACACCAAGTTAATACATGTTTCATAGCGACAGCAGGAGAAGACATAAACTATCGCACTAAAGTATTAATTAACATTTATTTAAGACTGGGTAGGTGTTTAGATCTTGAGCATTGTCACCCTGAAGTGTTTGTTGCTGTTCATCTGTGTATTCTGTACGACTAGAATCAAGGTCAGAAACTCTATACCAGCCTTGGATGAATGTGAATTTGTCTTAGTGCCAACAGTTTTGTGCCGATTGCGTGCAGGCCACTCCTTTTACTGCTAATTGTGTTTTTCTACAGACGAAGAAGATCCATAATGAACTCTGTGATGTACCACTCACTTTGAAACATGGTTTTATAGAGTGTTAGGACTTACTTAATGTCACACATAACTCTTTCCAAAAGACTGCATGCAAGTCTTGTTCAAAGAGGTCCCACCCAATGTGATTTTTTTGAGTTCTCGAAAGAGATTAGCATTTTTCATCTGATCTAATTTACTGAAGAAAGATTTTAAAGCAGTTTTAACTCCCCCGTCCCCCTCGCCCCTACCCCCTCCCCCCAACCCCCTCCCCTCCCCCACCCTCCCTCCCACTCCCTCTCAAACCAGGCTGTTATGAGCTTTCTTACCTATCCACCAACACCCACAGAGTGAAACATCCAAATCCAAATGCTCTTGTTCAAATTTTGTCTAATATTGTGCAAGTGGTGTGAAAAATTTGTTGATTTAAATGCAAAAAAGGACTTAAAGACAATGATGAATCCACTACTGCCTCTTTTTTTAAGTGAAATTTCATGCCTTTATGAGTAAATTTCTTTCATTATTTTTTTTTTCTTTTTTTTGCTTTTTGTACAGACAAACAAGCGTCGCATTGTGGACTACCCCAACATGTGGGCCTATGTGAGAGAGCTGTACCAGCTGCCGGGTGTGGCAGAGACAGTGGACATGGAGCACTGTACCAAGCATTACTACGTGAGTGAGAGGCTCTTCCATTTTGCCAAACCAGTTTGTTCCAGACTGCATGGTAGATAGAGCATGTAAAGGAAAAAAAATCTTCTTTGTTCGTTTTGCTGTTCTTAATAACTGGATGAAAGCTTTTCAAACAGACACCATTGGGCAGTGATCAGTGTCCTGTTCAGGGAGTTTGACAGTCTGAACTCATTAGAGGGGTATCGGTATGGGATTTTGGAATGCCCACCAGAAGATTGCTATGAACTCAAATGGGAAGATTGGAATCACAAAGTTGAATTTCATTCTATGTCAAAACAATCCACCTTTGTGCTCCAGTGGATTTGCTATAGGATCTGTGGGAATGAGAAGGCCGACGCTCTGTCCAAGGCAGGCAGCAATATGGAGCAGTTCAGCCACCCGCTGACCTACAGAGAGGCCAAAACTCTCATCCACAACCAATATCAAACTTAGTGGAAGAGAAGGCTGGGTACAGACAGTGGTGCTGATCCAGTCCATCAGCTCCAGAGATACCAGCAAACAATCCTCTTCTGGCCACGATTGACTGCTGAGCCACCTCAGCCGAATAAAGAATGTCCATGTGGCACTGGATCTCAGACCCAGAACACATCCTCCAACACTGTCCAGCCTATGATGTCCATCCTGGCCACAGGGTACAGAACTGCAGATGCAGCTCAGGGGCAGCTGTCATGACCTCGAGAAGACTGTGGGATTCATCATGGCAACTGGAGTGAAGATCTGACGCAGCCAAAACAAAAAAAAACAAAAAAATCAAAAAAAAAAAAAAAAAAGACTGCAGAAGAAGAATTTAATTCATTTCATGGTTGGTTCTGAGTATTGCTAAAATTTTCTAACCAGCATGGCAAGTGTCTGAATTTCTCAGACGTGGTTCAAACGATGAGTCATTACGAGAGGAAGCGTAAATTACCATCTTGATGCACAGATTCTAACAAAAGAGAATACTCCATTTCATGACCAACATCACTCTCATCTCCATCAGTCATGATGTAAAGAAACGAAAATGTCTTACGTTCTGAGGCTGT
This sequence comes from Conus ventricosus, assembly GCA_018398815.1. Classification (NCBI taxonomy): domain Eukaryota; kingdom Metazoa; phylum Mollusca; class Gastropoda; order Neogastropoda; family Conidae; genus Conus; species Conus ventricosus. The sequence continues at coordinate 85,158,365 of CM031610.1, read as the reverse complement.
TCCTGCTGTGATGTATTGGTGACCTCAGACTTCAGGTGAATGTTGTGGGAGGGGGGAATTATGGCGACACTGCGGAGTACACCCATGCAGTCTGGATTGGTGACTAAGACTCATCGCAGACAGGTGCAAGAATGGTGCAGAACAAGGTGTTGATGTGTCGCTGGTGTGCAAGCTCACTAATGTTTGTGCCTAGTGCTGACCTGTCTGATGCACCATTGTCGATGCTTAGGCAGAGGCTGACTCCTGGTCCAGGTGTCTGTTCTGCGGCACGATGCCTTGCTGAAGCAGGCAGGTGAGGGCCAGGTAGTCAGAGCCAATACCTGGTATGCATTTGGTCTCACCCACAGGGGGGTGACACTCTCCACCATCCACCCTTACCCTCCTCTTTTCTCATGTGCACACGCACGCACGCAGGCTTGCAGGCGCGCGCGCGCGCGCGCACACACACACACACACACACACACACACACACACACACACACTTACATACACTCACACACACTCCACCATCCACCCCTGCCCCCTCTTTTCTCACGTGCACACACACATAGACACTCACACACATTCACACACACATATACACACACACACACACACACATGTTTTGTTTGATTTCATTTTCAGTCCTGAATTGGAGCAAGCACCTGCTGCTGGCATGAAGTCTTGGCACCGTCTCCTGACTCTGGGCCCACTGTTCTCCTCAGCATTCTGTGCCATCAGTTTCGAGTTTGGGAAATTGTGGGCCCTGAATTTGAGCCATTGTTTTAGATGCTAAAATGAAGCTGATGGCTGGGAAAAGTTCTTTCGACAGATACAGCACGATAGGAGTTTCTTTCTACTTGAAAAGAAAATGTATCTGGTCTAAACCTTGGAAATGTCTTGAAAAGAAAATTCTCTGCAAGAAAAGTAGGTGTTTGTAGAGAGAGGGAGGTCATTACAAAGAAGTGGAGTGAATGGTGCTTTACTGGTCTCCAATCTGTGTTGACAATATTGTCTGTCTTCTATGATCAACTTTCTGTTTCCCCAGGTGAGCCACAAAAGCGTCAACCCCTTGGGGATTGTGCCGATTGGACCGGAACTGAACTTCATGGAACCTCATGGGCGAGAGAAGATGTAAAGGGCTGTCTCTAGGGCCATTTCTTTCTGGTTTGCAGAATGCTGCTGTGATATTATTATAGACCTGTGAACTTTTGGTATACATCTGCTATACCTCAGTAAAACTTCAGAGCGTTCATCTTTTCCAGCTGAATGGAGAGATGGGGTGAATGGAGAAATGTCTATGCAACAAAGGATGTTTTTCTTTCCATATTCAACCAGTTTGTTTTCATTGTGTATTTGCGCCAGAGAACGTACAGAAGTGACTTGACCAAGCATACGCTAAGGCATTAGAAGTACACATGTGCATCTGCTGAAATGAGAAAGCTTTGACTACCACAAGAAGGATGTACACGCTCTGTTTATTATTTTGGTCACCACTTCCACCACCCCTCATGAGTCTACAAAGACCCTTCAGCATCAATCGTTCACTTGTATGTTTGATGTTATTGCTTCAACATCAATCGTTCACTTGTATGTTTGTTGTTATTGCTTTTTGTAGAATCCAAGCAGAATTCCAAACCATTCTTTTGGTGGTTTGTTTGTTTTTTAAAGAATCAAACCAGCATTTTCAAACATTCTTTTGCTTCCAGAAGACTTTCTTATTTACATAGGCCCATAGCTCAAGGGTGAGCATAGGCCATCGGCAACACTCCACCATCGCACTCGGTTCTGGGCTGCTCGCTGAATGCCTGTCCAGTTGGTCCCCTGCCTCTTTATCTCTGCCTCAGTGTCTGGCCTCCAGCTGCTGCAAGGTCGGCCTCTCTTCCTCTTCCCCTGTGGGTTGCTTCCAGAAGAATCAGACCAGAATTCTCAGAGCTTAGTTTGTTTTTAAAAACAAATCACACTAGAGATCTCAAGTGTGTGTGTGTGTGTGCGTGCGTGTGTGTGTGTGTGTGTGTGTGTGTGCTTTTCCTAGAGTGAAACCATAATTCTCAATCATTCTTCGCTTTTTGAGGAATTAAACCAGAATTCTGAAGCACCATACAGGTCAAAGTCAGTCATCGATCATCACAGACGACGAGAATAAATCACCACTGCTGTTTGTTCTTGTGGCTGCCTGAGGCATCCTTGCCTAAGAAAAGACCAGTCTCTGGAATACTACGGCAGAAATGGGACTGCTGTAACAGGCCATCAGTCCATTCCTGGCACAGACCTTGCTCGTGATGCTACTAAAATATAATGTATTTGTCAGCTCCATGTCTAGTGCTGTTTTTCAAAATGTCTGGAACCAATGTTGCAGGTGTGAGAGCCGTATTGCCCCGTCTTCTCTGACAGTTGTGACTTAAAGTGCACCCTGTTAGGGACAGTCGTTGGCTGTGCTTCTCTTTGAAACGTGTGGGTAGACAGTATACTGTCGTATGGAGCACCCTGAAATGTGCAACTGCCTGTCGGTCCCAGTGTACCTCCTCCCATCATGCCCTGAATTTCCTTTCACTCTTTGTATGCAAGCTCTTCTATTTTATTTTATTTTTTCCTGATGGACGGAGAGGAACCATTGAGAGTCTTTTCATAGAGTGATACCAGCAGTGCCTTTTCTTTTACACAATGTCACACACTTCAGAAGCTTTGCTTCTAGCTTCAGGACACATTACAAACATTCATGGATTGTGTGAATTTTACATTTCATGGTAATTGTTCATTGTTATTGCTTTTTTTAATATTTTTGTTTTGTTTTGTTTTTTGTTCTCAATTCTTTCGTTTCTTTTGAAAACCTCATTTGAACCCAGCTTCATCTGGATCTCTCATGGTGACCTCAGTTTTGATGTCCTCTCTATGTCTATGGCCTTGGTTTGATTTTTGTTGGGGTCACCAGTATTGACAAGTTCATGGGACTGTTGTTGAATGGACGTGGTGGTGCCTTTCGGAGGGAGAGCTCACTTGCCCGGCTCTGCGACTAAGCAATTATTGTCGTCAGTAGGGGGCTTAGTAGGGGTGTCCTGCGTATGTTGGATCAGAACAGGCACCACTGAACACCACCGAAGTGACTCGGCTGCAGTGCAGTGTCTCCTCTGGTGGGTTGTTTCTTGATGACTTGACATTGACTGCTCCCTGTGGATTGCCGGTGCCAGGGGTCTGCAGCAGGCTGAGCCTGGCTGTGGCTGTGGACAGGGATCGGAATGTGCAGCATGTGTACAGTGCTACTGAGGTGGCACAGAAGATGGGACAGCAAAAAAAAAGGAAGAAAAAGTCTAATGAACAAACTTGCAGTCAGTTGACTCAGTCAGTTACACGCTTAATCACAGTCAGTTACATGCTTAATCACGGTCAGTTATTTTACACTGAGGTTGGACAGCCATTGCTATCTTGTGCAGAACATGACAAATACTGCATGTCGGTGCAAAATCCTCAGTGGTAGCTTCCTTATACAATCGTAGACAGACTCTTTAATCAGCTGGGAGAGAATGCATTTACATCTATTAATCAGAATTCTCGATGGTATGCTCCTTATACATTGTACACAGCCTCTTTTATCAACTGGGAGAGGTTTACAGCTATTACATATTGTACACAGACTGTTTAATCAGCTGGGAGAGGTTGACAGCTATTACATATTGTACACAGACTGTTTAATCAGCTGGGAGAGGTTGACAGCTATTACATATTGTACACAGACTGTTTAATCAGCTGGGAGAGGTTTACCGCTATTACATATTGTACACAGACTGTTTAATCAGCTGGGAGAGGTTTACAGCTATTACACACATTGTACACAGACTGTTTAATCAGCTGGGAGAGGTTTACAGCTATTACACACATTGTACACAGACTCTTTAATCAGCTGGGAGAGGTTTACAGCTATTACACACATTGTACACAGACTGTTTAATCAGCTGGGAGAGAATGGGTTTACAGGTATCAAACGACATTGGACATATGCGATGACGAAAGAAGTTATTTCTTTCTCGAAAAGATATAATCGATGTTCGCACTTCCATTGCAGAAAAAAAGAAATATTCCTTCCAAAATTCCAACTCGTTGAAAACACTATCCTCCTTTTTGGCCATGCGTTTGCAGGATGTTGTAGCAATGCCCCAAATAGCAATGAGCACAATGGTTGCTTTGACCAGCTGTGAGTGGCTGCCGACTAGTAGTAGCTGGCTCACCACCCAGCTGCAAAGTGAACTAACTTGTGATGACGTGTCTTGACGACTGACTGTATTGTGACACACCACACAAACGTGTTTCTCTGATGCTTAGTACAACTGACCAACACAGTGACACACCACACAGACGTGTTTCTCTGATGCTTAGTTCAACTGACCAATACAGTGACACACCACACTAATGTGTTTCTCTGATGCTTAGTACAACTGACCAATACAGTGACACACCACACAGACGTGTTTCTCTGATGCTTAGTACAACTGACCAATACAGTGACACACCACACAGACGTGTTTCTCTGATGCTTAGTACAACTGACCAATACAGTGACACACCACACAGACATGTTTCTCTGATGCTGAGTTCAACTGACCAATACAGTGACACACCACACAGACGTGTTTCTCTGATGCTGAGTTCAACTGACCAATACAGTGACACACCACACAGACGTGTTTCTCTGATGCTGAGTTCAACTGACCAACACAGTGACACACCACACAAATGTGTTTCTCTGATGCTGAGTTCAACTGACCAATACAGTGACACACCACACAGACGTGTTTCTCTGATGCTGAGTTCAACTGACCAACACGGTGACACACCACACAGACGTGTTTCTCTGATGCTGAGTTCAACTGACCAACAGTCTTTCCAACACTGACGACTGACTGGATTGTGACACACCACACAAACGTGTTTCTCTGATCCTGAGTTCAACTGACCAACACAGTGACACACCACACAAACGTGTTTCTCTGATGCTGAGTTCAACTGACCAACACAGTGACACACCACACAGACGTGTTTCTCTGATGCTGAGTTCAACTGACCAACAGTCTTTCCAACACTGACGACTGACTGGATTGTGACACACCACACAAACGTGTTTCTCTGATGCTGAGTTCAACTGACCAACACAGTGACACACCACACAAACGTGTTTCTCTGATGCTGAGTTCAACTGACCCACAGTCTTTCCAACAGACCAGCCTGGAAACTACAGTTCCTTTCTCAAACATGGCAGCTGCTGTGACAGGTAGTGTTTGATCAGCAGTCGGTTGTTTTGTCATACACTCTGTGGATTGCATTACTCAAGAAGCAGGCCATGGTGCAACTGCTGTAACATTTATTTTGTGCGTGAATATATCCCATTGTACGGTGGAATTGATTATGAATATTATCATTGTACAGTGTTGATCCTTTTTTAGTGTGTGCATAAATCCTGATATTTTGCAATGATGTACAGCATAGTAATCTGGACTGCCCCGTATTAAATCTGCACAGATTTGTGGTCTCAGTCTGTTTTCTAACTCCGATGTGTGAAAAAAAAGGTTTGGGGAACTTTGCATTATTGCAGATTTTTTTGACGATGTATTTACTTACAATCATTTGAGTGGCTTTCTTAATATTACTTGTTAAACCTATTGGCAGAAACTATTATTAGAATTTTGTCAATGAAATAATTTGTGTTGACAGAAAGTAAATAAATATTCAAACAACACCATTTTCTTTTTATGTATTTTAAATGTTAATTTTATTTATCATGAAATAAGTCATGCGTGTTCACTTTATACATATTTAAATATATGTATGCATGAATCTGTCTCTCCCAGTATCATGGGCCTAAACAAAGGAGTAATGAAGGGAACATAAGAGAGTAGAGTGAAAGTTCTCTTATCAGTTTTGGTTTGATAATGAACTTCTTCAGCTCCATTCAGTCAGTGTGAAGCAGTGGGTTTATATAGAGGATAAGGAGACTAAGACCTTGTGGGTTCGATTCCTCTTCATAGCACAAGTTTGTGGATTTTTTAAAACCCTAAACAGGGGTTCTTACCAAGTGTTGCATTGTTATGGGCTGATATGACAAGACTGAAACCCACAGTCAATTTTTATCCAGTTTGTGGATGTGTCTTTAAAGCATTGCTCAAATTTCCAGACCATTGCTGCAGGTTGTTGTTGTTGTTGTCAAACTCTGGCTGAACAACCGAAGTACTTGAATATAATGGTGTAAATGCATCAGCTAGGGATATGAACATTGCATGTGTGACCATTTTTGATTACCCTGCCATGTGGGCAGCCGCACTCCGACTCCGAGGGATTTTTGAGACTGATGATGTTATGCTAGGAGCTTGTCACGACTGAAGACAGTCCCCGTATAACTATGCAGAACATAACAACATTTTGATGTAGCCTTGGTGTTCTAGCCTATGTCAATTGGCCTGACACAGCCTTCAGCCAAGGCGATGCTGAAGGTTGCTTTCTCTCCTAAAATTGGTTGATGCCAGGATGTATTATGAAAGGAAGTGTGCAGTACATGCATGTGGAGACTGTGGTCAGGTGGACTTGTTAGCGCCCTCTGGAATGGGATGGTCAGTCAGGCTGACCCAGTGACTAAGCGATTACTGCCGGGGGGGGGGGGGGGGGGGGTGGGGGGGGGGGGGGGGGGGGGGG